>CM066033.1:653047147-654247147 GCA_033557465.1 Ichthyophis bannanicus | reverse complement strand
CCTCAGCCACTAGACTACAGTACAAATCCTTAAGTGGTGGAGAAGATGGAAGGCGATATCTATATCTCATTGGTTGTGAATGTGGATGATCATCAGTTAAACGAGATCTTCAGTCATCCTGGTCTCCTTACCATTGAATCAAAGTTCTGTCAATCATTAAAGCTGGTGCACAATGGCTTCTGTATGACAAAAAAAATCACACAAAACTGTCTTTCATGGAAATAAGATCTTCAAGCCTTTTGGTGACAAGCTAGTCATGACAGGATGGGAACTAAGTATGGAAGTTCTTAGTTTTGTACTGCCATGAGGAGTAGTAAATCACCTGGACCAGATGGTATACATCTGAGGGTGTTGAAAGAACTGAAAGATGAGATTGCAGACCTACTATTAATAATCTGTAAACTTTCATTAAATAATCTGAAGAATGGAGAATGGCCAATGTAATGCCAATTTTTAAAAAGGGTTCCAGGGGTGATCTGGGAAACTACAAGACTGCTGAGCCTGACGTCAGTACCAGGCAAAATGGAAGAAACCATTATAAAGAATAAAATTACTGAACATGTAGATAGTCATGGTTTAATGGGAGAAAGCCAACTTGTATTTAGCTAATTAAAGTCTTGTCTTACTAATCTGTTATATTTTTTTGAAGGTGTGAATAAACAGGTAGACAGATGTGAGCTGGTGATATAGTGTAACTGGATTTTCAGAAAGCCTTTGACAACATGAGAGACTCTTGGTGAAATTAAAAAGTCATGGGATTGGAGGCAGTGTACTATTGTGGAGCAGGAACTGGTTAAAAGATAGAAGGCAGAGAGTAGGGCTAAATGGCCTAATTTCTCAATGGAGAAAGGTGAATAGTGGAGTACCTCAGGGATCTGTGCTGATCCCGCTGCTTTTTAACATATTCATAAATGACCTAGAAATGGGAATAACTATGGTTACATGATGCAAGTTTCCACATTAGAAACCACCACCCAGGAAAAAGATTTAGGTGTCATTGTGGATAATATGTTGAAACCCTCTGCCCCAGGGTCCTGCGGCGGCCAAGAAAACAAATAGAATGCTAGGAATCATAAGGAAAGGAATGGAGAATACAGCCAAGGATATTATAATGCCTCTGTATTGTTCCATGGTGCGACCGCACCTTGAATATTGTGCAATTCTGGTCACCATATCTTAAAAAGGATATAGCAGAATTAGAAAAGGTACAGAGAAGAGCCACCAAAATGGTAAAGAGGATGGAAGGATACCCCTATAAGGAAAGGCTTAAAAGGCTAGAGCTTTTCAACTGGGAAAAGAGACAACTGAAGGGAGATATGATAGAATTCTTTAAATTAAGGATTGGAAGGGAACGGGTAAACATAGATTGGTTGTTTATGCCAACAAAAAGTAGAAAGACTAGGGGACATGCAATGAAGCTTCAACGTAACCCATTTAAACTAATAAGAGAAAATATTTTTTCACTCAATGTGTAATCAAACTCTGGAATTTGTTACCGGAACTGCTAGTGTAGCTTGCCCCGGGACGAGCATTGTGGAATCTGTGAGCCTTTTTGGGAACCTGCCAGGTAATTGTGACCTGGATTGGCCACTGCTGGAAACAGGATACTGTGCTCGATGGACATTGATCTGACCCAGTATGGCATATCTTATGTTCTTATTTCTTATGTGATAATTACAAGAAAGTTATCCAATACTTGGCTAAGGCTATGGCCAGAACTACCATTAGGCAAACTAGGTGGTTGCCTACAGCACTGGCCCTCCAAGGCCACCCATTGCTGCAGCTATTGCCCCTCTTGGGACAGACAGTGGCAGTAATGGCGACAAACAGCACCATGGTACTTACCTTTAATCTTCAGTGCCACGGGGCTGTTTGCTTCCATCCCTCCAACATCCAATGCTGACTTCCTGCTGCAAGTAGTTTTGCATCAGGCATCAGAGAAGGGGTGGAAGCAAACAGCCCTGTGGTGCCAAAATTTAAAGGTATAACAATAACCCCTACTAAGAGCAACACTATTTTTGTTGGAACTCACACAATGAGGATCAATTGAACATTATATCCTCTTGTGGTGTGGTATTCCTTTTTATTTTTGTTTAAAAAAATGGCTAATAAACCCTTAAACCATACTAAGGAGATGAAACCCCATAGCATGTATCAGCAATACCAGTTATGTTCGTGCTTAAAGTATTTGAAAAATTTGAAAGAAAGAGGAGGATCACTTAGCTATCGCAAACCCTTGCAAGGAGGCAGTCAACCGGAGATAAAGGTAGTCATCAAAGGGAAAGTTATTTTTTCCTAATATGGCTCTCAAGACCTTCAGATGTTCAAAATCCTTTGTTGTCTGGCGGATCCTTTCCAAAGACCATCACGGAAGCAACTAACCCGTGAAATTCACGGGCCTTGAGTAACCCAACGTTGCGTTTCAAGCCTCTCGACTCTCTTGGCCCTTCTTCAAACCCGTTGCTTAGGATCCAAACTAAATCCTCATGATCTTATGTAAGACATCTGGAGAGGGATGGCAGCGGCAGCAATGGGCACCGGAGGGGGTGCGCAAGGGCTGAGGCTTGCCTAGGGTGTGTTATCTCCTTGCACCGTTCTTAGCTAAGGCAAACTGCAATTATGACTCAACAGCCCTCTTAAAGATCCATTCTACTAACTCCAAATAGAGAAGGGGGTTAAATAGATGCCCCCAAACATAGGGGTCCTTTTACTAAAGTGCTTTAGGTATTTGCACTTAATGCACATTTAGTGCAAAACTAACGTGTTAATTGCAAAGCCTCCTCAGTAACATGGCGAGCAACAATTAATATACGGATGAGTATCCTAATGCATGGCAGTATTACTACGAGTGCCCATACCTCCACCTGTGCTGATGGCAACATTGACAGTGCATGTTATGTCCCCTCACGCCAACTGCAATGTGCTCATCATGCCCACTCTCTGGCCCTAACCCGCCCATTTGGCACACTAATGTGCAATTGGCAGCGCAAAAATTGGCATGCCCCCATGGTAACCATTACTGCAGGCCTGAGCAGCAGTTAATGCACGATTTTAACTGCATGGTAAAAAGACCTCATAATCTCTCATCTTTTCTGAATGAATATCCAGGTGCAATGGCATCACTTTTGCAGTGGTCAAACCAATTAAATGACACAATCATCTTTAGGGCTTGAAACATCAGAATCCTCATGGACAACCCCAATAGCAAAAAACTATAATGCTAAACTACAATCATGGCCCAAGAACACAGTCATTTTGTCATTAATGTCACTGTCCTGAGGGAGGCTGAATAAGCAAGGGAGGATAAATAAAAAGAGAAAATAAAGTGATAAAGCTTTCAAAGGTTAAGCTTTCTTCATTAGGTCAGGAGAGTATGACCATCAAAGTGGACTGACACGGCAATCACACGGCTTTATCTAAGCAAGGGAAAGACAGCTCAAAGAACAAGGAGTAAGCTTTATCTTCTTCTGCAAGGGTAAATAGGCATAGAACAGTCAGCCTAAGGATTTAGGGCCCGATAGTCAAAGGCATTTACACGGTTTGCAGAGCTGTAACCCATGTAAATGCCTCTAAGTGGGATATTCAGCGGCACTAACATGATTAGTGCTGCTCAATATCCAGGGGTACTACTGCCATCTGCCCTGATGCTAACTGAATAGCACTGGCGTGTTCTGGGGATGTTCTGTGGGCAGTACCCGGAGATAACCAGTCAGCATCGATATTCAGCCACTATCCCGTTATCCCTCGGTGGTGAAAGTAAGGTGCAGCAAAAGCTGGCTTAACGTTTGCCACTGAGTCTAACTGGACAGCGGCTGAGTATCGCCACTGCCAGGTTAGCTTCCTGCTCCGGGGCTGACCCGAGTCTAGCTTTCAGTGGTGTTGGCGAGGCGCTGTAATCGCACTAGTCTCCTCTGCTGAATATCGGGCCGTTGTTTTTTTTCATCAAGAACAAACTCAGAAGCCAGGTCAGTGGGTTTCCATTCACAAGCAACAACCACTTCATGACACTCCATCTGAGAACGGCAATGAGCTGATATGGTACTGTTAGTGCATGTGTCCCGACTCTTGACAAATGCCAAAATCAGGAAGGCATTCTACACTAGCAGTATTTTAGTGGTTAGAACAGTTGCCTGGGACCTGAACAACCAGCTTCCAAATCCCACTGCTACTCTTGTTCACAAAGGTGAGCCGGCTGATATAGTGTATCTGGATTTTCAGAAAGCCTTTGACAAGGTCCCTCATGAGAGACACTTGGTGAAATTAAAAAGTCATGGGATTGGAGGCAGCGTCATATTGTGGATCAGAAACTGGTTAAAAGTTAGAAGGCAGAGAGCAGGGAGTGCAGGAGTAGCCTAGTGGTTGGGGCAAGGTACTTCAGGCCGGAAGGTTGGGGGTTCATAAACCCACTAGAGGACAGCAACCTTGGGCTGGAAGGACTGGGGTTTCTAGTCCCACAGGTGCTCCTTGTGGTCTTGGGCAAGCCACTTAACCCTCCATAGCCCATGTTCCCTGTAAAATAGTTCTCTCCAAGTTATAATACCCTGTTCAATGTAATTTCAGTTTGTTCAATGTAAACCACACTGATGCAGAATAGCACAGTATATAACAGAATGTAAATAAATAGCCAATTTTCTCAATGGAGAAAAGTAAATAGTGGAGTACCTCAGGGATCTTTGCTGGGGCCGCTGTTTTTTTAAAATATATTCATAAATGACCTGTAAGTAGGAATAACGAGTGAGGTGATCAAATTTGCAAATGACACAAAATTATTCAAAGTTGTTAAAACCCAAGAGGATTGTGAAAAATTGCAAGAGGACCTTGATAAATTGGAAGACTGGGCATTGAAATGGCAGATTAAATTTAATGTGGACAAGTGCAAAGTTATGCACCTAGGGAAGAACAACCCAAACTATGGTTACATGATGCAAGGTTCCACATTAGGAACCACCACCCAGGAAAAGGATTTAGGCGTCATCGTAGCTAATACATTGAAACCCTCTGCCCAGTGTGCAGCAGCGGCCATGAAAGCTAATAGAATACTAGGAATCATAAGGAAAGGAATGGAGAATAAAACCAAGGATATTATAATGCCTCTGGTTCGACCGCACCTTGAATATTGTGTGCAATTCTGGTTGCCGTATCTTAAAAAGGATATAGCAGAATTAGAAAAGATACAGAGAAGAGCCATCAAAATGGTAAATGGGATGGGAAGATACCCCTAAGAGGAAAGGCTTAAAATGTTAGTGCTCTTCATCTTGGAAAAAAGAAGGCTGAGGGGAGATATGATAGAAGTTTATAAATTAATGAATGGAGTGGAACGGGTTAACGTAAATCAGTTGTTTACGCTATCAAAAAGTAGAAAGACTAGAGGACACACAATGAAGTTACAATGTAACCCATTTAAGACTAATAAGAAAAAATATTTTTTCACTTAATGCGTAAAGTCTGGAATTTGTTACCGGAGGATGTAGTAAAAGCTGTTAGTGTAGCTGGGTTTAAAAAATGTTTGGACAAGTTCCCCCATAAACCATTATTAAAGAGGACCCGGGAAATCCACTGCTTACCCCAGGATGAACATTGTGGAAGCTGTGGACTTTGGGTACCTGCCAGGTACTTGTGACCTGGATTGGCCACTGTTGGAAACAGGATACTGGGCTTGATGGACCTTGGTCTGAACCAGTATGGTATTTTTTATGTTCTTAACTCTCTATTGCCTCAGGTACAAACTTAGACTGTAAGCCCTCTGGGGACAGGGAAATTCCTACTGTAATTTGCCTTGAACTGCTACTGGAAAGGTGTGAGCTAAAATACTAATAAATAACCATTTCATAACCAAGTCTTTTTTCTTGTGTTTCAGAGCAAGTAAGACTTGTTCTTCTTGGCAACTCAAGTGCCCAAGTTGGAAAACATTGAATCTTTGCAACAGAGCCATTGGCATGGAAGGAGTAACTTTCTTCTTTTCCCCAAAGATGCAGAATATGGAACGACTATCGGATCCCTAAGAAAATCAAACACAAAACAATAAACAAAAGTATAAGAAATGATAAAGGCATAACACACTCACTCCATTCAAGCCATAAAATACAAAAATTTCTATTTTGCATAGAACATCTAGGCAGGAATTGGGACATCCAAGTTGGGACATTTCCAAAGACCTGAGACTTCTAAAGGCTCTGTTGAATGCATGTTGTTGTTGTTGTTAAGTACCGTTGAGTCTGTGTCGACTCATGGCGACCCTCTGGATAGTTGTCCTAAACTTTGTTCGGTCTTCAGTCATGCAGCTCATTGTTGACAGACTGACACCCATAGCTGCTGTTATTGTATTGATCCATCTCATTGCTGGCCTTCCTCTTTTGCGTTGACCTTCTATCTTGCCAAGCATGATGCCTCTCTCTAACGATTTCTCTCTTCGCATGATGTGTCTAAAGTATGAAAGTTGACGTTTTGTCATCTGAGCTTCTAAAGAAAGCTTAGGTTTGATCTCCTCTAGTTCTGACTGGTTTGTTCTTTGGGCAGTTCATGGGATACACAGTATTTGTTGCCAGCACCATAATTCAAAGGCATCAATTTTCTTCCTACCTATCTTTTTCACTGTCCAACTGTCGCATCCATATGACTTTATTGAAAGTACCATGGCTTGGACAAGTCAAATCTTTGTAAGGAGAGAGACATTTCTGCTCTTGAGAATCTTGTCTAGGTCCTTCATAGCCATTCGGCAAAGAGCAATGCATTGAATGAATAGCCTTTATAAAATACATATGATAACGCCAGCAAATACAGCCATTTCACCAAAAAAACGTGTTAAAAACTAGCAACATCACGTGGGATCTTACAAGTGAAAACATTGGTAATACATGTGTAAATGTTGCTCTTACAGCACACACGTGTATTGCCATCATCTACATGTAAGGCTGAATTTTTTTAAAAAACTACATATACAAGAAGAGCAATTAAGTAGCTGAATGAAATAAATCTTTTTCTGTACTTTTTGAGCGGGTGTTAGACACCACTGTATGGTAACACAATTGCCCCCTCGATCATTGGTGGAGATCCCAGGTCCAAATATGCCTCAGAGCAGATGTAAATGCCGAAGGGGAAAGTTTTTAAAATGCTTTATTTCTCCCTACCCGTGTGTTTTCTTGGACTTCCCAGAACACGCCTCCTTTAAATCTCTGCATCCTACAGGATGTGCACATGCAGGCCACAGCATTGTAAAATTGCTATTTACATGTGCAAATGCCACTATTGTGCAACCCTTCTAAAATGACCTCCAAAATTACAAAAATACAAATTACAAAAAAAAAACAACTCCCACACAGATGCATATGATGAAGAGTCTGGGCACAAACTGGCAGAGGCACGGACATGACAGGGAATGCAGGAAGGGAGGGAGGAATAGCAGGATGTAAGGGCTAGGTAGGAACATAGAGGTGGGCACAGGGCGAGGGTTGTGTGCCTCTAGGGGCCGGAAGATAGCTCAGATAAGCTGGCATAGGCAGAGATGGGCAGGGAAGGGCAAAGTGGAGGTTATGCTTGGGAGGAGCATCGGTAGGGGCTATGTAAAGGCTGGGGAGTTGGGCGGGCAGCATTTTCCTCTCCTTGTGCCAGCTATACATCTAACTCTGCATCACCGAGTGTTTCTTTTTGTGTTTACACTCTGAATTGCCGTCTAAGAGCATCAACTTTTCCGCTGAGTTTCTTTGCTTTGATCCACAGTTTGCAGATACAGTGGGTTGGAGTATTTGAGTTGTGCGTCGACCTTTTGGGAACCTGACAGGTAAACTTGTGACCTGGATTGGCCACTGTTGGATACTGGGCTTGTTGGACCTTTGCTCTGGACGAGTATGGCATCTCTTATGTTCTTATGCAGGACTCAGACTGCCTCACTGTTTTCCTACATGCAACCCACATATTTCAAGAGGGCCTAATATATCATAAGCATTGCCCCCAGACGTTTTAAACTTTTGTTTGTGGCACTGCTTAGAGGCAGCATTTTCCAAGGGCTGGATGGGGAGTTTTTTTGGAGTTGTTGGGCTGGCACAATGTGTGCAACTTAATGGTTTACTTGCTTTCACTGGGACATTGTACATCAAGGAGGGAGGGTGGGCAATTTCAAATGCATGTTATTCTGAGGTCATAATATGCGGTCAGCAATTGTGCCGGTTAAAGCAATTTTTTGGCAAGCTGGTGAGCAAGGTGGTCTGGTGGGAGAGCTCGGTCTCCATGAGGGCAGCCATCTTGGGAAGGCTGTTGCAGTATTTGTTCAGTTCTCAGTGCAGGGGAGCTAGTATGGCAGCATAGATCTAAAAAAGACCAAGCAGCCAAAGGGGTGAGGGTGAACCTACACCAGTTAAGAGGTGATGTTAGATGTCCCATAAACAACTTCAGAAATGTCATTGCACAAAGGCTGACAAGCTCCCTTCTGTTGTTGGTTCATGAAGACAGGACCTCACTATTGTGATTTCAGGTTTCCAGAGTTCTGAAATTAGATATGAACAGGCAAGGTCTAAGCAGTGAGGGGTTTGGCGTGCACTCTGGTAGAACAGTGCAGCTACCACTTCTGCTGCTATAGACTTGTCAAAAGAACAAATCATGGCTATCGGCCAATGCTATTCAACTCGATACAGATGATACATTAGACCAGACATTAATCCTTAATTATATTCTAGTGGCATTTCCTCATAGATTTAGCTATTTGACTCACCTATCTGCCTTTACAATTTTACATGATTCTTTGCTGTAAGATGTCCCAGGAGGTCACGCAAGGTTTGTATATTTCGTCATTAGTTTATCCACTTGGTGCAAAGGAGAGCTTTGGAAAGGCCCCTGAGCATCAACCTGGGATTATCCAGCTCAGAAATATCAATTATATGATGTGCTATTGTGACATGAGGTGGGACCAACTAATGCCACCTCTAAATTTAATAAGAAGGTACACGTTTCCATGGGTGCTCAGAATACACCTGGGAATTAATGATTTAACTTCCATTCATAGTGTGGAGCTAATACAAAAAGATTTCTTATCACTTGCAGAGTCATTTCCCACTTCCTATTTAATCTGGTCCTGCATCATCCCAGAATGGGTGTGGAAAGACAAAAGGTCACATTGCTGCATGGAAAAAACACACAGAAAGACTAATAGATTGATGCGTTTGTTCATGCAAGGTTTTCACATCAATTATGACCTCCTTACTGAGTCAGGCATAGGGCTACTCTGCCCTGATGGGGAAGACTTTTTAGAAACAAGTCTAGACATGTTTCTCAGTTGATTGCAGTATGCCATTGAGACTTTGTTATTTACAGTAGTGATGGCCAAAGCACTGCTGCATTGCTGGTCAGCTTCACGTAACTGCAGCATTAGCAGCAAGTCCTTATTATCCATGGGTTTAATGGTTGAAGCTTACAGCGGTAATGGCTGAACATAAAGATGGTGGCTGCACTTTGACAATGTGGGCCACAAAGCCTTGCACTTAAAGCAGAGGTTCATAGTACATTAATGGCAAGGGTGGGATTGCTTTGACAGCATTTCACTTCCTTTTCTTTGGTTCAGAAACAAAAGGGTAGTACTCTGGTCAGCCATGGTATATGCCATAGCATTTGCCGACAAATTGAGGAATCTGGTGCACTCAGGAGCTTAGAACTGAACACACCTGTATTATAACTAAGCATGCACTTGGGATTAAAAATTAAATAGTTGATGTTTTGTCAAGTTTTAGAGGGGGTGCTTCAGATGTGCAGCTCCAACAGCGGACAAGAGACCAACCAAGATGCCAAAGCAACTTTGGGGGCTTGGATTCATGAAGAATCAGCACTGATTCAGTACTTCTATAGAAATGATAAGTAGTAGTAGCAATAGTAGTGAATTAGTGGGAGCATCAGACATCACCAAAGCAGTCCACATGGAAAATGATGGAAGGGTAGGGGCGGCAGGCGCCTGCAACACCAAATGCGAGATGCCCAGTCACAATACTGGTTATCCAGCTACCGTTAAGGGCTTTGAGTGTGAGGCTCAGAAACAGTTATGAACTGGCACTTTCCAGGGCAGCATTTTTAACCATGTTTTATGGGGCCTTCCACATCAGCAGGTTCATCGCCCCAGCCAAAAGCACAAGGAGGGCTCAGGCTCTTAGTGGAAGACATTCAGTGGGATGCCAAGGAGTGAAACTGAGAATTAGGCTTTCAGAAACAGACCAATCAAGGAAAGACCAGAGAACAGAAATCAGAGAGCTTTACTTGCTGGGTGTGCTAGAAGAGTACACGAGGCTTAGACACCCGGGAGCAGGCATACTATTTAGGCACTAAGATGGGAGCTGCTTATCCAGATTCCAGTTCAACAAGATGAGAGCTAGAGGGTGTGGGGGCAGAGGCAAAGGGCCTAACCTCAGTCAGAGCTTGGGCCAGGGATAGGGAGATGGAGATCAGTTAGATAACAGAAGAAGCAATCTGAGATGCACTATTCTGGCCTAATGTCATTACACACTCAATATGGATTATCAGGCATTCCCGCATTTACTGGGCCAGGAGATGGGCTGTAGCACAGGAAGAGGGAGAGATGATAAGGAGAAAGCAAGGTGCTTAAAAGCAAGCATAAACAAAGTGGCACTGCAGGCCCTTGGTAGCAAGCTAGGAACCAGAAGGCTGCAACTTCTCAGAAACCAATAGCGTTGATGCTGCCAGGTTGACTGTGGCCAGCAGAAGAATTGTAAGGTACATAAAAGACTTTCCATAAAACAAAAGCTAGCAATGGAAAACAGGAGGCAAGCTTTGATTTTGTTGACAAATACAGTAGTTTGGTCGCTTCAGCAACAACGTGCATATGGTCCTGGTCAATATTGGGGGGTGGGGGGGGGGAGAGAAGAATAGGTTATGATTTCTAGGATCATCAGCTATGGTTGATGGACTGTACATCTAATATTTTTAATTTAAGCCACAGAAAATATTTGGGTTATTTTAGAAGCCTCATTTGCAATCTCCATATGTAAAATCCAGTACTTACATGTGGAAATGGCGTTCACATATAAATGAGCATCTTAGAAAGGGCTCAGTTTACACATGGATCTCCACAGTACATAAAAATTGCAATGTTGAGAGCATGGTTGAGGCGTGGGCTGGGTATATTGCCCATTTCATATAGGGAATGCATATGTAGGACCAGAATTGTCCCTGTTGGGATTGACAGCTACTCCCTGTATAGAGTTTTTTTAACGTGCTCATTGTGGCCAGCCCTTTAAAGGAGAAATTAAGGGGGGGGGGTATCCTCCTTAATTCTCCACTGTTTATTTCCCCCTTCTAATTCTAATTAAATAAAGATAGTGGCCCCTGTAGTTAATTGGTGTCATTTACTCATATAGGTTTGCAATATTTATTTATTTAGCTGTTTATATAGACCGTTTTTCTGAGAGTTATAATGGTGTACATACAAAAGAATCTTGAAAATGTTTACCTAGAGCAAGGATGGTTTTGACTTGGAGACATCAGATAAGTTACATTGATTTGAATCCAATTTGGAATTGCAATATGGCTCACATACGCTTGTAAGTTGCTGTGTTTCCTCTGTTGTTTTTTCCCACATGTAGATTTGGAGAATGGTTTCTGTGGCTCTGTGAGTCGGCAAATCCATATGCTCTACTGCACGTCCTAATACATGCTATAGGAAAGGCTCCACGCTTGGCTGCTGAAATTGTGTTATGTCCTGATCTCAACATCTCTAGTCCAATCTCCATGTACAATTAAACGATGCTTGTAGATTGTTTTGGCTGTGTTTTGAATTTTTGTTGCTGAGACAGATCATTTACTTATTCTGTTCACTGCTTGACCAGGAAGGCTATCTGCAAAAAGTATTAAATATAGAATCTCCCTCTGAGGTTTTGATAATTAAATTCAGCAATCAAGATCAAGCTTTTCCCCTCCACTAGATCCTCCTGAGAATGATCCTATATAAACATAGGGCACTAGTGTCACTGAGATCCTGCTGCCTTTTGTGGGCAGTTTAAAAATCATCATCAACCATACGTGAAGAGCCGAGGGGATACTACCAGTACTACTGCTACTATTAATCATTTGCATAGCGCTAGAAGGCATACACATTGCTGCACAGACACATATAAAAGACAGTCCCTGCTCATCAGAGCTTACAGTCTAATTAAGACAGATGGTACAAAAGATGAGAACAAGAGTACAGTAGGGAAAGGTAAGGAGACAGAAGGAGAAGGATTAAGATCCAAAAGCAGCCTGAAAGAGTGAGCCTTTATGTTTATGTTTATGTTTATTTAGATTTGATATACCAGCATGGATTTGAAAAGGGAGAGAGATGAAAGCCGACGTACAGACTCAGGTAGTTTGTTCCAGGCATAAGGAGCAGCAAGGTGAAAGGATCGAAGTCTGTAATTGGCTGTTGAAGAGAAGGGCAAAGAGAGAAGCAGGCCAGAGGAAGAGCAGAGTTCACAAGGAGGGATGTAGGGAGAGAGGAAAAGTAGTGAGGAGCAACAGAATGAATGCACTTATAGGTCAGAAGGAGAAGTTTGTATTGGATACGGAAACGGAAGGGAAGCCAATGAAGTGATTTGAGAAGAGGGGTTATATGAGTATATTGGGGCTTGTGGAAGATTAGCTGTGCAGCAGAGCTTTGAACAGAGTGAAGGGGAGAAAGATGACTCTGAGGGAGACAAACAAGGAGGAGGTTGTAATAGTCGAGGTGAGAAGTGACTAAAGAGTGGAGAAGTGTTTTAAAATTGTGTTCAGAAAGAAACAACAAATTTTTGGATATGTGAGGAGAAGAGAGGGAGGAGTTGAAGATAACTCCAAGGTTGCGGGCTGGGGAAACAGGAAGCAGAAGAGTGTTATCAACAGAGATAGAAAGGGGAGGAAGAAGGGAAGAGGGTTTGGGGGGAAAAATAAGAAGTTCAGTTTTGGCCATGTTCAATTTCAAACAGCTGTGAGATATCCAGGCAGCGATGTCAGATAGGCAGGCAGATATGGGGGCATGGAGTGTAAGAGAAATATCAGGTGTAGATAGATCTGAGAGTCATCAACCTAATTATGATATTGAAAACCATGGGAGAAGAGAGCACCAAGGGACTGGGTATAGAGAGAGAAAAGGAGAGGGCCTAGAACAGGACTCCGCCCCTCCCTCCCCCCCCCCCCCCCCGTGAAAGAGGGATAGCAGTAGAGGAGGAGCTGCCAAAATAGACACTGAAGGAGTGATTGGAGAGATAAGAGGAGAAACAGGACAGTAAAGAGTCCCTAAAACCAAGTGAGGACAATGTATCAAGGAGAAGGTGGTGGTCAATAGTGTCAAAAGCAGCAGAAAGGTCAAGAAGATTGAGAACTAAGTAAAGGCCTTTGGATTTAGCCAGGAACAAGTCGCTGGAGACTTTAGCAAGGGCCGTTTCAGTAGCGTGTAAGGGACAAAAGCCAGATTAAAATAGATCGAGGAGGGCTTGAGAGGAGAGAAATTCAAGGCAACAGCGAAGAACTACAAGTTCAAGAATTTTAGAAATGAAGAGAAGAAGGGAGATGGATTGATAATTAGAAGGACAAGTATGGTCAAGTGAAGGTTTCTTGAGGAGAGGTGTGACCAGAGCATGTTTGAAGGCTGCAGGGAAAGTTGCAGTAGAGAATGATAGGCTAGGAATGTGTATGATGGGAGAGATCTAAAACTAAAACAAATCACCAATAAAGTTACAAAATATTGAAAACTCAAACAATATACAATCACTGTGTGCTGATGTCAATCTTTCACAATGGATCGTTGAAAAATATTGCACTCCACTCCTTCACAACAGCGCGTTGTATACCACTACAATTACAGATTCAACTCCAACTTTAACTCCTCCACTCTTTCACAACGATTTATTAAGGCATCAGTATACAACGAACCATTGCGGAGGAGTGGTGTGCAGTAGCACACAGTACTTTGCAGCACTTTGCTGTGAGGAGAGAGGAGTGAAACGGCAGAGGTAATCTGAAGTTGAATTGGGGGAAAAGAGAATTTAAAGCAGTACTATGTATTTGTTCTGTGTAGAACGGTAGTTGAATTTGTATTGGCTGGACATTAAAGTTACCTTTAAGTAATGAGACTTTTTTTTTCATTTTTCCATTCAACATTTTTATAAAACTTATACCATACAATATACAATCTTCGTCTTAACCCACCATATCACATTTATATATGGACAGACTGTCAGCATCATAACTATGTTACCTTAATTCAATTATAACATTGCTTATTACCTAATTGGCACCCCATCCCCCCTTCCCCCCCGCAATTGTCCCCTTTAGTCAAACATTCTTTTTATCTCACAACCACTCTTCCGTATGTATCACTTATGCATATATTTACATTCGCCAGTTAACCCAATAACAGTGCCTTTGGACTCTGACCAGCTTGCCCCGGCCCTCCCCCCACCCTTCTGCTTCCCATTTCCCCAACCATTTCCAGACACTTTTCCATTGTTCCATACACTTATCCTCTTTCCCATGCCTCATCCCTGTCAATCGATGGAGTCGGGAGTGGTTCCAAAGGACTGGAGAGAGGCTCATGTGGTGCCTTCACACAAAAGCGGAAGTAAGGATGTGGTTGAAAACTACAGGCCGATTAGTTTAACTTCGGTGGTGAGTAAATTATTGGAAACGCTGCTGAAAGAGAAAATAGTGAGGTTTCTGGAGTCCAGCGGATTACAGGATCTGAGGCAGCATGGATTCACCAGAGGCAGGTCTTGTCAGACAAATCGGATTGATTTCTTTGACTGGTTGACCAGGGAGTTGGACCGAGGGAGAGCCCTAGATATGGTGTATTTAGATTTCAGTAAAGCCTTTGACACTGTTCCTCACAGGTGACTTATAAACAAACTGAGCATCCTAGGGATGGACCCTAAAGTTACTGCTTGGGTTTGAAATTGGTTGGGTGGGAGGCGACAAAGAGTACAGGTAAATGGGGCTCACTCTGAGGAGAAGGATGTTACCAGTGGTGTGCCCCAGGGATCTGTCCTTGGTCCGATTCTTTTTAACATCTTTGTTAGTGATATAGCGGAAGGGCTGTCAGGTAAGGTTTGCCTTTTTTGCGGATGATACCAAAATCTGCAATAGAGTAGACACCCAGGAAGGTGTAGATAACATGAGGAGGGATCTAGCTAAGCTAGAAGAATGGTCTAGAATCTGGCAGCTGGGATTTAATGTTAAAAAATGTAAGGTCATGCATTTGGGATGCAGCAATCCAACGGAACAATATAATATAGGGGGTGAAGTACTTTTGTCCACTAAAGAAGAGCGGGACCTAGGCGGGGTTGTGTCTGATGATCTTAAAGTAGCTAAACAGGTAGAAAAGGCGACGGCAAAAGCTAGAAGGATGCTTGGGTGCAAACGGAGAGGAATGGCTAGCAGAAAAAAGGAGGTGATAGTGCCTCTGTATAAGTCTTTGGTGCGACCTCATTTGGAGTATAGTGTGCAATTCTGGAGACTGCACCTTCAAAAGTATGTGAACAAGATGGAGTTGGTGCAGAGGGTGGCTATTAAAATGGTTAGTGGTCTTCATTATAAAGCATATGAGGACAGACTTAAGGATCTTAATATGTACATCTTAGAGGAAAGGCAAAATATTTCTTTATGGAAAGAGTGGTGGATCCATGGAATAGTCTCCCAGTGGAAGTGGTAGAGGTGAGGACAGTATCTGAATTCAAAAAAGCATGGGACAAACACAGAGGATCTCTAAAGGAAAAAAGGGGACTGTTATAGTTGTTGATATGGAAGTACAGACTAGATAGGCCATGTGGTCTTTTTTTGTCGTCATATTTCTATGTTTCTATGATGCATCAAACACAGATCCTCTATTCTTCTGATAAAACCTGCCTTCTGAGGGATCCCCAACCCTAGCCAGTGTTGTGCTATCTCATTGCGCGCTGCTACAATACAATGATTCAGCACCCCCTTCTCCGTTTCCGGAATATCATCCCCCAGCTGGTGTAGAAGACAGACCTCTGGTAGTTTTTCTAATCTAAGGGGCTATGTCCTGTCATTTGATAAATTAGCATTATTACCTCGTCCCAGAAACCTTGAATCTGCCCACACTTCCACCACATGTGCAATGTGTCCCCCCCCCCCCCTCTCCTGACAGCCCCTCCAGCACCTATCGGTTTTTCCTAACCCCGCTTTTTTTGACATATCGGTGCCCAATACCACCGATATAGTACTTTATAGGCATTTTCTTTGATTTGTGTAGCTATAGATATTCCTAGTATTGTCTTTATTACTTTATCCCATCGCTCTTCAGTCTATTGTACCGCTAAGTCTGCCTCCCATTTCTTCATGCTCCAATTTGCCCTCTCCGCCCTCTATTAGCCCTTTATAGACCTTTGACAAGGCTCCTTTCTGACCGAGGTTCCCAGAGCATAACGCCTCAAACCACCCTCTGTTACTCCACAGGTCCCTCCAAATGCTCTGCTGCCACACAAAATGACCTATCTGGATATAACTATAACAGTCCATGCTAGATAATCCATATAAGTCCTTGATTCCCTCAAAGTCTTGTACTCCTTTCTTTACCACTATCTGGGAGAGGTGCGTAAGTCCCCGCTGCCTCTATCTCCTCAATACAGTCACCCCTGGCCCCTGTCCCCTCTCAAAACAAGCCTCTAGTGTCATCCCTTGTATATATTTGTTATCTTGTACAAGGATTTTCCTATTTTGTTTCCAGATGTTCAACGTATGCACTACAAATTGATTCATGGCATTTCTGGTTCGTATTGTACTACCCCTCCACACCAGCTTTTCCAATCCCACTCCCCTTACTGAAGCTTCCTCCATCTGCAGCCAATGCTTCTCTTTTTCTCTATGCCAGTCGTATAGCATTTTCAGTTGCGCTGCAATGTAATATTTGCTAAAATTAGGAACCCTCAACCCTCCCTCTTCCCTTTCTCTCTGCAGTATGGACATAGCAACCCTGGGACTCTTATTGTGCCATATAAATCAAGTGACGCTTCTTTGTAATTGCTTCAGCTTTTGACGTGGTACAATTATTGGCAACGTTTGAAAGAGAAACAGAAATCGGGGCAGTAACATCATTTTCACTGTGGCTATTCGCCCAAACCAGGATACGTACCCCCTCCCCCATCCCGCCAGTAAACTTTCTACTTGCCCGAATAGCTTTTTATAGTTTAAATCATACAAAACCTCTAGTTTAGGGCTTATGTGGATCTCCAGATACCTAATCTTCCCCTTGGCCCAACTAAATGGGTACTGTACGCTTAATCTCACCTGCTCTTCCTCTGGTAGTGACAGGTTCAAAATTTCAGATTTTGTCCAATTTATTGTGAAGCCCGCCAGCCTCCCATATTCTTCTAATTCCCACATGAGTAGTGGAATTGAGTATCTCGGTCTAGTCACACTCATGATAATGTCATCTGCAAACAAAGATATTCGATATTCCACCATTCCTACCACTATTCCTGTCAGATCTTCCCTTTCTCTCACTCTCTCAGCGAAGGGTTCTAGTGATATTGCAAATAAAAGGGGTGATAGTGGACATCCCTGCCGTGTCCCTCTCCCCTGTTCAAAGAAGGTCGAGAAGGCTGCATTAACCCTGACACACGCTTTCGGGTTCCGATATAATGCTTCCACCCACCCCTTAAACTTGCTTCCCAACCCCATTCTGTCCATTACCTGAAAGAGGAAGGACCAGGACACCTGATCGAACGTTTTTTCCGCATCGAGTGATATTAACAGTGCCTCCTTTTTATATTGCCTCACCAACCAAATAGTATTCAAAATTTTCCTAATATTGTCCGCCACCTGCCTCCCCGGGATAAAGCCTGCTTGATCTTGATGGATCAACTTCCCGATTACCTTATTTAAAAGGGTTGCTAATATTTTAGCCAATAATTTGGCATCTAGGTTAAGCAGTGAGATTGGTCTATATGAAGAGCATTCTTGCTGATCCTTACCTTTTTTGTGTATTATTGTGATCCCAGCCCATCCCATGGAAGCCGCTAGCACTCCCCCCTCCCATGGAAGGTTAAATAGCCTCAACAGTGGAACAATTAAAATCTCACTAAATTTCCTGTAAAACAGCGCTGTAAGTCCATCCAATCCCGGGGCCTTGTCGACCTTTAACTGTTTTATGGCTTGCAAGACCTCCTCAGCTTTAATAGCTGTATTTAACTGTGCCTGCTCCTCCTCCACCAAGGTTGGGAGCTTTATAGAGTCGAGGTAACTTTGTATTCGTGCAGAATCTGGAGCTGCTCGGGCTGCGTACAGCTCTTGATAGTATCTTTTAAATGCCTCCCGAATATCCCCATCTTTATGAACTAAATTCCCTGCCCTGTCCCGAATTTTCAATGTTTGAGACCTTAATTTCCTCTGCTTCAACCTCTGCGCCATATACCTCCCTGCTTTATTTCCCCCCTCAAAAAAGCCCTGTTTCAGGAGCTGCATACGATATCTTATTATGTCGGCCTGCATAGCATTTAATTGCGCTCGAACAGCCAGTACTTGGCCTCGATAGGCTCCTCTTCCATCTCTCACATCTAGCGCTTCAAGCTCCACTAATCATTCACGCAATTCCCTTTCCCTCTCCTCCCGCTCCCTCTTTTTTCGTGCTCCCCATTCTATAAATATTCCCCTCAATACTGCCTTGTAACCATCCCAGACTCCCACCCCCCCAGGCCACCTCACCACTGTCATTTCATCTAAAATATTCCACTGTCTCCCTCTCTATCTCCATCCGAACCCTCTCATCCTCCAGTAAAGATTCATTCAACCTCCGAAACTGGGTTCCTCCTCCCTCCCCCTCCATTGTCAGTCTGAACTCCACTAACGCATGATCTGACCATCTTATAGGATCAATTTCTGCCCCTTTAACCCTGCCCGCCAGCTCCTTTGTTACCCATATAGCATCTATCCGGGAATATGTACCATGCACTGGGGAAAAGTATGAAAACTGCCTCTTCCGGGGATGCTGAAATCGCCATACATCTATCAAGCAGTGCTGTGTGACAAAATTTTGGTATTTACGCCTATTCGCTCATTCACCTGCTCTTTTCCCGGTTGCATCTCTTTCTGGGTTCCACATTAAATTGAAATCCCCCCACAAATGAGTTTTCCATCCCCTAACTGTCCCACCTCAGCTTCTAGTTTTGTCCAAAATTCCCTTTGCCCCCCTGTCGGTGCATATACATTCATTATACAGTACCATTCATCACCGACTTTTATACGTAACAGTATAAACTTCCCCTCTTTATCCCTAATTATCTTCTGTACCTCCACCTTTGGATGATATAAAAACCGCCACCCCACCTTTCTTTTTCTCCACTGTGTTTGATGCATAGAAACTGAACCCATACCCTCGAAGCTGGACCACATGTTCTGTTGTCCTTGTTAAATGTGTCTCTTGTAGAAGCACAATTGACGCTTTTTGGCTTTTTAGCTCTTTATACAATTTCTGCCGCTTCATTGGCGAATTAAGCCCTTTGACATTCAGTGTTACAAGTTTTAACTCACTGTATATCGTTTTCTACTCCCTCTCCCCCTTCTCCCTTTGCTCTTGATCCCCCTCTACCTCTCCTCCCTTCCCCCTCCCCTCCCCTCCCTCCTCCCTACCTCTCCCGCCTTCCTTCCTAGCTCCCTTCCCCCTCCCCCTCCCCCCTTCCACCCAATCCCTTCCCTCGTCCCCTCCGTAGAGACACGACTTCCATATATGGTGACAGTCTATCAGACCTATGCCTCGCCCTTCCCTTCCCCCTCCCCTCTTCACACCTAGTCCCCTCCTCAATATCCTGGTCTCTCCCTCCCTCCTACCCTAACCATCTCCCTTCTTCCACCCTTGTCCTCTCCACCTATCTTTCCCTACTATCCTTCCCCCTCTTGCCCACCCACACCAACCCTTTTGCCTCCTCCCCTCCGCCCCTTAGGACTACCTATTGTGACCCTACTTAATGTTCTACCTGACCTTGCCCTCTATATCTTCCACCCCCTTCTCCTCTTCCCACCCACCTTCCTCCTACTCCCCCCACCCTCCTCCCCTCTCCTGTGAACTTTATCGCCTACTTCCACCTCTTAGTAATATTTTATATCACTGTACATTTAATTCAACATCTGATGCCATTTACTCTGGGTGTCTTGTCTTCAGCTGCTATCCTTTGCAGAGGAGTTTACGCCGGGGCTGCCTTTGTTCAGTCTCGCTGGTCTTCGACCCTGGGCTGGTGTCCTCTGCCATTGCGAACTGGCCGCCCTGGCCTCGGACGTCATGCTATTTTTTAAGGATGCTTGGCTCTCTTTGCCTCCCGGCAGGTTACTGAGTCCTAAATCTCCCAGCACACCCCATGCTTCTTCACTATTCCTCACCCTTCTCGGCATGCCTTTCACCGTTATAAGCAGTCCAAAAGGGTACAGCCATCTGTAACGCACCTCCTGTCTCCTCAGGAATGCCGTCACCTCCCGCATTTCTCTCTGACGCTGTAGGGTCCCCAGAGATAAGTCCTGGAAGAACTCCACCGCACAGCCTTCCCATTGGAAATGACCCAGTTTCTGAACCACCTTCAGGATATTCTCTTTGCTTTTAAAAGAGCGCATACACACTACTATGTCCCTTGGTCTGTTATCTCGCGTTGGGCCCAGCCCCCTATGTGCCCTTTCAATTTGCAGTGACTTACCCCCAGCACCTTCATCTAAGGCCGCTGCTTGTAGCACCGCTGCAAACACTTTTTGAATCACTTCGTCACAATTCGAATATTGGGGGCTCTCTGGAATGCCTCGCACTCTTCTGTTACTCCTCCGTGAGCAATCTTCCAGATCCTCCGTCTTCTCCCTCAACTCTTCCTGCGCTTGCTTTAATTCTGTCCATCCTTTTTGAATATCTTCCAACAGATCCCCTTGTTGTTCCAGCTGTGTTTCCGTCTTTTCCACTCGGGCACCAAGGTCCCCTATGTCTTGTCTTAATGATTGCAAAGTCTCTTTAAGGTCATTTTTTACACCACATATTTCCACTTTAAGTTCTTCTTTCAGTTCATTCAGCCACGTCTTTATCATTTCTGGAATTCCCGGGCCCCATGTACTTTCCATCTCTTCTCCTGCTTCTGCCTCAGATTCTGCCATCATTTTGCCCTCCCTGTCTCTTTCCTTTCCGTCTCTCAGGGGGGCGTATGAAGATCTGTACTCCACCAATTTTTTCTTAGCTGTTATCCCTCCTTTGGACTTCTCCATCTTCTTTACAGCTTTCTCCTTTGGGGTTTACTGCTGGGCCTTCCAGGAATCAGTGAGATTGATAATTTGGCTTTAGGGAGTTTAGCATGCTTACAGTATCCGGCCCCAGTGATTTTCTTGTCAGCCTGCACTCCCTTTGCCCTTTCTCACCTTCTTCCCGACGCTGCTGCTGACTCCTGTTGACTCTCCCCTCTTGTTCTTCAATCCCCTCTGATGGTGGAGTCTCCTTAGCTCCCGGGGCCTGTTCGCGTCTCGCAGGCACCACGTGCTCCCCCTCATGCCTGCTCAGTTTGTCCAGCAGCCCTCCGCCTCTGCAAGCACGGCCCCGCTCGCTGCTGCTGTTCTCCGGAGGTACTGTCTGCTGCAGATCGGCACTTTCGGTGGCTCCCACTCGCCCTAGCAACCCTTTCTCTGGCACCGGTTTACACTTCGTGCAGCGCTTTGTCTTTTCCGTGAACGCTGCAGTGATCTTTCTGCTACTCTCTCCTGCCACGGGCTCCGCGATTGCAGCTGCTCCATCTCACCCACCGCTGGCCGATCTTACAGGCTTCTCAGCTTGCACTGCTGCTGACTCCGGCGACTATCCTGCTCTCCTCTCCCTACCGCTTCAGCCGCACACACCGCTGAGCTGCCCCATTCTCTTGCTGGTGCAATTTCCACCTTTATGAAGGGCTTAGGCGGCGGAGCTCTAAAATCGCACCTCCATTCAGCCTGATTACGTCACCGGAAGTCCCGAGACTCCTTTTTGAGAGCAATTGGAGAGGTTTCAGTTTGCCCAATGGGGATGGTTCCCTTGTTTTTATATGGGGAGAAGAGTAGTCATCAGATGTTTTCTCTGAATCAAGAGTTGAGTATATATTATTGTAGACATTTGAATCTCATTGAAGTATTAAAATATGTAATAGTGTAATATAGTACTATTAAGTGTTCTAGAGAAGAGTTGATTCAATTTTTTATGAAAGAGGCGTATTATTGATTAATTAATGCAGTTTTGATTTTGTATGTAATTTGGATGTTATTTGTATGCAATTTGGATGCTCTTTAAATTGTTTTTGTGTATGTCTGGCTGGTGTGAATGTGGGTATGATTGTAGATAGGACTGAAAGAAAACTGAGGTTATGTGAGGTTATAAATGTAAAGATATGAGAAATTATAAAAAGTTAAGTGAGCTGTTTTATTGCATAATTTGCATGGGTTAGTGTATTATAGGATATGTGTGTATAAAGAATGCATATTAAATAATTTTGACACCTTATTTGGAGTCCGGCTTTGTGTTAGGTAATAATAGGTGAGTCGAAGCAGCCATTTAAGCTATAGGTTACATTGAATATTGTTTGTGTGATGGAAGGGTTGACAGAGGAGGTGGAGTTAAGGAGATGGGTGGGAATAGGATCAGAAGAACAGGTAGTATGTTTAGAGGAGGAAAGAAGATGAGAGGTTTCCTTAGAAAAGGAAGAAAGGGTAGTGGAGATCGAGGGAAAAAGTTGGTACTGAAGAGGGGGAAGAGGGGATAAGCTGATCTTGAGGGGAATTGGCGTATAACCTCGTGGACTTTGTCGTGGAAATAGCTAGGGTTTGGGCAGAAAGAGAAGGGAGGGGAGGTGCCTTGAGGAGAGAGTTGAGAGTAGAGAAGAAATGACGGGGGCAGAGGCAAGAGTTAGTTAAATGGACATAGTAGCTTTGCTTGGCGAGTGCTATGACAGATTGGAAGGAAGTAAGCATAAATTTGAAGTGAAGAAAGTCAGAAAGGGAGCAGGATTTGATCATATGTGCTCAGCTGAATGAGCACAGGAGCAAAGGTAGTGGGTAATTGAAGGCAGCCAGGGCTGAGGTATAGTGCGTCTCACAGGACGTAGGATAGGGGGAGCAAGAGACTCCAGAGCAAAGGAGAGAGCAGTATTATAGGAAATTATAGCCTCAACAACCGAGTTAGAAGACAAAGTGGAGGAGAGAGGTGATGAGACAATAGTGGAGAGAGCTAATGGATTGATAGCATGAAGATTCCTAAAAAGGTTAGGAGGAGATTGGGCGAGATTGAGGTGGGGAGTGATGAAGAGTGAAGCTAAGCAGGTGATGGACAGATAAGGGAAGAGCTGAGATACGGAAATACACTTATACTGACTGATTCTTACACCATCACTGATGTCCTGCCAGTTTCTCACCAGCTTGAGTTTTCACAAAATTATTTAACTCTCCACCATCTCTCTCCATATAACAAAAAAACAAAACGTTCAATTGAATATACAATAACTTAACACTGAAAATTACATTCCAGTCATGGAATATCTGGCAGATTCTGAAAACGTTTACTGTATCATTGTACCAATTACCTAAAAAATAATATACAAGAGCTTCTGAAATGAGAGAAGCTGCTTTTTCAGACCACAGAAGAGAGATTCACATCTGAAGAAAGTCCTGTCATTTGAATAGCTCATGTACAATATTTTTGGATAATATTCAATACTGATCCAATAAAAGTGATCACGGCCTGCAGAGAATGAGTCATTGAGCTACTAGATCACTGCTGTATACTGCACACGCCAATCAATACACTGACAATAAATGTGTTTCTCTACCTTTGTTATCTGGGTGGTGGGATTTGTGCTGGTCTCAGTCACTTTTTTCTGTTTCTTCTTGTTTATCCTAACTCATTTTCCAAGCTCTTGTTTCCATGTTATCTTTCTTCTCTCTCCTGCTTCATTACTTCATCCGTTTAGGTTTATGGTTTAGGTTTATTCGCTTAATATACCGCTAAACGTGGGGGACATCATAGCGGTTTACAGAGTTCAAAAAACAAAGTGAAGCAATCACCGTAAAGGTGAGATAGAAGAGGAAAGGAAGTTACATCAATCGACAGGAAAGCAAACTAGGCAGATTCATACAACAGGACAGGACAGTAGAGGAGAGAGGGAAGGGAAAACAGATCACACGTGAGGTACAGGAGGAGCAGGAAGGTCAAAGGCAAGGGTGAAGAAGTGAGTTTTGAGGCGGTTCTTAAAGGTAGAATGGTCTTGTTCGAGGCGAATAGAGGAGGGAAGAGAGTTCCAGAGGGCGGGGGCAAGGAAGAAAAATGCAGAGGTACGGGTGGATTGGAGGCGAGCACAAGTGGGAGAGGGGAGGTATAGGCGATTCAGATGAAAGGAGCGTGGGGAACGGGTGGGGTTATGGAAGTGAACCAGGTCAGCTAGGTACTGCGGAGAGTGGGTATAGAGGATACGGTGAAGAAGGATCAGAATTTTAAAATGACTACGGAATTTGACAGGGAGCCAGTGAAGACGGATGAGGAGGGGGGTGATATGGTCGCCTGACATCGACCTTTCCCTTTAGGCTCATAGGGTGGAACAGTCAGTGGTTATGGCTAGCATGAGTAAAGTGGCTGGCCAGCGCCGCTTTAAACTGAACTTAGATATTCAATGCCGGAGGCACCCGCACTGAATATCCAGTTTGCCTGGATAGCGAATTAGTTATCCAGTCAACAGCGAAAGCTGCTGGCCAGATAGGTAAACTGGCTAAAGTTAGGTCAGCTTTTTTTTTGGCCTAACTTTAGTTGGGTAGAGAGTTACTTGGTCCCAGGAGCTTAATAATACCGCTGACTGGTTAACCTTCAGTGCCACCCGTGGAAAGCGCCGATGCTAAGCGGTGATGTGCTGCTGAATGTACCACTCACCAGGATCAATGCGATTAGCAAGTGTGCTGACTGCATTAATCCCTTTGAATATGCCCCATTTTGTTTGTTGCTCCTTTCGCTGCCTCTAAACCTCTCCCTTATTTCACCATTCCTTCAGTCTCTCTATACACTCACACCTGGATCTTACCCCTCTTTCTCTTTCTCTATCACTCTTAGGGGTATGTTTACTAAACTGCGGTAATCATACATAACATGCGTTATGATGCACTAACGATCGTAATGCCCCGCGGCGCGGTAAAACACCGCAGAAGGTGGAGAGAGGGCGGAGAGAAGGGGTCAGTGGGCGGAGAGTGGGCGGGGAGAGGCTCCCTTCACACTAACGCGCTGATCTGAAGAGCTCAATTCCAACGCGAATGAAAACCTGCCGTTAAATGCACATTACAGGGGAGAGAAACAATTTCAGTGTCAGCAATGTACAGCCCAGGCAGGGAAACCAAAAAAAAGTGATAAGTGTGATACATGTGCACAGAACAAAAGGGCACAGAAACACTGAAAATGACCCCAACAAACTGGAAAAAAACAATAACCAAGCTGACCAATAGTGGTATCAATGAGAAACATCAACCCTTCCCCCCCGAGTAAGCTCCATAGAACAAATATAAATCGTGGAAAGGTCTATACTCCGTCCCCATACAAGGTGAATGAGCCCACAGTGAAATAGCGCTGCTCAGGGTTTTCCCCACCATCGGACAGGGTTCCTATGGCGTGCACATGTCCCGCAACATCAGGGCGGGCATGTCAGAACGGCAACTGGACAGATGCCGGAGAAGGGGATACAGAGGGCCGCAGGCGGCACATGCTGTGGTGGAGCTGGGCCACAGTGCGGACTAGGGTGATGCCTAGGTGGCCCATACGAATGCTGAAACAGTGGAGCAGCCAGACAGCAACTGCTGAAGGCCCAACATGGTCACGAGTGTGTTTCCCAAAGTGTCACAGGGGATAGTACCCAACAGCTACCCCCAAGGGCACGGAACATTAGCAGGCGGGGTTGGGGGGAGCGTGGACGTCTATGCAGGCACCCCTACCCCAGAACCCACACCATAGGCAGCCACCTACCTGCACACTGGATGGCCTGAGACTGCGCACCACCAGTTCCACCAGCAGAAGGGCATGTCAGCATGGTGGCTGAGGGATACTGGTGGTGGAGGGGGCAGTGGCAGCTGGCCAGAGCAGACCGTGGCCTAGCCCTGTGTAGGTGGGTGCCATGCACTGCAACAGACAGGCCCTGTCTGACCAACAGTCATGGTATCACCAGGGAATGCACCATCTCTGTGATAATATGGTGGTGCAGTGCACAAAACCAGTGTATTCAGAAACAGAAGGTCACAGGTTCAAGTCCCAGCTGTGGTTTCCGCCAACCCAGTCCTCATATTTTACCCACTACTATAACGTGCTAATACAGACAGAACCTTTCTTGCAGATGACGTAAACATGCCCAAAACACCTACATTTTACCCTACAGAGCACAGACACCATAAACATGCACATTACCTAGAGCAGAGCCTCCCAAATGCAGTCCTGGAGGGCCAAACAACATTCCGGTTCCATTCTGCCTCTGATAAAGATGCCTGTGCTGCATTTCTATGCGCCACCCCCATGGTATGCAGATGTATCTCATGCATATTCATGAGGGACAGCATGAAAACCCAAATAGTGTTTGGCACCGCAGGACTGGAGTTGGGAACCTCTGCCGTAAAGCAGCAGCCAACAGGGGCAGACACACCCGCACCCACAGGCCCCATTATCCAAAGCCTCCTGGAGAGGCAGGACTTTGGGTTCTGCGTGCATCTCCCAATACTAGCACTTGCATACCTTAGTAATGCCACCCTAAACCTGGGAATATGGTACACATCTATCAAAAGGTTGCTATGATTACTGGCAGATAGCAATTCCTAGGTTAAGTACAATTTTCTGAGTGAGCTGCATCATAGCAACCTTTCTGTGGAGTGTGCTACAGGTCTTGTGTTTGACAGTGTTTACCAACCTGGGGAGTGACTCCTACAGTATTGCGTACCATAGCCATGCCTGTACTGTGCCCAGGACTGGTGTGGTGGCCTGGGCTGCCCAACACCTCTCTAGTTGCACAATGCTGGCATAGGTATGGGGAGTGTGTGTCTGTCTATCCAGTGTGTGGTGGCTGCCAACACCCTCCACAGCCCACACTGCTAGCACTGTTGACAGTATTGGCCTGCCAATGTGCATAATGAGGAGCAAGGTACTGTGGGAATAGCCTGGATAGGGTGGCCTGGCCTGGCCGCATCTGCACAGGGCATAGGGCAATGGCTCGGACATTGTAGTGCCCGGTACCACCTGCACAGACAGAGTGGCCACAGCATGTCCTGCTGGGAGGTCACTCTCACCCTTACTGAGCAGTGACCACGGCATGGCTAGGTTCCCCCATAGTTCTGTATAGTATTTCTCTCATGTGATATTTATGGGTTCTCTTTTGGGGCCTGATCACTGACTTATCTGCTTGGTATCTGCTTATATGCTGACCTCCCAGTTTTGGGTACATGCATCTTCTCCAGGACCATGCATTATGGACTAGCTAGCAGACTGTTTGCAGCTAGTATGTGTGTTGCTGGAGCACCTTGCAGGGTACAGTGGCTGGAGGCTTGCTGCTGGAGAATGTCAGATGGGGGGGGGGGCGGCAGCTGTGCGTTTCCAGGCCTTCTGTCTGCTATTGCTTTATTGATGTGTACAGCTCTACATTGCCTGCCCTGTAGGGTGTTTGATCCCTAGCAGGACTGGGGTGATGGTCCCCTCTACTGCCACCATTGCAGGGGGGTAGAAAGTGGATCTGTTGGCGGGAGATCCTGTCCCTCACCCTGAGCCCCAGAGGGTGCGTTGGGTGGTGGTATGTAATCTCCCTGTGGGTCCTAACACCCCCATTCACTTACATCATGTGACCATGGCACCCACACAGAGTATGCACTTTTCTGGGTGCATCATAGTCCACAAGGGCTAGATGTGACATAGAGATGAACACAGGCATATCCTAGGGGTGTTTGCAAGGACTACCTATCATACATTGACACTGATGGGGACCTGCAGCAAAGCATATCTCAGCAAAGCCAGGTGCTGTGAGAATGGTGCTGGGCACCATACCTCTCCCTCAGGGTGAGCACAGGACCCGCACACTGTGATGGTCTGTAGCTACTCTGTGCCACTAACACACACCGTCGGCACCCCCTACCAGGCTGAGGTGCTGTGGGGTGCATACCCCATCTTGTGATCATCTGTAGACTGCTGATTTACATGTGCTGTGCATCCTGGGTACGGATGGGTTGACCCTATCCTGGTAACCACAGCAGAATGTGGGTGTGGTGCCGTGCAGTCCTCCTGTAGCCAGCCAGGTGTTTGTTAGCAGCTCTAGCCCACTGGTTACTTCACTGCCTGTGGAGCCAGAGGTCATGGGTTCAAAACCCACAGTGGGGTTCATCGATAGGGCTGTCTTAGGCATTGTCTATTTTTATTGTATATTAGTGCTGCCAGCAGAAACACTCTCAGGGTACTGTCACCTTAGGGTGGCTCATAAGGCGCCCTATAGGGCGCCTTATATGGCGCCCTATAAAGCGCCTTATAAGGTGCCTTATATGGTGTCCTATAGGGGACATTATAGGGTGCCTTGGCAGACAGCGCACTTTATAATTTGCCCTATGGAGTGCCTTCTAGGGTGCCTTATGTGGCACCTTAGGTTACGCCACTGTGAGGGTGTGTTTGCTGGCAGCACTATTAAAGTTCTACTAAACTTCCTCACAGCCTAATACTTAACCCTTTCCAGGCCAAGCCCAAAACTTTCGGGATCCAAACTTCTGCCTAAATATTCCTATCAAATGGTATATAATACATGACCATGGCAGAGGGAACGTCACTATTGGAACATATTGAATTAGACGGGTACAATTTTCCTGACATATGCAAACATTAACCCGGCTGCAGAATGTGGATTAAAATATTATAGTAGGCCTTCAAAGGGTTACACATGACGCCTCAGCCAGCCTTATTCATTAGGCACACTGGGGAATCAAACCCATGACCCTTGTACTATCAGTCTGTGTAGTAACCATTGTGCTACAGCTCTGTTTCTGTAGTTGGGTGTCTGCGCGCCTTCTTAAGCTTAACGTGCAGTAGCGCGCCCTGTAACGATCGTTGCTGTGCGGCGCCTTATAACGCGCGTTATCGGTAACGATGTACCGCCCATGTCCTTTTTTGGCATTTCTTCCACTAACACGGCTCCTAACGCGAATCACACTAATGCAGTTTAGTAAACATACCCCTTAGTCTTTTTCTGTCCTTCATGGTCTCTCACCTTACAGTACTCTTCTTCTAGCACTTCACTTCCCCAACTCTCCCTTCCATTGCTCCTCAGTAGGTTGCTCCCTCATCAATCTCCTGCTGTCTGGTTCTTCTCCCACAACAGTCATCCTTTCTCTCTCACACCACTCTCCATCATGCCCCACTGAATTGCTCCCCCCTCTCATCCATTTTATTTCATTCAGCTCTTTCCATGTCCTCCATCCCACCTAGTTTGACTTCCTCATCTTATTATCCCCAGTTTCTCCCTTACCTCAAATTATCACCTCATAAGTTTCCCCCATCACTCTCTCTGATTCACTTTCACTCCCAATGATACCCTTGATGAACATCCTCTTTTCCATAACTTCATCTCTAGCTCTCTCTCTCATACACCCTTCCCCATCAACTCCATCCCTTCCCCCTTTCTCTCTTTCTCAAACCCCTCCTCCTCCCAATCATTGCCTTAGGTTCTCTCTCATCCTCCCCTGCATCACACCTATGACCTTCTCTTACTATGCCCCATTTCAGCACCCCTTTTTCTGTCACCCTTCCTCCCCCTTCTTTTTTCTTCATCTCTGGCTCTTTTTCACACACTCCCTCCATCACCACCTCTACCCTACTCTTCTCTACCGCCATTTCTGGCGTTCTTCACCACCATCACCACTGCTGGTTCTCTTTCACACAGACCCTCCCCGTCATGCTGTTTCTCCTACTCCTCCTCATTTCCACAATCTGCTTTGCACCACCACCTCAGGTCTGAAGTCCCTGCTCTACCTCTATCTCATGCACAGCCCCTCCTCCCATATTGGTCTCATGGACTCCCCTATCATAGCACAAATTTGCATTGCTGATCTTAAGGAGATGGGGGAGGAAAACCAGATTCATTTTCTCTTATCATGCAGCCCACAGAATTTACCCCTCACACTTTCTCCAGCATTCAACCCTTTTTCATCTCCCCAATATTCACCTCTTCTCATTCCCTCTCACATTAACACTCCCCTTCACCTCGCCCACCTTTCAGCATTTTTTGGCCCACCCTCTCTATAAATTACTTATGGCTTCCTTGTGGTCACAGAGATGCCAAGTTACCAGTTCTGGGAGGGAGACTTTTGCTTAGTCCTGGTTTTGAATTTACATTCCATTGCCTGGGGGATTTATATTCCCTGATTCTATCTGTTGAAATCCGTACTACAGGTCCCAAGTCCCATAATGTAACAGAATGGGGTTGTCAGAAATCCAGGACTGGCCTTAAATCTCCCTCCTGGAACCGGGTAGCCTAGCAGCTCTGAGCTCCATGGTATCTCTTTTCTTCTCCTCCTCTCTGCCACCAGCTGATTCGTGAGTCCTGGGATCACAGGGTGTAGCTGTGTCTACTCCAGTCTTTCCCCTTCTGTTCTCTGCAAGGTGCTGAAACAGGCAGGGGGTGGGCGATGGCTGAGCAGATACTGCAGAGAAGAAAACAATTGCTCTGCTCCTTTCTTTAGTCCCTCCCCTCCTGTTCCCTGCAGGCTGCCTGAAAGGAAGGACTGGAGCAGTAAACAGAACAGCTGCTTAATGCTGCCTGAGAGTCGGCATGAGCCCCAGGTGCCCATGGCTAGCCATGTCCCTGGTGGCCAGATATCATTCTGCAAGACCACAGAGACATAGGCAGCTGGATGTTCAAGCAACAACCTCACTAGTTTTGGATAATAGCTAAACTAATTCTGGTAGCTGTTTAGATTATTATAAAACTTGATGTTGTGACGTGGGGGAGGGGGCTGGGTGATGAATTAAGTTTGGGAACTGAGTGCTCAAGCTTCTATGGCTAGCAGCAGAAGACACTATGGGCCCGATATTCAAAGGGCATTTGCATGGTTAACAGCCACCGCTAAGCGGATACTCTACGGCACTTACACAGGTAGTGTCGTTGAATATCTCCAACCAAGTCCTCTAGGTGCCTCGATGCTAGCATTGGGACGTGCTGGGTGGCATTCCAGGATGGAGCGGAGGTGGGGACCGGCACTAACCATGCAGCACCGATATTGAAAGCTGCATTGTTAGTGCTCGGCACCTATAAGATAGGCGAGGAAAAACCTTGCCTATCTTATAGGTGCCAAGTGCTAACCGTGTAGCATCCAATATCGATGCTGCATGGTTAGCCTCAGTGGCTACCGGGCAGTGCAGTCAGATCCGGATATTCACTTCCGTCACTGTGGAAGTGGATATCCAGGGTAAAGGGGTTGGTGGGCAGGGCTAAGCGGCTACAGTGCTTAGCCCTGCCCAGGTGAATATCACGTCCTATATATCCATTGCTATGCACACCAGAATAAATGCACAGACTACAGAGGCAATTTATCTTCACCTGGCATTATCTATCATATTGTAAGTCTATGCTTACAGCTTAATTTGTAAACAAGAAACACATGGAACTATGGGGCAGGAGGTTAAGAAGATGGGCCAAACACATACATGCATGCACAGATACACACAGGTACACATTCTCTATTCTCTTTCTTGCCCCGCTAATGTTCTATCCCCAGTCCCCACCCATGATTCTTCCAGCGGCCCTTGTTCCCATGGTCCTTAAGCTCCCCTCCCTCCACCTCTTATGGTTACTAATTTCCCCAGCCAAAAGGTTTCCCCCTCAAGAGATACTTCTTCCTCTCCTGGTTACTGATAATGGACTCCTTTTTGGGCTGGATGTGGATGGACTGGCTCTCCACATGCTCTCCCCTGCGTCCATGGGGTGAGGGGGGGACATAAAAACATAAGATATGTCATACTGGTTCAGACCAAGGGTCTATCAAGCCCAGTATCCTATTTCCAACAGTGGCCATTCCAGGTCTCACCTAGCTGTTGGCTTCCCAAAGGTATACACATTTCATGCTGCTTGTCCCAGGGGTAAGCAGTGGATTTCCCCAGTTCTCTTTAATAATGGTTTATGAACTTTTCCTCCAGGTACCCATCCAAACCTGTTTTGAACCCAGCTACACTAATAGCCTTTGCTAATCCTCCAGTAACGAATTCCAGAATTTAATTAAGTGCTGAGTGAAAAAATATTTTCACCAGTCTTAAATGTGCCACACTGTAGCTTCAATGCATGTCCTCTAGTCTTTCTACATTTTGAAGGAGTAAACAACCGATCTACGTTTACCTATTCCACTCCATTCATCATTTTATAGACCTCTATCATATCTCCCCTCAGCCGTCTCTTTTCCAGGTTGAAGAGCCCTAACCTTCTAAGCCTCTCCTCATAGGGGTATCCACCCATTCCCTTTACCATTTTGGTCACTCTTCTCTGTACCTTTTCTAATTCTGCTATATCCTTTTTAAGATATGGTCATCAGAATTGCACACAATATTCAAGGTGCAGTCGCACCATGGAACGATACAGAGGCATTATGAATTATGCTCCTAGATGTTGGAACAAACTCCCTCCCAATATCAGAGCAATTAAAGACATCAAACAATTCAAAAAAGCCCTTAAACACCACCTTTTCATCGCACACTTCAAACACCTAAACACCCCTTTCCCTCCCCCATCCTTTTAACCTCATACCTATCCTAACTGTATAGATTTTATATATCTCCAACATGTATTTTCTAGAAATATAAATGATTTCCCTGTTTACTTCCATGTTAATTTTCCTGTTACTTGTAATAGGTCTGTTATATCTGACCAATTGTTGTATTGTTTCAATGTAAACCGCACTGATGACAAATAGCACGGTATATAAGAAAATTAAATAAATAAATGAATAAAATAAATTATAATATCCTTTGTTTTATTCTCCATTCTCTTCCTTATGATTCCTAGCATTCTATTTGCTTCCTTGGCCGCCCTGCGCAGAGGGTTTCAATGTACTATCCACGATGACACCTAAATCCTTTTCCTGAGTGGTGATTTCTAATGTGGAAACTTGCATTGTGTAGCTGTAGTTTGGATTGTTCTTCCCTAAGAGGCTAATTCTGTACTGACTGTCCAGCCCCTGTACGGCCGATCTGAATTGGGTGTACAGAGGTAGACCCGAGTCTGTTCCCGCAGGGGCTAGATGTGCCCATGGGAACAGATTCGGGTCTATAGCCTGGACATGCAGGCCAGGCTCTGATTCTGATCAGCCGCATGCCCAGACACATACCTGCCTAACTCAGCCTGGTTCCGTAATGGAGCTGTGATCTCTGGCCACTGACCCAAAACGCCCTTTCCCCATAGCCCAACCCCTATCTGGGCTCCCATGACCAGGGTTGGGCTATAAGGAACCTCCTTCGCCCCTCACCTGTCTGTCCCCACCATCCGCCGCCATCCCCTGTCTACCCAACCGACCCTGAACATACAGGGCCAATCTGTGAATTGGCCCTGTACGTCAAGGGTCTCGCCACACCCACACTCCACCCTCATCCCACCTCCAGACTGCCCCCTCCTGCCCCCGTCTACGGCTCCCCATACAATACAACTGTATGTATGGGGAGCCTTTGCACCGGGGCGGCAGGGGGATGACTAGCAGGGATGTATGTCCTGAAAGGACGCACATCCCCATTACTCATGCCACAGAATGACCCCCTAAATGTATAACTTTGCACTTGTCCACATTAAATTTGATCTGCCATTTGGATGTCCAGTTTCTCAATTTTTCAAGATCCTCTTGGGTTTTAACAACTTTGAATAATTTTCTGTCATTTGCATGTTTGGTCCCTCACTCATTATTCCTATTTCCAGGTCATTTATTGTAAATATGTTAAAAGTCAGTGGGCCCAGCACAGATCCATGGGGTACTCCACTATTCACCTTTCTCCATTGAGAAAAATTGTCCATTTAGCCCTACTCTTTGTTTCCTATCCTTTAACCAGTTCCTAATCCCCCATACTACACTACCTCCTATCCCATGACCTTTTAATTTCCGCATGAGTCTCAGTCTCATGAATTCAAGCACACAGCCTAGTTTTTGTCTCCTCAGGAGGGAAAGTGGAGCAATACCGCTTGTTCTCCTTACTCCCTCTCTTCTTTCTCCCCTATCTGATCCTCTCCCTCTCTGCACCCCATTAGGGCCGGCCCAACCAAGAGGCAAGACCAGGCAGTTGCCTAGAGCAGCAGCTTCTGAGGGGCAGCAAAGAGCATCAGCAGTCAGAGCAAAACACTAGATCCTGACAGCACCACAAAGTCAAAGGAACAACAGCACATTCTTTTACCTGCAGGGAGAGCGGGAAGCAAAGAGAAATATTTTTAAGTATAATGTCCAATTATTTCTACAGGACAATTGTGGGAGGGGTGGTGTATTGATCATCATCATTGTTAAGTTTAATTATCAGAATCTGGGGGAGGGGGGGGGGGGAGGGTGACAGTGCCATAAAGGTGAAGGTTCGCTTAGGGCACCCAATGCTCTTGCACTGGCTCTGCACCCCATCTGATCACTCTTATCCTTTCACTCACACCCACAGCATCGCTGATTCCCTCTCTCACTCTCTTTATCCCCCGTACCCTAACTTAGTCTCCCTCCAATTCCCTCACTTATCTTTGCCCCACTGCATCCCCTCACTCATTCTTGCTCTGTCTGCCCTCCCCCAGTATGGCCCCCGGGTGAAGTCGTGGTAGGGTCTGGTGAGCGAGCAGCAAGGCCACAAGCTGATAAACCCAGCAGTGGTAATGCAATGGGAGTGAAAGGCATTTACCCCACGTCTCTTCAGCCTTGGCCTTTCCTCCTCACAGCCTCTTCAGTTGTGCTGTGGAATTGCACAAAAATCAAGGCCCCGCGACTGCTTCTATCTCAGAGTAAGTGGCTCCAACTCTCCCAGCTTTGTTGTTCATTCTCAGGGGTCTAGAGAGGCCAGAAAGAATCAGTGGGAAGCCAGAACCAGCTCTGTTCTGCTTCCTGAGATCTTGGAAAAAGGTGGCAGAACACCATTGACATCATTGTGTCTTTCTATCAGAAATTATACAGCGGGTAACTGACATACAAAGAGGTTGAATTAGCACAAAGACTGTCATTAGTGCTCACAAAGCTAATTTAACCCCCTTTTCTATCTATTCTTTGCTGTGCCGGGTCTGCTCACTGCAGGACAGGAGGAGGTAACAGCAGAAGGGAAGGGACATCTGTCTGCTCCAGGCCATGTGTGGCTGACTTATCCTTCTGTCCTCGGAGAACTCCTGTTACAGGTAAGTAACTCCGCTTTCCCTAAAGTGAGAGATTACAGCAGGAAACGCCTGCTGCTCCATCTCTTGAGTCTGTCAAGAAGTGGTGGAACTTGTTTCAAGGCGTTTCCCTAGAAATTAAGTTCTGGCTATGCTACTTTTGACCACTGAGAAGCTTTCAGTCAGTGTGGAGCTAAACTATTGAATGGATGATCAACTATTTAATTTCAGCTGACTCCAGCCGGAAACAAGACCACAGCTGTGGATAGCCAGCAAGCTGTAGTGTGTGCTCATTCACTCAGAAGCGGATCAACAAGGGATCACCAAGGTCTTTATGGAGGTAGCCAAGATGAGTTTGGAAAGCTGCACTCCTTTTTGGAATTCCTATCCATACTTTGTGATTAGGAAATCAAAGCTGATGTAGCGCTATGGCAAGGGTAAGGATCCTTTCTTTTGCTGCCTTCTAATACGTTGGACCCACTAAAACCATGGGAAAAAGAGTCAGGGCCAGTACCTGGGTTTGATTCCTGGATCAGATCTGCTCCCTAGACTGTCCAGGCTTGAGGATATTATGAAGGCAGTGTTCACAGCCCCTGGGGGGAGGAGGGGCTTGAAGTCAAGTTATTAAGCAGTAGTGACATGTGAAGGGTAATTTTATAAGGCGTGCCCAGCTCAACACATTTTTAATGCATGTATGTCACGCCTATTTTATAATGTTGAGTGTGCGCGTACTTGACCTTATAAAGCAGGGCATAAGTGTGAAGGTATGCACGTTCTTTTAAGCTGCGAGCACTTATTACCAGCTCTATGGCTGTGAGATGACCACGCCTACTTTTTTCAAGAATGTGCATAAATTATAGTATTTTATAATTCGCTAGCATAACTTTGTGCTCTACCCAAACTCCGCCCCTGTACACTCCCACAGCAAAAGTACACATGATTGGCCAGATGCAAGTCAAATATCTGGGTAAATGGCCATTTACATGCATTTGACTAAAATGCCTAGATTTAAGTGCGGAAACACACGTGTAAATCTAGGCACGACTTATCAAATTACTCCCCAGTGGCTGCATTTAGGGGTCATGACTATAGGGTTCCTGAAGGAGACCTGGTGCATAATCCCTCATTAGAGGGCCGTTTTGCAGTGACCGGGGATATCTAAAAGGGAAAAAATCATGGTGCAGCTGTGAACGAAGGGCTCAAGTTTGTGACTGAACCGGAAGCTCAGAGGAGCAGGAGGAAACTGCCAAGTCCTCGTGTAGCTGTTTGAGGCAACGTGAGAGACTGTTAATGGCCTGCTCCATGTACACCAGGAGGTGGCTGTGCCCTTTACATCTGCAGTGATTCTCGACTGTGATGCTGGCAACTGTCATAGAAAAGTCAGGCTGAGTTTCTCCTAAATCACTAAACCACCAACCGCATCTTTGTCTTACAGACACTGATCAACAGACAAATAAAAACACCCCTCAGGAAGAATATTTGTATCTTTTATTGACTTTACAAAAGCTTTTGATTTTATATGGCACCCCGGCCTCAACTTTATACCACTACAAACTAGAATTAGGCAAAAACCTATGATATAATTGAATTCATCTATTCATTCATCAGCTATAAAGTTAAAATAAGCAACTTGCAGACAGACAACTTCAGACAAGAAGACGGATGTGGTCTGAGCCTTACCTTCTTTAACAACTGCATTGATGATTTTTCCATACTACCAGAGAACGCCTCATCCCCAAGGTTAAAACTAACAGGGCAATATCTAGCCGCATGTATCCAGATTGAATATCCTGTCTGATCACCACTGCACTATCTGGATAATGCCAGGGTAGTCTGTGGACAGAGCGGTGAATTATCTACATAGCAGCAAATTTCAGTGCCACTATATGGAAAGCAATCCACATAGCTAAAGAAAGAAAAAAGCTCTTGCAATGGCTATCCGAATAGCCTCTCTGTGTAGCAGCACCACAAATTGGATTATACCAGCCCTGGCCACATCGCCTGAATATTTAGCACTAGCCATAATCTGGATATCAGCGCTGAATCTCTGTGTTTTATTTAGTCACAGTGGCTGGCGTTTAAAAAAAACAACAAACCCCCCCCTGCCCCTGCTGACTGCCGTAGCTGAATATTCACCCATAAATGACTCAGAAATCAAATACCTGCCATTTGCAGATGATCTGGTCATTTTATCCCCTTCCCAGAGGGTCGACAAGAGGTCTTCCAGTTTTACAGCATTTTACCTTGCCAGAGCCTTGAGACTCAGCGGCAGATAGCCACGTTCCCAAGACTTTGACAGGAGGCGATGTCACTGTTTTTAAATGAGGCTTCTGCTGTGTTATATTTGTATGTATGGGTAGTGGATTGCAGCTATTGATAATTATTATTGTCCTGTCTTACAGGATTCCCAATTTTAAATTGCTTTACTTTAGGCAATGCTATTGACAGTTCATATTTAATTGAGGCATTTGTGGTGTTCCCGTCATGGGCGCGCAACGAAGGCGCATACAAAGACCTGGAGCACCACAAATGCCTCAATTAAATATGGACTGTCAATGTGTGTGTGTCATGTGTGTGCTTCCTTTGCACACTTTATGCATTTTGGGACATTTGATTTATTGAGCAGTCATGTGTCAGCCTCAGATTTAGAGGTTCAGGTTGAAAACTAGAATAGCACTCATAGACCGGCCTTGGATGCTGAATAGGCGATTCCTTAGAGAATAGGCGATTCCTTTAAGTCGGGATCATCCATGGTTTCATTCATAATTACGGATTCAAAGGAGTAGAAAGTGAAAAGAGGAAAGGCATTTGTGTGAGCGAGGCACAGTTGATACTTCAACAGATTACAAGAAGCAGATTTTAGTATATAAGGAATTGGTGCAAGAAACATAGAAACAGAAAATGCCAGCAGATAAAGACCAGAGGGCCTATCCAGCCTGCCCTTCTATAAGAACTCTTAAGAGGAGAAGAAACATTTTAAGTACAGTATTAATCTGCCCGGCAAGAAGACACATCACTTAAATGAGGTGGTGGCTAATTACCCTAATAGTAACAATGGCCTGCCCCCCTCTGCGATTGCTCACAGTTGATGAATTTCAAGATATTTTAGAAGAAAAAGATACAACAACGGAATTGTTGCAGTCTCTGAATGGGATACAGCATCAGAGGGTGGAAGTACCCCGTCAGAATTTAAGACTGTTTCAAATTTGACTAATGAAGAAATTATTGTGTCTATGGATAATTCTGTATCTCCAGCTGATCCTATTGCAACAAGACTTATTAAACAACTGATTACTGAATTTGGTCCTTATGAGAGTAATTTTATAAGGTGTACCTAGTTTATCATGTTTTTCTGCATGTCAATCATGCCTATTTTAGAAAGTCAAGTACAACTACAACTTTATAAAATAGGAGCATAAGTGGTGGGATGTTATTAGTGTTAAGTGCCCTTGAGTCAATGTTGACTTATGGCAATCTTATGAATAGTTCTCCTAACTATATTTTGTCATCAGTCAGAAGATTGTTAATAGAGCTGTATCCATAGCTACTGTTATTGTATCAATCAATCGCATTGTTGGCCTTTATCTTTTCTGTTGACCTTCAACCTTGCCAAGCATGATGTCTTTCTCTAATGATCTTTCTCTCCAATGGATATGTCCAAAGTATGAAAGTCAAAGTCTTTTCATTTGAGCTTCTAAAGACAGCTTAGGTTTGATCTCCTCTAATTCTTCAGGCAGTCCATGGTATACACAGTGTTCTTCGCCAGCACCATAATTCGAAGATATCAATTTTCTTCCTGTCTTTCTTCTTCACTGTCCAACTTTCACATCCATATGACTTTATTCAAAATACCATGGCTTGGACAAGTTGAACCTTTGAATGCAGAAATACATCTTTGCACTTGAAAATCTTGTCTAGGTCCTTTATAGCTATTCTGCCAAGAGGAATGCATCATCAGATTTCTTGACTGCTAATCATTTCTTTATTTTTGATCCAAGCACATGTAAAGTTATCTACTATTTCTATGTCTTCTCCATCAAGGATGAAATTATTGATTTTGCCATTTGTCAGGATCTTTGTCTTTTTCATAAGACTATGTTTATGGTTTATGGTTTATTTATTCTTGACATACTGCCTTTCAAAAATCAAAGCAGTTTACAATAAAAATTGATTGGGAAAGGTAATTACAATATCATTGATAGAGAAAAAAGAGAAGAAAAAGAAGAAAGGACCCAATAGACACAATTAGAGACTGGTAAGCACACAAGAGTGCAGAGTGAAGCAGAGTGCCAGACCAGGGTCAACACACCAGGCTGCCAAATGCCCCCTCAAAAAGACACGCTCACTCTTGAACCTTTTTTTTAAGACATTTCTTCTCTTAGATCAGGGGAGAGGTTGTTCCATAGCATGGGTTCCTTAAAGAAGAAAGTGCCTTGTCTAGTAGACTAATACTTAATCTGAGAAACTGGTGAAATGGAAAGGCAATTAGTGTGAATTGAACAAAGTATCTGGGAAGCAGGGCAGGCCCGTCCATTGTGCGAGAATCCCACACCAGGAAGAAATTAGATAAGACAAGCCAAATTATTTACTCAGCCAATTTGATTGCTCTTTTAACATACCTAAAGGCCTCTTTCAGTCTTTACAAAAACATTCTAAACTGAATTTTAGTTTTAAAATCCCTAGTGATGTTTCAGCACAGATTTTGATTAATTATTTTCTTAACAAAATGAAGGAAATACATCAGTCATTTATGAATAATACTCCCGTAGATGATGAGGTCTTTGCTGAGGGGACCCTGGCCAGTTGCCTAACTGATGGGAAGGAATTGTCCTACTCTCCACTTGGAGAAATAGAGAGGAAGACTATATCTCTACATGGGGTTGATCCCCAAAATTATTTTTAACTCTGACAGGGAGACAGACTTGTCCTACAGCACTGGGAACAAGACAAGTCTAAGACAATCATTTTCTATATTTTCTTTAGTATCACAAATGGATGTAGAAAGAATTTTGACCGGGCTTAAACCCTCATCTAGGAGTATGTTTACTAAAGTGCGCCAACCATTAGTGTATGGTTCAGCATGCAGCAAGCACACCATGCTAAAGGTTAGCACAGGGCCCCCTCGCTAAACCCCCCCATGCTCAGTGTGTAATTGGGTAGTGACTGGATGGGTTAGGGGCAGAATGTGGGTATTGATGGCGCATTGCGGTTATCATGGGAATCTTAGGCATACGCTAACCATGGCCGTTGCAGTTAGTGGAGGTGACCAACACCACCTCAATGAGTGGCATTAGGTGCACATGCCTCCTGAGGTTAGCGTGGGCCTCTGCGCTAGAGTCACAGCCCAATCGCACGCTAACTCAGTGCACTTTACTAAGCATGCCCCTTTCCTTCCTGCTTTGTTAAACCTTGCATGAAGATTACTGCACCATGGTTAAGACATCTTGCAAACTTGTCTTTGGATTCTGGTGAACTTCCTGATACTTTAGAATCTGCAATTGCGAAACCTGTTTAAAGAACGATCCTGGGATAGATGTTAATTTGCCCTCCTCTTATAGACCAATTTCAATTTTAATTTTAACCTTTTTTGGGAAATTTGTCTTTCAGTGATGTTTAAATGTTTGTGAAGAAAATGAAGTGTGTGATGGCGAAGATGGTCAGATTCCCATGGAAATAGAGGGAATACAGGAAATTTCCCCTAGGCAAAGGGAAAAAGAAAAAAAGGCTCACTTTAAAACCAAAGTCAGCATTGAAAAAAACAGTCAGTCAGAACTTGCTGGGCAGAAGCCACGCCCCAGGTCCATAATAGCTAAAGGTGCTGATACAACTCAGCTGGGGGCGGGGTGGAAGGAGAGCAGCAAGTCACATGCTTATAAACCCATGTGGGCAGAGAAAGTTAGTTCACACGAGAGTTCACGGCAGAGATCAGATGATAGTTCACTGAGGAGTGCACTGAGGAGCACAGGACGGAGCTCAGCGTTGAACTCAGAGGATAGCTCAAGGAGTGCAGCTGGAAGGAAAGGAGCTGCCAGCATTACACACTTCCCAGGAGAGGAAGGGAGACTGACTCCATTCTCAGAGGAACAGGCTGAAGAGAAACCTTGTTCAGGTCAGGAGCTGTATTCCTGGAGGGGAGATAATCAGGCTGCAGATATCCTGAAACCATATGGCTTCAGCAAGAGCAGAGAGCCATTCATGAAAGGACGTCTCAGAGGTAAAACTGATTATCTTAACAAAGCCAAGTCTCAGGAAGACATAATAGCCAGCAAGCTTTATGCATTGAGCCAGAAGCCAGCATATGGAAAAGTCTTTAACCATGAGGGAGCTAATGTGTTAGAGCTACTACAAAGTTTATTACAGAACCAGGAAGTAATTGAGAAGCAGAGGTATTCTGTTCCCCTAGCAGAAGCACAGGTGTCTGCTGATGAGGACTCAGACCTCTCCGGTTCTTTGTGTGAATCAATGGAGATTGAAGAAGAGGTTCCATTAACTGATCCAGAGATTTGTATGGAATGTGATTTGTCACAGGTAGTCAAGTAAAAAACTGTCTTTTGCATCTGCTACAGAAAGGTACAGTTTGTTTGGATTACCTAACCTTTTTAGAGCCAGAAGAGTTTTAATTAGAGTGTTTGCTGTGCTGAGTGAGACGTAAGAATGCCTAACGTTTTAAAGTCTCATGTGCTCTAATTAAGAACCAGGAACAAGCTCTGAAAGTTTGTACAAAGAAAAAGTTTATTCTTTGAGAAGAGTTTTTGCATTTACCTTGAATAAGAAAAAGGAACATTTGTGTTTGAGCATTTTTGAGAAAAAGCCTTATTTGCCAGAAGAAGGATTTTTTCTATTGCTGAAGAAAGCTGTTTTGATTTTCTTATCTTGTATTTTGTTACTTCAAGTTTTCATGTAATGCCAAGCTTCATATTGAAGTTCTCTATGCCAAGGGAGGCTTAAAAATAAAAAAATATTCCTGTTTGCTTTCAACTCGGCTCTAGCTTATTTAGCTCACAACTACAGGTGCTTTGAACTACGACTCCCAGGAGCCTTTGCACTGGGCAGTCTCTTGAAAGTGATTATCACACCTTATCCGACGTCAGGCAACTGCCTAGACGGACGACGGGGCGTGACAAGTGTTATATCTTTTTCAATCTGGATTCAGACAGGGACATGGAACTGAAATGGTTCTGACGCCTATTGTGAGTGATATTCTTATAGCAGCTGATAAACGTTATGATTCTCTTCTGATTTCATTGGATCTTACATAAGCATTCAATATTGTAGATACTGATCCAGAGACTGCAAGATATTGGAATGATGGGTGCTAGTATTGCTTGGTTTAAATGTTATTTATCAAATTGTACTCAAATCGGCTGACCCTGTTGTTTTCAGGTGCAGGACACCGCCAAGGATCAAATTTTTCCCCTCTTCCTTTTAATATCTTTTTGGAACCGGTGATTTCTCTTATAGAAAAGTTTAGATTTAAATGTCATTTGTTTGTAGATAACATTTTATTACTGCAGAACTGACTAGCTAGTTTAATAATTGTTTAAGATAACTGGTTGGATGGTTTTCTCAACATATATTGAAATTAAATGCAGAGAAACTGGAAGATGTAAAGTTTAGTCAGAAGGGTGATGATTCAATATTATCGTTGTCTGTAATAGAGGCCACTTTGAAAATGAATTCAGTGATTCGTAGTTTAGATGTCTACTTAGATACACAGTTAAAGTTTGATGACCAGATTTCAAAAGTGATTCATTCACATGTTGCTAGCCTACAATTGCTTTGATGTGCAAAATCTCTTTTTTCTACTGCTGATTTGACAACCACAGCACATGCTTATCAAGCAATTGAACTATTGCAATGGAATATATTCAGGGTTGCCAAAGAACCAACCCCATCATTTGCAAGTAATCCAAACTACAGCAGCTAGTTTATTGACCATGAAGACAATAGTGATCACATTATGCCTGTATTCTGTTTTCTACACTGGTTACCAGTTGAAAAAAGAATCAAGTTTGAAGTTTTCTGCTTGGTATTCAAGGCCATGCATTTGAAGAAATCTCACTATGTGACCACTATGTGAACTTCCTATGAACCCTGCTCAAAGAAATCAGGGAAGCTAACAAAGGTTACAGAATGGTAATAATAATGGGTGATTTCAATTACCCCGGTATTGACTGGGTCAGTGTCACTGCAGGACATTCTAGGGAGATAAAGATTCTAGATGAAATAAATGGCTGTTTCTTGGAGCAGCTGGTTCATGAACTGACCAGAGGGGAAGCCATTTTGGACTTAGTCCTTAGTGGAACACCAGATCTGGTGCAAGAGATAAGGGTGTTGGGGCCACTTGGCAATAGTGATCATAGCGTTTGATTTAATTAATGGAGGAGGGATGGTAAGGAAATCCACAGTACTACCTTTTAACTTTCAAAAGAGAGACTATGATAAAATGAGGAAAATAGATAAGAAAAAACTAAAAGAAGCAGCTGCAAAGGTCAAAGACTTACATCAAGCTTGGGCGTTGTTTAAAAATACTATCTTGGAAGTCCAGACCAGCTGTATTCCACGCTTTAAGAAAAGTGGAAGGAAGTCCAAAAACCTGCCAGCATGTTTTAAAGGTGAGGCCATAGAGGCTGTTGCTGCCAAAAAAACATCTTTTAGGAAATGGAAAAAAGAGCCAAATGACGAAAACTGGAAACAGCACAAGCACTGGCAAGTTAAATGCAAGGCATTGATAAGGCAGGCAAAGAGAGAATTTGAGAAGAAACTTGCTGTGGAAGCAAAAACATGTAATAAAGACTTTTTCAAGTACATTTGTCGCAAAAAAAACTGTGAGAGAGTCAGTTGGACCATTAGATGATAGAGGGGTAAAAGGGGCAGTAAGAGGAAACAAGGCTATAGCAGAGAGATGAATGAATTCTTTGCTTCAGTCTTTACTGAAGAAGATGTAGGAATGTTACCCATGACTGAAGTGGTATTTAAAGGTGATACTGCAGAGGAATTGAAAGAAATATCGATACACTGGGAAGATGTGTTACAACTATTTGATAAACTGAAGAGTAGCAAATCACCTGGACCAGATGGTATACATCCAAGAGTGTTGAAAGAACTGAAATATGAGATTGCAGACCTGCTATTAGTAATCTGTGAACTATCATTAAAATCATCTGTAATACCTGAAGATTGGAGGATCGCCAATGTAACGCCAATGTTTAAAAAGGGTTCCAGGGGTAATCCAGGAAACTACAGACCGGTGAGCCTGAAGTCAGTACTGGGAAAAATGGTAGAAACCATTATAAAGACCACAATTACTCATCATGTAGATAGTCATGGCTTAACGGGAGACAGCCAACATGACTTTAGACAAGGAAGATCTTGTCTTACTAATCTGTTATGTTTTTTTGAAGGTGTGAATAAACAGGTAGACAAAGGTGAGTCAGTTGATATAGTGTATATGGACTTTCAGAAAGCCTTTGACAAGTTCCCTCATCAGAGACTTTTGGCAAAACTAAAAAGTCATGGGATAGGAGGCAGTGTACTATTGTGGATCAGGAACTGGTTAAAAGATAGAAAGTAGAGGGTAGGGCTAAATGGCCAATTTTCCCAATGGAAAAAGGTGAATAGTGGAGTACCCCAGGGATCTGTGCTGGGTCCGCTGCTTTTTGACATATTCATAAATGACCTGGAAAAGGGAATAACGAGTGAGGTTATCAAATTTGCAGATGACACAAAACTATTTAAAGTTGTTAAAACTCAAGAGGATTGTGGAAAATTGCAAGAAGATCTTGATAAATTGGAAGACGGGGCATCCAAATGGCAGATGAAATTTAATGTGGACAAGTGCAAAGTTATGCACCTAGGAAAGAACAACCCAACATGGTTACACGATGCAAGGTTCCACATTGGGAACCACCACCCAGGAAAAAGATTTAGGCGTCATCATGGATAAAATGTGGAGACCCTCCACCCAGTGTGCAGCAGCAGCAAAGAGAGCAAATAAAATGCTAGGTATCTTAAGGAAAGGAATGGAAAATAAAACAAAGCATATTATAATGCCTCTGCATCATTCCATGGTATGACCGCACCTTGAATATTGTGTGCAATTCTGGTCACCGTATCTTAAAAAGGATATAGCGTTATTAGAAAAGATTCAGAGAAGAGCCACCAAAATGGTAAAGGGGATGGAAGGATAATTTAAAACAGTCCTAATCATTTTTTAAATTATTCACCATCTCTCAGCAGATGCACTCCAAGACATCATAACAAGGCATATCAGCGATAGACCAAGAAGGACCAATAATGACAACATGATTGGCACACCTGCAGGATATCACAAGACTAAACAAACAACTTCAAGAAGAGCTCCTTCGCTACTGGCATCCACACTTTGGAACTCTCTCCCATCGAGCCTGAAGACATTAAATATCATCATAGACTTCGGCAAGGCTCTTAAAACCCTGCTCTTTACAGAAACCTATGATCAGACAGACAATGGCCTCCACCCGAATGGTAATGCAACTACATCCGCCAACTCGATACCCACTTATAACAACTAGACATACGAGTCCATTGTACAATGTTCTTAAATACCCTCATGTTAAATGTAACCCCAATTGTGCTGTCTAAATGTTGTTAAGTACCCTCATGTTAAGTGTAACCCTCCAATTGTGATGTGACCACTTTGATTGAAAGATAAGGTGCTATAAAAATCTGTCTAAATAAATAAATACCCCTATGAAGAGAGGCTGAGAAGGTTGGGGCTCTTCAACCTGGAAAAGAGACAGCTGAGGGGAGATATGATAGAGGTCTATAGATTAATGAATGGAGTGGAACGGGTAAACGTAGATCGATTGTTTACGTCATCAGAATATAAAATGACTAGAGGACATGCAATGAAGCTACAGGATAAGCTATTTAAGACTAATAAGAGAAAATATTTTTTCACTCAACGTGTAATCAAACTCTGGAATTTGTTATCGGAGGATGTAGTCAAATCTGCTAGTATAGATGGGTATAAAAAAGGTTTGGACAAGTTCCTGGAGGAAAGGTCCATAAACCATTATTAAAAGGGACCCAGGAGATCATTGTTTCACCCAATACAAGCATTGAGGAACCTGTGTCTTTTGGGGAGACTGCTAGGTACTTATGACCTAGATTGGCCACTGTTGGAAACAGGATACTAAGCTTGATGGATCTTGGTCTGACCCATTATGGCATATCTTATGTTCTTAGTTGTGTATTTCACAACAACTTTTCCTGAATTTGCCACTGTAAGTACAATAACAGTGGAAAAGACATTGAGTATTTGCATTTATAGAATGCGTTACCTTTTTTTAGCCATTCTGAAATTAATTTTGTGACATTTTGAAAGCTAGTCAAAACTTTGCTTTTCAAGCCATAATAATTAATTTTTTTGACAGGACAGTTGCTGATTAAATTGCCACTGATTGGGAAATTTATGTTTAATATCTGACCATTGTATGATCATGTTTTGCTCTATGTATTACCCTTACATTTTTCATATAAAGCATGTAATCAAATGTCAATAAATAAATATTATATGCCGCCTAGATATTGTAGAGCATGAGCAATCTAATAGATTAAACAAATTAATAAATAAGTAAACCTAACTCTGCTAGAGATGATTCCTATAAATTAACTTGGAAAAGACAAAAATGATTTGCCAGAAAAGACCAAAAAATATCCAGGACAATTTCAAGCTCTTCCTAAATGAACAAGAAAATGAATACATTTTAGAATATAGTTATGCTGGCCTGAGATTAAACATATTGAGAAATTTTAAACTGGCTATTAAGACATTACAAGAAAATGCATAAGAGCCCTACATAAACAACAAAACCTCTGGACAAATAAAATCCATCAGTCAAGCTACTACTAAAACCATTTACAGTATCAATCTATCTGCCTATATTTTTTTAATTGAAATAATCCGTATTCCATCAATCTGACGGTTCTCAGTGGATTCCATATAAACCATAAGATATAGTAAAAGACATACCATCTAAACTATAATAATAAACAATACCAAAAGCAAGAACAGCATTTCCCCCTATTTAAATGGGAGTGAGGTCTAGGGACTGTCATTAACCCCAAACTATACAGAAGGGACAGAGCCCAGTACAAACCCTGTACCTCCAGCTCTACAAATACTTCACATCCACAGACACAATCTAAATAATAGGTGCGGTGCAGAATTAGGATGCCTCCCCTTACTACCCACCATACAAAAATATGATCAAATTCTGAGGTTATCTCAGAAACGCAAATATTCTCCTCCAACAGGAAGCAACACAAATCTCTGGAAGTAATATATTCAGCACATATGTCGGAAGCCTGTTGTACGAAACCAACACTAGCCCAGCTATATCCTTGCCTGCAAAAAGAAAGCAGTGCCCTGGAACATCGACATACCTCGCAACGGGAGGCGTAGACTAGAAATCAAAAACCTTCCTTCGGGCTGCAGTGGGAAGAGGGGAGGTCTGCCCACTGCCTAAATGGCTTTGAATATCCTCCCCCTCTCCCCTCCCCCCCCACAGTATCCTGTGGCCAGGCAAGAAATGTAACCTGACTAGGGGCAATAAAACCTGGGAACTGTCCTGCTTATTGTCCTCTCTGAAACCTAGAACTTTATCTCACTGTTCTTCTTACTAGTCTGTAATTAAATTATTTTATTTTCTTCCGGTATGGCACTGAGCTGATCGGATGCTAGTGGATCAGCTCCGGGTACCCATCCCGCCAATTTGCAATTCCTATTGTTACATGCAAGCTGAATACCCCTGGCTGGCTTAAGTACTAATGGAGAGTGCGGCAGGACTGGAGCGGTGTTGACCGCGATCGCTGGGAGCGGCCCGATGGCTACAAAAATCACGAAGAGAGAGCGTGTCCGGGGCCCTGACTCTAAAATGACCAACGGGGCACCTAAAAGCCCCTCATCTGATGGCAAGCATAATATGGTGGCGGAGGTGAGCGCGGCCATAGTGAAAGCGCTGGACGAGCGCTTTTCTGACCTTGGAGGCCAGCTGAGCGCGGTGGCTCAAAAGATCGCAGATTTCACGGGCAGAATGGAGCAGGCAGAGGAGAGAATCTCCGGCGTGGAGGACGCCCAACACTCTCTAGCTGCCCGAGTACAGGCCCTTGAGGCGCTGGTGAAAATGCAAGCTGATAAATTGGAAGATCTCGAGAACAGGGGCCGCAGGAAAAATCTGCGCTTCGTTGGGGTTCCTGAATCTGTTATGGACTCTGCTCTTCCTACGTATCTTTCTGGCTGGATGGAGCAACTTGTGGCTGGATCTCTGGAGCCCCCAATTCATCTTGAGCGCGTGCATCGCCTGGGCCCGAGGCGTGAGGAGGCACAGAGACCACGTGTGGTGATTGCCCGTTTCTTGGACTACCGACAGAAGGAGCTGGTACTACGGGCGGCTCGGGCTCAACGGCGGCGAGGGGATGGAGGAGCACAGCTCTTGGTGTTCCAAGACTATTCTCAGCTAGTAAGCCAGCAGCGCCGAGCTTTTTCCATGATTTGCGCTCAGCTGGCTAATAGAGCTATACGTTTCTCACTATTATACCCTGCCAAACTCCGGGTGGAACATCAAGGCCGAATGAAGTCTCTGGGGACCCCGGAAGAGGCGCGCACATGGCTGTAGCAGCTGGGGGAGCCTTCGGCGGCAGCGACCTGATAAGGCGGATGCAAGCCTTGCGATTGTGACGATGCTGGAACAGTACTGCTTGGAGGTCGGTGCCCTGATCCTGCTGGGCCTGGCAGGTGTGCCCGGGGGCCATGTGCTCTGGACTCTTTGTACTTTACACTATTTTGTATTACGGACATCTGTTAGTGTGCCACAGAGCTGGGGGCCGGGGGGTGTATGGCTCTGGCGTTACTGCGCCCCACATTTGGTTGTTGTTGGGTTGGGGCATTGGCCTTGTGTTTAATTGTGGGATTGTTTTTCTTTTTTCTTCCTCCTCTGCTCCTGTTTCCTGTCTCTCCTTCCCCCTCTATTCCTTAATCCTGGTTGACGGGGCTCTACCCCCTCCCTTCTTCCTTGGGGGGTGGTGGGTTTGGAGAGCCAGGGCCTGAGTGGTGTGGATCGGCAGTGTGGGGAGGGGGGGGGGGAGAGGGAGAGATTGGGAGGGGTGGGCTGGGGGGAGACAGCGGCGCAGTTTTTTTTCTCTTCTTTTCTTTCCTCTTTTTTTTTCTTCTTGGGCTCCCCGGGGATTTACAGCGATTGGCTTGCCCCCCTCCCGTGGGCTTGGCGATGGAGCCGAATGATCTTTTTCTTTGGGCACGCTGCTGTGCTGAATGGGGGGGAAGGTACGTTTTAGAAGGGGGGGGGGTGCCTGTTTGGATGCCTGTTTGGAGGGCTGCCTCGGCAGCTTTGGCCTGGGATCCAGCAGTAGGCGCCACTTTGTGATTACCTTTGCTGCTCCCGGGGTACCCTTTCATGGATCACCGCCTCCCTCTGATGTCAGCGGCACAGATACTCATGAATGGACCCGCCCTTGCATAATCCTAGGGGCCTATTATTTACCTTTTATGTTGGACATTTCAACTGGTTGTCCGCTGGGTGTGGTGGAGGCTCACTGGGGGTAGCCTTTATCTGTGATCTCTGGCTTAGTTGGGCCTCCCCATCTTGTTCCTGGCTGCTCTCCTGGCCTCGATGCGGTGGGGGGGGGGGGGGGAGTGGCGCAGAGGTAGAGGGGGATAGGGAAACATGAGCTGGACATCGCTTGGGTTGCTCCTGGGGGGTGGGTGGGGGGATGAGTATGGGTCTTTCGGGCGCCTCTGTCTCCGCTTTTAGTTTTCCCTGTGATTGCCTGCCCTCACCTGCTCTTGAGGCGCTGGCAGTCATAGTCTTCTTGTGTAGTATATGAGGGCAGGAGAGGAGTGGCTCGGGGATGGGGGTGCGGACGATGGTGTACATGTTTCTTGCTCCTCCTCCCCCGCCCCTCGCAGAAGCAGAAGTGGCTTAGTCTGGGGTAGAGCGATGTGGGCCCTGAGCATACGCGGTTTGAGGGGTAGTGTGTCTGGAAGTCTAGAACTGTGACCAGAGTTGGGGCATGTCATGGGAGCGGGGAGAGCAATGGCTGGTTGGGGGGGACCTCGGGACTCCTTAGAGGGATGGGCCCAATAGCCTTAGGAAGTCACCGGCCTCTGGTAGGCAGGCGGAGTCAGTTAGGGTGGATGGGGAGTGTGGGGGTATAAGGGGTCATGCTGCCGAGAGGGAGAGGGTTGGGGTGGGGGGGGAATGGGGGGGTGGGGAGGGGTTGGGTGGTAGGGGGGGTTTGGATTGTTTGCTGCTGGCTGGGTCTGTCTGGGAAGTTGGTTGGTAACTGGGGTTTGTCTGTGTGGGTATGGCTGCTTTGGGGGGTCTGGTTGTTGCTGGTGTGGAGGGGGGCCCTTGGCTGGGGGGTCCCCGTCGAGTTGAGTGTTTGGATTTGTATTCTTGGGCATCTATGTTCCCTGCAGTGCGATGAGTAGCGGACTTCATTTTGCGTCTTGGAACGTGTGCGGCCTGGGCTCCCCGGTTAAACGTTATAAAGTACTTCAACACTTGAAGCGTCAGCGCCTTGGGGTCATAATGTTGCAGGAAACTCACCGGACTGCAGCGGAGCATGCTAAATTGTGTAAGGGTTCTATCGCCCATGTCTATGGTGCCCCCGCTGTTGGGAAGAAACGGGGTTTGGCCATCCTTATTGCTACTTCGGTGGATTGGAAGGAGGAACGTGTGGTTTCCGATGTGGAGGGGCACTATGTGTGTGTCTGGGGGCGGTTGGATGGTAGGAAAGTTGCCTTATGCTCGTTGTACGGGCCCAATGGCTATGAGGCTCGATTCTATCAGGCTATTACAAGACTTTTGGCGGATACCAGCGGGTATCAGGTTATTCTGGGCAGCGATTTCAATGAAGTATTGGATGCTGGTCTGGATCGGTCGGGAGTGGGTGTGAAAGGGAACCAGTGGTGCCGCAGGCGACTGTGGGGGATGTGTGAGGCGCAGAAACTCTTGGATATATGGAGACTCCTTCACCCTGGTGACCGGGACTATACTCATATGTCTCGAGCTCATGGAACGTGGTCTCGCATTGATTATTTTCTAATCTCCGATTCGCTATTTAGCTGTGTCTCAAAGGCCGAGATCGGGTCTCCCATCCTCTCGGACCATGCGATGGTCATTCTCGAATTACGTGGTAGTAGTCCCTCTAGAAGGCGCCTGTGGAGATATCCTCTGGATCTCTGTGGTGATGTGCACTTTGAAGCTCACTTACGGGACCGTTGGAGGGATTATTTGGCCTTTAATGACCGCCCCGATATCTCTCCGGTTTTGCTATGGGAGGCGGGCAAAGCTGTCTTGCGAGGGGAAATCATCAGCTATCATAGTCTTCGGCGGAAGAGGTTGACTCAGCGTATTCTCCTGTTAGAACGGGATTTAGGTCGGATGAGGAGGGTGGTGGCGGGGTGTAATTCGGCTTCCAACCAACGTAAGCTGCGGGAACTCCAGGTGGAACTAGAGACGCTCCTTCATCGGTGGGCTCAAAAATCCATGTTGTATTATAGATATAAGATGTATCTGCATGGGAATAAGGCGGGGAAGCTGATGTCTGCGCTGATGAGGCCTGCAGGGGGCCCACGGCATATTGGGGCAATTCGGCATGCCGATGGGATTATCCGCCGGGATGTGGCAGATATTGAGACCGTTTTTACTGATTTTTTTCGGAAACATTACGCGGATGATGGGGAGCGGTCTTGAGAGGGTACTAGTTTTCTTGATGGCTGTCCCATGCCGCGGCTTAGCGAGGAGCATCTGGAGGTCTTAAATCAGCCCATTTCGGGGCGGGAGGTTCAGATGGGCATCAAGGGCTTGAAGAACGGGCGGGCTCCTGGAGTTGATGGGTTCCGTAGTGAGTTTTATAAGGTCCTAGGTGACGCCTTAGTGGCCCCTCTTGTGGGGTACTATGAGGACTTGGTGCAGAGGGGGCAGTTTCCGTTTGAGGCCAACAAGGCCCTGGTCACTATCCTGCCTAAACCAGGACGGGACCCTCTCCTGCCCGGCTCATACCGCCCCATTTCGCTCCTGAATGTTGACATTAAGCTCTTAGCTAAAATTATGGCAGATCGGCTTGCGCTCTACTTGCCGTCCCTGGTACATCGGGATCAGGTGGGATTTGTAAGGGGACGCCATGCCATGTACAGTCTTCAACGTATCTTGCTCTCTATTAGTGCGGGGCGGCTGGCGGAGGATCCATCCCTACTTATAAGCTTCGATGCTGAAAAAGCATTCGATTGCGTCAATTGGGACTTCATGTATCAAGTTCTAGCTGCAATGGGGCTTAGGGGTTTTTTCGTTGATGTGGTGCGACTCCTATATGCTGATCCCATGGGGGCGGTCATGGTCAATGGGGTCATGTCTGCAGATTTTAGTATTCAGAAGGGCACTCGTCAGGGTTGCCTGCTGTCCCCGCTTCTTTCTGTCTTGACGCTGGAGCCCCTCTTGATTCAGATCTGGGCTTCCTCTCAGTTTTGTGGTATACGAGTGGGGCAGGAAGAGTTTAGAGTGGCCGCTTTTGCCGACGATCTGTTGGTCCATCTAGGAGACCCTTATATCGGATTGCCTCAGTTGCTGCAGCTTATTCGAGATTATGGGGAGTCCTCGGGCTTTCGTCTGAACCTCGACAAGTTGGAGGCGTTGCTTGTGGGGCCCGACGGACAATTAGGCTGGCAAGGGGAATTCCCTCTAAAATGGGCGGCGGGGCACTTCAAGTATTTGGGCATTTATTTACCGGCGAATTTAGGGGATCTCTATCGACTCAACGTTTCCAAAATCCTTAGCGATGTAGCGGTTAGTGTTGATAAGTGGTGTGACCTGCCGCTGTCGCTCGGGGGTCGGGTAGCCCTCTGCAAAATGGCCATCTTTCCTAAGATATTATACCCGCTTCAGATTCTTCCGTTGTTACTAACGCGCTCGGACCTTCGTCAGCTGACGAGGCTATTCAATCGCTTCCTATGGGCTGGTCGTCGGCCTAGGGTGCGCCTGGTGATTCTTCAACAACCTTGGGTGCTAGGTGGCATAGGCTTCCCGAATATACAGAAATATAACATCGCCTGTTTATTGCGGTGGGTTCGGGATTGGCTCTGGGACTTAGACGACTGCTCCCCCCTGGGGTTGCTTAGAGCGATGGCGCTCCCTTTTCACTTTCGGTATCTTTTGCATGCTGAGCGGATTCGGCAATTGTCTGGTGATTTTCGGAAGACTCTCTTGGACCCTGTGCGGAAAGCGTGGAGGTTTTTCTGCTCCAAACATCAGATTTCGGCGTATCATACGCCTTATCTTCCCATAAGGGGAAATGCCGAGTTCGGACCGGGTATGGGGAGGTCTCACTTTGATGGATGGAAGGAGTTAGGTATGGTGAACCTGGAACATGTGCTGACATCAGAAGGGGGGATGATTGCTTTCTCTGAGCTCTGTCAACAATATCCCTTAAGGGACAAGGACTTCCTTCAGTATGTTCAACTTCGTAATTATATTCGTGGAGTCCCCGTTGGGGCCCTGCGGGGGGAGGTGTGCTCCGCCCTTGAGTTGATGTCATTAGGGAGTGAGCCGGGGGCAAGTATGTCCGGGCTGTACAAAATGTTATGGGACGGGGTGGCGCCTATCGGCGTGGAAGTGCTAGCGGAGGCTTGGACCTTGGATCTTGGTGAAGGGATTTGTGGTGCAGAGCTACTTGAGGGCCTGGCTGCTCTCCCTTCTTAAAGCGTTTTGGTACTTCACAGGGACACTCAGTACAAGATATTGCGTCGCTTATATTTTGCCCCTCTTCAGGCGTGGCAAGCGGGGGTGGGGGGCAGTCATTGTTGCCCGCGCTGTGATGCACCCCGGGCCGCCCTGGGGCATATGTTTTGGCATTGCCCGAGAGCTCAGGTGTATTGGGGGAAGGTCTCGGCGTACCTGGCCGCCTGCCTGCAACAGCCACTACCTTTGACTGCTAAGAACCTGGTACTGGATCTATGGGAGGATGACTGGGGGGCCACATTGGAACAGGTGGGTGTGCGTTGGGTCCGGTTAGTCTTGGTGACTGCTCGTATGCTTGTGTTGCAGCATTGGTTGGATGTTCGGGGACCCACTTATGGGGCCTGGAGGGTGCAGTTGCATAAGACCCTGCTCATGGAAAGGCTGCGTGCATGTGGGAAGGAGAGGGAGTGGAGGCGTTTTCTGGAGGCCTGGGGGCCTCATCTACACCTGTTACCGTGGAGGGCCCGAAGTAGAATTCTGAGCGGTTACTGATATCGTGGGCTGGCTGTGTCCTATTTTTTTTTTTTTCATGGGGGATGGCTGGCTGTGCCCGGGTTAGTGACAGACTCATGTGTATGTTGAGTTGTAGAAGGGGGGGGGGGGAGTTCGGCAGGGGGGAGCAAAGGGGGGGGGGGTTTAAGGGGCATCCATGCATGTCCTGTCCTGGCTATTTTATGGCTGATATGGGCCTGGGAGAAGAATCCACCCCGGGCCTGCTCACGCTCTTATTTACCTTCTACTGCTTCAGAAGCTGGATAGGCATGGTGGGTGGGGAGGGGGGGATGGTTCTGATTCGGGGGGGGGAGGGTTGGGAGGGTTGGGAGGTGTGGTGTACTATAAACCCAATGGTTCCAGTTAATGCCTCAGTTGTTTCTTTCTAATCTCTGTGTACTTTATAAGTGCGTGTTTTATGGGGGGGCTTTGTCTTGCCATGTTATCTGGGCATGATTTTTGTACCTGGTTTTCCTGTGTTGTGACCCTGGATATGGAACTGTACCTGTTGCCTTTTTTTTGTGTTTTCTGGTACTGTGAATAAAGAGATTTAAATATAAATTATTTTATTTTAATAATTTTGGGAGTAATTTCATAAGATGCACCTAGAGTTATACAGGTAGCTCTATGTATTTTTTAATTTGTGTTTGGTGCAGTATGCGTATCTGGCCATTCACAGATATTTTTGCTTGGGGCATGTACACAAAGTGTGGGCAGAACACAAAGTTACAAGCGTAAATGATAAAATACTATAATTTATGCATGTTCTTGAAAGACGTAGGCCTGGTATAAGTGCAAAGTTATGTGCATTCATCTAAGCCAGGAGCACTGTACACCCTATTCTATGAAGTCAAGTCCACACACACTCGACTTTATGAAATAGATGTGAAATCCGTGCGCTAAAATGTGCATTAACCTAGGCAAGCCTTATAAAGTTACCCTTTTTGAGGGTAATTTTCAAAGTTTCTGTTTTGCTTGCAGAAATTCGTTTTATGAAATTGCTGCAGAATTTTCAGGCCGAAGTAAGTACTTGTGTCATTTCCTATGGATGTTTATCTGCTGTAGGGAGGCTTTCCTGGGGGATATGACTGGGGTTGGGGCAGGGTTTGGATCTGAAGGTATGCTTTTGCATTTTGAAAAGTATGTACATATTTATCTCCCCCCCCCCCCAAAAAAAAAAAATCAGCACAGGTTAGTAGGTGTAAAGATGTGCAAGTATCTTCCTTGGATTGTTTTCCAATTGAACGTATGTGCCTAGTTTTACTGTGAAAATCCTGCAAAATCCATGGGGAGCTGCACTTATAAACAAACCTTTTTATATATCGCGCTGCAACATATGTAAACGTTATGTGAGTCTTCATGCAGTCAGGTCTAGAGGTGGCTGCAGCCTTGAGGTTGCTCTCCAAAACTTCTCAAGGAACTGTTTTTCCGCCTGCACACATGCTATGATCCCATTTCCACCTCAAGGGCCTGCTTCCTGCACTGTTAAACCAGGGTCTGCTCTTTCCAAGGTACAGAGGCTATTAACATTGGTGCTAGGAGCTGTCCAAATGCTGAAACCAAGTACTCTACCGCAGGCTTTCCAGCAAACCCTCCAGGGTGGCCAGTGGGAAGGAAACACTTCATGGAGCTGAGTGGCAGGACTACCAGCATGCCAATTAAAGGCAGATGGCATGGGCCCAGTGCGCTCAGGGGCAGCAGCAGCAGGCATGTGATAGCTGAAACATCACACCATCCCGTCACGATACACTTGGAAGCTTTGCTTCTATTTGGATAAGAGCAGAGCAGCGGAAACACAGCACAATGAGGAAGGATAATGTGTGTGTACGTTTGCTTCATTATGCGGTCAGCCAGCTGGAGAGACACAATGTCCCACTAATGCTTTCTTTAACCTCCTCACAAATGCATAAGCACGGGGCTAACACAGAAGACCATGATTCCAGCTGGATATCTCTTTGATTGTCCCTGTTAATAGAAAACATGGTATCAGATACTTCAAATAAATATTTTATGGTAGACTGCTTAAAGCTGTTTGAGATCCATGAGGGAGCTTGGTCCGGCAAGGCAAAGCCTCTAGCAATATCGTAAACTCGGTAGTTGCTTGAGGAGTAAAAGTCCAAGATGGATTTGAACTTTCAAGCACTTGGATTTTAGTTAAATATCTTCAAAGGATAATTCTATTTTACTTATAAGATTAAAATCCAATATTGATATGTTACTGGGCTAATTGGGGGATATGAAGAAAGTTGGAGAAAGGTTTTGGCATTTTGCTTCAACTGTATTCAAGATAGTGATTCAGGTTAATTGCACAGGGGAAATTTCCCAATAAGTTGCTTAACCAACAAAGTAAGCATGGACTTTTCAACCTGCGCAAACCAATCTGATATTCAAAAGTATATATGTCCTTTAAGACAGAGGTTCTCTTCATCAGCAGAGACCAGACATTCGCCCCTCCCACATCACTCAAGGTACGCAACGCAGAACTCATTTCCAAGACGACGATTCAATACCTTGGTGTAACACTCGACCAGCGCCTAAACTTGCACTCCCAAACAGGCAATACCGTAAGGGCAATTTACCACAAAGTTCGGACACTATGCCACATTAAACGGATTCTAGAACCAAATGACTTCCGAACAGTCTTTCAAGCCCTAATAATGCCTCATTTTGGTTACGCCAACTCTATACTGCTGGGCCTCCCTAAGAGCTCCCTAAACCCCCTGCAGCTCGCAATGAACGCTGCAGCCAGAACACTCTATTTATTTATTTATTTTATTTATTTATCTGCATTTATATCCCGCTTTTCACCAGGTCAAAGCGGTTGGGGGATACATTTATGGAGCATCAAGAAGTGAACATATCACCCCCATCCTCAAATATCTACACTTGCTCCCGGTACAGTACAGAATCACATTCAAGACCTTAACAATAACATTTAAGGCAATTAATAGAAGCACATCCACTTCCCTCTCAGACCTTATACACCCCACCCCCCTCAACAGATAAAGGAGATCTACTGCCTGCAATACCATACTTCTCCCAAAAGCCATCACCAAATGCTCCAAGACTACGAGAAAACGTGCCTTTTCGCTATATGCACCCTCCTGCTGGAACGCCCTCCCACCAGACTTCCGTGCCATAAGCAACTTCTCTCAGTTCAGGAAGGCGCTCAAACATCATCTCTTCCTGCAACACTTCTCCATTTCAGACATCACCTAGACACCCTCACCCCGACTCATAGCAGATTACACAGAGTAACCCCTCCGCCCTACAATTAGTGCACTTAGTCCATCCACTACAACCGTCCCTAACAAACCTCGGAGTACCAATAGATTTATATAGCCACCATTGAGCTTTTGTAACTACCGCCGAATATTATGGGAAAACATAATACCAATTTGTACATAGTGTATATAGTTATCCTGTTCACCATGTTTTATCTTCCCTGTTCATTGTAAGTCCAATGTCAGACTGTTCTGCATTGCACAACTTATGTTACTTGTAAACCGCGCTGATGACAAATAGTGCGGTATAGAAAAGCATTAAAATAAATAAATAAATAAATATGTCCTTTAAGACACAATTTTTAAACAGCCTGAGTACTCTTGAGGGACTTGGGAGCTAATTCTCAAACCAAAATTCATAGAAATATAGGCAGTGATGGCAGATAATGACCTCCTTTCCGTTCTCTCTCCTGGGTAGGTTTGAAAATATTGTTTGTGCCGTTCTCTTGTTCTTCTCCTACCTTAACCTCTGCCCTTCCTCAGTATAAACTCTCCTCTTTATATTTTTATTTAGTAGCAGTAGTATTGTAAACCTCCCTGATGCCACATTGAACGGTGGCATAGCAAGTTTGTGGATAAATGATAAACAATAAACCATACTATCTATCTAGTCTGCCCTCCATACCAACTACCGGTACTAAGTTCTACAATCCATTCCTCTTCCTTAGAAATCCTCTGTGACGGTCCCTTTCCATATAGGAATATTTCCTTTCATCTTCATTCTATGCTCTCTCATTCCAGAGCTTCATTTCAATTTATGCCACTGAGATATTTAAATGTCTTCTATCATGTCTCCCGTCTCCCATCCTTCTTCCTAAGTCAGTATATAGAGATCTTTAAGCCTGTTCCCATATGCTTTATGATGAAGACCCCTGATCATTATAGTGCCCATTCTGAGTACCGACTCCATCCTGTTTATATCTTTGTTTTGAAGATGCAGTCTCTAGAACTGTCCACAGTACTCCAAATAAGCTTTCACCAGAGAAGCATTGCCTCCTGTTTCCTGTTGGTCATTCCCCTCTGTATGCACCCAAGCATCCTTCTGGATTCTGCTGTTTTTCTTTACCTGATTAGCTACCTTAATGTCATTAGTTATGATCACCCCAGACTCCAGTCTTCTTTTGTGCATAGAGGTACTTCACCCCCTATACAGTACTGTACCATTCTCTTAGATTTTGCAGCCCAAATGCATGACTCAGCAGTTCTTTTCGCATTAAATCTTAGCTGCCAAATTCTAGACCATTCTTTAAGCTTAACTAGATCTCTCGTGTTATCCTTCCCTTCCAGGGTATCTACCCTACTGCAAATTTTGGTATAATCTGCAAAGAACAAAGAAGTAAACCTTACTTGATACCCTTCTGCAATATCGCTTACAAAAATGTTAAAGAATTAGACCAGGACTGATCCCTGCAACACACCATGGGCAGCACTCTTATTCTCAAGAATGAACTCCCTATAGAGATTCCCTTTGAGAATTCAGGCAGAGACCATACATACAAAGTACTCATGGACTTTGAACCTGTTACTACAAATGTGAATATGAATTTGTGCAGGGCCGTCACACTAAAATCCCAGTGTGTACCTTCGTTCTCCTTCTCACCATACCCCCAGATCCACTTAGAGCTGGTGCAAAGGTATTGCATCCCCCCCCCCCCCATTACTTAACTTTCAGGCTCTTAAGCACTACATGAGATTTTTATAATTAGATGCAACACTAAAACCACCGCAACACCACCCTTTCCAGAGCAATTCTATAAAATTCAATAATTGGACATCATACTTTAAATATTAAAATTTGTTTTGTATATATATATATATATATATATACACACACACAGTGGTATGAAAAGGTCTTGCATAGGTAGTGCCAAACTGGCAGTTTTTACTTGTTTGGACCATAGGGACAAAATGCGTTACAATTTACAACCCCTTCTGCATGCCATTTTCTTCCCTTTTTGTCTTTTGTACAAATCTGACAAATTTGCCAGGACTTGAGCATTCTTTTATGATTGTTTAATACCCATGTTCGCTTGATTCTGAACCTGTGTACAAAGATGCAATGTGCCCATAATGTTGTGTTTTCTGTTCTGTCTATATTGGCAGTCTGCATGTCTTCTTAATTTCATTAGGCAGCCCTGAAAAGGGCTGTTTTTGGTTGTTGATGGCCATTAGTACTTTATAGGCCAGCCCTTGCTCTTTCTCACCAGATGACATCTGTCTGGCATGGAGTGGACCAGTTTGACAAGGTGTTCTCACGTAGCAAAAAACCTGTGAGAGAGTCAGTTGGTCCATTAGATGATAAAGGGGTTAAAGGAGCACTAAGAGGCGACAAGATGATAGCGGAGAGACTGAATGAATTCTTTGCTTCGGTCTTTACTGAGGAAGATGTAGGGATGTTACCCATGACTAAAGTGGTATTTAAAGGTGCGGAAGAATTGAAGGAAATATCGATACATCGGGAAGATGTCTTACAACTATTAGATAAACTGAAGAGTAGCAAATCACCTGGGCCGGATGGTATACATCCAAGGGTGTTGAAAGAACTGAAATATGAGATTGCAGAACTGCTATCAGTAATCTGTGAACTATCATTAAAATCATCTCTAATACCTGAAGATTGGAGGATCGCCAATGTAACACCAATTTTTAAAAAGGGTTCCAGGGGTGATCCGGGAAACTACAGACCGGTGAGCCTGACGTCAGTACCAGGAAAAATTGTAGAAACCATCATAAAGAATAAAATTACTCAGCATGTAGATAGTCACAACGTAATGGGAGACAGCCAACATGGCTTTAGACAAGGAAGATCTTGTCTTACTAATCTGTTATGTTTTTTTGAAGGAGTGAATAAACAGGTGGACAAAGGTGAGTCGGTTGATATTGTGTATCTGGACTTTCAGAAAGCCTTTGACAAGGTCCCTCATCAGAGACTTTTGGCAAAACTAAAGAGTCATGGGATAGGAGGCAGTGTACTATTGTGGATCAGGAACTGGTTAAACGATAGAAAGCAGAGGGTAGGGCTAAATGGCCAATTTTCTCAATGGAGAAAGGTGAATAGTGGTGTACCCCAGGGATCTGTGCTGGGTCCGCTGCTTTTTGACATATTCATAAATGACCTGGAAAGTGGAATAACGAGTGAGGTTATCAAATTTGCAGATGACACAAAACTATTTAAAGTTGTTAAAACCCAAGAGGATTGTGAAAAATTGCAAGAGGATCTTGATAAATTGGAAGACTGGGCATCAAAATGGCAGATGAAATTTAATGTGGACAACTGCAAGGTTATGCACCTAGGGAAGAACAACCCAAACTATGGTTACACGATGCAAGGTTCCACATTAGGAACCACCACCCAGGAAAAAGATTTAGGCGTCATTGTGGATACCATGTTAAAACCCTCGGCCCAGTGTGCAGCAGCGGCCAAGAGAGCAAATAGAATGCTAGGTATGATAAGGAAAGGAATGGAAAATAAAACAAAAGATATTATAATGCCTCTATATCATTCCATGGTGAGACCGCACCTTGAATATTGTGTGCAATTCTGGTCGCCGTATCTTAAAAAGGATATAGCGATTTTAGAAAAGGTACAGAGAAGAGCCACCAAAATGGTAAAGGGGATGGAAGGATACTCCTATGAAGAAAGGCTAAAAAGGTTAGGGCTCTTTAACCTGGAAAAGAGACGGCTGAGGGGAGATATGATAGAAGTCTATAAATTAATGAACGGAGTGGAACGGGTAAACGTAGATCGATTGTTTACCTTATCAGAATATAGAAAGACTAGGGGACATGCAATGAAGCTACAGGGTAAACTATTTAAGACTAATAAAAGAAAATATTTTTTCACTCAACATGTAATCAAGCTCTGGAATTTGTTACCGGAGGATGTAGTAAAGGCTGTTAGTGTAGCTGGGTTTAAAAAAGGTTTGGACAAGTTCCTGGAGGAAAGGTCCATAAACCATTATTAAGAAGTGACCGAAGATATCAATGCTTGACCCAGTACAAGCATTGTGGAACTTGTGTCTCTTGGGGAAACTGCTAGGTACATATGACCTAGATTGGCAACTGTTGGAAACAGAATACTGGGCTTGATGGACCTTGGTCTGACCCAGTATGGCATATCTTATGTTCTTATGTTCTTATGATGCAATTCCAGGCTGCAATCAGTGACTCAATCAGCTCTCGGTTGGTCTGCAGCTGGTGATCTCAACTGACCTTGTACCAAAGATTCTCAATCGAGTTGAGATCGTGAGATTGAGCTGGCCAGTCAATGGTCTGAACTCAGTTTATTTTCTTCCAGTCGGCGACAGTTTTCGCTCAGTGGCAAGGTGCATTGTCATCCTGGAAGAAATATCTGCCAGGAAACAGTTGCTCAGCAGATAGCAGCATACACTTCTGTAGAATTTCTATGTATTTCACTGCATTCACCATCTCATCAATGATATGGAGTTCTCCAACACCACTGGCTGCCATGCATCCCCAGATCATGACCTTGGTTGGATGCTTCACGGAGATATTCATGCATTCTGATTTGAACTCTTCATGAAGAAACCTCCTCACATAGGTTTTGCCCTGGTCACCCAGCATGCAAAACGTGCTTTTGTTGCTGAACAGAACTTTCTCCCAGTCAGCCTTGCTCCATTTTGAGTACTTGGATGCCCACTCAATGCTTCTCTTTCTCTGTTCCACATTAGTAGCGGCTTTCCCCACACCTTACAGCCCCTCAACCCATATTCCAAGCATCATCTCCTCACAGTGGAAGCACAAACTGCAATGGAACAAGTCTCCTTCCATTCCTGCACAAGCTCAGGGGAGCTTAGCTTGTGGTTGCCAAGAGATGTCCTTAACAAGGGAAACATGTAAAAGTGAGGAAAGAAGAAAAGTCCTTTATTCAAAATAATGACCCCGACACAGCCGCATTTCGGCAAATGCCTTGGTCTGGGGGTACCTCAAAAAAACAAATATACAATTAAAATATAAGACATAACAAACATATTTAAAAAAAGAACAACATAAAACTGAAGCCTAATAACACATAAAATGAACTCATTGGATGTATATACTGTACATAATGAGCCATCGTGAAATGTATAGAACAAAAGTAAGTATAAAAGCTAAGTAAGTTAATTAAAGACAAATAAGCAGATAAAAAAACAACAATAAAATGTATGTTGATAACATAAATAAATAATAAAAGGAAAAAAAAGATAAAGAGGAGGAGGAAGAGGAGGAGGAGGGTAAAATAGCCCATGCCTTATTACAAGTGCATAATAGGTTCCAAAGGGTATGAGGTGCAGTACAATGTATGTGCAATACATTCATCATAGAGATAGCTGCCTCCAAACCAAAAGGAGATTATGGCCCCCATGCAGAGATGCAAATAGCAGGGTTGGATGTCCTGGTTGGACATCCAGCCCTGCTATTCGCCTGGATCGCATGCTGCCTCCGAATCTCCCCACCCGCACAGAGCCGCAGTGCGAGGAGAGCTGGACGGGGGCAAGAGGGGGCGACAACTGGGCAGAGAGTGGGCAGAGTGGGAGGTGGGCCTATGACCCCAGACATATGGGGCTGATTCAGCTCATGGTCTTATATGTCCGCTTGTGGAGATCAGGTCCGGCAGTCACCGGTGCAGAGGTGAGCAGCAGCAGGGGATTCACTCCACCCAATCCTGACCCTGGCAGGGCCTGCTGGGGTCAGGCGGGGGTAAAAGCAGATTTGCCATTGGTGCAGGGTGTCGGGGCTTTTACTGGGCATCCCATTGCCATGGCACCATCACTCCAGCAGGAGCATGGGGCTGGCTGTGCATGCAGCGGACTGGACATCTCCCGCAGCAGAAGTGGGGCACATCCAGCCCATCTAAGTGCCCGATTCTGCACCTGTGGGAATGATTCAAAATAACATCAACATGGGGTAGGAGGGAATAAGAATAAACTGAGAATCACAGAAGACTTACTGAGTTGTAAATAAGGTTTTTAGGAATTTCACCAATGTGAACAGTGTCAGCACCTGTCTATAATGTCATGAGAAAGGAACAGAGGGAGGTTAAACTGGGTGGGAACAATGGAGAACCTATTAAATCATAGAGAGACAAATGAGGCAGATGTCCCAATATTGACAATGTGAATAGCCTTAACCGTATTATTGTAATATTCATATCTAGTGTGCTTCTTGGGGGCCAGGCCTTCTATTTGCCAACATGGAGTGCAGCAGCACTTCTACAATATGTCAAGAAGAGGAACAAACTTAGAACAGAATAATATGTCACTACTTAAGAATACTGTAAGTATCCTCCTACGGTACTATAAAGTGGACCAGGCTACGTTTCGCTCTCTGGGTGGCTTTAGCTACATGATGCTTCTCATCATATAAATAAAGAATCATTTGACGGCTATAGTTTCTGTGCCCCCGTCTTCATAGTATCGCTATGCTCACAGTCTGTCTGCATATTTGCCAGTACATTTGGTTTGCCTCTAGTTTATTTTGGTTTGTCTCCCACCGCATGGCTCCTGTGTGCTGCAGCCGCAATATTCATTGTCCAACTATTCCTTTTGCTTAGTTGCCTGACCAAATCCCTTTGAAACTTGCCCACCCCTTGCCGTTATAAATGAGAGCGTAGAATAGGAGCAGTGTCTACATGTGGACTTGTTTGAAGATTAGATGAAGGCATACAGTTTTCCTCGATGAAACTATGCCCCAGGAGCATGTCATTTTGCTTCAGATAGAAATACACTTGGGGGGCCATTTTAAATGTTTTAGTTGTGATTTGGACATCGAAATTGCGGAGACATCCCTGGAGCCATTGTACAAATGGCTTTTTAAGGATCCCCAGTGTGGGGACGTCCATGTAGCTAGGGGGCTTAACAGAGGCATTCTGGGGAGCTGCAATGGACTTAGACTTCCCCACTCAGTTTCAGAAATGTTAGACATCTGCGACCCTATCCACATTTAAGACCTGCTCCAGGAATGAATAGACACCAGGAAAGTGCTTGCTTTGGCCTTAAAACATCCAGAGGGTAGAGAGAAGATGGAGAGTTAAGTGACTAGCCTAAGATTACAAGGAGTAGTTCTGTGATTTGAACCCTGCCTACCCTGGTCCTAGCCCACTACTCTAACTATTAGGCTATTAGACATCCCTGTTCTGAAATGCTATTCTGGGGATGTCTCTGTAGATGCCCCCGCAGACATCCATATCAAGCCTGATTGTGCCTGAACTTGGACGTGGCTGCTTTTGTTTCAGATGTTCTGGCTTGGATGTCCCAGATGCACTTGGATGCCCTTTGTAAATGTGCCCTATAACGTGAAAGACAACATGAACTTTCAGACAGCTGAAAGTTCACTTAGGTGGATTTAGTCACTCTATCCATGGGACCCCCTGAGATTACCCATGTAATTTTCAACTAAACCTTTGATAATTTACTCCAGGACAAACTGAACTCCCTCTAGACTCACTGAGAGTAATTTTATAGCAGGTTGCCTAGGTTAATTGAGCAGAAAGGCGCCTGTGTTGTAAAGACACATGGATACCTGTGGCTCTTTATAAAATACTAGCCCAATCCTGCAGAAATTGCACCCGCATTAAAGGAATGGACATTTATGCTTGCAAAGGAGCAAATGTGAACGTTATCATGTAAATTACGCATGTATTTGTGCATTTTATAAAATTTGTGTGTAAACCGTGACTCCACTCAGGGCCGTACCAAAGGCTATGCGAGCAGGGTGGGCGCACAGGGTGCAAGTATAGAAAGGGCGCTGATATCATCACTGGGATTCCAGGAAGCTCAGAAAGAGTGAGTTACTGCATGTGGCTGGGGCAGGAGGGGGAGGGCACCAGATTTGTTAGTCGCACAGGGAGCATTTCTAGCTTGGCACCGTCCTGACTCCACCCATGCTCTATCCAAACTTTGCTCACATATTGTACATGCATAAGGGGCGTGTTTACTACAGAATGCACCAGTAGTGGCCATTTCAGACAAAAAGTTAGGACAGGTTCTTATGCGAACTTTTGGAGGCATGTGTGTCTGTCCTCTTGCCGTTAGTGTGATGTTAGTGCACGACATTAGTGTGCAAGTGCACTTACCACCATCCATTGTGGTGGGGTTATGTGCACCTGTGCTAACAGCTACCTTCAAGATAAGTGAGCACCCAAAACTCTTGCACTAACCATGACACAGCTTCCATGTCCATGTTCCGCTCCCCACCTGTCCAGTCCACACCCAATTGATGCCAGCCAGTTAGTAGGAGAATTTGAGTGTGGGTGCCCACTCTAATCACGAGTGTGGCGTGCTTACCATATGCTAAACGCCACACTAACGGTTAGTGCATGTTAGTAAACCTGCTCCTAAGTGAACTTTGCATGCTTTTATTCCTAATGTAATTTATAAGGGGTCTGTGATGAGCATAAGTCATTGCTCTATGTGCGTAAAAGGTTTATAGAATTACTTCTGGTGTGATCAATCATATCAACTCTGATTTGTGTTGCAAAAACTGCAGTGCTATTGGAACATACTGACATATGCTTTGGCTTTGCTCAGTCAACAAAGTCTGGCATCAGGGATTTGGTTATATAAGACTAGCCTGATGAATTTCTCAATTTCTAGTTGACATTACCGAGTATCTTTCTACAGGATAAGACAAATCACAGATAGATGTCAGAATGGCGCTATGTTAGGCTTACGCTTCCACACTGAGTCATCCTAAGGCAATGGGCAATAGTGAATGTCGACCTCTTAAACGAATGGCATCATTTGATCTCTCTCACTGCCTTCTAGAGAAAACAAATAGCTAACAGGAATAATGAATCTTTATTTTAAGATAAAAGGATATTTGACAACTGAGCAATTATTCTCTTGTGATGGAGTTCTAAATACGGTGGCAGACGACGTTACAAGAAGTTGAAAACAAAATGTATCTGCTACTTTTTCATCTATTTGCTACTCAATACAATTTTAAATAGAAAATAAATTGGTTCTGTTTTATAGAACATGGTCCAAAACTTGTATTTTATTATTACTACTACTACTACTACTGCTACTGCTACTACTACTAAATCTCAGTGGTGGAAATGTTGTTAAGGTGATAAATACCTGGGCAGAACACAAGAAAATTGATGGCAATGCACCATGCACTGCATCCTAGGAGTGACATTGATAGATTATATTTGCAGTGTAAAAAAGATGGTAGAAGCCTTTTGCAAATTAAGCAAACTGCTAAGGAAGGAAAATGTGGTCTAAATGATTGTTACAAAAAGTAAAGAAGAACTGCTTGTAGAGATTTGCAAAGAATAGCTCCTTAAAACAATGAAAACTCAAATAAAATACAAGAAAGAAATAATCTGGAATAGAATGGATATTTGGAAAGAGAAGCCACGGTCAATATATTAGAAATATTGAAGGAAAGGTGAATGAGACCCTAATGTGGGAATGGTTAATTTCTGGAGCACTGAAAAAAGAAACAGGAGACTTGATAATAACAGCCCAAGAACAGGCTTTACAAATTAATGTCATCTAAACTAAAATTCAACATATTTCGGATGATAGCCAGTGCCAATTGTGTAAATCCAAGGATGAAACTATGGATCATATAATTAGTAGCTGTATCAAAAGTGCACAGACTGACTACAAACAAAGGCACGATAGAGTGGCAAAGAATATCCACTGGAACCTGTGAAAAAAATATGGTATGCCTGATGGAAAAAACTTCTGGGATCATGTTGCAGAGAAGGTTGTAGAAAATAAATTGGTCAAGATCCTGTGGGATGTCCAAATACAAACAGACACATTTAGAACACAATGGGGGTTATTCTGTGCTACGAATAGCGGGGATGGACGGCCCGACGGGACATCCATCCCTGCTATTCGTGACCTTGCCTTCCCCCGACTAACTTCCCTGCTGGTTGTGTGGGGAAGATAGACGGGGGCGGGGAAAGGGTGGTCCGGGGGCAGAATCTGGGCGGGCAGTAGGCGGTCACTGAACCTAGATGTACAGGGCCGATTCTAATGTCAGCCATGTATGTCCAGGGCCAGCGAAATGTCTGGGGAAGTTATTCCACCTCCAAGGTGGAATAACTTCCCTGGATGTTTTTTTTTGATGGCCTGGGACGCGAATGGGGCAGGGAGGGCCAGGGTTTATTCCCCACAGCCTGACCCTGGCCTTAGGAGGCCAAATTGGAGATCAGGCTACAGGGAATAAACCCTTTTTGCTGGCGGCTGGCATTACGTTTTTTAAATGGAGCCGCGGTGCCATGGCAACATGACACCATGGTGCCGCGGCTCCATTTAAAAGCCCTGACTGAGTTAGCCGGGGACAGTCCTGCACATGCAGGACTGTTCACAATTCTGATCCCGTGGGTCTAGACATGCCCCATGGGATTAGAATCGCGATCCCCTCTGTGCATCTGGTTCAGACCGGATGCACAGAGGAAATCTACATCCAGGACGGAATCGGGCCCAGTACGTTTAATATTGAAGGAGTTGATGAGTAGTCTAGTGGTTAGGGCAGAAACCTGGGATCAAAGAGACCAGGGTTTGAATCCCACGGACTTGCCTTGGGCAAGTCACTTAACCCTCCATTGCCTCAGGTACAACTTTAGATTATAAACCCTCTGGGGACAGAACCTGATTGTAGCTCATCTAGATCTACTTCTGGAAAGACATGTGATTTAAAAAATGTATCACTGTTATAGAAAAGAAAAAAGTATGCTTTATAGATGTGGCAATCCCAGGTGATACCCGAATTGAGGACAAAGAACGAGAAAAGTTGACACCTTCAGATTGAAGCTGAAAAAAATTTGGAAGGAAAAATCTACTGTAATACCAGTTGTGGTTGGAGCTCTCAGGGCTATACCAAAGGGACTCCCTAAATATTTACAAAATTTTGGACCTAGTGGACTTGATTCTGCAAATCCTACAAAAGACTACCCTACTTTGAACAGTTTACATATTGTGCCGATACCTGCATGATTCCTAGGTTCTTGGTTCAAACCCAAATCACAGGATTAAAACTAGTTCTAGACTATGAATCCAATGCAGAGACATGGGTTGCGGGCTACATATCCCAGTAGGATGTACAGACCTGCAAGCCATAGGGGGCCTGATTCCCCCACCAGTTCTCCCTGCACATCCTGAGCAGCAGGATGGGGAGAGATGGTGGGGGGTGGGAGGAGGCGGGATCTGGGCAGAGTGGAGGCGGACCGAGCCAGCAGGACATACAGGGCCGATTCCATTGTTGGCCCTATACGTCCTGCAGGGTCATGGGAGATGGCCTGCTTATTCCACTTCAGAGGTGGAATAAGAACAGGCACCCCCCATCCCACCTGCCAGCCCCCTAAAGGGTCAACCCAGGGTGCATGTGGGTCCCTGCCACCCAATTGGGGCACTGGCTGCCCCCATTGGGCTTGGGTGGTGGGGAAATGGGGTCCGGGGCTGTGCCGCACATGTGCTGCCATGGGGAGGACATTCCCACGGCAACGGAAGGGACACTCCAGCATGTCCTTGGGCCTGATTCTGTTTGCCATGGGAACATTTTGTTTCCGCGGCACAGAATCGGGTCCAAACAGGCCCATCTTGCTCAGGGCCATCCGGACAGCCCAGACATGCCCTTCGTGAATCAGGCTCCATGTCTTCCAATGAAGAATCCACTAGAATAAGAAGAATAAGAAGAATAACCCTACTTGGAACAATTTACTTCTTGTGCCGATACCTGCATGGTTTCTAGGTTCTTGGTTAGAACCTGAATCACAGCATTAAAAGCAGGCTTAGACTGTGTCTTTCAAAGAATAATCCATTATATAATAATAGGGAGGGTAATTTTAGAACAGGTCACCTTACTTGTATGGCAAGTATGCACATAAGCTATACACATTTTCAAAGGGAAAGTATGAGGATAATTTTACAAAGATTTGCTGAGTGTAAGGCAGGTTTTACTGGTGGAAGAGGGCCATTATAAAATTGCATAGGTGTACACCTACACACAAGCAAGGTTTAATTTCTGGGGGAAAGGTATGGAATGCAGTTACGCTACTTCTTTATAGACTCCAGAACAGCAGGGGTGTTCTGCTCCAACCCCTCCCTTCTAAGCAGCCTGCAGGGACCAGTCACTCTACTCCCTAAACCATCCCCTCTTCTCTTATTGCTCCTGCCCCTCCCCCAGCACCACAGTTCCTTTTTGTCTACAAGTTAAGCCCCGAGTACACATACATGTGCTGACAAGAGCATGCATACTTTTATATGGCCTCTGCACAGAGACATGAGCAACATAGAAGAGCTATCTCAGGCTACTGGAGCAGTTCCACTAACACTGCCTGAAGAAGATCATTTAACTCAAAAGACGGATGCAGCAACTGTAGCATCCTCTCACAAGACATTACAAACCCTGCATTACAATCCAGAGGGTATACAAAGAGAATCCACTAAAAGAGGAGGAAAGCGGAATACATCTTGTGAACTGCAGCAGGAGGCTCTCTTTGGCATGATGCTAGTACTACGCCAAGTGTTAGCAATAAATCTGAGAGACTGAAATCATACGCCCCATACTCTAGCTTAGGAGCGAGGTTCATTCATTTATTTTTTGGAAGTGGACACCGCCCTGCTATTAGAAGGTGTGGTATATCAAGTGAACAATAAACAATAAACTAACTCATTTAGAGAAAATACCCCAAGAAACGTGGAGCCTGATTCCCATAAGGGCACGTCCTGGTTGTCCAGATGGCCCTAGGCAAGATGGGCCCATTTGGACCTGATTCTGGATCATGGGAACAAAACATTCCCGCAGTAGCCAGAATTGGGCCCGAGGTCAGCCCGATGTATCCCTGCCTGCCTATGGGGATGTCTTCCCTGCAGGATCCCTTGGCGTCATGGCTCAGCCCCCCCCATTTCCCCACTGCCCGACCCACGGCTTGCCAGCTGGGGTTTAGATCAGGTGGTGGGGACCCCCTGCACTTGGCTCCAGCCCCAGGGGGGAGTTTTCCCAGCCCTGATCGACCCAAAAGTGCTACTTATACCACCTTTGCAGTCATATAAGCAGCACATCCCCACAGGCCTGGCAGTACGTACAGGGCCGTGACCTCAATCGGTCCTGTACATTCTGCTGGGCTGGCCCATCCCTGCTCCACCCAGACCCCACCCCCTCCTGCCCCCTGCCGGCTCTTCCTGTCTTAAAGCATGGGATGTGCGGGGAGGGCAGGAGGGGGAGTAGAGTCCAGGCGGCTTGAGGGTCTGCACATCCCACCGGGATGTGCAGCCCCGCAACCCGTGTTTTGAAATGACCTCCATTGTCTGAAGGTCTGACGCCAAACTCTCAAAACAAATTTTAATTTCCCCACTCAATCAAGGTGTACACGAGAGAAGGAAAGCAAAATAGCTTTAATGACATTCTCAAAGTCAACATGAAGAAGTGCAATATTAAGGGGATTTGGGATTTAGCTCACAGCTTTTTTTTCACCCTGGTTCATCAGACACTATTACAAGGCCCACCCCAGATGGAGAAAACTTCTGATACCAGGATTTCAGCATTTCAAAATGCTACAATGTCAACAGGAGTCAAAAATGCAGGAGTGGCAGAAACAGAATTCCATGGACTGAAAAAGACTTAGGGGTATGTTTACTAAACCGTGCTACTGTGCGGGGTGCACTTGAGCATGTGCTAAGGTACCTTAGCGCTTGCTAAAGATGCGTTTTTGTGCCCCGCACACGTGCGCGCCGCACTAACGGGCCCGCAGAAGTGCGCGGCGCGCTGTGTGCGATAGAGGCGTGGAAAGGCTTTCGGAGGGCAGAGGAAGGCTCCCCAGGGGTGGAGAGACGGGGTCAATGGGTGGAGAGTGGGAGGGGAGAGGCTCCCCGCACACGAGCGGGGCTGAAATTCAACTAAAAAAATACCGCGAGTGAAAACCTCGCGGTAGAGCCAATTTAAAGGGAAGAGAAACCATTTCTGTCAGCAATGTACAGCAAAACCAGGGAAACCTACAAAACGTGAGCAGTGTGATACTTGTGCACAGAACACAATAGCAAATAAACATTGAAAATGACAACAACAAAATTCTAAAAAATTATACTCCAGCTGGGCAACAGTGATAGTACTGGAAAACATCAAAAATCACTCCAAATAAAGCCTCAAAAAAAATATGAATTTTAGAAGGGTCTACGCTCCATCCCCATACAAGGTAAATGATCCCACAGTGAAATAGCAATGATCAGGGTTTCCCTCTCCATTGGACAGGTTACTTATGGCATGCACATTTCCACAACAGCAGGGCGGCCAGGTCAGAATGGGCAACTGGACAGATGCTGGGAAAGGGGATACAGAGGGCTGCAGGCGGAACATGCTGTGGTGCAGCTGGGGCACAGTGCGGACTAGGCAGATGCCTAGATGGCACCTAGGAATGCTGAAACTGCACAGCAGCCAGACAGCAACTGATGAGGGCCCAGCATGGGCACGAGAGTGTTTATCACAGTGTCACAGGGGATAGTACCCAGCAGGTACCCCCAAGGGCACAGAACATTGGCAGGCGGTGATTGGCGGACGTGCGGACAAATTTGCAGGCACCCCTACCCCAGAACCCGCATCATAGGCAGCCGCCTACGTGTACACAGGATGGCCTGAGACTGCGTACCACCAGCACCACCAGCAGAAGGGCATGTAAGCAGGGTGGCACAGGTGTACTGGAGGCGGAGGGGGGCAGTGGCAGCTGCCCAGAGCAGACCATCGCCTAGCCCTGTGTAGGTGGGTGCCATGCACTGCAACAGACAGGCTCTGTCTGACAAACAACCATGGTATCTCCAGGGACTGCACTGTCTCTGTGAGCACAGTGTGGTGCAGTGAACACAGCCAGTGTGTTCAGGAGTAGAAGGTCACAAGTTCAAGTCCCAGCTGGGTCTACTGCAAATCCAGTACCCATATTTTACCCACAACTAACTAGTGATAGTAAATACGAACCTTTACAGCAGAGAACATAAGCATGGCTCAAATACCTCTATTTTACCCTACAGAGCACAGACACCAGAAACATGCACATTACCTAGAGCAGATTCCCCCAAATGCAGTCCTGGAGGTTCACAAAACCTTCAGGGTTTATGCTGTCTCCAATCTAAGGATGGAGCAGTACTGGTGGTGGAGGTGGCAGCAGCTGGTGGTCACAGCAGACCATGGCCTAGCCCTGTCCAGGTGGGTGCCGTGCACTGCAACAAACAGGCCCTGTCAGATGTACAGTCATGGACTCCCCAGGGAATGCAGTATATCTGTGGCAACATGGTGGTGCAGTGCACACAGACAGTGTGTACAAGAACACAAGGTCACAGGTTCAAAGCCCAGCTGGGGCTTCTGCCAATCCAGTCCCCATATTTTTCCCACAACTACAACGTGATAGCAAGGACAAGCCTTTACTGTACAGAACATACGCATGGTTAATACGCCTATATTTTACCCCACCAAGCACAGACACCATAAACAGGCGCATTACCTGGAGCGGAGTCTCCCAAATGTAGTCCTGGAGGGCCAAACACCATTCAGATGCCATGCTGCCTCTCATAAAGATGCCTGTGCTGCATATCTATGCACCACCCCCATGGTATGCAGATGTATCTCATGCATATTCATGAGGGACAGCATGAAAACGCGAACAGTGTTTGGCACACCAGGACTGGAGTTGGTAACCTCTGCCGTAAAGCAGCAGCCAACAGAGGCAGACACACCCACACCCACACCCACAGGCCCCATTGGCTAATGCCTCCTGGAGAGGCAGGACATTGGGCCCTGTGTGCATCTCCCAATACTAGCACTTGCATACCTTAGCAATGCCACTCTACACCTGGGTATACGGTACACACCTATCAAACGTTTCCTATGATTACTGGCAGATAGCAAGTCCTACGTTAAGCACAGTTTGCTCATTGAGCTCCATCATAACAATCTTTCTGATGTCTGCGGTGTGTGCTTCAGGTCTGGTCTCTGACAGAGTTTACCACCCTGGGGAGTGACCCCCAACAGTATTGCGTAGCATATCCATGCCTGTACTGTGCCCAGGACTGGTGTGGTGGACAGGGCTGCTAAACTCCTCTATAGTAGCACAATGCTGGCATAGGTGTGGGAGTGTGTCTGTCTAGACAGTGTGTGGTGGCTGCAAACACCTTCCACAGCCCACACTGCCAGCACTGTTGCCAGTATTGGCCTGCCAATGTGCATAATGAGAAGCAAGGTACCATGGGTATAGCCCAGACAGGGTGGCCTGGCCAGGATGCATCTGCACAGGGCATAGGGCACTGGCTGGGACATTTTAGTGCCCGGCCACCACCTACACAGACAGGGTGACCTCAGTATGTCCTGCTGGGAGATCACTCTCACCCTGACTGTGCAGTGACGACAGCATGGCTAGGCACCCCCATAGTGCTATATAGTATTTCTCTCATGTGATATTTATGGGTCTCCTTTTGGGGCCCAGTCACTGATTTATCTGCTTGTTGTGTATGCTGACATCCCAGTTCTGGGTGCATGCATTTCCACCAGGAACATGCACTATGGACTAGCTAGCAGACTGTTTGCAGCTGGTATGTGTCTTGATGGAGTGGCTTGCAGGGTGCAGCAGCTGAAGGCTTGCTGCAGGAGAATATCAGATAGTGGTGGGGTGCAGCTTAGCATATCCAGGCCTAATGTCTGTCTGCTATTGTGTTATGGATGTGTACAGAGCTGCATTGACTGCCCTGTAGGGTGTCTGTTCCCCAGCAGGACTGGGGTTGATGGTCCCCTCTACTGCCACCATTGCAGGGAGGTAGAATGTGGATCTGTTGATGGGAGACCCTGTTTGCCACCCTCAGCCCTGGAGGAGGAGGGTGGTGGTACATGATCCTCCTAGGGGTCCATAGGGGCTACACCTGACTGAGACAGACAGAGATATCCAAGGTGTGTCTGCAGAAGCTACCTATCTCACACATTAACACTGCTTTGGACCTCCAGCATGGCCTCTTTCAGCCATGGAAGGTGCTGTGGACCTGGTGCTGGGCGCCTCACTGCACCCTCAGGGTGAGCACAGTACCCGCACAATGTGATGGTGTGTAGCTACTCTGTGCCAGTAAAACACATGGTCAGTACCCCCTACCAGGCCAAGGTGCTGTGGGGGTGCACATGGTCATGTCCCCCTACCAGGCCGAGGTGCTGTGGGGGTGCATACCCATCTTGTGTTTATCTGTGGACAGCTGATTTGCATGTGCAATGCATCATGGGTACGGGTGGGTTAACCCTATCCTGGTGACCACAGCAGACTGTCTGTGTGGTGACGTGCACTCCCTCTGCAGCCAGCCAGGGGCTTGCTAGTAGCTATAGAGCTGTAGCACAATATTTACTTCACTGCCTGTGAAGCCAGAGGTCGTAGGTTCAAACCCACAGTGGGGTTATTTGATAGGGCTGCCCAAAGCATTATCTCTTTTTAATGTACATTATTGCTGCCAGCAAGAACACCCTCATCGTACTGTAGCCATAAGGTGCCTCAGAGGGCGCTTTATAGGGCGCCCTATAGGTTACCTTATGGTTACCGTCCATATAAGGTGCACTATACGTTATCCTGTGGAGCAACTTATAGGGTGCCCTATAGGGGACATTTTAGGGTGCCGTGGCGGACAGTGCACTTTATAATGTGCCCTCTGGGGTACCCTATGAGGCGCCTTATGCAGCACCTTATGTTACCATACTATGAGGGTGTGTTTGCTGGCAGCACTAATGAAAATAAAAATAGAATGCCCCCTACAGCAATATTATGTATAACAGGTTATGCCCCAACCAGCCTTCTTCATTAGGCACAGTGGGGGATTGAACCCATGACTCCTGCATCATTGGTCAGTGTCTTAACTATTGTGCTCCACTGCTGCTCCTCCTTGCATGTCAGCGCACCTACTTATGCTTTTCATTCCTTACACTGCACAGTGCTGCCATCAAAAACATTGCTGTGACCTTGCGGTACCTCATACGGCACCCTATAAAGCACCCTATAGGCAACATTCTAGGGTGCCTTGGCGGACAGTGCACTTTAAAATGTGCCTTATGGGGCGCCTTATGTTAACACGCTTTGAGAGTGCGTTTGCTCGTAGTAGTAATTAAAATAACAAATAAAATGCCTCCTAAAGCAATAGCGCGCCGCCTTATGCACATCAGCGCGCCGCCTTATGCTGCCCAATAATAAACTGCCTCCTAAAGTAATGCCTCAGTCAACCTTCTTCATTGGGCACAGTGGGGGATTGAACCGCTGATCCCTACACCATTGGTCAGTGTCTTAACCATTGTACTGTGGCTCTGTTCCTGTGCGTAAGCATCAGCACGCCACTTATGCTTCCCGCGCAGCTTTCTCATGCGCTAATGTGCGGGGCGCACATGAGCGCCACGCACATTGGCGCATGTTTAATCACGGTTTTGCTTTTTTCAGCCTGAAACGCCCACTCCTTATATGGCACCCGCACACTAGCGCGGCCCGCACATTACCGGGGTTTTAGTAAACATACCCCTAAGGGTTACTCATCTCAAATCCCAACAAAATCTCTTAACCCTGTATCAGCCTCATCAGTCTTCATTGGACCCACAGACAGAGTAGTCAAGGAAGACAGTCTTTCTATACGTGCATTTCCTTGGTGCTTCGATAACCCTCTTATGGATTTCAGTGCTATTCATATGCTGATGACTCCCAGTTTTATCTATCTGCAGCAGAATGCTTACCCAGAATCCAGTCCCAAATCTCAGCCTGTTTGTACATCACTGCACAAATGTTCCATCAATATCTTAAACTTAACATGGTGAAGACAAAACTTCTTATCCTTCTCTCTAAACCAGTGGTTCTGAACCAGTCCTCCTTGAACCCCTAGGCCAGTCGGGTGTTCAGGATAGCCCCAATGACTATGCATGAGATATATATGCATTAGAGATATCCTGCCAACCTGACTGGTTCGTGGCCCTCTAGGGCTGGATTTGGAGACCCCTGCCTTACACCTCTGTCATTTAAGAATGTGAGTGGGCAAGGTGCAGATCTCCAAGACATCAAAAAGGTTAGATAGAATGTGTCACATACCTCTTTGCTTCTCACCACCACCAAAATATTGTCTATTAGACAACGTTTTGGTGGTGGTGAGAAATGAGGAGGCATGTGGCACATTCTATATACCTTTTTGATGTCTAGGGCATCTGCACCTTGCCCACTCACAATCTTAAATGACAGAGGTGTAAGGCAGGGGTCTCCAAATCCAGCCCTAGAGGGCCACAAACCAGTCAGGTTGGCAGGATATCTCTAATGCATATATATCTCATGCATATTCATTAGGGCTATCCTGAACACCCGACTGGCCTAGGGATTCAAGGAGGACTGGTTCAGAACCACTGCTCTAAACACACTTTTTCCTTTTCTTTTTCAGTTTCCGTGGACAACTTTGTTATCCACCCAGACAGGATGCAGCCTGGATTGGGTTGCAGAATGGGGCACAGAGCTTCTGAAAATTCAGAAGTAAATATAGATAGTTGTATATTTCATCACATTTTTCATAGGTGGTAGCACTAAACAATGACTTAGAGTTAACAGAAGCTAATTAGTCCAGGATTGCTTTTAAAATAGAATAGACTGAACTCCCTTGCACACCTGTATGAACAATGGCAGAGCAAAGAAGTGTGAGAGCTGCTTCACAAAGTTGAAAAAAGCTGATAAACATGACTGTCTGAGTTTTCCTTTCTCTAGTCCCCAAACCACCACTCCTGTACCTGACCCTGAGGTATGAGAGGGACACCGCCTGTACCAAGTTGCCCTTTCCCCCTTTTACTCCCTCATTCCCTGTCTCTTTCCTTCTGTGTTTAACTCCCTTTCCTGCCCATCTACCTAACTAATATGATTTTGTAAAACTGCCTGGTGTGCCTTCGCTCTAAGGGCACATAAGAACATAAGATATGCCATACTGGGTCAGACCAAGGTCCATCAAGCCCAGTATCCTGTTTCCCACAGTGGCCAATCTAGGTCATACGTACCTAGCAGTTTCCCCAAGAGACACAGGTTCCACAATGCTTGTATTGATATCCTAGGTCCCTTCTTAATAATGGTTTATGGTCCTTTCCTTTAGGAACTTGTCCAAACCTTTTTTAAACCCAGCTACACTAACAGCCTTTACTACATCCTCTGGTAACAAATTCCAGAGTTTGATTACACGTTGAGTGAAAAAATATTTTCTTTTATTAGTCTTAAATAGTTTACCCTGTAGCTTCATTGCATGTCCCCTAGTCTTTCTATATTCTGATAAAGTAAACAATCGATCTACGTTTGCCCGTTCCACTCCGCTCATTAACTTATAGACTTCTCTTATATCTCCCCTCAGCCATCTCTTTTCCAGGTTAAAGAGCCCTAACCTTTTTAGCCTTTCTTCATAGGGGTATCCTTCCACCCCCTTTACCATTTTGGTGGCTCTTCTCTGAACCTTTTCTAATAATGCTATATCCTTTTTAGGATACGGTGACCAGAACTGCACACAACATTCAAGGTGCGGTCTCACCATGGAACAATATAGAGACATCTTTTGTTTTATTTCCATTCCTTTTCTTATGATACCTAGCATTCTGTTTGCTCTCTTGGCTGCCGCTGCACACTGGGCCAAGAGTTTTAACATGTTATCCACAATGACGCCTAAATCTTTTTCCTGGGTGGTGGTTCCTAATGTGGAACCTTGCATCGTGTAACCATAGTTTGGGTTGTTGTTCCCTAGGTGCATAACTTTGCACGTGTCCACATTAAATTTCATCTGCCATTTTGATGGCAGTACAACACGTTTATAGATAAATGTCAGGACAAGGGCATGATTTGCAAAACATATTATAGATAGAAAAAAACCTAGCTACACCACTGATTCCATGCCTCTTAGCTTGCAATCTTGGGGTCATCTTCTACCCCTCTCTAGTTCTCTGCAGACATCCAATGCATTGCAATTGACACTGGAGCCTGCTATGGAACATGGACAAGAAGAGGCTAACACAAGTGCTGGACTAGGAACTAAGAGAGGGCCAGAAAGAAAAACAGCACTGGAAGGTGATATAGCCTATAAAATATGAAAATATGGTACAGAAGAGAGACAAAAGTGCAAGCCATTAGATACTCTAAAAACCTCCCATAAAACAAAAATTAAAAAACAGAAAATATAATGTAAGAACAGGACATACAGGAAGGGGGACCCCAGTAAAGGGCAAAGAAACAAACAAATCAACTGCTCACATAGGAACACAGAAACCCTCAAGGTCAATAGATCAGCCTCTTTATTCGAAAGAACAATCCGTCAGGTAATTAGGATACTATCAGATAAGACATGAGAGGACCACCACCAATCCTCAAAATACCTTTCAATTTACATGGAAGCAAGCTTATGGACAACAGGTTATCAAACCAAGGGCAAATGCCCAATCTCATACAGGATAACTAAAAATAAAAGATCATAAAAACTCATTACCAGACAATTACACACCTCTCCATATCCTTTATTGTAATGATTATATATAGGCAAAAGTTATTCAATCTACAACTGATCTTCTATTTTTATAAAATACTTTCTATATGTAGAACCTGATTTAGGGAGGAATGAGTGATAGGATCTTGGAGGACAAAGATGAAGAGATCTTGGAGGGGGGCGGGCAAAAGGATAAGGAATAGAAGGGGATCTTGAGGATAGAGGATGGGAGATGAGTAGAAGGAGAATGAATAGCAGAGGAAGGAAGGAGAAGAAAGGGAAAAGAAGGAAAGAGAAGGGGGCGTATTGGATTGGAGAGGGGGATATCCAGGACCAGGAGATGGAGGAAGAGAGGATACATTCTCTCACAACCTTCCTCTATCAATGACACATACTCTAATTCCCTTTTTCACTCACAGACTGCCCATGCCCTCTCAATAGTCCATCAGTCACTTATTCCAAATACTCTCTGTTCTCTTGATCCTGCACACCTCCAGTTCTCTCAGTCACACCTTAAATCCCTTATGATTCTACCACTTCTATGCTCCCTAACCCTCTCACTCATAACTTAAATCCTCACCAACACCCTGTTTTGCTCACTCCCCATATACCTTCTAATCTTCTCACGTTCACCTTAAATCACCTCCAGTTCCCTTACTCACTCACTCAGTCCTCATACCTCTTTCTGTTCTCTCGGTCACATCTTAACCTTTGCCCTCCCCACCCATACCCTCTCCACAACTCTCTCACACCCTCTCTGATCCTTGGTATAGTGCAGTGGAGAGAGAGGCAGAGGCTAGTGTTGCAAATTCTGTTTCATCCTGACCCTTTCTGGTCTCTTGTAATTCTGTAGGAGTTTGGAAATTTTGCAGTAAGAAGCAGACGTTGTGGATTTTTAAAAAAAAAAATTTATAATCATGGAATCAGAGTTCAGGGGCTGTGCATATATACTATAATTTCACAGCAAACATATTCTATACACCATAACATATAGCTTCACAGCAAGAGCAACCCACACACAACCCAGCTTCACAGGAAGAGTATTTCATACACTACCTTATAGCTTCACTGTAAGAGCATCTTATAATACATTCTATCCCACTGGCAAGAGTATCTTACATGCTACCCTAAAGCTTCACAGCAAGAATAGCTCACAGCACACTGTGCTGTATGGTGGAGCTGCCAACTAGCTCCATTTTATCAGACAGATTGTATCAGTTTTTCTTTTACCCCTAGTTGAACAGAAAATACAATATCTTATAGAAATCAATATAGAAATTGCCACTATATACATTGCTGTGAATTCTCAGGAAGAAAATAAATATATAAAACAGGAGAAATTCTAGATCCATATATGCAGTAAGGTAAAACCAAGGCTGAATCAGCTTGTCCTGAAAAATTAAATCTACTATTACTGCTGATCATTTGTATAGCGCTACAAGCGTATGCAGCTCTTTACAGACACATATAAAAGACAGTCCCTGCTCATCAGAGCTTACGATCTAGTCAAGACAGACCACACAACAGCTGGGGACAAGAATATGTCTAGGGGAATGTAAAGAAACACATAGTTGGAAAGCAGGAGACTATGTGGATCAGGATCCAAAAGTGGCCTGAACAGGTAAGTTTTCAGTCTGGATTTCGAAAGGGCCAGAAATAGAACCTGATATACAGACTCAGGTAATTTGTTCCAGGCATAAGAGGCAGCAAGGTGGAAGGATCAAAGTCCTATCTGACATTGCTATCTGGATGTCTCACGGCCACTTGAAATTGAACATGGCCAAAACCAAGCTTCTTGGAGGGGTGTGGGGAGAAATAATAGAGGAAAGGTAGTGAGGAGCAACGGAATGCATGCAGTAGGAGAAGTTTGAATTGGATATGAAAATAGAAAGGGAGTCAATGAAGAGACTTGAGAAGAGAGGTTATATTGCATATTGAGGCTGACGGAAGATTAGCTGCACAGCTGAGTTTTGAACAGATTAAAGCGGAGAGAGATGATTCAGATGGAGGCCAGCAAGGAGGAGGTTGCAATAGTCTAGACGGGAGGTGACTAAAGAATGGATAAGTGGTTTAGTAGTGTGTTCAGATAGGAAGGGGCAAATTCTGCTGATATTATAGAGAAAGAAATGACAGGTTTTAGCTATCAGTTGGATGTGTGTGGAGAAGGAGAGGGAGGAATTAAAGATGACTCCAAGTTTGCAAACCGAGGAGGAGTAGAGTGTTATCCACAGAGACAGAGAAAGGAGGAAGGGGGAGGTGGGTTTAGGGAGAAAAATAACCTTAATTTTGGCCATGTTCAATTTCATATGTCCATGAGACATCCAGATAGCTATGTCAGATAGGCAGGAAGAGATCCAGGCCTGGATTACCGGAGAGATTTTAGGTGTAGAGAGGAAGATCTGAGAGTCATCAGCATAAAGATGTTACTGAAAACCATGGGAGGAGATGAGTGTACAAAGGGACTGGGAGAGAAAAGGAGTGGACCCAAAACAGACCCTTGGGGTTCACCAATTGAGAGTGGAATAGCAGTAGAGGTAGATCCATCAGAACAAACACTACAAGTGTGGTGGGAGAGATATGAAGAGAACCAAGACAACACAGAGCACTTAAAACCAAGCGAGGATAAGGTACTGAGAAGGTAGTGGTCAACAGTGTCAAAAAGCAGCAGAAAGGTCAAGAAAGATGATGATCAAGTAAAGGTCCTTGGATTTGGCCAGGAACATGCTAAGGGTGGCTTTAGCAAGAGCCTTTTCAGTAGAATGTAAAGGACAAAAGCCAGATTGCAATGGATCCAGAGAGCTTGAGAGGAGAGAACATCAAAGTAATGGTGGTGAACTGCATATTCAAGAAGTTTAGAAATGAAGGGGAGGAGGGGGAAGGGTCTATAATTAGGACAGTGAGGATCTAGTGAGGGTTTCTTGAGGAGAGGTGTAACCACAGCATGCTTGAAGGCTGCAGGAACAGTTGCAATTGAAAGCGTTATGATGAGAATATGACAGATGGAAGGGACAACAGTGGAGGAGATGGAGCTTAGGAGATGGGTGGGAATAGGATCAGAGGAGCAGGTAGTGAGTATGGAGGAGGGAAGAAGATGTGTGGTTTCCTCCTCAGAGATCTTAGAAAAGGAAGAAAGGGTGGCAGAGGTTGATGGAAGGACTTGGGAGTGAAAAGGAGGAAGAGGGAATGGAGCTGATCTTGTGAGGAAATCAAGTGTAATCTTGTGGATTTTATTATGAAAATAGTCAATCAAAGTTTGGGCAGAAAAGGAAGGAGGGGTCGGAGGTGGAGGTACCTTGAGGAGAGAGTTGAGAGGTATAAGAGACGACGAGGGTCAAGGCAAGAGAGTTAGTCATATGGACATAATAGTCTTGTTTGGAAAGTGCTATGGCTGACTGAAAAGAGGCAAGCATGAATTTGAAGTTCAGAAAGCCCAAAATGGTGAGTGATTTGAGCCAAATGTGCTCAGATGAGTGGGCACAGGATCGTAGATAGTGGGTAGTCGAAGACAGCCAGGGCGGAGGAGAGTGCAGTGTTATAGGAAGCTACTGTCTCATAGACTCAGATGACATAGTGGAGGAAAGAGGTCATGAGACAGAAGCAGAGAGAGCCGATGGGTCAATAGCATGAAGATTTCTAAAGAGGTGAGAGGAGACTAGGTGAGACTGAGGTGGGGGGTGATGAAGAGTGAAACTTAGCAGGTGATGGTCAGATAATGGAAGAACTGAGGTACCAGAGGTTTGAGAGTAAGCATTTAAAGAAAAAGACAAGGTCAAGGCAGTGGCTGTGCTGGTGAATGGGGGTAGTAGAGCACAGCTGGGGGTTGAATGAGGAGGGAAGGGAAGGGAACTTTAAAGCATAAGGGTCAGAGGGATTATCAACATGAATGTTAAAATTCCTGAGAATAAGGGATAGGGAAGATGAATCTACAAAGAAGGAAAGCCATGAGTCAAAGTCAGTGAGAAAGATGGAGGTGGACTTATCAAGGGGTTGATAAATACAATTATCCGGAGAGATAGTGCCATAAAAAGGTGGATGGAGTGGACTTCAAAGGAGGGAAAGGAGTGAGACTGAGGCAGAAGGAGGGGTTGAAATTGGCAGGAAAGACAGAGTAGAAACCAAACACCACCACCATGGCCAATGCGATGAGGCATGTGGGAGAATTGGTAGCCACCATAAAATAGGCATTGGAAAAGGGTGGGTCACATAGACCCTGGCCCAATGAAAAATCCTGTAGATCACAGAAACCAGTCCAAAACGTGATAATTGTGGAAAAGACAAAGCTTATATTTATTGGTAATGGATCAATAAATGTAAGCTTTGTCTTTTCCACAATTATCACATTTTGGACTGGTTCCAATGAAAAATCCTGGCATGGCAGGCAGCAGGCTGCCCACAGGGATCCCATCTCCCATGGGCAGAAAAAGAAAAGGTCTGTCAGAGAGAGAGGAGATGGCTGAATGAGCGGAAGAAAATGGTGACACTCAAGAGTGGATGAAAGGGTAGATGACAAGATGGTGGGAGGAGTGAGGATGGTAAAGAGGGAATAAGGAGGGGTCAATGGGTAACTGTATTACAGCTTCAGAAGAAAATAATTGTGTGGTCTGCAATGTAGTTTCTGGTATCACAACCAATACTGATCGACAAGAACAAGTGAGAGTGAGCTAGTTTATGACTCAATTGCTAATATGGAGTGGAAGATTGGCCTAGTGGTCGGGGCAAGGTACTTCAGGCCAGAAGGTCAGGGGTTCAAATCCCACTAGAGGACAGCAACCTTGGGCCGGAAGGACTGAGGTTTCTAGTCCCACAGGTGCTCCTTGTGGTCTTGGGCAAGCCACTTAACCCTCCATAGCCCATGTTCCCTGTAAAATAGTTATCTCCAAGTTATAATGCCCTGTTCAATGTAATTTCAGTTTGTTCAATGTAAACCACACTGATGCAGAATAGCACAGTATATAAGAGAATATAAATAAATAAAATATGGCTGTTCTCAGAGATTCAAGAAAATTTTAGAAGATAAATTTTCAAAAAGAAGGATTTAATTAAATCAGTTGATACTAGGTGAGTATAATCACTTGCTGGGTGTACTCTGAAAAAACAGCACAGAACACTGTAAAGTCACATAGGACTTATAATCAATATATCTCCTTCCTCCAACCCTTCCATATGACAGCTGTACTCAATGTCTTGTTACAGAAGCACATGGAAAGCCCTGGAAGATCATGTGTCAACTAAGGAAGACTGGGAATTAAACTCTCTTCTTTGCTGGGTACATTATATGTGTCTCTGGTAATGTTAGTAGGATAGTGAAAGCCTTGGTTATATATCTCACGGAAATCTCACCTGCCTCCTTCCAGCTCTCAACCCCCGATCGGGACTTTGTGTCAGTAATGTCCTTATGAGAGACCAAAAAGAGCACAACCTCTCCCTTTTCATTCTTTATTGGGACAACGTCCAATAGGCACCAGAACGGCACTCCTGGGAGAAAGAAAGCAAAGAACATAGATCAGACTGGAACCCCAGAGAGAAAGGAAGAAAATCAAAGACAAGGCACGCTCAGTCTCCAATCCCCAGGCTGAATAGAGGTACTGGGTCAGTCTCCTTTCCTGCAAAAATGTACTTCTGTGGCCTGGAGCACCCATGTATAGAATCATTGAATGATAGATTTGTATAGGAAGATGGTATCGAAACAGTTAAAATTAACTCAGTACAAACCTTTGGGGAATTCTTATGGCAGACCCATAAAAGTTAACATCATTTTCAGAAGGTAAACATAGAATTTGATCGTTTTGTTCACTCTCATTATTTATATTTACATTTGAGAGAGGTGTTATTAAATCCTGGGCCTGAGAACCTATTAGAATGCTTGGAATGCATTCTCTGTAATATTGAACCTCATAAGAAATACATATCCATACTTTATCAAAATTTGTTAACTTCCATTTATTGATGGGAAATACCTACAACCCTTATTAATAGCTGAAATACTGAATTACAGCTCAGTGTAGATTTGGAAGACTGGGAGAGGCTATGGATTTCAGCATATATCTATATGGAACTGTGAAATGGAGTGAACATACAGAAATGCTATGTTATTTTCAAGATTTAGCTCTTCTAGTCCCCTTTGTTGGAGGAGGTGCAGGTTGAACAGATCTAATATTCCCATATGCTGTCACTATAGGTACGCTAATGATTTTTGGTGTCTCACTGAACACAAATCTGGTGTGGATTTTATTTGAACTCCATCGATGTATCTACTGGAATATTGTGATTCTATAGACCTTTCCTCTATCTGGGAAGAGTTGTTGGAACAACTTGTTCGTGTGGCCAGACTAAAAATTGCATACTTTTGGAAATAAACAGATGGTTTCTTTGAGAAAGCCTCTTGCTAAGATTCCCTTATTAGAAATGAGAGAATTTGGACATAAAGATAAAATGGAAAAATATTCCATGATTTGAGAGCAGGTATTCATCATGGAGAGAATGAGCAACGCTGCACTTTAAATAAGGTGATATCTTTTTATTGGACTAACTTAATACATTTTGGACTAGCTTTTTAAAGCTGAAACCTGAGGAAGAAGGTTATATAACCTTTGAAAGCTAGTCCAAAAATGTATTAAGTTGGTCCAATAAAAAGGTATCACCTTATCATCTTTTCTTTGCTTCTTCTTATTTATCAACTATGTTTTAAAGTGTCACTTACTGAGTTTGTGTGTGTGTTGGGGGGGGGGGGTCTTTATAAATAGTTTAAAAAAAGGTATTACAGCCTGCAAATAAGCCAGCTGACAAAGAGAAAGAGTCCAAGAAGACGGATAAAGGAATTTACAGGCTCCCTCTCCCGTGCAGATGACAAACAAAACAAGCACAAATGGGAGGAAGGATAGATCAGAAGTGTGTAGGCTCCTTGGAACTCACCGCTCTTTCTGTATAGGATAAGCTCAGCCTTGAACTCCTGCCTCTCATCTAGTGCCTTCTGGATCTGCATCTGGAGCAACTCATTGGTCTCAGGTCCATAGAGGAACGTACAAGCGCAAGACCGTTGCATGACCTCTGCACGGGTGAAGCCGGTAAGGTCACAAAAGCCGTCTGAGCAGTAAACCACAGGGAATGTATCCAGCACTTGAGCATTCCCCAGAACAAAGTTACTATCTGCAAAGAAACAAAGAACCGGGGTCATGAGAGAGTCTTTATAGAAGCAGAACAGAGAACTGTGGGATGGCTCTATGTATCCTGTCATATCTTTGTGTGTCTATGTGTGCTTGTCTTCCAGTGTAAGTAGATATGTATTTAGGGAATGCTAAGTTCAGTTTGGGGTTGCAGAGAAGAGAAACAGCATGGGAGGAAAAGGGGAAGAGGAAAGAGCTGACAAGTATTTCAAGGTCCCTTCTCTTTATAGGCACATGGGGCATTTTTACTAAAGGTTTTAATGTGCATTAATAAAATTATGGGACTTAACACACGTTAACCTTTAGTAAGCATGCCCCATAATCTTACTGTATCTGGACTGTAGGATTGTGAGTCTTCCATGCATAAAATATTAACACTCCTGGGTAAGTTAAGAATATGTGGTGGGTGAGGGGGGGGGGGGTCAGGTTTATCACAGATACCAATAGTGTGTAAAAAGTTGGAATTATAAATCTTAGAAAGTATGACAGTTCAGGCTCATCCCAGTACAGTGCGGTGAGATCCAGGTGGCACCAGTAACTAATGGCGCTCTTGGACCTTTAGGCTTTTCTAAGACATAGGGAAAGGAGCCTGTAATTTCATATTGCAGTCCCAACCATGCAACCCTAGAAAATTTAAGAAAGTTATTAAAGGACCTATGTACTAAGCTCCCCCCTCCCCCATCATCACAGAATAGGAGAAAAGCTTTCTGCCCCAAATAATGAAAGACCTCTTTAGTAGATTATCACCTAAGCATTTTGCCAAACTGTTTAACTAATTCAATAACAGGGAAAGTATTTTACTTTTTGTTTAATTTTAAACCTGTTTACTGAAATAAAAGAAAGCTTTTGCAATCACTATGCTTGTGTGTGTCTATCATAATGTTTTTTGTTTGGTGTCCTATGCATACCAGAGTTTCAGAACATCTGGTGGGAAAGTGTGTATGTGGGAGGTAGGGGTATTTTTATTTTTCAGATCAACGCATGCCCTATAAAGTAGTTCTGGTAATGTTTCCTTTGCTGTGTACTAGGATCAGCTTCCCTGTCCTCAGTTCTTGGTTTAAGAAATGTTGACTGTTAGATGGGAATAGCCGTCCGTTACAGTGAGAAGAATAAAGAAAAAGGTGTTCAGTAGGGTCAGCTGTCATCCAAGTCAAGTTAAGCGTGCAAACATCTTGCTGATAAACAAAAGCAAAAGACTAGCAGCTTAGAGTCACGGCTTTTCTTTAGTTGCCCTTCCTTATCCCAAATCACATTTCGGCTACAAGTAATAGTCAAAACGGGGTGTGTCTTTTCCCCCCTTTAGATAATTACTTATAAAATACTTTTGCTATTGTTCTGTAATCTCATAATCATGAATACATATAAAAACGAAGGTAGAACCCTGGACACTTTCACTGCATAGTCCACACATATATAGATATTTCACTAATGTAATATATATACCATGCAATTACTGTGATACCGGTTTATCGTAGCCTAATCTCCGTAAAGTGTAGGAGTCATTTCCAAAGAAGTTCATGTAAGCAATGCCTTAAAAATGTGTTTAAGAGGTCTAAACAGGAGTATCTGGGCAGCCACTCCCCATCTTCCCTTGTGTGCGTATAACTGGAAGGGGACAGCTCCGCTTTTGCCCTTCCCTCGGCCACATACATGGGCGCCCGGGGCTGAACACAGAGCAGCTATCCATGGTGCTGAAACCGTCTCGCTTAGCTGGTCAGACATTTGCGTTTCCCGCTAAACCTTCGTGTTGTCTGATCTGAGAAAAGAAGTGGCATTGGAACTGCTATTTTTTGCTCTTTTAAAAGGATACCCCCATGTTTGCTTTAGTGGGAAGTTAAAACCCCGTTCTTGTTTGATAGGAATAGTTCCGCGTCCTGAACCATTATCTTTGGATAATTTTGATGTTGATAAAATTAAAAGAATATTCATGGTTCGTAATTGTAAACATTTTTCGTTGCAGTCTCTTTCAAAACAGTCACACTTGCGGTTTGTGCGCAGTCTAGGCTGTTCGGTCAGGATGGGATTGCGTTGTATTGGGAGACCAGAGAAGGGGCCACAGTGTGGACCACTCGTGTGCTTCTCTTAGCCTGTTTCTATGTACTAAATAAAATGACTTTTACAACTGGAATCTCAAATACAATTTTAAAACGTTAAGGAAATATAAACAAAGCAGCCATTTGAGTATGACACATTGCCACCTTTCCCACCATTTCCTACTGGGGGGGGGGGGGGGGCTCCATTGCCAACTTAGAGGGAGAACCGCGAATTCTCGACCTGCTGCCCAGAGAATAACACCAGATACTTTTAACTGCAGTAAATCGCTCATTTAGACTTTTTTTCTCCGCTAGAGAGAAAGAGAGACATGCAGAGGGAGAGAATATGCATTCGTCTGAGTGTGTAGGGTTCAATTGTGTGATCTGCTTTTTCATTACCATGACGTATGCCTTTAAGAGTTGTTAGTTTACTTGATTTGAAAAGTTCAGAAAGTGTCAAGAAATGTCATTAGGAACCTGTTTTATTTGACTCTTTTTGTAAAAGTTCAGTAAAAAAAAGACTTTTAAAAGAGCCAAATGCAAGTATGGCCCGTCGACTTTCAGCCCCAACTCCTCCCCACACCTCTAATTACCGCATTCTTTGTATTGGGTTCTGCTGTAAGAAATGACTCAGACACTGCTCTTTAATTTCTTGGTTTCAAATCATTAAGTGGAGGGCCTATAATTTTAGCAGGATGTTGCATCTTTGCATGTAATGCAAAACGATGGTTATTTGTTTTTATAATATGTGAAATCAATGCTGTTTTAAACCCTAAAGTGTGCTTCCATGTGTAAATATATATAAAAATATGATTTCACGTTTTTCATGAAGACAAACCAATCTCTGTTGTAGGTGAAGATATAGCTATCTGCTAAAAATATATGGAGACAGATATCACGCTATTCAAACAGCACATCCAGGTATACAATGATGAAAACATATACACACACTCCATAAACATATGTACATACTGAAAATATTATAGAATATGGAAAATGCGGTGCATTAAATATTAGGCCAGTTGAAGTAGCTTTGTCCTCCAAAGCTTATTCCTAAATAAATCGGCTGCTCATAACGCCTCTGTGCCAGTTTTTTTTTTTTTAAATATTAACAAATTAACAGAGCTGCCCCTCTGGAAATATCTTTCCATTTTGCCAAGCTTCGCATACCATTTAACTGTTCAGCTTCATGCACATAGAACTGTATACACGGAGAAGTCATGCCGAAGATCAGTTGAGTGGTTAGGAATAGAATGTGTACATTTTATATTTACCACTGTACATAGTAAAAAATATATATATATATAGTTATGAAATCTAAACCTGTAGTTTGCATGAGGTATATGTAGTTTAAGACACTGTCATAATGTATTATCAAGTTTGTTCCCTGTAAACTGCCTTGGCCCCGTAAAAGGCGGTATATAAATAAAGCTAAATAAATACATTTATAAATAGATGTGACTGTGTAGAGCATGGAGACTGTAAGAGATGCAGTATTGATAAATGCCTTTGTGCAGATGCGTTTCTATAGAGTCAAATCTTGTACTTATTACATAACCACGGAACTTGAAGTGCACGCAGGAAAACATGCCTACTCGTAGTTATCTGGGTGCAATTATGCAGCGTCTAGATGACACACACCCACCTTCTGCCCACACATATTCTCTTTACATATCATGGCTGGGTGCTCTACTCTCTCTCCTCTCCTTATTAACAGGGACAGGAAAACAATATTCACAGGATCGCTTTAAACCAATAGCGCATCCCATAATCCAGGCAGCGGCATCACCTGCAATTCTCCTAAACGAACATCACATCTGAGCGCCACCCGACTTCCCTAGTTCCAGAATTAGCGTCTGTGCTGTGACACACTAGAAAGACGCTTGGAGGATATTTTAACAACTTCTCCCGAGCTTTTCCCTTTGCTGTCCTCTTCCCTACCGCGCTACAGACGCACTTGTGGGAAGAATGACCCCCCTCAGTTTTACCCGTCTCAGGGGCACCCCCTTCCTTCAGTACTTCTGTTACTGGATTATCCCTTGCAGTCCCTTCACTCCTTAAATTTTTTCCAAGGAAAACACAGAAAGGACCAGATAACAGCCTGCTACGACTCCTTTCTGCTCAGCCCAGTTAGTGCAGGCAGGTAAGCGCCTGCGAGGGACCGGTAGGAAACTCCTCTTAAAACCATACTAAAGAGTGTGCTTCAGAGGTATTGCATCATTCCATCTCCTTGAGGGAAATGTAAAACACACAACAAATAGTACACTCAAGGGCCTTAGACCTTGAAAAGTCTTTACTTACGTGTCCCATCAAAGCGGGTTGCGATTGTGTCTAGAAAGGTGTTCTGAGGAGCGAGCAGACCCCTCATAGCAGGCATTTTAAGGACGTCTCGGAAAGAGCTCCATCCTCCAGGGAATAGGGGAGACAATAGACACCGGATCCTATTGCCGAAGCGTCTCGTACTGTAAATTCCAGTCCCAGGGAAAGAAACTGTCTTGTTAAATATTCTTCCTCTCTCAGAATTCCGGCATTTTGTTTCTCCCCCTCTTTTTGGTGACACTCAATAACCAGCGCCTTTGCTCCCACTGGGTTGGCAGTGAGTTGAAGGGCTGTCCTTGCTGTTCCATTGGGGCGACTCTCTCCCCTCTCTCAGATCTGGGTTATTTCGGGATCTCCTCGCCTGACAGGTCTTCCTTGGAAAGTGCGCGATCTGGCGACTCGCCTGGGTAGGTGTCGGCCACACTCCCAAAAGAACCCCGTAGCGCCTTTTAGTACCTCTTGCGCGCCACGTCTCTCCCTGTCCCCTTCGCACTCCCGGGACCTCTCTCTGCCTGGCACCTCAGTGGGTCAGGCTCGGACATACTCGCACGGAGAAGCATCAAAGCCGGGTTTGAGGTGCGAGCCGCTCAACTCAATCGTGCCCCAGAGATCGGGCAAGGTGGCTCCAGCATGCCCCTCTTGCCATGGGGGTCAGACTTCTCCCTATAAAGTTGAGTCGCTTGCTAGTTGCAGGTCGCTGCTGGAAGTCCAGTCCTTCTCCTTCAAAGTCTCGTCGCCTGTGCCAGAGATGCAAGTTTCTTGTCTACCCTCCTCGCCTTCCTTGGTTGGATGAGAGCAGACTTCGCTTCTCCCCAGCTCATCCCCTGCTTGTAGTTACCATAGCCACAGAAGGCACACCCTGCCTCTTCCTTAAAGGGCCGGAACCCGCGGAGAACAACAGAGGTGGATGGCACTCATCCCAGATCTACCTGGGCACTTTTCCCTGACTGCAACCCTTGCTGGTAGCCCTCGCCGTGCATCTCTAGATCCAACTAGTGACATTTAGCATGAACATCTGTTGGCAGCAAGGATCAGATGCTGAGGTCTTGCTGTTTGGGGGTTGGGTGCGATGTGTATTTACGCTCGTCAGGCGTGTTTGAGTGTGCGCGCTGTTTCTGTGCCCTGCATGAATAAGCCACTTGCCTCCATGCCCGAACCTGGGCAGCGTTCCCTGAACTGTTGTAGGATCACTTCCAACTTACCGTCTAGTCTTCTTATGGTTGCCAGTGTTGGGAGCGCTCCCAACAAAAGCCTTAGAAACTGGGACGTGCGTTATATTTAGAATCGCTTCTGAAGGTATAATGAGCCTCACTTACTCCTTGGATTTTACAATGCTGAGTATTTCTGAGGGAGACTGTAGGAATGAGAACAGACATTTGGGGCTCGGTAAGATTTTGTCCAATAGTCTCGATGTACAGTACAGACCTAGTACATTATAAGCTTTCTGTTTTCTTTCTGTGATTAATAAAACCAAAGAATATTCTAAAATGAAGAAGAAGTATTTTGGGGTGTGTGGGGAGGGAAATGGATAAGTAGGAGGCATAGCTATTAGCAAAACAGCTTTGCAAGCAAGCCTACATTTTACATGGAAAGCTCAGTGAAAGCACGAAAAACTGTTGGAAAGATATTCGTGATGACTATATGAAAAATACTGTAGATATTTCGGGCTCTTTGACTGAGACTTACTAGAGCTAATGGCTACCCAGTGTTGTTAAGCTCGGAAATCACCTTCTGCACAGAAATGTTATTGTAGTACACTGACACTAGCGCAGTGCGTTATACCTCTAATTTTAACTTCGCGCTATAGAGTAACCTTCTGAAATCTCCCAGCTGCGAATTTTAAATAGTAAATAAACCCTTCGATGGAGATACCTAGAAACTATACGATATATGTTATACCCGCTGAAAAAAGGTCTGCAAATAATTGTTATTATTACTTATAGGCATCAATAGCCTACGTTTTTTATTACCGTTTTTTTTTTGGGGGGGGGGTTTATAATGTCGTCCCTTTATACTGGGCACAGTATAGCCCTGGGCCTAGCAAGATTAGGGGACTTGACTGACTTTTAGGGAGAAATATAATTCAGCTGCTCGACTGGAGCAGATCATATCAAAGCGACTGCAGGGAGGGAGAGAAGGCAAGCGGAACAAAGGCCTCCTGCCCCCTTCTGTCTGAAGTTTCACGGCGCAGGGTCTATTTGTTTTCTTTTTGTCTTGCGGTTAATCTATGGCATCCATTTCCATTAGGTTTGTAAAGATTTCAAAAGCAAATTGCAGCCATCTGTATGAAAATGAGCTCCCGCAGCAGATGTCACTTGGGCTTTGAAACTGGGGATTTTAATTATTTAAACCTATTCATGCCAAAAAAAAGTAGAGTTACACGTGTGTGTGTGTGTGTTTTCCCCTCAGACTTTTCTTACGCACGTCATAAAAGGCAACATCGTCATAGCTGTGCAAGTCCAGTGAACTGTTGTCTCCCGTGACTTCAAGGCTGCATTAGATTGTGAGCAGTCATGCAGCTGGCACGGAGGAAGCCATTTTTGTACATACCAGTGATGTCATCGACGCCTTCTATTTTGTCTCCAGGGAGGGTGAACCTTCTGCTCTAGGGAAAGCCCTGGTGGAAACGTGGCAGCAGCCTGGTTCACTTTTTCACTGATTATCAGGTCTGAAGTGCTGCTCTTCCACCGACTCCCACTAGGAAGGATTTTTGAATTTAGCTCATGCTGGTTTCGGGAGTAGTTCAAGGCCAGTTAGCTGCAGGGATCCTCGTACGGTCTATGGGGCTGATGCACAAAAGTGCTCTGTCGTCAGCACAGCATTTAAGCACAATTTTTCGGCGCTAGCATAAGTGTAGAATGCGGGAAAGGATTTGCCCCAAGTCTAATCTATGCACAGTTGTGTGCGTTAATGCTCGTGCACAGCACATTTCAAATCATTCAAAACAGATGATATTGAGGCAATTAGCTATGCGACGGAAGATGCACAGGAGGGCCGAGCTCAATGCAGGGATTTTGTCTTGAGGTCCGAGGGCACGTTACCTGAGTTCATGGGTTTGTGTTAGTTGCAGTTGCGATTTCTTTTGCCATTTTGGTCACTTTAGCCCAGCGGTGGGTATCCTCTATTCTCCTAGGACAAGCAGGATGAGTCAGCCACAATTGGTGATGTCATCCGACGGCGCCGAGACGGAAGTACTCTCCATAGCTCAGAAGGGCTTTGCCCTTCTGAGCATGGGTCACTTGGCCCCACCCACCTGCCCGCCCCTAGCTAGCCAGTTCTTGTTCTTCCGCCTTGCCAGCAAGACAGACTTTTACTCTCCTCATCATCTAACCTCCTAAAACACTTAATAATTCTCTTCTACCACCAGGTATGTACATCAGTAAGACTTACCTTATTGCTTGTCCAGGTTTTTTCTTTCAGACCTGTTCCAGGGGCTAACTGCAAAGATGAGCGAGCTCGATCCCCAGGCCAGCCTGTGGTGCGGCTCACGAGCTTGGGGCACGTTACAAAGGCTTAAGGTCTCCTCCGCTGGAAATTAAGCCCTCGCAGAGTCATAGGATGTGCCTGTGAAGGCCCCATCCCTGGTCTCTGCCACAGTCGCGGCCTCAGGATCATCCCTCAGGGTGCGGCAACAGCTAAAAGGTGCTTACTCCAATCTGGAGATCCTCGGTTCGGGCCCCATCGTGAGAGGAGATGCTGCCTATCAAAGGACTCCGCCGCTGAACGTGGACCCCCTCTCGGCAGCCCAGGACGTGCCTTGAAGGCCTCCGTCCCCGGCTTCTGCCTGCGGCTTATTCTAATGGTTATCGCTGGATATAGAACCCTCTGCATGCCCAGGACGCGCCAGAACTGGCCTCCGTCCCTGGCCTCTGCTCAGCCGCATATCCGAATGTGACCGCATCCTCGGCCTTGCCCCTCCGATGCTCCACGGACCTCACACGTGGCACATGGGGGCGGCCATCTTGTTGGAAGCACCTTCAGCGCTATTGGTCGTGCCATGTCAACCCGCCTCTGCTTGATCCGGCTCCAGTGGCCAATCAGGCCCGCCTGTGACGCCATTGGCTCCGCCCCTGCTGCGGGTGCCCTCCAGGGCCTTGGCTCTCGGCCCCAGACCTCTGCAACTCTCCGGCCTCGTGGCTCCCCTGCAGGCGGCCATCTTGCTGAGGTCATCACTGCCCGGCTCCTCCCCCCTTGGCGCTATTGGCGGCGCCACTCCACATCGTCAGCGCAAGGAGGAGCTGCGTATTCATCTCGGGCTCCTCCCCCACATCGGCGCAGACCCGAACAGCAAGGAAGTGCTGATCGCACAGAGGGCACTCCTCCTTCAGCGCCGATGACATCACGGCCTCTCTCTGGCAGCACCATCGGTCAGCACCGACCTCAACGGAGATGGACTCCGAACAGTCCAAGCGGGAGGGGTGAACAGCTCTGGAAGCAAGCTATGCCTCGATGGCCCCTCAGCACCATTGGCTGGCGCTGCGTTGGCCCGCCCCCCTCAGTGCGATTGGCTGGCATCAGACCTTACGTTTCATGGCCGCATGGGAGCGCCCTCGCACTCCGCCTTCGTCCCAGCCCCATCCTTGATCGCTGTTGGTCCCCGTCAGTCCGGTGCTGGTCCAAGCACCAAGGGAGGAGGGGCAGCCCTCTGATCCCTTTGCTGACGACCCGTTTCGGCGCGGAGGCAAGGATGGTGCTGGCGCTCTTTGCACCGGCGCAGGAAATCCCCACAGAGGCTGAAGGGTAGTGCTATCTCACTTGGCAGGGGGGTATCTCACTCGAACCCTCGCACAGCGCAGAGCGCCCTTGCTGAGCCACCTATTAGAGTTTCTCGTTGTACATGCGAAATTCACATCCGGATCCGGGTAGCTTATCTCGATAGGCCTTACAGGACCGAGAGGTACTCCTAAATACCTGATTAAATGCTACGCGAAGAACGGGCGTTGCACCGGTTCGTTGCCATATCTGTGGTTCAATGCAATGCAATGTGTGCCTTTGAAGCAGTGCTGACTCCTTGCCACCCATAAGCTCCTGGGTTTTCTTGACAGTGTCACCGGAGTAGATTGTCATACCTTCTTCCGAGGCAATGGAGGGTTAAGTGACTTGATGAAGGCCACAAGGAGTCCTGGTGAGATTGAACCCTGGTAGCTTGGTTACCAAGCTATAGCTCTAACCACTAGGTTACTCCTACTCTGTGTGGACAGACAATTACAATGGAAGCAGTTAGCCAAGCTACCCGCTGAAAAGGAAAGGTGCAGCTCAATGGCTAATACATTGACTGTTGAACCAGAGGCATGAGTTCAATTCCCCAGTAGGGTCACTGAGTAAGGCTGTCTTGCGCCTTTCCCCTTATGAGGTATTAGGTCACCTTAAGGAAGCAGAGTCCCTCTACTCCTAGGATTACAGTCAAGAGCTGTAGCACAACGTTAATACACTGACCAATGGTGTAGGGTGCTTGAGTTCAATCCCCATGTGGGTCCAAGGAGTAAAGCTGGCTGAGACATCACCTTCATGGTTCAGGACACTCAGCATGCTCTGGGGCTCACATTGGACCTTTCAAATCACACTGGTCCCTCGGCCAGCTCGAGCAGAAAATGAGCAGCAGACTGAGAACAGGTCAAGGTTCCCTCCAGCGAAGGGACAAACACTCCTATGCCTATCACGGTTCATCAAGCATGAGCTTTTGTTTTTGTTTTTTTCGGACCCTGCGCTAAAACCAGCAGCCAATATGATACCGGCCACGCTGCCCAGCTGCATGCTCAGCCCCCTTTACTTCATACCTCCACTACCAGTGGAGGAGCGGCCTAGTGATTGGCACACCCTTCATCTCCGACAGGTAGACCTCGGGTAGACTACATCCTGGTCGCTTACTGCCAAGGGACCAGGTGTCCTGCCATTCCCCTGCTATGAGCTTCCCCTTGGCCGGCTTACGTTGCCCTCCAGAATCAAGGATAACAAGACAAATGCAAGACTAGTCAAGCCACAGTCCGTCAGGTCCACATTACCAGCATGGTCGCTTCACAAGCAGTATGAAGCTACTTAGGACGCCCGTCGGGGAGCTATGTCAACTCCCGGGTCCTAGCGTGGGCCCAACACCTTCTGACCAGTGACTGTGGCACCTTCCTTATTATGCGACAAGTTACCTCTTCGCAAAGAGGGAGGTCATAGGGCACAAACTGTGCCATCTGCACGTTTGGCCGGGGGCCTCCTTCCGTGTGGCAACCTGACTCCCAAGGGCCGCCTCCGGAGTGACAACAGCGCGGTACAGTACGTACAGCCCAGTGTGTTCAGGCAAGTCTCAGCTGTGACTCCCACCTACCCAGGTCCCCTACCCTTCATCAAAGGCTTTCACCACTGGAGGATCTCACTAAGGCTCTCATCGCCGGAGGCTCCCACCCCCTTTGACTGAACGACAGCCGCTCGAGGGCCTGCAAATAGCACCTGCCTTCTCCCACTGCATGCCGGTAGGTAATCAATAAGTCACAATGATTACCCTGACCAAGCGATACCTGGCCCGTAATGAGAAACCCTTGGACGGTCATGCCAACCTACAGGTTAGCAGCGCCCCCCTCGCCATGAACTCCTGTCACCCAAGGCATTGGGGAGCCAACGTGTCTTCATATGGCGCCGTGCACACGGCTAGTGTGTCCTGGTACAATGCAATCCCCCGCCATTGCCTATCGACAAAGCTTGGGCCATCTCCTAAGATCGCTTGGGACAACGCTGACACTCCCTACGGGGGCACGAGCCTAGTGGTTCGGATCATGAGGCGTGCGACAAGGGGTAAGATCACTGCATCTTGCCTTTAAGTAGACAAGTCACTTGCCACATGCATCAGCAAATGCACACAACAGCATTTGCAACAATAAGCCATTCTGTCTTCTTCTTCCTCTCCTCTCTCCTACAGACGGTCTTGTACTGACAGCCCTAGGCCTACCGACAGAAGGCCGGCACTTGTCAGAGTGATGCCTTGGTTGCGCCAACTGGGCTCCTCCCAGTGCACACAGGCAGTGTGTTCAGCAGCAGAAGGTCACAGGTTCAATTCCCAGCCATGACCCTGACATCCCAGTCCCCGCAGCGCGAGGAGAGCCCGTCAGGGAGAGCTACATGTCTCAGGAGGGACCTAATAAGAGTTAACCAACCTCAGCTCCGGTAGCTCAGCATCCTCCGTGCCATCAGGTCGCTGTCACCTCTTGACGACCCCTCGATAGTTGTCCAAATTCGTATTCTGTCTCCAGCCGGGCTGCTCATTGTGACAGTCAGGCAACCCTGTCTGCTGTGATTATATAGACCCCTTCTGCATTAGCCTATCTGGCAGGTCGGTCACCCACCCAGAGGCCGGTTGAGCTACAAACCCTTGGCACTCATCCGACGTGCAGTCCTCCTGAATCGAGCTACCTTCCCGCTCTCTGGGAGGAAGGGAGCCCCACGGGAACAGAATAACACACGGTCACATGATAACACACCAGTGTCAAGGGACCTACCCTGTTCCCGTCTTCACATGACGTCCACTTTCCCCAAGTGGGCCCTGTCTGTAACTAACTGCAGCACCTCCGGCCTAGACCTGACAGGAGCCTCAGCCAGGCAGGAAACTCATGCTCTGGCTTCAGACTCAACACCTTCCCTTCATGTGTACCGTGCCAGGGACTAGCATTAGTGAAAAGGCCTCACGGCCTTCTGACAGCACCGCTACCTCAGTTGCCGCTCGGCCGAGCAGTCTGGCCAGGTCACAGAGGCCAGCAGCGATGCGCAAGCATGCAGGGAGAACCGAGTTACTTATCTGTAACGTGGGTTCTCCAGGGACAGCAGGATAAGTCAGCCACACCTTATTGCCAATTGATAGCTGACTCATCTTGCTTGCCCTGGGAGAATGGGATATGCACCCTGAAGGCAGGCTTTGACGGAGTTCAGCCGTGCGCGGTATTCTGTACCAACAGTGGCCAATTGGCCATGTCTCCCGGTTCCTCTGTTATTCCGCTTTTTATCGGTTCAAGCGTCTTAAAAAAAAAAAAAAAAGGTGAAGCCCCTCTTCCCAATGCTATCTCACTACTCCATTTTTGCACCACCCGTATGGCCAGCTATGCATTACGGGAACCGCTACTGCGCTGTACCTACATCGGTCACTGCGCAGGCGTGCCTTGTTATTGCACCCTCCGCACATGTGTGCATTGCGCATGACAATGGCGCGCCCCGTGTGCATCGCAACAGCGGTGACCCTGCGCTACTACTACTGCCCGATGGCATGCATCACGACAGCGGTGAATCCCGCGCTACGCATAATGCTCGCCTATGTGCCTACATCTCGGTTTCTGCACAGGTGCGCCCTCTAACTGCACCTATTGCTTCGTGCTCGGTGGGAGATCCCACATTGCTAAGGACCTATGTGCCTACATCTCGGTTACCGCACAAGTGCGCCCTGTACTGCACCTATTGTTTCGTGACTACGGAGAATCCCTCACTACTATTACTCGATGGCGGATCCCGCACTTTTTTTTTTGCTCGAGAGTTGGATTCCACATTTCTGCTGCTCGATGTACCTACATCTCTCTTACCAAACCGGTGTACCTTGTAGCCCTCTGCACATATGTGCATCGCGAGGGCAAACCCAAAGGGAAAAGACCCTTCAAATGCACTGCTACGGAAATGCGCGCAGTGCCACCGTGGCCCGACAGGGCCTGTCACAACATACTCCACGAAGGCATATACTGCCTGAGGGAGTGCCTCGGCATTCCCCCATCCACCACAGCACGTGGCAGCTTGGGAGGCACCAATTGTGGCTGACTCATCCTGCTTGTCCTAGGAGAAAACGGAGTTACTTACCTGTAACTGGAGTTCTCCGGGGACAGCAGGATAAGTCAGCCACACATACCCGCCCACCTCCCCTGGGATGGGGTCTGGTTGCCTGCCTCCTAGCGGCAAAAGGCTCAGCTAGTGACGAACTGGCTAGCTAGGGGCGGGCAGGTGGGTGGGGCCAAGTGGCCCATGCTCAGAAGGGCAAAGCCCTTCTGAGCTATGGAGAGTACTTCCGTCTCGGCGCCGTCGGATGACGTCACCAATTGTGGCTGACTTATCCTGCTGTCCCTGGAGAACTCCAGTTACAGGTAAGTAACTCCGTTTTCCCTTTCCTCAGTACTTGCCCCAAGTGCCTTTTGTGCGCAGGATATAGATGCTGCGTGCGCATGCGTGTGGCTTTCTCTCTTGGTTTAGCGCAGACATTTTGCGCAAACCTTGTTTGCATGCTGTTGCTTATAGCATGCTAACGCAAAATCGGTGCAAACCTACGTTTAGAAACCCTGCCCTTTAGCACCAGGCTCTGTAAATTTGTACCTACGGCAATGGAGGGTTAAATGACTTGCCCAAGATCATAAGGATTGGTAGTGGGTTACATTCTAGCTTCATTGCGTGTCCTCTAGTCTTTCTAATTTTTGATGGAGTAAACAACCTATCTACCTTTACCCGTTCCACTCCATTCATTAATTTACAGACCTCTATCATATCTCCCCTCAGCCGTCTCTTTTCCATGTTGAAGAGCCCTAACCTTTTAAGCCTTTCCTCATAAGGGTATCTTTCCATTCCTTTTACCATTTTGGTGGCTCTTCTAACTTTTCTAATTCCACTATATCCTTTATAAGATATGGTGACTAGAATTGCACACAATATTCAAGGTGCTGTCGCACCATGGAATGATCCAGAGGCATAATAATATCCTTTGTTTTATTCTCCATTCCTTTCCTTATGATTTCTAACATTGTATTTGCTTTCTTGGCTGTCCTGCACACTGGGAGGAGGGTTTCAACATATTATCCACAATGACGCCTAAATCCTTTTTCTGGGTGGTGGTTCCTAATGTGGAACTTTGCATCGTGTAACCATAGTTTGGATTGTTCTTTCCTAGGTGCATAACTTCGACATGCATCTTTGAGCATCTTTTAGCATTCAAAGTCAAGTCTGGAATGTTCTCTTTAACTTTCATAGATTTAGGAAAGTCATTCTTCTTCTGATAGCTGCTGATTTTATTTCCTTGCATGCATCATTATCATCTGGCTCTTCAACTTGAAAAAGAGATGGGGGGGGGGGATATAATAGAGGTCTATAAATTAATGAATGGAGTGGAATGCATAAATGTAGATTGGTTGTTTACACCATCAAAAAGTAGAAGACTAGAGGACATGTAATGGAGCTACAATGTATTCCATGTAAGACTAATAAGAGAAAATATTTTTTTTCTCAATGCGTAATCAAACTCTGGAATTCGTTACCAAAGGATGCAGTAAAGGCTGTTAGTGTAGCTGGGTTTAAGAAAGGTTTGGACAAGTTCCTGGAGGAAAGGTCAATAAACCATTATGCCTTTTTGGTAATCTGCCAGGTACCTGTGACCTAGGTTGGCCACTGTTGGAAACAGGATACTGGGCTTGATGGATCTGGGTCTGACACAGTATGGCATATCTTATCTTCTTAAGTTGTTAGTACTTGTCTTTATTTCATCTTGCTGAACATTGGAAATCTCTGTTAAGTTTCATGATTACCTCTCTTTCTCCTCTTTTTTTTTTTTTTTTTTTTGCATTTTTGAGAAATTTTTAGAGTTTCTTCAGTCATCCATTTTGGCTGTTTTTACCTTTTCAGAGACTTTTCACTTTCTTTGAGTACAACATTCTTAATGTCATCCCACAACTCCTCTGGTGCTCTTTCATTTATATACAAAATGGTGAATCAATTTTGCAGGCAGCTTTTAAATTCTGGAGGTATATTTTCAAGAGCATACTGTGCTGCATTCATGAGCGGCTTGCTCTTCTTCAACTGTAACCGGAGTTCGCATATTAATAGCTGGTGATCTATACCCCAGACAGCTCCAGGTTTTGTCTATGTTGATGTTACTGCAAGGGGGCATGTTGGAGGTATGGTTAGGGAGTAGCTTGGGCATTTCAGAAATCTACTGTACATGTGTAAAGGTGAAGGTGAAAGGGGCTAGAATGTGGAGTAATCTTTACAGAAAAGATGGTAGATTTTTTTTATGGAATAGCTTCACAATGGAGGTGGTGGAAATAAGAATTGTACCTGAATTCAAGAAAGCATGAGACAAATGCAAAGGATCTCTGAGGGGTTAGAGAACTTGATAGCTCTTATGGATGGGCGGACTGGATAGGCTGCATAGTGTTTATCTGCTGTTGTTTTCTATGCTTCTATGTAATCCCCATTTCATATGGAAGCCCATTCTGACATGTGCCCATTCAGACGTCCAGATGGCCCAGAGATCACCTGATTCTGCTCCCGCGGGGGCTAGACATCCCTGCAGGAGCAGAATCACATCACAGTGGCTGGACATCTGGGAGGTGCCCCGATTCAGGCACCCTGGATGTCCAGCCACTTCCCCGGCTAGCTCAGCCAGGCTCTTTCATGGAGCCGCAGTGCCATGACATCTCATCACCGTGGCACTGTGGCTCCATGCAGGAGCCAGGATCCCTGGCGGCAGCGGCATCCAGCCTGTTTCCTGATCCCTGATTGGGCCTCCCATGGCTGAGGTGGGGCTGCAGAGAGCTCCCTGCACCCCTCACCTCCTTGTCACCCCATCGCGCCACTGTCACTGATGTCCAGGGGAATTTATTCCACCTCCGAGGTGGAATAAGTCCCCTGACTAACTGGCCAGTCCCGGACATAGAGGGCCGACCTCAGAATTGGCCCTGTACATCCGGCGTCACATTCCCACCCACTGCCCACCAACAGACCTTCCCGCACAAGTTGGCTATATGTGTAGAGAGCTCTGTGGCTGCCAGTGCGATCCAGATGTTTAGCAGGTCTGGACATCTGGATTGTGTGTCCAGACCCGCTAAACAAGGATCGGAATGATCCCCATAGGGAATAGATATGTAGGACTAGGGTGTGTCAGTTTTAGGGGAAGATTTTTATTTTTTTAGATTCTACAAACTACTAATGACCAAATTATGTAGTTTTGCATTCTGAATCTAAAGCTTTCTTCAGAAACTGCTTAAAGTGAGTCTTACCTACATCAAATCACATTTGAAATATGTGGAAATTAAGTAATATTTATTTGAATGTACAAATAGTCTGAACAACACCTTTAGCCATATAATTGTATTTACAATGTCATTTATGCAGTGAATTTAATGTTATTTAACAAAATCCAGCAAAAAAAGCCATTTCTTGTTGCTTCTCTTTCAGCTCATGAGCTCCCTGCTGACCATCTGACCCCTAATATAATGTTCCCTCCTCTCCTGATTGTACACATGACCAGCAGCCTTAGTTGTCATTTTTACACACCTTTCTATGAACTGGGTGTGTGATGGCCAGTCTGGAATCACCATGGGCTTGCTCAGAAATGCCTTGATCTCTGCTGTTGTCATGGTACAGGTAAGAGGAGGCTCAGAGACTCCGGAGCTCTAGTCAAGTAATTGGGCGAGTGTAGTTGCCTCAACATTGATGGATGGTGTTTTCCTGGGTCTCACACTACTGTCGCCAAGCTCAGTCTTCTCATCTCTTTCACCTCTGATCTTCAATATCTTCAATATCTTCTCCTGTTCCTCCTCACTGCACAACATAGCTTGCAGAATAGACTTGCTGTAAGCATACCAAGCTGACCTTCTCACGGTAGGCATGACTATCTTCCTTACCTCTTCACACTGTTCTTTCAACAGTTGCAGCTGGAAAAGGAGATGCCTGGGACCTTGTGTCCAATTGCTGTTTATTTTTATATTGAACTAAACCCCAACACAGAACTCTACTATCATTCTTAGGTTTTTAAGTAAGATAAATTCATAATTGAGGCACAAAAGGCAATAATATGCAATGCAAACACATACAAACCATTATCAGAGTGCTTAAATATATGTCAGTAATTTGTGTATTTTTGTGTAATTTCCTAGAATTTACAGGTAGGTAAATAACATATTACACAAAATTTAAAGCTAGTTGTATATTTGCCACATGAAATTGTACCATTTTTTTCACTAGTGCCTTTTAAAATTATGACATCTCCAAAACTGACACAGCCTAATATGTAGGACTGCAGTTGTCCACATCGGGATTTACACCTGCTGCCTCACACATTTAGCTTTTTCAAAAGCTCTCGGTTCAGCCAGCCTTTTGCAGCAGGGATTAAGGGGTTATTCTCCTTAATCCCCCATTGTTTATTTCCCCCTCAAAGTTAAATTAGGTAGAGACTATGACATTGGTTGTTAACTGGTGGCACTGATACGTGCAGGCTTACAAAATAGCTGCCATATGGATTAAGTGTCGTCACTTCCCTGCGTAAGTTGTGAAATCTAGCACTTACACATATATGCTGACCATGTTTACCCCATTTATCTTTCCAATATGTGGATTGTAAAACAGCTTCTCTGGCTCCACTTATCGACACATACATGTACACTCCTGGACCTCCTTATTCTGTATTTTAGAAAAGGCTCCAGGTATAGCAAAGCCCTTTCTAGAATACTGTTGATAGACGACTTCTACGTCTATCTCCACATCTTTTCTGAAATGTGCCTTTATTTATGTACCCTGCCTGAGAAGAAAAAGCACCTATGTCATTCTGAATGGAGATGGTATAGAAAGCAATAAGAGGCTTGTAAAACCCTCCATTGCCTCAGAAAAATCCAGGTTATCAATGTTGCTGTTTAATGTACACTACCAAGTTTAAGCTACAATGTAAACTGCTTTGACTGAAATGATAAAGCAGTATATAAAACCTGTTAAATAAATACTATGAGGCTTTAGCAGACTATAGGCTATATAGACTATAAACCGCCTTGATATCATGAAAGGCGGTATATAAGAAATGTTAAATAAAAATAAATAAAATAAAAATAAAAATAAAAATAGGCTCGCAACCTTGGGGCCATCTTTGACTCTTCCCTCTCCTTCTCCACACACAAACAACACATAGCTGAAACCTGTCATTTCTTTCTCTGTAACATTGGCTCAGACCCTTATCCATTCTTTAGTCACCTCCTATCTAGACTACTGCAACCTCGTCTTCACTGGTCTTCCTCTGAATCATCTCTCCCCATTTAAGTCTGTTCAAGACTCAGCTGCGCGGCTAATCTTCCACTAGTGTCGCCATGCCCATGTCACCCTTCTCCTCAGATCACTTCATGGATAAGGGTCTTAGTAGTCTGTTCAGAAAGGAAGGGATGAATTTTGCCAAAGTTATAAAGAAAGAAGTGACAGGTTTTAGCTATCTGTTGGATATGTGTGGAAAAAGGAGACCCCAAGTTTGCAAGCTGAGGAAACAGGGAGGAGTAGAGTGTTATCCAGCTCAAACTATTACTACTGACCTATAAGTGCCTTCATTCTGGTTCCTCACTGCATTTTCTCTCCTAACTCTCGCTACACCCTTCTTTGGGACTCTGCTGTTCTGGCAGATTGCTTCTCTTAAACTGCCAGCACCAGATTTCGATCTCTTTGCCTTGCTGCTCCTTATACCTGAAACAAACTACCTAAGTCAGTACATCAGGGTCCATCTGTGGCCCTGTTTAAATCCAGGCTAAAAACTCACCTCTTTGAATCTGTTTTTGGATGCTGATCCCTTTAGTCTCCTGTTCATCGCCAATGTGTTTCCTTGCCATTCCCCTAGGTATATCCTAATCCCCAGTTGTGTTGTGTGTCTTGACCAGACAGTAAGCTGTTATTGGAAAGGACTGTCTCTTATATGTCTCTGCACAGCACTGTGTATGCCTTGTAGTGCTATATAAATAATAAGAAGGAGAAGTAGTAGTATTACTGAAGCAAAAAAAAAAAAGTATCATACACAGAGAATTCATTAATCTTTCTCACATTCCTGTGAATGGTTTTCCACTATACGAGAATTACTTGATATGCCTCAAGCCTCTTTAGAGAAGATTTTGCCCTTGGCTCACACCTTCTCTCATTATTTTAAGAAGGTTGATAAGCTATCATGAATATCAAAACCTAATTATATTAACTTGTCAGAGGATACCATTACACAAACTGTTTTATGGCATCAATTTAGTCCTGTCATCCAGGGTCAAATTAGTGAGATACTTCAGAAAATGAACTCTACCATGAGTCCTGTTGCTACTATTTCAGTGCGGTCAATTAAAATTGCATGTGAAATACTTAGTGATTTTTTTTTGTGATAGAGTAAATGCATATTTTGCTGAGACTTATGTCCCAGCAGGGTTAAAATGTGCCAGTGTGTGACCTATTTTGAAAAATAATCTACAGATTATAGCAATGAGCATTCCAGCTCTAGTCTCCCAGTTTTGGGGAAGGTGACTGAACAAATTATTCATGCACAAACTGAGGAATTGCTCTATAGATGGCAGCATAGTTTTCAACTGAAACATGGCCCAGAGGCTTTACTCATTTCTGCATTTGATTCAATGCTACAGGGGATGGACAATACAAATCTGCATGCTTAATGTTGTTTTTAGATATAACAGCTGCGTTCGATACCATATTTATTTATTTAGATCTCACCTTTCCAGTAGTTGTTCAAGATGAGTAACATGCAGGTACAGTAGGTATTTCCCTGACCCCGAAGGCTTACAATCTAGCAGGCTGATGCAGGAACGTTAGCATCCCCTTGGCGTGCAGATTACGCAACATATACGCATAAGTACCACTGTGCCAAATGTAGAGAAGAGATTGACATGATCGTTAACGGCAAAAAAAAAAAAGAAGTGCACACAGCAACGCCAATTATATTCAAATGCTATGCAAATGAGCTGCACATATTAAAATGAAATGCTAATATGGTCTGCGCCCCATGCAGAGAAATGCGTAGAGGATTACATAACCAGGTGCAAAGTTCAGGCTTGCCATTACTTCTATGCCTGGTCTGAGGTGACTTAGAAATCTTGAGCATGTAGGGAAAGACTGTTTCAGGGTGTGTACCATCAAAAGTTATCTTCGATGTGAAAATCTTTTACATATATCTTTCAGCATATAAGTGAAAGTTCGGTGATCAAAAAAAATGTTTTTTGTTCCTTATCCTTGTGTGTTCTTTGGACTCATTTATATCATTCTCCATTTCCTATTATATCTCCTTGTGATTTCATAAAAAAAATGTTTTTGGGTTTAATAGTGTGGGTTATTGTGAGATGGGCGCCATCAGGCTGTTACTGGCTGTGCTAATGATGAGAGAACCCGCACATTCTGTGTGCTTATAATGTGAGCATCTGACTTTTATGTGCATGTGTACATACGTAGCCACTTGTAGCACATCTATTGGTGGTGCATGGGTTGGCTTCCTTTCAACTTTATGCCAGCGTTTTATGTGCAGCTCATTTGCATGCATGCCCCTTGTTGAAGTTTCATGCTATTGGCGCGCTATGAAAATGTGTACACCGTTTATAGCGCGCAGCTTCAGCAACAGTTTTCTGCATCGGCCCATAAGCTTGTACCTGCAGCAATGGAGGGTTAAATGACTTGCCGAAGGACAGGAGGAGCACTAGTGGGAGATCTCTCTCCTCAGTGTGCTGGGCCTACACCTCATTGGTTTACTGCTGATCATGGGTGGGGAGAGGACGACGGGAGAGAAGCTCAGAGCAGCTTGTCAGATGTTTGCATTTTCTTTCTTTGTAGTGTCTCTAGCTGCACAGATAAACCTACCAGTCTTGGATTGCACCAGCAGAGAATTCCAGACTAGGAGGCAACAAGCAAGAATAAATGAACCCATAGTGCACTGCGCATATACCAAAATATAGCAACAGAAATTAAGGCACTATATATATATATATATATATATATATATATATATATATCTCTCCACCATAAAGCTAAGTTACGTACCTGTATCAGGCATTCTTCATGAACAGCAGGATATAAGTCCCCATGGATGGGCAACACCTCCCTTATAAAGAGATTACTAGAAAGTGGGGTGGGGTGGTTTGAGTTATTTTTATCTGAGTGCTCATAACAAGTGAACATAGGATAAGAATTTTCATGGTGGACCCAACTATCACGAGGAATGCTTCAGGGACCCATGCTAGACTCTGTTGGTCAATTTATGCATGTTTCATTATGGAATCTATTGTGGGAGTTAAGGCCTTGGCTTTATATTGACCACAATATATGCACATATTTTGCTATTTATACCTGTTGATTCTGATGCTGAGTCCTCCATATTGAAGACAAGTTTAATGTTATTCAAACTTGGTTGGCCGGCAATATCTTATTTTGAATGTAACTAATATGGAATCGATGATGATGATTTCTTGATATCTTGAGTACGATTTTTCATCACCAATGATGATAGATAGAATTCTAGTACAATGTATAACCTGAGCTGCAATATTTAGGAATAGTTCTTGATGCCAAATTTACTATGTATCCATAGATCAGAAACATTGCATCACCAATGTTTCATAGATTGTATTTATTGCCTAGGTTAAAGATAAATCTGGAGGTCTTTCACTTAGCTGTACAGACAATGATGTTACCAGTGATTGACTACTTTAACTCAGTGTGCTCCAGAGACACAAATGAAATTAGTGAATTAGTGTTAAATGTAACTAGTGTCAAACGCTGCCCATTAACTCTCACAGGTAAAGATAGGCCAACTTTTGCCGTGCCTATCTTTACCCAAGGATCACTAACCAAGCAGCTGTCAATATTGCTGCTGATTGGTTAGCAACAAGTACTGCCCCTGGAATGCCCCAATGCTAAGCGGTTGGCATCAGGGCATTTAGCAGAGGTACCCAAGGATATTCAGCTGCACTAACTATGTTGGTGCCGCTGAATATCCCACTTAGAGACATTTACATGGTTTACAGGTCTGTAAACCATGTAAATGCCTTTGACTATCTACTACTGCTACTTACCATTTGTATAGCATGTGATAAGGAAGCTTGTAGTGAGCCTATGGAAATAGGAGAAACTGATGATTTTGCTTTTAAGAAAAGTGACACCCCTGTAGTGCACAGGTTTCAGCGTTGGCATAAAGAAAGCAAGCAGAGAGAAACCAAACCTAGGCTGCCACACCCAAGCTCTGCTGACGTAGTTGCAGGCTTGGAAGATAATTGCAAGCACCTGTCCAGAGAGGGAGAGACACTGCCCAGGAAGCAGGGATATAAACCTTGGCTAGAGAGAAAGCAGGGCAGAGAGCCCGGAGGAGGAGGAGAGCCCGGAGGGAGAGAGCATGGAAGGAGAGAGCAGAGAAGGCTTCAAACCCCAGTTCCTGATCAGAAGGTTCAGAGTTCAGAGGTGGGAGCCCAGGACTCAGCACAGGAGTCAAAGGAGCCAAGCCTGGAACAGGGAGCCATGGCAGAGCTCCAGGAAGGAACTCAGGGAAGTGAACCAGGGACTGTTTCCCAGAAGCTGGAGGGAGACTGGTGAACACAGCCAGGGAGAAGGGTCCACAGCTTCAGGTACAATTTATCCTTACCGGGTGGAGCTGTGCTCAAGAGACACAGGGATCCTCAGAGAGAGTATACCCTGAGACATATGTTAAAAGCTCAGAGCAGGGCACTGCATTACCGGAGCCAGAGGAAATGCAGGTTGAGCCTATTGAGCAGGATTTATTGCCTCCAGAAGTACTCATGGACTGTACTCTATGTCAAGCTGTTAGCATTGAGTCCCTTTGCTAAAGAATAGCTGAAAAGATAGTCTCCTGAAAAGTAGAGTATTGAAACCTAGCCTGGACTGAAGATAGGAACTTGCTCTTTTAAGGGGAAGATACCTGTTGCATGTACATTTGAATGCTTAATGAAGACAAAGGTAAAAAGAAGATATTTTTACTTTGTTGAATGAAGAAGCTGTGTTTTCTTTATCCATTATATTGATAAGCAGCTGCATATAATTAATGACTGTGAAGCTCATCCAGCCTATGTTGTAAATAACCTTGAGCGAATGAATGGAGAAGTATCCTGTTACAGTCTACATGGACTTTGTTTGCATTTGGGGAATAAATTTTGTCATTTGCCTTTACTTTCGGTTTCATGACTACACTTCATCTTAGAAGGCCAAAACTACAACTCCCAGCATGCTTCACTGGGAAAAATAGTTTATTCAACCTTTTATAAGAGAAGTTAATGGCAACCCTACCCCTCTAAGCCTTAGGCAGAGGGCTGGGGCGTGACAAGCACTACAAGGCATATGTAGCACTGTACAGAGACAGTCCTTTCTCATAACAGTTTACAGTTCAGTTAAGACAGACAATGCAACAAGGGGGGACTAGGAATTCATTACCGGAGGATGTGGTAGAAGCTGTTAGTATAGATGGGTTTAAAAAAGTTTGGACAAGTTCCAAGAGGAAAGGTACATAAACCATTATTAAAGAGGACCTGGGAAATCCACTGCTTATCCCTGGACAAGCTTTGTGGAACCTGTGTGCCTTTTTGGGAACCTGCCAGGTACTTGTGGCCTGGATTGGCCACTGTTGGAAACAAGATACTGAGCTTGATAGACCTTGTTCTGACCCAGTTTGGCATTTCTTATGTTCTTACATCTAGGGGAATAGTAAGGGAACATATAGGAGGTGAACAGGAGACTAGGGGAATCAGGATCCAAAAGCAGTCTAAGAAGTGAGATTTTAGCCTGGATTTGAATAGGGCCACAGATGGAGTTGTTCCAGGCATAAGGAGCAGCAAGACTGAAATATCAAATTCTGAAGTTGGCAATAGAAGAGAAGAGATCTGCCAGAAGAGTGCAGTTACAGAAGATGGAGAAGAAATTGAAATAATTGACAACTTTTAATCTGCTTGAATCAACAATCAATAAAGAAATGAAAAGCAGTCAAGAAATCCAACAATGCATTGTTCTTGGCAGAATGACTATGAAGGACCTAGACTGATTCTCAAGAGCGGAGATGTCTCTCTCCATACAAAGATTCAACTTGTTCAAGCCATGGTATTTTCAATAACATCACATGGATGTGAAAATTGGACAGTGAAAAAGATAGGAATAAAATCAATGCCTTTGAATTATGGTGCTGGCGACAAATATTGTGTATACCATGGACTGCTCGAAGAACAAACCAACCAGTACTAGAGGAGATCAAACCTAAACTTTCTTTAGATGCTCAGAAGACAAGACTTTGACTTTCATACTTTGGAAACATCATGTGTGGTGAGAGATTGTTAGAGAAAGACATCAAGCTTGCTAAGGTTGAAGGTCAGCATAAAACAGGAAGGCCAGCAATGAGATGGATCAATACAATAACAGCACTTTATCAACCATGAGTCGCCTGACTGAAGACTGAACACAGTTTAGGTCAGCTATCTAGAGGGTCGCTATGAGTCGATACTGACTCGATAGCACTTAACAACAACAGACTATCTCTGGCACATAATTATTTTATTTTATTTTATTTACATTCTCTTATATACTGCGCTATTCTGCATCAGTGCGGTTTACATTGAACAAACTGAAATTACACTGCACAGGGTATTATAACTTGGAGATAACTATTTTACAGGGAACATCAATTATCAGGTCTTATTACCCCCTACACTAGCAGAGTTGTATCAGTTACCATTTAAATATCCTGTGCAACTTATGGTTTTGCTTATTGTATTTAAAACATTACAGCCGGACAATTCTACTGAACTATTTTATTTATTGCAACCTTCTCACACTATAAGTTCAAGCCACCAGGCACACTTAAGATGTTCGCTGGTGCAAATTGCTTGTAGAACTGTTTGTAATCTGAATCAAATCTTTCAGTTGTTGGTGCACAAAGCTGGAATGACTTGCTATTGGAGATATAAACTAATTTAAGTTTCTGGAAAAATGTTTAAGACACATGTAATGTGAGTGTGTGTATCTCTGTTTTGTATGTTCATCTGTTTTTGTAGTGTGTCTATGCACATATATTTGGGGGGGGGGGGTGCATGCATGTATGTGTATGTGCATCTATATCTGTGTTGACGTTCTGTATGTTTCTGATCAGGAGAGGAGATCAGAGGGGAGGGCAGTTTGAAAGGTGCAATTCCTTAATCATAACACTTCCAAAGATGGGGAAGCTGTAAAACTAGAGGGCATAACATGAAGCTGCAAGAGGGTAAACTGAAAGGCAATGTCAGGAAATACCTTTTCACTGAAAGGGTGGTGGATGCTTGGAATGCCCTCCCGATGGAAGTGGTGGGGGCAAATATAGTGACAGAATTCAAAAATGGCATGGGACAGACACGGTGAATCCCTCTATAGCAACAGGATAAAATCAAAAGAAACTTAACTATATAATTTCTCAACAAACAGGGGTGCCTACATGGAGCGGTAGGTTCACCCCTAAAACAGACATGAGGAGGGGTGGCCTGCATGGAGCAGCAGGTGCACCTACTCTTGCCATCTTACTGGACAGACTAGATGGACCATACTGGTCTTTATCTGCCATCATTTACTATGTTACTATGTAGTATGTAACGGTGAATCGGTATATGTGAACTGCTTCTCCGATAGAAATTTATTAGAGCATTTTCGGGGAAGGGGGTAATTTCTTTTCCATCTCCCAACACATACAGAAATTTTACTTCTACCCTGTGCAACTAATGAATCTAGTACCTCCCTTCCACTCAGCCACATACAGAAACTCACTATTTTTTGAGCTTCCTGGAAGCCCAGTGATATCAGTGCCTCTTTCTTACTTGCAGCCTGTGTGGCTGTACCGCTCAGACAGCCCTAGGTACTGCCCTGCTTCTACAGCACAGGGACTTCCTGCAGCCCACTTCCTCCCTTCCTGTGACTAGAACAGCCTTCCAGTGCTCTGCCTCTCTAAAAACTTCCTGTGGGTTGGATCCTACTCCAGTCTCTGTTACTAGTTATTCTGGAAGTAGACATGGCAGACTCACTCACACAAGAGAGGTTTTAAACTTTGAAAAATGTCCAGACGTATTAGCCATCCATCTACCTTCTGGACATTAATGCAAAATTCTGTTGAATCCTGGAAAAAGCCAGACAGCAGGCAATCCTAACCTTCTGAGTCCTGAGCAGCTCTCACAGGGCCCTCCTAAAATTTGGGCCTGAAGTATGTACATAGTTTGCCAATGCTTTAATCTGGCCTTGCCCACAGCAACAGATATTAGTTGGCAATACACATAGGGCCCGATTACCATCGGGGCATGTCCGGCCTATCTGGATATCCAATATCTGGACGGGCCTGATTGGCAGCTGATTCTGAACCCACAGGAGCTATATGTTCCCGTAGGATCAGAATTGGATGCAATGGGCCTGGACATGCAGGACATGCCCTGATTCTGTGTCACTGCATGTCTGGCCTGTTCCCTGTACAAACCACCCAAGGCTCTTGAATGGAGCCTTGGTGCCTTGGCATCTCATCGCCATGGCACCAGGACACCATGCAAGAGTCCCGATCGGCCGCAAGCAAAGTCAGCTACCCATTCCTTGCCGTCTGACCCCTGATTGGGCCTGTCAAGGCCAGAATCGGGTGGTGGAGCTCCCCCTATACCACTCACCTGGTTGGTGCCGAACCCGCCCCGCTGTCCGCCAACACTGGGGGGACTTATTCCACCTCTGAGGTGGAATAAGTCCCCCATCTAGGAAAGCAACCCTGGATGTACAGGGCTGCAACTTCAATTGGCCCTATACATCCAGGGCCAAGATCCTGCCTCTGCCCCACCCTCACTCTTCCTCTGGCTCTCCCCCTCCCACCCATCCAGAGTTCCCTGCATAACGTTGAGGGAAGTGCGGGGAGCATGGTGTTCGGCATTCACTCCCTGCAAATAGCAGGGGTTGGACATCCATACCAGACGTCCACCACTACTATTCACAGTTTGCAATGACCCTCATAGCAACCAATAAGAAAACAGTATGATTCAGTCAGTAGTTTTCACAGTAGAATTAACAAAGAAAATGCAATATATATTAAAATGCATCCCATCGGGGGGTTCTATGTGTTCTGCATGTGCATGTGTTCTGCCAGTGAGAGAAGGGGGGGGGGGGTGACTTGGAGCAGTTTGGGGTATGTTGGGGGTAGTTACAGGGAGTAGGTTTTGGGACTGGGTGCCTTTTTCAAGGTGGTGGGTCAGTTGCAGGGGTTAGGTTTTGAGGTAGTGGCAGTTGGCAGGCTGGTGATAGAGCAATTGCAGCGGACATAGATTTTAGAGAAAAGTGTGAGTTTATGGAGTTGCAGGGCAATTGCAGGGAGTAATTTCTGAGGGTGGAACAGTTGCAAGGAAATAATATTTGGTGGTGGGGAAGATGTGTGGGGGTAGTTTTAGGAGGTGGAGCAGTTGGTGGGATGGTGGGCAAATTGCTTTTGGAGGTAAAAGCAGTTTGGGAGTGGTAGGTTTATTGCAGGGAAGGTAGATTTGGATTGCGAGTCAGTTTGGAACATCAGACTCCTTCTCTAACCTTATTCAATCCAGGCTAGAAGCCCACCTCTTTGAGGCTGCTTTTGCATCCTGATCCTACTCCATTCTCTTGTTCACCATTCATCCCCAGTTTGGAGATGTTGTTTGTCTTGATTAGATGATCTTTCATCTATATGTACAGTACAGTGCTGTGTACATCTTGTCAAAATGCAAAGCAGCGTGTAACTTTGAATCAATACTGACTCTTGGCAACCCAGCAGCTCCTGGGTTTTCATGGCAGGGTGACCAGAAGTAAATTGCCAGGCCTTTCTTCCATGGGGATGGAGAGTTAAAGGACTTGCCCATGGCCACAAGATGTGCTGGTGGGAATTGAACCCTGGTCTCTTGGTTCCCAGGCCAGTGCTTTAACTGCTAGGCTATTCCTCTGTTCCATACACCTTGTAGCGCTATACAAATGATAAGTGGTAGTACCAGTTTCAGTGATGATGGGTTAGTTTTGGGGACTTAGAACAGTTTGGGGATTGAGAGGGAATTTGTGGCAAGGTAGCTTTTGGAGGTGGGGCAGTTTGCGAGGTTAGGAAAGTAAACAACAGAGAGAAGTAGTATGAAAGGAAAAAGTCCCTAAAAGCTATGTTTCATTGTACGTAAGTTTCTAGGCTACAGAAGCTGGAATGCGTTCTCCCACAGAAATTGCAAGGGGCCAATTTTTGGAAGCCCTAGTTTTCTGGAACCACCAGTCCAATTGGTTCATTTTCAAAGTCAATGGGGCCGATATTCAGCAGCGGCAGTCAGCAGTTTTAAAGCTCATGGCCACCACCACTTTAATATAAAATGGATTTTCAGCATTGGCGCTTATCCGTTGTCCAACACTGAATATCAGTTTCATCTGACAGCCTGGTTGCTATCTGGACAGTAATGATATTCAGCCATTTACGGGATAGCAAAAACCGCACAAAGTTAGTACAGCCATTGAGCATTGAATATTGCTGCTAATCAGCTAGCTGCTGGAACCACCTACGCTCCACCCACAGAGCACACAGTTTAGGTATTGTTTCTACAGTCTGGGGGGATACTCAGTGAAACTATCTGCACAGTACCGTTGAATATCAGGATTACAACAGTTTAGCCAGTTAGCATATCCTGGTAACTTGCTAAGTCCTTTTGAATGTACTACCCGATGTGTCTTTTTAATGGCTTTCCTCCACATGCCAAGCCACATCCATTACATAACATCTTTGAAGAGTTATTTGGGTGCCCCAACAGACATTCTCAACCCACTTTGTATAATTCTCTCCAACTTCCATTGGGTTGGAAAGAATAATAGAGTCATGGGATAGGAGGCAGTATACTATTGTGGATCAGGAACTGGTTAAAAGATAGAAAGCAGAGGGTAGGGCTAAATGGCCAATTTTCCCAATGGAGAAAGGTGAATAGTGGTGTACCCCAGGGATCTGTGCTGGGTCCGCTGCTTTTTGACATATTCATAAATGACCTGGAAAGGGGAATAATGAGTGAGGTTATCAAATTTTCAGATGACACAAAACCATTTAAAGTTGTTAAAACCCAAGAGGATTGTGGAAAATTGCTAGAGGATCTTGATAAATTGGAAGACTGGGCATGAAAATGGCAGATGAAATTTAATGTGGACAAGTGCAAAGTTATGCACCTAGGGAAGAACAACCCAAACTATGGTTACACAATGCAAGGTTCCACATTAGGAACCACCACCCAGGAAAAAGATTTAGGCGTCATTGTGGATAACATGTTAAAACCCTCGGCCCAGTGTGCAGCGGCTGCCAAGAGAGCAAATAGAATGCTAGGTATGATAAGGAAAGCAATGGAAAATAAAACAAAAGATATTATAATGCCTTTATATCGTTCCATGGTGAGACCACACCTTGAATATTGTGTGCAATTCTGGTCGCCGTATCTTAAAAAGGATATAGCATTATTAGAAAAGGTTCAGAGAAGAGCCAACAAAATGCTAAAGGGGATGGAAGGATACTCCTATGAAGAAAGGCTAAAAAGGTTAGGGCTCTTTAACCTGGAAAAGAGACGGCTGAGGGGAGATATGATAGAAGTCTATAAATTAATGAACGGAGTGGAACGGGTAAACGTAGATCGATTGTTTACCTTATCAGAATATAGAAAGACTAGGGGACATGCAATGAAGCTACAGGGTAAACTATTTAAGACTAATAAAAGAAAATATTTTTTCACTCAATGTGTAATCAAACTCTGGAATTTGTTACTGGAGGATGTAGTAAAGGCTGTTAGTGTAGCTGGGTTTAAAAAAGGTTTGGACAAGTTCCTGGAGGAAAGGTCCATAAACCATTATTAAGAAGGGACCCAGGATATCAATGCTTGACCCAGTACAAGCATTGTGGAACATGTGTCTTTTGAGGAAACTGCTAGGTACGTATGACCTAGATTGGCCACTGTTGGAAACAGGATACTGGGCTTGATGGACCTTGGTCTGACCCAGTATGGCATATCTTATGTTCTTATGTTCTAAGTGTATCCATATGTGTATCTTTATATATCTCCATTTTCCCCCTTTAGAAAAGTGTATGCACATAAATCTATATACACACATAAACCTTCTCCTTCCCCCCATTAATAAGCTAATTGAAACACAGTTGGAGAATACATAACAGGCACTAGTTATATAAGTGTCTCTATCCTCATTCATCTTATGTGAAAATAACCTTCCTAGATTCTGCCTTCTGCATTGCAGCTTGTTGTTTGTTTACACTGCTCTAGAAATGAAGCCCAAGGTAGCTATTTCGCTGATGGTTTCTTTCTAACGGCAGCTGCCACGACTCACCAGCATGATGACTTTGATCACAGCTAATTGGCTGCTCAGGCTTTTGCAGTTCCTCAAGTCATGTCAAAATATGTAACATTCTGAAAAGTTCCCTCACTATTTATTATGTTTACTCAGCCCAGGAACATGGGTGTAGTTGGGGAGGTGGGAGGGAGGGCACCGCCCCCCCCCCACCCCCATGAGCTGATCCTACTGTAACCAGTTGAATAAAATAATTAAATACATTAAATTTACCTTGACGGAGTCTGCAGGGTGTCTGGGGTTGTCAGAGGCTGCCTGGAGTTGCTCGGAGGTGGGTTTTCTCTTTAGTTTGGAGTCTCTGGGGCTGCTTGCTGTACCGATGAGCAAGCAGCCGCGATAAAAGTAAAAAGAAGCCCTGGGCTGTAGAAGCAGCCAAAGAAAGATGGCAGCAGGTTTAAAAAAAAAAGAAATGGGAGGGAGAGACTTTGGCAGCTGTGTGGGGGGGGGACCTCATAGAAGCCATGAATGCTGCAACTGTGTTCAAGTCCAATCTGCAGGCCTGTGAGGAGAGGGGGAAGTGATCTCTGCAGTGGGATTTTCTGAGGCAACAGAGGGTTAAGTGACTTGCCCAAGGCTACAAGGAGTGCTAGTGGGAATTGAACCCTAAGCCAGTGCTCTTAGCATTAGGCTACTCCTCCACTTAATGATGTTGCAGGGTGGAAGAGTGTTATGGAAGGTGGGTTAGTCTACTGGTGTGTTGGTGGAAAGCTGTCAGTTGAAGTCTGAATGCAGGAGAGTGTTGATGCTTGTTGGGTTGTCTGGGTTCAGGGCCCTGAAAGAGTGGATTTTGTGGAATGTGTGGAGTTTGAGAGACTGACTGATATTATGAATGGTATGAAAGGATTGGAGTGGTTTTCATTTATTTTTATGGATTTTCTGAGTAAGAGCAGTGTGAAAGGGAAGTGAGTGTGAGGAAAGCAAATAAGAGGATAGGCAAGAAGAAAGGCAGAGTAATGGGGGGGGGGGGATAGAGGTTTAGAGGGAAGGAGAATAGAATTTGGTGTTTTTTTATTTTTGAGAAATAAGGAAAATAAGTAGACACAGAGGGAAATATTGCTAAAGAGACAAATAGAGGTTCCTGAGTTAGAGAACAAGGTAAGGAAAGGTATATGAGAATTGGAAGGATAAATTTAAGAGACAGAATACTTGAGAATACGGATTAGAATAGAAATAAGAGTATAAGGTGTCCTTGTGTGAGAGAGAACGAGAAGGTGAAGTATAATTGCCATGAGGCGAGGGTGTGCAGGAGAGAGAAAGAGAAAGGGTGTTGAGGAAAGTGAGTGAGGAGCTGGGAATAATTGAGAGTAAGACTGGAGTAAGAGAAGAGGTGTGAAGAGAGAGAGAGAGTGCTGAAGGAAAGGCTGACTGAGCTTAGAATTAGTTTCTTTTTCTGGCCAGAACCTATTTTAATGAAACGTTTGAACATGAAGGGTCCAATATTCTAAGGCATTTACAAAGGACATATGGGCAGCGATAGTCGCTAACCAGGTAGCAGCGATATTGCACCACTACTGGTTAGCGACCTGCAGGTAAAACTAGGCGAAGCAAAAGCTGGCCTAGTTTTACCTGCTGGAGCTAACTGGGTAGTTGTGCAATATCGCCACTACCTGATTAGCTTCGGCGGCATCAGAAGCTATGCAGTGACCCTGGACATTCAATGCTGGGGCTACATATGACTCCAGAATTGAATATCTGGGGTTAGAGGTCGGCGGCAATGGCTACGCGCCATAGCGGTGCATAGCCATCTCAGTATAATATCGGGCCCTAAATTTTTAAAATAGATTTTTTTGGGAAGGAGATTAGGGACAGGGTTAGGGTTAGGGTTAGGGTTAGGCTACGGAGTCAATAGAAGTTCCTGTTGCAGTGCTGTGAAGATTTTCAAGCAGGTCCTAGGATGAAGACATCTGACCAGTCCCATTAGGAGGAGAGAAGCTGACATCCTGGGTCCCAGTGATGAAGACTGCAAGGATAAGTACTGAACTGAAATGTGATATATTGATGATTTGAGTTCAAATAAGGGATACCTTTGAAAAAAAACTACTCAGGCACAATTGATTTTTATGTTTCACAGCTTAATTTGACACAGAAAATGTGCTTACATATACTTACCTGTAATTCCATCTGATTTATAACCGTCATACTTACTGTCTGGAGAAAAAATAAATATATTTTTGTAACATCTGAAAGCTCCAGGCCTATCCTTAAATTTATAGTAAATTCTATTCCCCTTGTGTTCCTATCAAGGTATTCCAGGGGAACTTAGGTGTTCTTACAGTCCTGGGCTCTGTAAGGTTTAAGAGTTATATTGTCACACACTCAGCCCACAGTAGACATAACAACTGGGGAAACCAACCCTTATACTGCCCCCCCCCCCCCGAGACTTCCCAGGTGGTTGCATTACCTTTGCTGAACCAGGCAGCCTGCACCACTTCAACGCAGCAGTGTTGGGAGCGTCAGGACAGGGATGGCCATTGCAGACAAAATGGTGATCCAGCAACCCCTGGGTTTTCTTAGCAGCATTGAGAAAAATCAGGGGGTGGAGTTACAATAATAGGGAACCAAAAGTCATAGACTCCCAACTTGCAGTTGCCTTTGTGATCGTGCACAGGATCACAAAGGCAACTGCAGCACAGGCCTGGAGCAGCGCAGGCCTCGGTGTTTCTAAAGTGCAGCACTGTCCTATTACTGCTGCTCCTCTCTGAAAGGCGGTGCAGGGCATTGTTCAGAGGTGGCCATGGGCTCTCTAATGAGCAGCACCTCTTCTCCCTACAGCCTACTTCCTTTCTCAGTTCCAGGGCACTTCCTATTCAGAGGCAGGCCAAAGGGAGAGAAAGCACTGCACATCTTCAGAGACCCTGCGGTCATCTCTCCAGAAGAAGCACAGCAATCAAGGGAGGGAGAAGACCCCGGGAAGAAGCCGTGCTTGCACACCAGAGATCCCATGCCTGTGTTCAGTGTCTCCCGATCCCACCCCCTCCGTCAATAGACATATGCATTGGAGGGAGCGGACGCAACAGCCTTGGAATGCGCACATGGCTCCAAGACCCAGTGCTGCCAGTTGATTTCACTTCTGCAGACCAATGAGGCGCGGCAACGATGATGATGGCAACAGCGGTGGTGAGGGAAGAGGGGAGAGATGGACCAAGGAGAAGAGAATGAAGGAAGACATGATGGAGGGGGGGGGGAAGGAGGAGTAAAATACAGGAAGAAGAGAAGATAATGTACATGGGTGAGGGAAGAGACTGATAATTTGGACATAAAGCAGAAAAGAGAGAGCTGTTGGAAATGAAGGGTTGAAGAAAGAGAGGGGGAGGTGGTGAGCATGTGGGGGAAGAAGGCAAGAGAGAGGGGATATAATGGAGACGGAAGAGAAGGGAAAGGGGAGATGCTGGAAAGGGGGGTGTAAGAAAGAGGGAAAGGTTTTAGACATAGATGGGGGGAAGAGAGAAGCTGGGCATGGATGGAGGAAAAAGGAAGAGAGACGGGAGATGCTGGACACAGGGGAGGGGGCCCAGGGAGTTGGCATGGAGATTCTGGACATGAGGTGATAGGGAGAGAAAGAAGAAGAGAGATGATGGACAGGGGAAGAGAGGGAGAAGATGGGGGTGGGGAACGTGATGGTGGACACAGGAGGGAAGAGAGAAAGGCATGAGTTAGTAGAAGACTGGGGGAATAAGAGGCTGGGGTAGGAAAGAGAGGGGGGAATGGGAGGGCTGGGGTAAGGGTGAAAAGTAGCAGATAGATTGAGGACTGGACAGTAAAAAGGAGTGAAATTTGAATCCATATAGAACTAAAAATATAAATGAAATAAATCTGAAAGGGAAAAGATCAAGGTGAGCGATGCATATAAGGGAGGAAGCGAAGAAGATAGGAGGGGAGAGGTGTGGCAGCTGGACTTGAGGTTTGGAAAGCAGAAAGCAGAGATTGGAACATGATTAGAAAATGACCAGACAACAAAGGTAGAAAAATAATTTTATTTTCAGGTCAGTGACTGGAATATTTTAATTTTTGCAATTGATGTGTACTATCTTTATATTTAAATGTTTCCCTATCTATTTTTCTGATGTTACACTGCATACAGAATCTGGCTTTTTGGGACCTGGTTGCAAATAGCATAGGTTAACTGTTAATAAACATACCCCTTATTCTGTCCCTGGTGTGGATTTACCTATGTTCTAAGTATATGACTGAAGCCAGGTACTCTGTTAGTATGGAGTTTCTATGTAGTAATCTGGCTTGTTCAGTTTTCCCAGCATGTGTGGGGGTATTCTAGCGCCACTGTAATATTTACCATTCTGCTGTTTTCTGGACAGGCTTCTTCTTGTGTGAGTTTCAGAAGTTTGCAATGGTATGAAATGGTAGATTTGCTATATAGATCCTGTGCTGTGGTTCTCACTTTATCTTTTTGTTTCTATTATGCGAGCACCTTGCCTCTTTTGTTTTTTTGCAGAATATAGATTTATATTTAACACTGTGCCAGTCCAGCGGGTGATGTCAGAAGTCAGTATGATTCATAGTAGAATACTACATAAGTAAACTTCTACAGTTGTTTGCAGCAAATAAAAAGCACTGCAAAGTTTTTTTTTAGAAATTATATAGCCTCAGCATAAGTTGTTTTTCCTTTTTCTTGCGGCAACCACTTGACTGATGTTCTGAGTGAGGAGATGCCCTGCTCCCTGACAGGAGTTCTGAGCAAATAACCCCCCTCCCCACCCATTTTGGGTACCTTGAGTGGGGATGGGGGGGGGGGGGGGTGCCAGTTCATTCCTTTCCTCAGGCGGCAGATTGCCTCAAACCACCCTGGTGAAGGTGATGGGAGGTGGAGAGCAGGATAGGGGTGAGGGGCAATATACCTCTGAGATCTTCTCCAGCAGCTTCCATGCTCTCGCTCTCGCTCTCTCTCTTGCTCCCTGCACCTTGCTTGCTGCCTCCCACCTTTCATCCTGTGTCCCCTCTCTCTGCCCCTCACCACCTCATACAGTGATATACTGAGGAAAACAGAGCAGGGGTGGGGCAAGGCATAGAGAGAGGGGAGCGCAGGATGGTGAGAGACAGCAGGGCAAGGGGCAGGAAAGAGTAGGAAAGCTGCTGGGCAACTCTTCTGGAGGAAGTAAGTTTGGGAAAGGATACTTTGTGTATTTCTGGGAGGTGGAAATTGTGGTCACTATGCTCCTCTTGTGCCTCTGGAGGGGCAGAAGGTGCTATGGTGGGGTCACCGAGGTTGTTAGGGAAGGTCACTGAAGATGATGAATGGAAAACTGCCTTAATAATAAGGACGGCCTTCATGGCAACAGCGTGATGCCTCCAAGCTCGGCAATGCTTTGGCCATCTTCCAAATCTCGATGAATGACATTTTCTGAGAAAGAAGAGTAGCTATATATTTTAATATGTTTCTGAGTGTTCATTTCCATTCTTTAGCATGCACCTGCAGTTTCGAGACATTACTTATTACTGTTAAGACAAATGTACCTTTAACATGTTTATTAGTTATTGTTTACCATGCATAGTACGGAAGACCTCAATCAACTGAGCTGTCTTATCTCTAATTTAACATTGCATTTTCCATCTCTAGTGGTTTTAGGTGATTTCAACATTCATTTTGATCAACTTACTATGAGCTATGAGAAAATTCCTTTGCTTTATACAGGAACTTAGCTTGTCAAAATGTGGGTGTTTGCCCACACATGTTGTTGGGCATCTCAGATTTCGTGTTTCCCAAAAGTCTGTTTTCTCCTTTTCTCCCAGAATACAGTGAACAAATCGCTACATGGTCTGTGCTGACTTTAGTTTAGATGTGAAAGAAAACCAAAAATCAATTTCCATCTCTTAAAGGCATACTCTATCTTTGATTCCTGAAGACTTGGTTGTATTTCTGGAATGCATCCGATGGATTTTTATAATCTTTCTTTCGCTGACCAAGTTCCAAAGCTGGAATACCTCCTTAACCCATAGTATAGATTCCTTTGCACCTTTACATACTCTTTCTCTGTCTACTACAAAATTTTACCATTTGTATCACTCTGGCCTGCGATTATTCAAAAGGCAGGTTAGATCTGCCTAACAGAGGTGGCAGAAAACTTGCTCATTCTCTGCCCTGGCTTTCTGCCATACTTATCAAAAACTTACTATCGACAACTGACACTAGCTAACAAAGATTACACATTCTGTTCTAAAAAAAAAAGAGAGCTTAAACTAGATCCATTATACCTAGTTAATTTGCATCCAATCTCAATTTTGGCCTTTTTCCTCAACGTTTTAGAAAAGGTGGTGCTAGCTTAGTTGCTAAAATATTCGGAGGATGTAAATGCTTTCAGTGCTCATTGGGTAGGTTTTAGGAAAGGTCACAACATGGGGATCTCGTTTTTGGATATGTTCATTGACATTTGTTACCATCTAAATAGAGGACAACTAGCTACAGTATTAGTCTTGTTAGATCTAAGTTGTGTTTTTGATTTAATATAGCACCGATTTTGTTGTTCTGCCTTTCTTCCCTAGGCAGATTCCAGTTCTTGACAGGTTCTTCTTCTGACTGGGGGCTCCTTTCAAATTTTCACAAATTCATCTCTCTCCGAGGTGTTTTTCCCTGGCATGTGGGATTCTCCGGGACTCTCTTCTGGCCCCTAGATGAGACTATTGTAATATGTTATATAACAGGCTTAAATTATCCATTATCCATTGACTTGAATTAATCTAAAAACGGCTATTAGGTTAATTCATAATGTTTCAAGATATGATCATGTTTCCCCATTACTAAGCCATCAAGGTTGACTGCCTGTTTCTTATAGATTGAAATACAAGATACTAATTATAATTATCACATTGCAAGCACTCCATAAACATATCCTACAGTATCTTTTGAATTATCTTATTCCATATTCTCCAATTTTATTTTTGTGCTTCATCAATTGCAGTAGCTCGATTAGATGTCAGATGATGTTCCACCTTTTCATGTCTGGCTTCCCCTTTGTAGAATTTATTACCTGCTTCTCTTCAGCTAGTGTTATCTTATCTTATTTTAGGTTTAAACTATACCTGGAGGCCTATCTCCTGACCAGACCTTCCTGTAAGGACTTTAGGCCAGGATGCAAGATGGTCTTGGCACCAGTGGTGATGGTCCTGTTCTCTCTTCCTTGTTGTCCTTTCTTCCCCCTACTCTAGTATTATATAATTTATATCCTCTTGTTTTAACCTTCTTTCTTGGGTTCAGTTTATTATAGTATCCTGTTGTCTTTTTTGATATGTGAGTCACACGATTATTGAACAACAGTATATCAAATTGTAATAAGAAACACGTGGAGGCCAATTCTGCTTCCCAGAAACTCACCCGCAGTGCCCGACCAAAACCTAAATGTACCGGAGATACATCCGATTCTGCCACCATGGGACCTGGACGTACCCATGATGGCAGAATCAGGGACAAAGAGGTCTAGGCACTCCTCATATATGCTGAGCAGATGGACATACGGGGGAGCTGCCTGTCCCAATGCCAAAACGCCACTGCTGGTGTGAGAGAGCAGTGGTGCCTGGCATCATGGCAATGAACCATCCACAGGATGGCTCAGAATGCCATGGCATACATCTGCCCCTGTAGCCCACTGTCTGGCCATCACCAGTGGCCGCTTTGGGCCACATTGTGGCTATAGGATTATGGTGCCGGGGTGTGCGATGTGGGAGACACCCAAGACTTATTCCACCTTTGGGGCACCTTTGGGGTGGAATAAGCCGGGCATGCAGCTGTGTGCCAGTGGACATACAGGGGCCAGTCCTGAATAGACTCTGTATATCCCAGCAGCTAGCCACTCCTCCACTCCACCTCCGTTCTGCCCTCTCTCAACCACGTACAGCGCTCCCCTGCACAGACGCTCTGTATGTGTGGGGAGCACTGGTGGTGGAATCAAGGTCAGGATCTGAGCGCGGGTTGGATATCCGACCCACGCATCTAAGCCCGCTATCCGCGGGACAGAATACCAGTCATAGTGAGCTGCAGTGATGTCCTAGTTTTCTCTCCTGGCTTGACCATCCACAGATAGTGCTAGCATAGTCAGGAAAGGACCTCTTAAACATACTATCTCTTTGCTAAGATTAAGAAATGTCTTTTTCACTAGACCCAAGTCTGTTTGCTGGATTATATAATCTCAGACAAAGGCTCCAAGATGGATCCCAGCAAAGTTATTACCATGCTTAACTGACCAATTCCTCCTGCCCTTAAGGCTCTTCATAATTTCTTAGGTTTTAACAATTACAGGCAATTTATCCAGAATATCTCTGTGGTGGCGTCATGTACAGCCTTGACTCGTAAGGGAGTAGATATGCTTGGAATCCTGGAGGCCTTCAAGAAGAAACATTTTGCCTTTGCACCTGTGCTCTTCCACCCCGACCCATCCAAGCCCTTTATTCTGGAGGTGGATGCATCAAAGTTGAAATTCAACAGTTTTGTCACAGAGACTGGATCCTAATTCTCATTTCCACTGGATATTTCTCTTGGAAATTCTCTTCTATTGAGGATGGACATGATATCGTGAACCAGAAACTCCTTGCCATAAATAGGGCCCTGAAAGAATGGAGGAATTCTCCTAGAGGGTGCTATTTTCCCTTTACACTGCTCACTGCTCACAAAAATTTGTTTTGTATTGAAGCCGCCAAGCATTTGAACCCTTGGTGAGTCCACATGGCCACTATTATTATTAATTTCTGATTTATTAAATATATCTACAGACACGTCCAAGATGATTTTCAACAGCTAAAATGATAAAACATTTGCAAAAATCAAAACAAATCCTCTTGCATGCTAATATCATCCATTGCTCAATCCTTCACACCTCAAACTCTGATCAAATTACTGATAAGCCTGTCTCCACAGTCAGGCCTTAGAGACTCTGCAAAACTGCCAGTAGTCTCTTTCCAACTATATTGCCACAGGAAATTTGCTCCATAAAGTCAGTGCAACCACGGGACATGGGTTTGTATAGGGATTTCTTCTGAGGCAGGCACCACTAAAAGATCCCCCTGTGAAGAACATATGTTTATACTGTGGCGCCTCACCCTCTCTAGGTGGCTGCCTAGTGGGGGCGGCGGGCCATAATACTCATGTTCATGCTTCAGCCTGGTAGCTGTGGCCCTTATTGTGTAGTTGTGGGGCAATTAAAGCAGTCCGAGTGGAATTAGGCTGACACAGGAAAATTTGTTATAAATTTTATTTTCTTCTAGTCATCAAGTTTGCAATTAGACCTTGGTGGAAGGCTCCAAAACATCAACAGAAAAAGAGGATTTTTTCTCCAACAAAAAGCTTTTCCAACATGTACTTCAACAAAGCAGTTTCTTCACTCTTTGCCATTAAACAAGTTTCCTTTTCATTCAAACAAAGACAGTTTAATTTCACTGTTTGCAAGTAAAGTCCAGCTACCCTTGTTAGCTTCTCCCAGCTGTTTCAAGCAGGCTTGAGATTACACTCTGCTTCTCAGCATGGAAACTAAACGGCTGTTTAAAACATTCTCAAAGCATTAGTAGAATTTGCAGCTTTTAAAAAGGAGGCTTTCTCTTTACCAGCACTTCTCAATAGCATTTACTTGGCAGAAATACTTCTTAGGCTTTCTTCACAGTATTCAATAAATGCTTTCTAAGCACTGCTCATACACAAAGCACATTCCATTGATACTTCTGTGGAATCTGAGTCTCCCTTGTAAAATTCAACCTCCATCTCCTCTTCTGTGCTGCAAGGCTCAGGGACTGGGACACGTTCAGGGATTTCTAGCTTCACCTTCTTTAAAAGCTTGAAAAGTTTCTCCCACTGAACATTCCTTCTTCCCCTTGGAATTATATCAGAGCTATCAGACTTCCTTCCCCTTATTGAATCATATAAAGGTACTGTCTGGTTTACCTTTCTTGTAGAAACCTTTCCTTTTCCAGGCTTTCCAAAAGGTTTTGTTTCCTGCTCAGAGTCTGAGCTGCTTGCCTCTGAGTTAGAACTGTAGTTCTGGAACTCTCTCAAGCTTCTTCGTGCTCCTCTCTGGCCCTGCCACTCGCCTGGGCAGTTCTGTACACTTCTCCTGGATTCACCAGCTCTTTCAGCTCTGCAGTGCTGTTTCCTCTCATCCCTCTCTTTCCTCTCCTTCCTGGATCCCTCACTTACTGAGTGACGGAGTTTAAATGTTTGGCAGCGTGCTTCCCTTCCTGGCCCCACCCTCTCTCTCCCTGCAGTTGCCTTGGAGACTGGGTGTGGCTTCAGGCTAGTTCTGCAAGTGTGTGTTTCAGAGTTACTTTCACTTTGGGGCCTGTGCTTAGGTGAGCCCATCCCCCTTTTATGAGAAAAACTTTCCTTTTTTCCTCTTTCCCAGGGCTGTGCTGCACCCGCATCACCACATATCCCCCCTTAAGCTATTACAGGCTGGCGCCACAACCCACGCACAGCTTGTAATCCTAGCTAGGACCTCTGGGTTACTGTGCTCTCTTAAATCTAACTTGACTGTACACTCTTGCCATGGGCGCAATATATTAACATGGTATACTTGCTGCCTCCCTCTCCCGGTTTCCAATGCATAGGTTACAGGACCTACCCATTTTAAAACTCTGTAAGGCCCTTTCCAGGCATTCTCAAACTTGGAGCTAGGGTTTGCGAGCATTACAAGTACCTTATCCCCTACCTTCAGGACACGTGGTCCCGCTCGTCGGTCATAAGACTTCTGACGGGCCTGACTCACTTTCAAGTTCCCTTCTACCGCTGTAGCCGTTTGCTGCCAGCATCCTTTTGAGACCCTCTGACAGGACGGACAGGATGCACAAAATCTTGACGTCTCTCTAAAAACCCCGGGCCAATAAAATCTGGCTAGTACCCGGTCCAATGTGCCTGGTACACCTTTATGTCCCTCCACTGGGTGATCATGAGCCCATCTTAAGATTATGTTCCTACAGGAGTGAGGTATCACTAACTGCTTTCTTGTACCACCTGTTCTTGGGTCTGAACTTTCCCGGTATAGGAGATTATTCACCAAGAAAAATCTTGGCAGGGTCTCAGATCCTTTCCTGGCATATTCAAACACTCGGACCAAAGCAGGATCTGCCATCTGCTCCCTAGGAAATGAGGGAAATTGTTCCTTTAACTCTGCAGGAACCCAGGGCAATTTTTGTCTAGCTATCAAGCCAGCCCTATTCTTTGTCCTGGTTTGACCTTCCCACCTCCTTTCGGCCTTTCCTTTCCTGGGGATGTCTTTTAAAGGAGTAATCAGCTCCTCACAAAAGGACCTCCCTGATATAGGGTCTTTCTGAGGATTACTTTCCTTTTCTAAAGGCTTAAAGCCTGTGCGGGTAGTTATCATACCTGCCTTGTCTTCTTCTAGCCTGGGGTCAGCAACCTTTCCTACCTTGGGTAAGGCTTTCTCCCTGGCTGAGTTATCTTCCTGCGGAAAGGTAGCTGGTTGACTGGTTTCTCCCTGCAACTCCTCAGCTAAGCCTTTCCTGAATTGAGGCCAGTCACGGCCTAGGACTATGTCATGTGGAAGTCTAGGTACTATAGCCACACTTATTTGCTTTTTCATACCCAGCCCTTCTATTTCCACAGAATGTATGGGATAGGTAGAGGCGGCACCATGGATACAGCGAATCTTAATATGATTTCCAGAGGACTCTGGTGAGGGTTTATCTTTTGCCTCAATTTTCTTCCATAGCCTCTGAGATATCATAGATTGGTCTGCACCTGAGTCCAATAATGCCTCAGTTGGGATTCCTTCTACCTCTACTGTTAACAGGAACCCTTCTCCTGCATCTCTGTGATGGGTGATTACAAAAGCTTTCTTGGCTTTACATTCCCTTTTAATATGACCGAACTCTCCACACAGGAAACATTTTCTCTGTGCATCAAATCTTTTATCCACAGTCATACTTTCTTTCCCAAAGTTTGCAAGCTTTGCCTTCCTTTCTAGTAACTCCACATTTGCACTCTTAAAAACACCTTCTTTCTCAGGGCTCAACTTGTTAGCCTCTAGAAAGCAGTCAGCCACTGCAATGGCTTCCTGAGTGTTTTTGCAATCCTGGAGGACTAGGAATGTTTGCACATTGCTTGGTACAGATTCCATAAACTGTTCTAGAATCACAGTGTCTAGTATGGCTTCTAAATCCTTAGTCTCTGGCGTAAGCCATTTATAGACTAAGCTCTTCACTCTATAACAAAGAGCTTGAGGTGTCTCACCTAACTTCAATTTACAGGAACGTAGCAGCCTGCGATAGACCATGGGGTTTAATCCCATCCGATCCTTAACAGCTCGCTTTACTTCCTTATAATCTGTGACTAGACTAGCAGGCATGGCCCTGTAGGCCGCCAAAGCTTCGCCTGTGAGAGAAGTGGCGAACCTTAGCGCCCACTGTTCCTTTGGCCACCTGGCCAGGAGAGCTATTCTCTCAAATGCCTCAATATAATCGTCTACATCATCTCTAGTAAGGCGTCCACAAGAGAAAGTCTCAGTGCCTGATAAGTCCCACCCATGGAAATCTGCCCGTGAACCTGGCACAGTCTTTGCAGCTTCGTCCTTTTTCCCTTGCGCTGCAATCCACTTGGACATCATCTCCAGTAGCGGTGCTTGTTGGGCTTGGAACATCTTCTTCACCTGTTCCAGGCTCTGCGCTGACATCTCCCGTTGCCTGGCAAACTGGTCAGCGACCCAGGTCAGGATGTCACGAATCTCCATCGTTGTAGCTGCGCTGTGAAAAAAACAAAAGAGAACAAACACCAAGTGCGGTACTTTTTTATGTTCTCTTTCCTGGTGAGCACTCCCCTACAGCCTCCCTCTTACACCAGCAGTATCCAGCAATAACCCCTCCAGCCTATGGGTTACCTGGCCCTGGTGCAGAGTCTCACTTTGTCAATCATGTGGCTTCTTGGCTCCAGCTCCACTGCCACTCCGGATCTTTCCTTCCGCTTAGCAGACCGGGCATGTTGACAACAGCTGCTCTAGGGTTCTCGCCTCCTTCTGAGGTCAGGATCTTCTCTTCCAGGCGTGCAAAACTTGACCAGAAAAAAAATCCAAGAACTACGCCACCTGTGGCGCCTCACCCTCTCTAGGCGGCTGCCTAGTGGGGGTGGCGGGCCATAATACTCATGTTCATGCTTCAGCCTGGTAGCTGAGGCCCTTATTGTGTAGTTGTGGGGCAATTAAAGCAGTCTGAGTGGAATTAGGCTGACACAGGAAAATTTGTTATAAATTTTATTTTCTTCTAGTCATCAAGTTTGCAATTAGACCTTGGTGGAAGGCTCCAAAACATCAACAGAAAAAGAGGATTTTTTCTCCAACAAAAAGCTTTTCCAACATGTACTTCAACAAAGCAGTTTCTTCACTCTTTGCCATTAAACAAGTTTCCTTTTCATTCAAACAAAGACAGTTTAATTTCATTGTTTGCAAGTAAAGTCCAGCTACCCTTGTTAGCTTCTCCCAGCTGTTTCAAGCAGGCTTGAGATTACACTCTGCTTCTCAGCATGGAAACTAAACGGCTGTTTAAAACATTCTCAAAGCATTAGTAGAATTTGCAGCTTTTAAAAAGGAGGCTCTCTCTTTACCAGCACTTCTCAATAGCATTTACTTGGCAGAAATACTTCTTAGGCTTTCTTCACAGTATTCAATAAATGCTTTCTAAGCACTGCTCATACACAAAGCACATTCCATTGATACTTCTGTGGAATCTGAGTCTCCCTTGTAAAACTCAACCTCCATCTCCTCTTCTTGCTGCAAGGCTCAGGGACTGGGACACGTTCAGGGATTTCTAGCTTCACCTTCTTTAAAAGCTTGAAAAGTTTCTCCCACTGAACATTCCTTCTTCCCCTTGGAATTATATCAGAGCTATCAGACTTCCTTCCCCTTATTGAATCATATAAAGGTACTGTCTGGTTTACCTTTCTTGTAGAAACCTTTCCTTTTCCAGGCTTTCCAAAAGGCTTTGTTTCCTGCTCAGAGTCTGAGCTGCTTGCCTCTGAGTTAGAACTGTAGTTCTGGAACTCTCTCAAGCTTTTTCCTGCTCCTCTCTGGCCCTGCCACTCGCCTGGGCAGTTCTGTACACTTCTCCTGGATTCACCAGCTCTTTCAGCTCTGCAGTGCTGTTTCCTCTCGTCCCTCTCTTTCCTCTCCTTCCTGGATCCCTTCCTGGATCCCTCACTTACTGAGTGACGGAGTTTAAATGTTTGGCAGCGTGCTTCCCTTCCTGGCCCCACCCTCTCTCTCCCTGCAGTTGCCTTGGAGACTGGGTGTGGCTTCAGGCTAGCTCTGCAAGTGTGTTTTTCAGAGTTACTTTCACTTTGGGACCTGTGCTTAGGTGAGCCCATCCCCCTTTTATGAGAAAAACCTTCCTTTTTTCCTCTTTCCCAGGGCTGTGCTGCACCCGCATCACCACAATATTTATTTATAACTTACTATACCACTCTATGCCACGGAGTACCAGAGGGGTTTACAGTTTAAAATACAAAATAAAATCATACACGAAAAGGGAAAGGAACTACAATAAAATGACAGGAGAGAAGAGAACAAGAACAGATTGAGAAGAGTGTACCGTAACATTAGGCACAAAAACTGTCCAGCACCTTCTCTAGCCCATTGCGACACCCCCTGGAAAGCAATGGCGAAGAGATGTGTCCTTACATTTCTAAAGAGAGGATTCTAACCTAAGGGATGTGGGCAGTGCATTCCATAATGTTAGTGCTAAAAAGTAGAAATCTGCATGGTACGATGCTTCAAAACGTGCACACGAGACTGGTGGTATCACCATAAGATTGGAGTTTTGTGAGCGAAGCATCTGAGCTGGGCAATAGGGTATCAATAAATAAGAGAGGTAGAGGAGGAAACTGGCAAAGAAAGTCTTGTGGGCAAAAACAAGAACTTTAAAGTGAAAACAATATTAAAGAGGAAGCCAATGGTGTCTGAAGAGAAGAAGAGAAACATGATCAAACCAAGTAGTATTGGATAAAAAAATGGATTGTGGTGTTTTGGATTTTTTTTTTTTTAAGTGCCATCAAGTCAGTGTTGACTCATAGCGACCCAGCTACCTCTGGGTTTTCTTGGCAATGTATCTCTGAAAGTAGATTACCCACCATTGCCTCAGAAGAAAAGGCTGGCAAAGTGACTTGCCCAAGGTCACAAGAAGCGCCAGTGGGAATTGAACCCTTAGATCTTCTGGGTATGAGGCAGTTGCTCTAACCACTAGGCTACTCCTCCACTCATTAGTTGTAGCTTTTTAAGATTAGTAGAATGAAGGCCACAGTAAATGGGGTAACAATTGTAAATGCGTGAAATTACCATAACATGAACAAGAGAAATTATTTCACTGAGCATATCTAACACACGGCAAAAAATGCAGAGCAAACCATGACTGCTACCTGATGTTCAAACGAGAGCGGAGTGTCAAAAATAATTCCTAAATACATTAGGGTAGTTACCAATGGTACTGAGATGCAGTACTAAGATGCGGTTACTAAGTATTTCAGGCCCAAAGGTCGGAGGCTGAGAATTTTTTGGTGATCCATAATGCCTAGGACTTGTCAGGATTAAGTTTAAGATGATGAGATGATAACCAGATAGCAACTGAGTCAAGACAGGCATTCAGCAGAGTCAAATTCGGGGAGAGTGGCATAGAAGAGTAGTATAGGAGAATAATATTGTCTGCATAACAAAATGCAGTGATTCCTAAACCTTGTATCAAAGTAAGGAGGGGTGCAAGAAAGATATTAAAAAGAATGGGGGACAGAATAGAGCCATAGGAGATGCCACAAGGGACCAAGGAAGATGGAGAAAGCAGAAAGTTATCAGTCTGAGCTTGAAACGTATGGTCTTCTAAGAAGGATGAAAACCATCTGAGAACTGTGCCACAAATACCAATCTCAGAAGGGCAACGCAAGAGGAAAGAATGATTGACAATATCAAAGGCTGCAGATAAGTCAAGAGAGACCAGCAAAACAGATTCATGTGCATCCAGATGACTGTGCATGTCACTGACTAGAGCTGTCATGATGGTTTCAGGGCTATACTGGGTACAAAAACCCGATTGCCTTGGGTACAGAACATTGGTTTTAGAGATGTGATCAGATAGTTGTTGTAAAACAGTCTTCTCGATCATTTTAGACAGAAAAGGCAGGTTAGCTACTGGAGGGTAGGCAAAGAGAGGTCCAAAGAGGGTTTCTTCAGGATGGGACATATGATCGCTTATTTCAACTGTGGTGGAAAGTGGCCAGAAGAGAGACTGTGATTAATCAAAGAATGAAGAAATAGTAAAACCTACAAGGTGGGTTGCTTAAGCCAACTCGAGGGAATAGGATCTATGGCCTAAGAGTAGCAATTTCTCGACTGCCAGTAGAGGCACTGTGTTAAATGATGATCAGGAGCTGGTGAGAGCCAAAGAAGAGAAAAGAACCAGAGAATGAGGGTGAACAGATAACCACAACAGAAAACCCTTTGTGAATTGATGTTATTTTGGATTTAAATAAGTCTGCTAAGTAATCTGCTGAAGGGATCTTCTGAGAAGAAACAACCCTCTTCATCATACCTTCTCTGTAAGTTTCAAAACAACTTTATAATCGCTGCTTATGTATTTTAACTATGACCTCTGTAAGCTGCTAAACTAATCTATAATCTCTTTTGATATGTAACAACAATTACCGCTAATTAAATCTGTTACACTACTTTATTGATGCAGTAGGCTAGAACTCCACAGCCCCCCAACTACCCATACACCTGAGAGCATCATAGCATACCTCATCACTAAACATCATATCCTATAGTTAGGCTACCGCCCATCAATACCTCCGTGGCATAAATGTTCAGGGAGAGAGCCTCTTTCAATTGAAAGCGAGTTCTGCTATGAGGGGACATGGGATGAGGGTGAAGGGAGATAGATTCAGGAGTGATATGCGGAAATATTTCTTTACGGAAAGAGTAGTGGATCCGTGGAATAGTCTCCCAGTGGAGGTGGTAGAGATGAGGACAGTAACTGAATTCAAAAAAGCATGGGACCAACACAGAGGATCTCTAAAGGTAAAAAGTGGACTGTTGTAGTTGTTGTTATGGAAGGACAGACTAGATAGGCCTTGTGGTCTTTTTCTGTCATCATGTTTCTATGTTTCTAATACCTCATTCCTTCCCACCTCCATAGTTTACCACTATGTCTGCCCAACCATCATGGAAACCTTAAAAATGCTTCTCTGCACACTGCTTTTACTTATTCTAGCCTCCGCTACAACCCTCTCCACCCATCTCCAAACAGAAACAACAATGCAATTTTACATCCCCATTATCCATCACAAGAATAACATATCCCACCAAACACATAGAAATACACACAACTCACAGCACATTAATACCCATCGCAGAATTATACATATTCACACACAAAACAACCACCAAACTTATCAACCACCCACACTTTCAACTCAAATACGAGGTAAAATGCATTCTAATAAATGTGAGATCTATTAGAAACAAAACCCCAGTCATTCATGTATTAGTGACAGATGAAAAACCTCATCTATTATGCATCACTGAAACATGGATAGCAGACTCAGATGCAGGCTTACTAAACCAGCTAAAACTAAAAGATTACCTCCTATTCAATTGTCTGAGACAATAAAAGAGGAGAAGGCATACTTATCCTAAGTAAACAAGAACTAAATCCCACCCTAACCATCTACAACAATGTAGATGGCATGGACATAATCATAATAGAAAATAAAAACCTATCCATCAGCCTAGTCTACAGATCACCTACACCCAACCACAATAACCTCACTTCTATCCGAGAAGCTACATGCACAACATCCCTAAGAAAACCTCACATCCTTCTTGGAAATTTTAATTTACCATCCCTCCATGACACTCAATCCACCCTTTTTTTTTTAACGCCATGAACTACATGGGGTTCCACCAAACAATAACCATGCCAACACACTCTAAAGGTAACACCTTAGACCTGGTCTTCCTCCCAAAAATAATTACTAATCACCCACTTTACTCACCGCCCAAGACAAAACAAATCCCATGATCAGACCACTTTATAATAGAATTTATCATACCCATGATTCCTCACAACCCACCCCACACCACTGGATCAACACAAAAAAGACAATTCACACAATTTAACAAAGATGCATTCCTAAATAGCGTACTACCACACTTAGACAACCTAGCAACTGACCTAAACACAACTATAAACACATGGAACATCACTATATCAAAGGCATCAATCTGGACAAAAACACAAGGAAACCCATTGTGCAGGCACACAGAACCATGGTACAATAAAGAACTGGCAAATCTAAAGAAAGAAGAAAGAACACAAATGGAGAGCAAATCACTCACCCGAAAACATATGCATACATGACATCCTTACAAAATTACAAAGAAGTGATCCTCAATAGAAAGAAAGACTACCACACTAATATACTCACCAAATCACTCAACCACCCAAGGGAACTCTTCGAAATAGTCAAGTCACTAAAATACCCTAATAATGTCACGCACAACTGTGACATCAAACCCCAAATGCTTGCAAACCACTTTGCAGACAAACTAAAAAATACGATACCTGAGGATATCACACCCTCACAGGAATTCACCACATACCCCAACTCATGGAGTTCCTTTCACTCAGTTGATTAAAAACAACTCTAAAACATTATCTCCTCAGTCAACACCACCACATCATCTCTTGATCCATGCCCAGTCAGCTGGATCAAGGCAACCAAAACTGACCTAGCCCCATACATACTACCCCTATAGTAAACCGATCCCTTACACAAGGATGCATGCCAAACCAACTCAAACAATCCATGATCCTCCCCATCCTGAAAAACAAAGTCCGAGACAAGTGCATCTCCAGTTTTTACAGACCGATAGCCAGCATTCCATTTATCACCAAAATAATCGAGAAGGCTGTGCAAATCCAATTACAGGACCACATAAATCTCTATGCCCCTCTAGACGAACAGCAATTTGGCTTCCGACCTCACCACGGTGTCGAAACACTTTTACTAACACTCTTGGACAAACTTATATAAGGTCTAGACAACTCAAAAAACACATTTATACTAGCTTTCCTGGATATTGCTTCCGCATTTGACAATGTCAACCACAAGACACTGAATCAAAAGACTGACACAAATCGGAATCATAGGGACAGCACTCCAATGGTTCAGATCTTATTTAGATGACCGCACACAAGTCCAAGTAAGCACTGAAATATCCTCAAGCTTCAATCAAGAACAGGGAATCCCGCAAGGCTCTGCCCTATCTGCACTATTATTTAACCTTTACATTCAACTGATATGCAACATATTCAATAAATTCAAAGTAGGATATCACATTTACGCAGATGATATCATGCTTTACATACCTATAGACATTACCAGTCCTAATCAACATACACTCGCCACCTGCATCGAAAGAAGCTCAAACATGGCTAACTTCAATAAACCTCCGGATTAACTTCAATAAAATGAAGCACTTTACATAGCAAGGAACCTAAACTTCACCCCCCCACACACACTTTCTCAACACATGAATCAGACATACCAATCAAAAAAGAGATGAAATACTTAGGAGTCATTCTTGATCAGACCTTAAATACGGCATTTCACGTGAAAACAGTCATAAGGAACATCTTCTTTAAATTGCAAACACTACAACATCTCAAACCACTACTCGACCCTCAAGACTTTAGGTCAGTAGTGCAGGCACTGGTCACACCGCACCTTGACTTCTGCAATAGTCTACTCCAATGTCTGCCAATAAAAGCAATTAACCAGCTCCAAATAGCAGAAAACGTTGTAACCAGGATCATATGCAAAACCCCACCAAATGAATGCATTACTCCCATTATGCACATTGTCATGAGGTAGACAGCACTGAGTCTGAGATAATAAAGGGAAATGTAAAAGAAGAGCTTACCTCACAGCCACATGTGCAGTTGATACATTCAGGTTGCAGGGAAGCAAAGAATGGAGAAACAAACTTTCCTCATGGCATTAGTGATGCAGTAGAAATTCAGAGTTCCAATCAGGCTCACCTGAGGGAAGAGTCACGTTCTACGTCTAACAAGCAGGGAAATAAAACCAGGTGGGAAATCCCACAAGGGGAGATCAGGGGAGATCGGAGAGAGAAGGAGACAAAGACTCAGGAGCAAACACAGAGAGACACGCTGTCTTGGAGAAACAGGGCTGAATGGAAGCAGGCTGCTGAACCCAAGAGGGCTGGGAAGAACAGTGCAAAAGACTTCCAAGCCAGAGGGGTCCTCGTGCAGAGGAAAGCAACCAAGCAGGCAGAGAGAAAAAGTCACTCCCAGGAAGGCTCACTGAAACCAGGAAGTGATTTCAGCTCAGCTAAGCCCAGTGTCTGGTGCTCACAGAGAAAGGCAGTTTGCACCCCGGAGAAAAAGCCTTGGCTAGAGGAGGAAGGGCTGGAAACAATCTTCATCCAGAAGAAAGATAAGTACCCTGTCTTTTATGAAGGGAAAGAAGTGGGTCCTTTTAGAAAAAGCCAAGCTTGCAGGGTGCTAGAAAACCCCTATTGGAATAGGTGGTGGGAAGAAACCCCAAGCACAGCTCCTTGTATATCTGACAGTACAAAGCAGTCTCCTCTCCCAGAAGCTGAGGTCTCCCGAGGGCAAGGTTCTGAAAGCAGTGATACAGAAACATGGTGCCCATATACAGGACCAGGTCCTGAGGTTATGCAGTGGGAAAGTTCAAACCCAGAGGTCATTCCAGAACCGATGGAGTGTGCTTTATGCATTTCAGATGAGATAGAATCTCTTTGTTAAAAAGAAGCAAGAAGAAGCATAAGTATTGTTTGGAAGAAACTTTTATTTACCTGTGAAGCAACAGTTTATTTTGTGTTATCCTCGTTTGATGTATTCAAGGCAATCCTCAAGGGAAGGGGAATAAAGCCCAGCTTTAATTTACACTTTGGACACGACTACAGAGTTTTCCTTTTACAACCCAGGCTATACCCTATGTCTAGGCGGGCGCCTAAGGCGGGTATAGCCTCACAACATGCTCCACTGGCTCCCGGTCACAAGTTGAATAAAATTCAAAATACTTAGGACCACATTCAAACTAATCCACAACATATCCCCCTCTTTGCTATCCACACTAATTCACCCAGCTATAGACTCAAGAAACAAAAGAGGATGCCACAAGAATACTATCAAAATCCCTCCAGAACACCATAAAACTAGGCAAGCCACAAGCAACAGAGCCTTTTCTTTTGTAGCCCCCACACTATGGAATGCTCTCCCTAATACATTGAGAACAATCAAAGACTTACAAACCTTTAGAAAACAAATTAAAACACACCTATTCATAGAACACTATGGAAAGAACAATAGCACCCTCCCCCCACACACAAAATACCCACCCTTCAGACCCCCCATAATGAATAACCAAATACTCAGAATGCTATGTAAGACCTTATTACACTGTATATAGTTAAACTTGTACCTAGTTATAAAATATATGTTACATCCCAGTTTGACAACCATTCCTGTTATATCCACGCTAATGTTCAATGTAAAAGCTTCAGTTCTATGTAAACTGCCTCTGATCTATGGAAGGGGCAATATATAAAATCTTTGCAAATAAATAAATAAAGGTGGCATGGGCAAAGAACTTGAACAAAATTCTGGCTTTGTTGATGCTTTTTCAATCATAGATGTCACAAAGTTTCTTTGGCTGACCTAACGTGATGATAGTAGTCTCATTGCAGTACTGCTTGGCACTTGAAGAGTTTGACTTGCGCCAAGCACATTCCACTTAATTGATTTGACATTTTAAAAGTCACAATCCTGGATGGAACCAAGAATGATTACAAGTAGTGTGGCAAGGTTAGCCATCCAGAGCATGGGGAAGGTGAAAAGCATAAGGAATTCACCCTAATCAAGGGGCCTCTGTTAGGTGTGCAGGGTCAGAAGGCCAGAGCCACGTTTCAAAAGCAGAAAAACCCCAGCTGGATTAGGTTTCAGGAAATGCTTGATAGAGTAAGAGGGGGAGATTGCAAGCACAAGGACCAAAGCCCTTGCTCTAACAAGTGCTCTGATTATTCTAAGTTCAGAAGGCAGGGAGATTACAAACACCTGGGAGAGAAAGAGGTGGGGTTGGATCCCAGTGAGTATAAACCCTGGTTAGATTATGGAGCAGGAGAGGAGCAGAGGAAGAGCAGTGGAAGGAGCAGCAGAAGAAGCAGCAGAAGAAGCAGATGGGGAGAGGAACAGAGTCCAGAGCAGCAAGGACGATGGAATGCTGGAGAAGCCAGAGCAGGTGCTAACTCCTGGAGAAGGGCTGAACTACCCAGAGCTGAGAGAGGTGTTTTCCCTGAATCAGGTTGGCAACAGGGGTGGAAGCCAGGAAGTGGAGAAGCTTTCAGACCACCAGAGAGATTGTCAGCTGAGCAGTCTGATCAAGTGAGTGAGTCCATACAATTGGGAGAACCAGAGTCAGAGGTGGGGGAAGAAGATATGTTTATAGATTGTTCTTTATGTCAAGCTTTAGAATTGAAGTGTTGAAGAAAAGCCAGCCTTGAAAGAATTGTTCCTCTTGCAAAGGTAATCTTAAAGCATTAGCAGTAAGGAGATAAAGTCCTGTGTGTTTTGGAAAGGGAATTTACTGCCACATAAGCTTGTAAAGGAAGCTGTGTTTCATGCCTGATTATCAGCTGTGTTAGAACTCTGCAACAGCAAGAAAGATAATTGGCTACTTCAAGAGTTTGTGCTTTGCTCCTATATTATATGAAAAGCCTGCTAAGAGTTTTGAGGACATTTTGAATGCTTAGTTCATATTCACCTGGAAGTGCAGCCCAGGGAATTGAGGCTGAGTGAAGATAAACTGCCATAGGAGAATTAACCTTGTTTTCTTTGTGCTATGATCAACAAAGGACTATAAGAAAAGTGGCACATTGTTATCTGTGGAAAGGCTAAGCTTCTACATTTAAGAGGACTTTGAAAAGCCATTGTTGAGTTCTGTTTGTTTTTGCCACCAGTTTGCTGAACCTTAAGCAAAAGCCTATAATTTATCCTGTTAATGGAACCTTGAACCTGATCTGTTCTCTTGTGTTTAAAATTTTTTCTGTCATAAGCTTTACCCTCGGTTTGTCTCAACTACAATCCTTTTTACTTGAAGCATAAATATAGCTGATAGAGGAAGGATACATCAACCACCACGCCCTCAACAACTAGAGACTAGTGGTTTTGGCGTTGTGCTTGTGACAGTAGGCTGAAAGGTTATAATGTGAAAGGGAGCTGCTTCATCAAAATAATCTTTCAGAATCTGATTCCAAGTAGCAACTTGATCAGGTAAAGGTAAGTCTGGGAAAGGCTGAGGAAAGAAAGGCTGAACTCATCAATGGAAGAGTATCCAAAGAGATCTGGTGCAGAGATCTGCTGGTCTTAGATGCTGGTAATAGTACATTGCTAGAAGAAGGGATCTTTAAATTGAAGTGAAGGAGACAATGGTGGGTTCAAGCAAATGCATTAGCTTACAAGGAGCTAACCAATTCCGAAAGAATGCCAGAAGAAAAAATGAGGTCCAATGTGTTCTCAGCACTATGAGTGGTGCTGGGTCAACCCTAGATCTGATAAATGGTCTAGAAGAAGGAGTCTTTTGACAAGATGGGATCATCCACATGGTTGTTGAAGTCACCCAAAATCAGAAGGTTGGGGTAGCAGGCATAAATATCCGACAAAGAGCTATAGAATAGCGACCACACAGCTGAAGGCATTATAGGTGGACAATAAACTAACCAGATATGTATCACAACTGATTTGTAGAATACTCAGAAAAGTACTGATTCAGAGTAGGCAAGAACCGCCTAGTTATGGTTCATGATTAGCGGCATATCAAATAAATTAAACTGAGAGGAGGAGCTGCACTCAGTAATCAAAGTCACAGGAGAAAAGAGAACAGCCATCCTCCCCCCTCCCCCCCCAACTATTCTAAGTGGGGATGAGACAGAAATGAGAAACCGGGGAGGAAGTGCCTGAACTAAGTAGCCCTCATCCCCCGAACACTGCCATATTCCGGTGAGACAGAGCAGACTAGAGTTGATCAAAATATTCTGAATAAACGCCGATTTGGAGAAAAGGGACCATACATTCATTAGGCCTATCTGTAGCAGAGCTAGAGAGGCTGGGATGGTTAAGGCATTCATAGGAGCATGACTCACAGGAGATCAAGAAACCAGCTGTCTTATCGGCACATGATAAGGGTGACCAGTCTGAGAGGGCGGGCAAAACCCCCCCATTGTACAGGGATGGGCTACATCTCAGTCCTTGATAGCAGTCAAATGAGAGGCCCACAGCAGGAGCTTACCCAAGTAAGAGGGAGAAGTGGCAGTTCTGTAAAGCCCCAATGTATGTGTAGGCCCCAGGACTCGTCACAAGGATCTCATCCAAGGAGCAGGGCCTGCTCTTCAGGTGCGCTCCTCCAGCACCTGCCTGCAGTCTGACCACGCTAATGATTGCTGCAGTGTGTGAGGTCACTTTCTGATGCTGAGGTGGGTGGGGCTGGAGCTGGGAATCACAATGGGCAGAACAAGCAAGCACTAAGGCAGCAGGAGTCTTCTGATGCTGAGGTGGGCGGGGCTTGAGCCAGGAATTGCAAGGGGCAGAGCAAGCTCTAGGCACCAGAAGTCTGGAAAACAAAGGCAGGTACAAACTTAAAATGCTTAAACTCTAACACAACAGGCACAAAACAGGTAGAGCATATGGCAGATCAAGTGCCTCAGCTACTGTGGTCCCATACCATTCCTGGAATTATTTATTTATTAACAGTATTTAGCTCATGCCTTTGCAGGAGAAGATCAAGGTGAGCTATATTCAGGTACAGTATGTACAGTGATGTGCAAAAGTCAAACTATTTTCAGCTTTATTTTGACAATCTTTCCAAATTCTATGGCAGAATCCTGGCTTATTAAATACTGTTTTGTTGCAAATTTAATTTGGCAGCCCTTTATGCAAGCAAAATTAATTGTCTGAACTTTTGTATGGCTGGCATGAGAAAATGATGTTCCAGTACGATCAACTGGATTCTGTGTCAAAGCGGGATCAAAATGAACCAATAGAATACTGTTCTTCCTCAGCCAAAAGGAAGTCATTTTGATAGCCTATCAGTGCATGATATTTTGGTGGCACACAGGGTTTGAATTTAATGTGGATCAACTGGTGTGTATCGCATCTGATGCTCAACGTCCTGGCATGATGAAGGGGTCACATTTTCTATCAATGGAGGACTGGGTCCAGGTGGCGGTTTTGCACGAGGAGGGGTATTCCAGCCCGCAGGTTGCAGCAAAGGTCAGCTGTAATCAGAGCATGGTTGTCCGCATTCTGCAGAAGTATAAAGAGACAGGAAATTTGCAGGACAACATTGTAGCGGTCGGCCTAGAAAGTCAACCATGAGGAACGACACGGCCTTGATAAGGACATCTCTTGGCAAGTTAGCATCTCCTGAGCTTCTGCGGGAATGGAAGGAGACTTGTTCCTTTGCAGTTTGTACTTCCACTGTGAGAAAACGATGCTTGGAGTACAGGTTGAAGGGCTGTAAGGTATGGAGGAAGCTGTTACAGTGGTAGAATGTCAAATTTGTACAAAAGACAAAAGGAAAGAAAATGGTATGCAGAAGGGGTTGTAAATTGTAATACATTTTGTCCCTGTGATCCAAACAAGTAAAAACTGCCAGTTTGACACTACTTATGTAAATGACTTTTTTACATCACTATATTTGAACAGTTATATCAGCATTTTAATATCCATGAAATTTGATTGGTAACCAATTGAGATTCATTCACATTGGCAAAACTTGGTCTCTTGTCTCCAAATCTCCTATCAACTAGCCATTAGTATTTTGCAGCAATTGGATCCACTGGAGATATTTTTTAAAAACCCATTTAAACAGCATTTCTGTAATCTAACCTCATTACAATCAAAGCTTGTACCACTATATGATGTTTCTCTGGATGCAAATAAGCCTTAATGTGATGAATCATGTTCAAATGGGCAAAACAGCCCTGAATTAGCTTAGAGATTCTCATCTCAGATGATAAGGTTGTATCTAACCAAATTCCCAGGTTACTGACAGCACATTTCAACAGGAATCTGTTCCTCTCAGCACCAGAGCCAGTGCCAACGGTACTTTGTGTGCTGATCTCATATGTGTCCCAGATGGTTTGTCAGCAAAGGACCTGCTGACAAGGTCAGTGGTTCAAGGCCCCTCCCCCCAACCAAGAATGTCTATGGCCCCCTCCTTTATGCTTTCCAGATGTACAGCTGCCACAGCTATCACTGCTGTGACTGTAACATCCACAGTTGTCAGCAGTCTCCTCAGTCAGCTTCTCACTAATCTGTCTGGAGTAGCTTGAAGTGAGGGCTACCATGGACTGCTGTGTCAATGACAGCAGATATGGCTGCTGGTCTATGGCCTATTCTGCCTCTATACATTCTGCAATTGGGAGTACAACTGGTGCATATGAGCTCATCCATTTCTGGCACCAGCACAACTTTTACTGTATGTCTTCTTCCAGTTTGCAAACCCTGCCACACTGTCCCCAGGCACCTGTTTGCTGAACCACAGCCACTGTTGGGCTGCAGTATTTATACACCAAGCCACTGACAGGCCAATTGTTCCAGTAACAATGACAGCATGTGTATGGACAAAATAAGTGTTAGAGGTTGTGCTGGACACTGAGCCACCATCATAGGTTCTGTTTGACAAATAGCTGTGAAAAGCGATCCATTTATTCTATTGGAGTAGATAGTGCCATTGCCACTGCACAGATCATAACTATGTGATGGACATAGTGGCAACATGCCCATGCAACAAGTGTAGCTCCCTCAGTGTCCCTCAGATAAAGAGCAGCACTGCAGCTGCCTTCCACAGTTCACAATGTACCATGTTGCTACCCCTGACAGCATCTCTATCAACACATATTCCATATCATCCAGACAAGTGGGTTGTGTTCCTCTACCAGTAGATTGGTGGAGACAAAGAACCAATGAAAAGCTCAGGTTTCAATGACATCACTCCCATGCCTCTATTCACCTCAGCCACCAGGGGTCTCCTCAGTATTTCTTTGTCTCCTCTCTGAAGAAAATCTGAAGATTGAGAGGAAAAGATTGATTAAACACTTGTGAACGACCATCTTGAGGGTGATTCACTTGAGCACGACAAGGGAGGCTCCACTAGATTTTTGGTAGCCATAGGAGGAGGGAAAATTGATTGAGCTCCATGCGCTTATCATGGTAAGAGCCTGTTGATCAGCCAGACGTTGGAAGGATCTGGAAGAGTACAACAGCCTCACACAAACACAAGGCCCCCTCCCTCCTCCTCTCTGCCCCCTGCTCTCTCCTGAAGATTGCAGAAGGCTCTCAGAGAGGTCTGCCTGCCAGCCACCTTACACAGTGCTGCAAAAGCCAGTGAAACAGTCTCCGGGGAGTAGAGCTAAGCCCGGCACGGATTCTCTGCCTGGGGCTCTCAGGGGGTGAGTACCAAGGCTTGACCTTGGTATGCTGTCTTGTTGGGAGCTCCCAATTCCATTTGCCTGGGATGCAATTTTGGGGTGGACCACTGGTGACCGTTGATGCAGTGTGGATGTTTCCCACCATTTTCTGCACACGTTTGTAGCGTTTTTACCTATTGTGTGCCTGGCAATCACTGCCTGTCAGCCTGTCAGTTTGCTGCTCTCCCTTTTGGACTATCCACTGCCCCAAGGACATTCTCCAAGATCATGGTGGAGATGGCTGTGGTGCTGTGACACCGAGGGATCTGTGTCCATCCATATCTGGATGACTGGATCATTTGGGCCTGTTCCCTTTCAGAAGCATCTTGGGTGGCATCCCAAGTGATATCCTTTTTGGAAAGCCTCGGCTGGGTGATCAATTGGGGAAAGAGCCAGCTGTTGCCTTCCCAGTCCCTGGAGTTTCTGGGCGCATGTTTTGACAATCAAGTGGGCAGAATTTTTCTGACAGAGGAGAAAGTCAAATGACCGTTGGATTGCCTGGCACTGTTCTATGTGCAGCAGGTTCCCAGAGCCTGGAATTATCTTCAGCTCCTGAGATTGATGGCAGTGACCATAGAGATGGTGTTGTAGGTACATACTCACATGCGGACTCTCCAGCGCTCTTTGTTGACTTGGTGGTCCCCGAGCTCTCAGGAGTTACAGCACAGGCTCATGCTCCCGATGATGGTGAAGGCCAGTCTGCGGTGGTGGATGCAGCCCTGTCATCTGAGGAATGGCATGCCACCAGACAATTTTTCAGGATCCTTCTGACAATGGATGCCAATCTCTCAGGCTGGGAAGCCCATTGCCAAGACCATATGGCCCAGGGCCATTGCAACCTCAGGGAAGCGGTGTAGCCAATCAACTGCCTTGAGGTGAGGGCCATCAGGTCGGCTCTTCTGCATTTCTGGCCCCTAGATGAGGGCTGGCTGGTTTGAGTGTTTTCGGGCAACCCACAGTGGTGGCTTATGTCAATCCACAAGGCGGCATGAGGAGTGCCAAGGTAGCTCTGGAGACGGCTCTCCTGTTTGCCTGGGCATAGAAGAATCTCCTAGCCATGTCAGTGCAGAACATTGCCGGGGTGGACAATGTGGAAGTGGACTTCCTCAGCATCACTCTCTGGATCCTGGAGAGTGGGAGATGAGTCAGGAGGCTTTTCAGTTGCTTCTGCGCCACTGGGGTCACCCCAAAATGGATCTGATGGTGACCCACTTCAATGCCAAAGTCTGCTGTTTCTTCAGTTGCCACACGGAGATGGGTCCAAGGGCATCGACGGCCTGGCCCAGACTTGGCCAAGTCAGCATCTACTGTACGTGTTTCCTCCATGGCCCCTTGGTGGTGTGTGTGATTTGGTGTATAGAATGCCACCTGGGCAGGATTGTTCTGGTGGCACCAGATTGGCTGAGGAGAGTGTGGTTTGGAGACCTGATGCAGCTCCCAACCCTCTAAGCATCCATTTACTTACATAAGATATGCCATACTGGGTCAGACCAAGGTCCATTAAGCCCAGTATCCTGTTTCCAACAGTGGCCAATCTAGGTCATATGTACCTAGCGGTTTCCCCAAAAGACACAGGTTCCACAATGCTTGTATTGAGTCAAGCATTGATATCCTGGGTCCCTTCTTAATAATGGTTTATGGACCTTTCCTCCAGGAACTTGTCCAAACCTTTTTTTAAACCCAGCTACACTAACAGCCTTTACTACATCCTCTGGTAACAAATTCCAGAGTTTGATTACACGTTAAGTGAAAAAATATTTTCTTTTATTAGTCTTAAATAGTTTACCCTGTAGCTTCATTGCATGTCCCCTAGTCTTTCTATATTCTGATAACGTAAACAATTGATCTACGTTTAGCCGTTCCACTCCGTTCATTAATTTATAGACTTCTATCATATCAACCCTCAGCCATCTCTTTTCCAGGTTAAAGAGCCCTAACCTTTTTAGCCTTTCTTCCTAGGAGTATCCTTCCATCCCCTTTACCATTTTGGTGGCTCTTCTCTAAACTTTTTCTAATAACGCTATATCCTTTTTAAGATACTGCGACCAGAATTACACACAATATTCAAGGTGCGGTCTCCCAATGGAATGATATAGAGGCATTATAATATCATTTGTTTTATTTTCCATTCCTTTCCTTATGATACCTAGCATTCTATTTGCTCTCTTGGCTGCTGCTGCACACTGGGCCAAGGGTTTTAACATGTTATCCACAATGACGCCTAAATCTTTTTCCTGGGTGGTGGTAAATAATGTGAAACCTTGCATTATGTAACCATAGTTTGGGTTGTTCTTCCCTAGGTGCATAACTTTGCACTTGTCTACATTAAATTTCATCTGCCATTTTGATGCCCAGTCTTCCAGTTTGTCAAGATCCTCATTCCTCTTGGGTTTTAACAACTTTAGTTTTGTGTCATCTGCAAATTCGATGACCTCACTCGTTATTCCCTTTTCCAGGTCATTTATGAATATGTCAAAGCAGCGGACCCAGCACAGATCCCTGGGGTACACTACCTTTCTCCATTGGGAAAATTGGCCATTTAGCCCTACCGTCTGCTTTCTATCTTTTAACCAATTCCTGATTCACAATAGTACACTGCCTCCTATCCCATGACTCTTTAGTTTTGCCAAAAGTCTCTGAGGGACCTTGTGAAAGGCTTTCTGAAAGTCCAGATACACTATATCAACTGACTCACCTTTGTCCACCTGTTTATTCACACCTTCAAAAACATAACAGATTAGTAAGACAAGATCTTCCTTGTCTAAAGCCATGTTGGCTGTCTCCCTTTTAGGCCATCTACATGCTGAGTAATTTTGTTCTTTATGATGGTTTCTACCATTCTTCCCGGTACTGACATCAGGCTCACCAGTCTGTAGTTTCCCGGATCACCCCTGGAACCCTTTTTAAAAATTGGCGTTACATTGGCGATCCTCCAATCTTCAGGTATTACAGATGATTTTAATGAAAATTCACAGATTACTAATAGCAGGTCTGCAATCTCATATTTCAGTTCTTTCAACACCCTTGGATGTATACCATCCGGCCCAGGTGATTTGCTACTCTTCAGTTTATCTAATAGTTGTAATACATCTTCCCGATTTATTGATATTTCCTTCAATTCTTCCACACCTTTAAATACCACTTCAGTCATGGGTAACATCCCTACAGCTTCCTCAGTAAAGACCGAAGCAAAGAATTCATTCAGTCTCTCCGCTATCGCCTTGTCGCCTCTTAGTGCCCCTTTAACCCCTCTATCATCTAATGGATCAACTGACTCTCTCACAGGTTTTTTTCTAAGAATGTACATGAAAAAGTCTTTATTTCCCGTTTTTGCTTCCACAGCAAGTTTCTTCTCAAATTCTCCCTTTGCCTGCCTTATCAATGCCTTGCATTTGTCTTGCCAGTGCTTGTGCTGTTTCCAGGTTTCATCGTTTGGCTCTTTTTTCCATTTCCTGAAAGATGCTTTTTTGGCAACAACAGCCTCTCTGACCTTGCCTTTAAACCATGCTGGCAGTTTTTTGGACTTCCTTCCACTTTTCTTAAAGCATGGTATACAGCTGGTCTGGGCTTCCAACACCCAAGCTTGATGTAAGTCTTTAACCTTTGCAACTGTTCCTTTTAGATTTTTCTTAACTATTTTCCTCATTTTATCATAGTCTCCCTTTCGAAAGTTATAAGGTGGTACTGTGGATTTCCTTACTATCCCTCCTCCACTAATTAAATCAAATGTGATCATGCTATGATCACTATTGCCAAGTGGCCCCAACATCCTTATCTCTTGCACTAGATCTGGTGTTCCACTAAGGACTAGGTCTAATATGGCTTCCCCTCTGGTCGGTTCATGAACCAGCTGCTCCAAGAAACAGTCATTTATGTCATCTAGGAACTTTATCTCCCTAGCATGTCCTGCCGTGACACTGACCCAGTCGATACCGGGGTAATTGAAATCACCCATTGTTATTACTATGCTGTAACCTTTGTTAGCTTCCTTGATTTCTTTGAGCATTTCATTATCCATTTGTTCAAATCCAGCTACACTAACAGCTTTCGCTACATCCTCCGGTAATGAATTCCAGAGTTTGATTACAGGCTGAGTGAAAAAAATATTTTCTCTTATTAATCTTAAAAAGGTTACCCTGTAGCTTCATTGCATGTCCCCTAGCCTTTCTACATTTTGATGGCGTAAACAATCAATCTACGTATACCCATTCCACGCCATTCATTAATTTATAGACCTCTATCATATCTCACCTCAGCCATCTCTTTTCCAGGTTGAAGGGCCCTAACCTTTTTATCCTCTCTTCATAGATATCCTTCCATCCTCTTTACCATTTTGGTGGCTCTTCTCTGTACCTTTTCTAATAATGCTATATCCTTTCTAAGATATGTCAACCAGAATTGCACAAAAAAATTCAAGGTACAGAGGCATTATAATATCCTTTGTTTTATTCTCCATTCCTTTCTATTTGCTCTCTTGGCTGCTGCTGCACACTGGGTGGAGGGTTTTAACATCTTATCCATGATGACACCTAAATCTTTTTCCTGGGTGGTGTTTCCTAATGTGGAAACTTGTATCGTGTAACCATAGTTTGGGTTTTTCTTTTTTAGGTGCATAACTTTGCACTTGTCCACATTAAATTTCATCTGACATTTTGATGCCTGGTCTTCCAATTTATCAAGATCCTCTTGCAATTTTCCACAATCCTCATGGGTTTTAACAACTTTGAATAGTTTTGTGTCATCTGCAAATTTGATAACCTCACTCGTTGTTTTCATTTCCAGGTCATTTATGAATATCTTAAAAAGCAGTGGACCCAGCACAGATCTACTATTCACCTTTCTCCATTGGGAAAATTGGCCATTTAGCCCTACCCTCTGCTTTCTATCTTTTAACCAGTTTGTGATCCACAATAGTACATTGCCTCCTATCCCATGACTTTTTAATTTTGCCAAAAGTCTCTGAGGGACCTTGTCAAAGGCTTTCTGAAAGTCCAGATACACTATATCAACTGACTCACCTTTGTCTACCTGTTTATTCACACCTTCAAAAAAACATAACAGATTAGTAAAACAAGACCTTCTTTGGCTAAAGCAATGTTTGCTATCTCCCATTAAGCCATGACTGTCTACATGTTCAGTAATTTTGTTCTTTATGATGGTTTCCACCATTTTTCCCGGTACTGACATCTGGCTCACCGGTCTGTAGTTTCCCGGATCACCCCCAGGAACCCTTTTAAAAAATTGGCATTATATTGGCCATCATCTAATCTTTAGATATTACAGATGATCTTAATGATAGTTCACAGATTACTAATAGTCGATCTACAGTCTCATATTTCAGTTCTTTCAACACCCTTGGATGTAAACCATCAGTCCAGGTGATTTGCTACTCTTCAATTTATCAAATAGTTGTAATACATCTTCTCGGTGTATCGATATTTTTTAAAATTCTTCCACAGCATTAATTTAAACACCATTTCAGTCATGGGTAACATTCCTACATCTTCTTCAGTAAAGACCGAAGGAAAGAATTCATTCAGTCTCTCCACTATGGCCTTATGCCCTCTTAGTGCCCCTTTTACCCCTCTATCATCTAATGGTTCAACTGACTCTTTCACAGGTTTTTTGCTATGAATATACTAGAAAAAGTCGTTATTATGCATTTTTGCTTCCACAGAAAGCTTCTTCTCAAAGTCTCTCTTTGCCTGCCTTATCAATATCTTGCATCTAACTTGCCAGTGCTTGTGTTTCCAATTTTTGTCATTTGGCTCCTTTTTTCCAATTCCTGAAAGATGCTTTTTTGGCAACAACATTCTCTTTGACCTCACCTTTAAACCATGCTGGCAGTTTTTTGGACTTCCTTCCACTTTTCTTAAAGTGTGGAATACAGTTGGTCTGGGCTACCAAGATAGTATTTTTAAACAACACCCAAGCTTTATGTAAATCTTTAATCTTTGCAACTGCTCCTTTTAGTTTTTTCTTAACTATTTTCCTCATTTTACCATAGTCTTTCTTTTGAAAGTTAAACGGTAGCACTGTGGATTTCCTTACCATCCTTCCTTCATTTATTAAATCAAACGTGATCATGCTATGATCACTATTGCCAAGTGGCCCCAACACCCAGGGGTGGCCCAAGGGGGTACGGGGCCATGTGTGGAGATTAATTGTGGGGCCTCATTTGCATAGGAAGCCTCATTTTCATCAATATTTGCATAATGTTAACATGCACTTTTAGTAAACATGCTTCTTAATGAGTGTCTGGATAAGGAAAGACTAACAGATTTCTAAGTTACTATATTCCAGTGACAACCGTCAGGCCCTTTAGGAAGTACTATAAACACTGACCATTTAGAACTCATAGCAAATCCACCATATCATAACAGCTCTGCCAGGACTCACAAAGCACCAAACCCTACCTATTAAAAGGCAACACTGCAAATATTAAAGCAATACATCTCAGAGAATACCAATGCATCGCCTACTGGGGAAAGAGAACAAGTGACATGGTCAAATAGAAACTACATGAACAGAATACCTCAGCTTGGTTAAAATGCAGAACATAGACCGTCACCAAAGAACAAGGGATCACAATTTAGAAATAGGAAGACAATAATTAAACTGGGAACCCCAAAAGCCAAACTTGGGATGCCCAACAACACTGGAGAATTAAAGCTATAAATTAATTTCCTCTTGTACTAAACAAAACACAAAAGGTGTTAAGATGCACATTTCCCAGAGCTGATATATTCCAGTTAATAAATTCAAAATAAAAAAGTATTTTTCTATCTTTTGTTGCTTGTGCATTTTCTTTTTCAGTTGCAATTGCTCCAGTCACTTTCTCTGGTTTCTTCATGTCTTCTGCGAGCTATCCATTTGTCCTTTCTTCTCTTTTAGATTTTTTTCCATTTTTTTTCTCTATATCTGCTTTAACATACTGATCTTTCCCCCTTTGCTCTTTCCTCCATTTCTTTCCTTATTGCTTTATCATCCACTCAAATTTCACCCTTCCATTCTCAATCTCCACTTACTCTTCCAATACCTGGCCCATTGTAGACTTTTCTTCCCTCCCTCACAAAATATATTTTCCCCTCTCCATTCTCATTCCCCATCCCTTTCTAGTCCTCCCTCAAAATCAGTCCCTTATAGTTCTAGACCCACCCAGCATCTGCCCCCTTCTAGTCCCAGTCTCCCAAGCTTCCACATCAGCCCATTTCCAGTCCTAGCCCCCCATATGCTGTTTTCCAGTTACATTCCAGCCCCCCATCAGCCCATTTCCAGACCTATTCCAACTCCCATCAGCCCACTTCGTCCTATTCCAGCCCCCATCAGCCCATTTCCAGGCCTATTCCAGCCCCCATCAGCCCATTTCCAGTTCTCTTCCAGCCCATCACCCATTTGCAGTCCACGTTCCCCCAATCAGCCCATTTCTAATCCTATTCCAGCTCCTCATCAGCCCATTTCCAGTCCTAGCCCCCCATATGCTCTTTTCCAGTTCCACTCCAAGCTCCCCCATCAGCTAATTTCCAATCCTAGCCCCCTCGTCAGCCCACTTCATCCTATTCCAGCCCTCATCAGCCCATTTGCAGTCTTAATCCAGCTCTTCATCAGCCCAGTTCCGGTCCAAGTCCCCCCCCCCCACCCCACCATTACAGCCCATTTCGTCTGTTCCCCTCCTAGCATCACAGCCCATTTCCAGTCGGTTCCCCCCTCCCCTCCCATCACAGCCCATTTCCAGTCTGTTCCCCCTCTCCCCATCACAGCCCATCCCAGTCCTAGCCACCTCCCCCCCCCTCCGAAGAGCCCTGCGCCATTTAAGGGGCTGCAGAGGGAGCTGGGGAAGCCCGCGCGAGACCCCAGCTCCCTCTGCACAGCCTGCCAGCGTGAAGAGCCTTTACCTTCATGCTGGTGGCTGTTTCAATGAAGCCGCGAATGCCGGGAAAGGTTAAAGGTAATGAAACAGCTGCCAGTGTGAAGGCAAAGGCTCTTCATGCCTGCGGGCTGTGCATAGGGAGCCAGGGCCTCGAGCGGGCTTCCCCGGCTCCCTCTGCAGCCGTCCATTGAGCAAGAATGTGGTTCGCCCGGGGCCCTGTGCGAACAACATTCTCGCTCAATGGACAGGCCGGCCCTGCCAACACCCTTATCTCTTGCACCAGATCTTGTGTTCTAGTAAGGACTAGGTCCAAAATGGCTTCCCCTCTTGTCAGTTCATGAACCAGCTGCTCCAAGAAGCAGTCATTTATTTCGTCTAGAAACTTTATCTCCCTAGCATGTCCTGCCGTGACACTAGCCCAGTCAATACCAGGGTGATTGAAATCACCGATTATTATTACTGTGTTGTAACTTTTGTTAGCTTCCCTGATTTCTTTGAGCATTTCATCATCCATTTGTTCATTCTGGTCAGGCGGTCGATAGTACACCCCCACTGCCATCGCCTTCCCCTTCCCCTTTTTACATGGAATTTTAATCCATAGAGATTCTACAGTAAATTTTGCTTCCTGCAAAACTTTAATCCTTTGTGACTCAATGCCCTTTCTAACATAGAGCGCAACCCCTCCTCCAATTTGATTGTCTCTATCATTATGATATAGTTTGTACCCAGGTATCACAGTGTCCCACTAGTTGTCCTCCTTCCACCATGTCTCTGAGATTCCAATCATATCTAACTTCTCATTTAGTGCTATATATTCTAACTCTCCCATCTTATTTTTTAGACTTCTAGCATTTGCATACAAGCATTTTAGAGGCTGTATTTTATTCATATTAATCTGGCTATCAGTAGGCAGGGGTTATTTGGAATCTTTAAGCTCTTTCTGCTCTGTACTCAAGGGCATTTGGGCTACTTTTGTCTTTATTGGAACCTCTCTACTGATATGCCCTAACTTCAGCCTTTTGCTAGTATCCTTCAAGGATACATTGTTCCAAACCATGCGCTCTTGGGTGTCAGCATTCCCTTATTATCTAGTTTAAAAGCAGCTCTATCTCCTTTTTAAAGGTTAATGCCAGCAGCCTGGTTCCATTCTGGTTAAGGTGGAGCCCATCCCTTTGGAAGAGCCCCTCCTTTCCCCAGAATGTTCCCCAGTTCCTAATAAATCCAAAACCCTCTTCCTTGCACCATTGTTTCATCTACGCATTGAGACTCCAGCGCTCTGCCTGCCTTATGGGTCCTGCACGTGGATCGGGAAGCATTTCGACATTCATCACAGAAAATGACCAATATAGCACTTAGCTTCAAAAAACAGAGCAACAGCAGGTCCAACTCCAATGCCAGGTATTTCACCAAGGCTGCTTCATGGAGTCCAACCACACTCGTAAAGCTAGTCCATCTACAAGAAAGTCAAACACACATGCCATAAATGTAACCACTTGCTAAGGCTAACACATCCCAACAAAAATGTACAGCAAAACCAGCCCACACACATACAGTTTTACTTACGGTCAGAAACCAAAACCATTGAGCAGATGCCCCAGGATTATGCCAAATCTATCACACAATAGTATAAAAAATGCTGCAGCTGCACACTTTTAAGACCCAGAGGGACTTCCCATCAACCGGGAAACACCACTACATCAGAACTATTGCAACCAATCATTCTCAAAGCCACAGGAACCATGGACTACCTCAATAAAGAAAAATACAAACTCAGCTGCAACTGGAATAAGAAAGAAAGCATACAAATGCAGCAGAAAATACAGACAACCTACCCACCACAATCCCACACTTTGTCTAACATGACAGTCACCAATAAACCCTCCAATCAATAAACTCATTCAATCCATTTGTTTCACAGAATTAAAATGGAATATACAAAACTGTTCCTTATGTAATAACTTTGATGCCCGATCCCCACCCCACTGCAGTGGGGATACATGATCCAACACAACACACTTATAATCCGCAAATGTATGGTTCACCAGGAAACTATGATATACAAACGGGGTTTCTTCAACTTTCCATTTCAGCTTACTACGATGTTCCATCAAATGGGTATTCAACTGTCGAGTCATTTTCCCAATATAAAGAAGTCCACAAGGACAAAGAAGTGCATACACTAAAGACTCTGATCTACAAGTGGTGCACCAACGCAAGCGCCACTGCAGGTCATTATGTGGGAAAACATCAGTTGCAATCATTAATGGACAAAATGAGCACAATCCACATGCACTATGGCCCGAACTGGAACAAGGCTCATCTTACCCCCTAGGAATTGCCAGACTCAAAATATTATGCAAATTCTGCCCCCTCGTATGTACAATTCTAGGCTTCAGACCATAAGGACCAGGTACATTTGAGAGAACATGAAAATGAGAATTGACAATCTGTTGGAACTAATGGCTTAGTGGGGAGAATTGAGTAACCAAATGTACAAACTGGGATTCCTCACAGCTATCTCACCATGATCTTGGAGTGAGAAGCTAACCCCTATCATTTTTGAAGGCATCCTTTTGGGTCCACTCTATAATCCAACATGGGTAACCCCTATCCTGGAAGGCCCTGACCAGCCCCTGTGATTGCTCCACATATGTAGACACAGAACTGCAGTTCTTGCAATATCTCAAAAATTTGGAAAATGGAAGACCATTTTTCAATGTCAAAGGGTGCATACTTTTATAGTGAAGGAGGGCATACCTATCTGTGCTCTTTCTAAAAACTAATGTATCAAACTCAACCTGCACCCTAGAAATCAGGACATCCAAAAAAGCTATTGAATTCCTCTCTCGTGTCATTGAAAACTGTATAAACGGGTCCTGTTGATTCAACCAGTTATAAAACTCAAAAAAATCCCACTTTGGACCCAACTCCACAGCATAAATACATCATCAATATAACTGGCCCACATATGTATATGCTGATGGTATCTGCAATCTAAAAGACATGCAGACTCAAAACATGCCATATACAAATTTGCTATTGAGGGAGCCATCGTGACCCCCATCACAATGCCTGAGCATTGCTGATACAACCAACTATTATAACAAAAATGTTTCACAGAACGCCAGCCAGGCCAATTGCATAAAAAATGCTAACTGATGTTGGATTACATCCACTCTCCCCACAAGAGCCACCTCTAAAACCTCCAACACTCTTTTGAGGTATGCTAGTGTACATGGAATTTACATCAAACGTAATGGAAAATCCTGGAACCAAAAGAGTGTAACAAATTTAAGAAATGTAGTCTCACATACAAAAGATGGAATGGAAAGCATTAGAGGACGCAAGAAGGAATCTAAATAAATAGACAAGGGTTCCAACAATGCCCCTTGTGAGGACACGATTTTACGCCCAGGAGGTGACTGCAAATTCTTGTGAATTTTAGGGCGTATATAGAACCATGCAATCTTTGGCACCTTGAGATTCAAATTTTTGAATTCTTTTTGGGTCAATAATTTATAATGCAATGCTGCAGACGTTAACTGTTTAATCTCCACCATAAGATGTGCAGTAGGATCCATGTCTAAAGGTCTGTATGTATTGACATCCAAAAGTTTGACGTAAAATTTCTTGATGGTAATAATCATAATCAAGCACCACCACGGCCCCACCCTTGTCTGTTTTTTTAAATAACAGTTACGTATGAATCATAATATTGTTAACGAGCTATCCATTCATCACAAGACAAACAGCAGCTATATTTCTTTAACTGAGAAGATTCAAGAGCCTTCATATCCTGTAGCACCAAATCTCTGAACACTTGTATTGCAAGGGGAGGTGGTGTCGGTGTTGGCGTTTGTTATACCCTGAGGTCTTTTTCCTTCAGTTTTCAATTTGAAATTGTTGATTTGTTTTCCACTTGCGGCAGACTATTTGTTATATCTATTGGATCAAGTATTTTTTGTGAAAGTGCAGCTACCGAACAGATTCCTGGGGAAGCAATATTTTTACTTTTAGGATGTCGTAGAGAAAGAAATGACAGGTTTTAGCTATATGTTGAATATGTGTGGAGAAGGAAAGGGAGGAGTCAAATATAATCCCAAGGTTGTGGGCTAAGAAAACAGGAAGAAGAGTGTTGTCAACAGTGATAGAGAAGGGAGAAAAGGGGGGAAGAGGGTTTAGGGAATAAAATAAGTCCAGTTTTAGCTATATTCAATTTGAGGCGGCAATGTCAGATAAGCAAGTAGAGATACAAGTTTGAAGCGAAGGAGAGATGTCAGGTGTAGATAGATCGATCTGAGAGTCATCTGCATAAAAATGATACTGAAAGCCATGGGAAGAGATGAGGGCACCAAAGGACTGGGTATAGAGAAAGAAAAGAAGAGGGCCCTGAACAGACCCTTGAGGTACACCAACTGAGAGAGGGATGGCAGAAGAGGAGGAACCTCCAGAACAAACACTGAAAGAGCAACTGGAGAGATGAAAACCAAGACAGTACAGGGCCTCTAAAACCAAGAGAGGATAAAGTGTCAAGGGGGAGGAGGTGGTCAACAGTATCAAAAGCAGCAGAAAGATTAAGAAGAATGAGAACTGAGTAAAGGCCTTTGGACTTAGCAAAGAATAGATCACTGGAGACTTTGGCAAGAGCTGTTTCAGTAGAATGAAATGGACAAAAACAAGATTGAAGTGGATAAAGGAAAGCTTGAGAGAGAAATTTGAGACAGTGGCAGAGAACTGCATGTTTAAGAATTTTGGAAATGAATGGGAGAAGGGAGATGTGTTGATAATTAGAAGGACAAGTAGGATCAAGTGATGGTTTATTGAGGAGAGGAGTGATTACAGCTTGCTTGAAGGCTACAGGGGAAGTTGCAGTGGAAAGCAAAAGGTTGAAAATATGTGAGATGAAAGGGATAATGGAGGAAGAGATGGAGTTGAGGAGTTGGATGGGGATGGGATCAGAAGAACAGGTCATGAGTTTAGAGGAGGAAAGAAGAAAAGAGTTTTCCTTAACAGAGATTTTAGAAAAGGATGAAAGGGTCATAGAGGTTGAGGGGAAAAGTTGGTAACAGAGAGGGGAAATAGGGGGTAAAGAAGATTTAGTGGGGAATTGAAGAGTAATCTTATGCACTTTGTCATAGAAGTAGTCTGCTAGGGTTTGGGCAGAGAGAGAAGGAGGGTTTGGAAGTTGAGGTGCCTTAAAAAAAGAATTGAGAATAGAAAAGAGATGGCCAGGGTTTGAGGCAAGATGGTTAGTCTGATGGAGAAAATAGTTTTGTTTAGCGAGTGCAATGGTGGACTGGAAAGAAAGCATGAATTTGAGGTGAAGAAAGTCAGAGAGAGAGCAGGATTTGAGCCAAGTGCATTCAGCTGAGCAGGCACAGGAATGTAGGTGGCAGGTAGATGAAGACAACTAGGGCCGAGGTGAGGTGCACTTCACAGGATGTGGAATGGGTAGAGCAAGGGTATCCAGAGTAGAGGAAAGAGCAGTATTATAGAAAGCTCTGGCTTCATCAACAAAGGACAAAGTGGAAGAGAGGAGACAGTAGTGGATAGAGTCAGTGTATCGATAGCATGAAGATTCCTAAAAAGATAGGAGAAGATTGAGAGGGGAGTAAATGAAGAGTGAACCTTAATAGGTGAAAGTCAGATAATGGAAGAGCGGAGGTATGGAAATTAGAAGTTGAACAATTAGAATAGAAAACAAGGTCAAGGCAGTGACCAAGCTGATGAGTAGGGGCAGAAGGGCAAAGCTGGAGGTTGAAAGAGGAAGTAAGGGAATGGAGTTGGATGCATAGGGGTCAGAGAGGTTATCAATATGAAAATTAAAGTCACCAAGAATAAGGGAGAGGGAAGAAGAATCCAGGAATAAGGAGGGCCAAGAGTCAAAATCAGTGAGGAAGGTAGAAGAGGATTTGTCAGGGTGTCTATAGATGACAGCGATCCGGAGAGGTAGGGGATTAAAAAGATGGATGGGAAAGGAATGAGATTGAGGGACAAAGAGGGGTTGAAATTGTCAAGAAAGAGAAAGTAGAAACCAAACACCACCACTGCGGCTACTTGGACGGGGAGAGTTGGAGAATGGATAGCTGCTGTGGTAGAGAGGGCAGCAACCGAAGCAGTGTCATCAGGGAGGAACCAGATTTCAGTAAGAGTGAGAAGAATGGAAAGTATGAAAGATAAAGAGATCATGGGTAAAGGGAAGTTTATAAGAAATGAAATGAGTATTCCATAAAGCACATCAGAAGGGGAGAGAGGAGGGGGGAGGAGAGGGATGTGGATGAGATTAGGGTGGTGGAGAGAGGAACTAATATGGGAGTGAGAGAGAAGTGAAAGGGGACCAGGGTTTGGATTAATGCCACCAGAGGACAGAAGGAGGAGGAGGAGAAGTGTGCGAGGGAGAGAGGAGGCAGCATGTTGGAAACGGGAATGAGGTTGTTTTAGAGAGTAAAGAGGGATAAATGAGAGGAAGGAGAAGGTGAGGCTCAAGAGCTGAGGAAAGGGTGGAGGATAAAATGGGGGATGTAATAGGGACAGTGAAGAGAGGGTGAGAAAGAGGAGGGTATTAGGTGGTGGAGCGAGGGAAAAAAGTTAGGGAGGATCAGAAAAAGGAGCAAAGAAGGATGTGGAGCCATAAGAAATGGCAGAGGGCAAGTAAAGTTAGAAGAAGGAGATTGATAGTAGGTAGTAATGGAGGAAAGGTAAAATAAATGAAATAAAGTAGAATAAATAAAATAGAATAAGATACAGTTAAGTAAAAGTCTTAAAAGACACTGAGATTATCAGAACGTATTAGCAGAGGAAATAATCAAATAACAGCGAGTGAAACCAGTAGGCAGGCAAGCCTTATCTCAAGTTGACTATAAGTCTATAAAGTGTAAAATATAAAATATTAAAATGTTAGAGACATCAGACATGGATCGATTGAAGTCATGTGAGCAATCTCAGTGCAATGGAAATAAGGGTCCCCAGCCCAGAATGGCTGGCATGCATTAAAGAAACAAACAGGCATGACCAGGCAATGTCAAATAAACTATCTCTTAGGACTTTTTATAGCAGGTAATGTAAGAAATTAAAGTAATTGCTTCTTTCAAGGTTTCAAGGGTGGGGGGTGGAGGGTAGTGGCCTCTGGATCACCCGGGTTCCCTCTTTTTCTTCTGCCGGTGCTGCTTGGGCTTGTTTAGGCTGTTCGTCTTTAGTTGTACAGAGCTGTTATGGACTTCGGTTTTACCCGATTAGCTAATAAAGTTCTCAGCCTTGTTTATATATGTAAGACATAGATAGACAGGAGGTTATGGTTACCGGCACTCAGAGGCCACTCTAAGGGCCACGCCTAAGAGCTCTTTGGTGTGGTGCTTAAGGGCAGGCCCGCCAGGGGCAGGTGCACCAGTTAGCTCTTTAAATTTAAACAGTTTGTCAGGCTGCTGATTGGAGGAACAGAGGAGCGGGGGAACAGGGGAGCGGGGGAGGAGCTCAACTTCCTTGCTCTCCAACCATGCCCTACAGTCACTCCAAATTTGGCTCCTCAGGTGTGCTATACATTTCTTCAATTCCTGGAATGTGCATAATACTTTTGTTTCCCCATCATGAAACACTGTCACAAGAAACTGGAGACCGAAAGCAAACTCCTTTATTGTATGAGGTAACTCCCCTGTGCTGTGCTGCTACCTTTGCAGAAAATCCTGGAACAGTAAGGTCTTAGTTCCCACCACCTGCACAGAGCATTCTCTCCAGTTAATTTGTGAAATTCTCTTTTTATCAGCAAAGTTCAGCACTCTTCCAATTATTGGTCGAGGAAGGCGGCATGGTTCTCCTTGTGGCCCAAGTCTATGGGCTTGGTCAAACCAGATCAGCAGTGATACAGAATCCAAGTCTACAGTAACTGCTCAGGGAGCAGTTCACAAAAGTGAATTAATGCACTGTCCTTCACTGCTTCAGTGAAAGCTATAACCTGGAGGTTGTTACAGCAACTCCAGTTTTCTTACCTCTCCAACTGCATGCATTTCTGTTCAACTCCTCCACCTGTTCTGCCAGGCCCTCAGTCACCACCTCTTGTGCCTGAATAAGCTGGGTATTCTCCATGACTCTAGCCCCTGTGTTGCCACCATGTCTCAGAGCTCCTGTATCATGGACTACAGCTGAGCTAACCTCTCTTCTAAGGTCGCAATAACAGATTGCATTAAATGCTGCGCCACATCATCATCCATTAAAACAAAGTGAGTTGTTCCGCTAGATATTGATTGCTTGAACTATAGTGTTTCAAGTAATCTAAAAACAGTAAGTGTGATGTTACCTCTGGCTCTTTGCTACCTTAGGAGTAAGGCTAAATCTGTAACCCATAGAGTAAAACAGCAAGCTCATTGGATTAAGTGCTATGCAAAACAAAAATAGTGATAAGGAGTCTCCTTGAAATATTCTTCACTGGATCTTGATGTTGGGGATGATGAACTGTCCATCTTCAGATGTCAAATGGAGTATGGTTTGTCACATTTGCATGGTGAACTTGACTTCCAATTTAGAATTTAGTTCATCATCCAGGAGTGCGGGATTCTATCAAAGGCTTTCTTATAGTCAGTCATGCTACACTAATTTTTCTGCTTTTCTTAACCCTAGCCATAATGACTTTATTTAGCAATATCTGGTCTTTGGTCCCATATACTCTCCTCTTGTCGTTTTTTTGCTCTACTGCCATATTATGTTGGAATAAACGTGATCATGTATGCTGTCAGCATCTATTGAAATGAACAGCTTTAGTTAATGTTGATCTATAGCTTTTGAGAATGTTACTTGGATTTTCCTTTGGAATGAGAAGTGTTCTTCCTGATATTAACCCTTGTGGTATTAAATCTGGCTCCCTGATCAATTGTCTTTTGCAGTGTGCCAGGTCTTGATGGAGGAAAGTTAACTGTTCCAGCCAAAAATTGGTCACTCCATCTGGATCAGGGCTCTTCTAATTGGGGGCCCTTTTTAATCTGTTTTATAACTTTTTTTGTTGCTACTTCAGTCCATTCCATAGCTTTGATGTTTTCCTTTTCCAAATTCTTTTGTACAGAATCTCATATAAAATTTCTATAAAACCTTTGTTTCCATTTTGGTTGGTGGTATTTTTCCCACACTGATGTTCATTCCAGTTCTCTGGAACGAACATCAGTATCTGACTTTAAAGGTCTTCTTCTGTTAATGCAGCATATTTCATTTTGATGTTTTGGATCTCTCTCAATATTTTAGGTGATCTTTGATACACTTAGTTATTTATCAGGGACACTTTTACATGTAGTGATTTTAGTTTTCCTTCAATATATTTTTCCCAAAGAGGAGTTATCTTTCTACTTTTCTTCTGGTTCTGTGCCCATTTTGGTAGAAATATCTCAGTAACAATTTTTGCTGCACAGTAGTGGATCCGATTTGTCTCTGCAGTATCCATAGATGGTTCTTTTATACAAATTATGCCCTAGGTAGGTAATGTAACTTTGGCAGTTGTTCCCTCTCATGAGTTCCAACACAGCTATCAATCTTCATACAGGACAGGGGGTTCGCTGCCAGATCTTCGATCTCTTGAGATCTCTTAGTTCTCCTCTGCTCTCTGGCCCCTGGTCTCTGTTCTGCATAATTTAAATCCTTCTATTCATGACCTTCTCCACTCATTCGGCTACCACGCATTTCCTCCTCACTTTGCCCTGCAGCGTTCGCTCCCTCCTGCTCCATATTCTCATCTACTTCGGATACCTCCATGTCTCTGCTCTTGTTATTGGGGCACCTTTTTTCTGAATCTGATTTTCTCTCTCTGTTTCTTTTTCTGCAGTATTGTGCAGCTGTTTTTAAACATCTTTACTAGGGTACTTTTCTTTAATTTGTCCAATCAAAGAACTTATAAGGGGATTGGTTGCCTTTTGTAGCTTTTCCTTTCTTCCATTTTTTGGTGAGCTCTCTGTGTATCCTCTGTTCTCCAGGAACAAGTAGGAAGTCAGTCCTCACATATGAGTGACATGGGCACCAATGAAGCACGCGTGGAGCATTTTCCCAGCTTTCAAAGAGACTGTGGGACATGCTACCATGCATGCATGTCCCCCTCCCGTCCAATAGTGCCATCTTGCTCAGTCTCCTTTTTTCTGTGGAGCCCAATGGATGTCTGTCCTGTTTCCCCAGAAAAATCCTTGCTAATTATCCTCAAAATAGTTTCCTGATTTGCATACTGGCTCCTCTTCCCACCTTGAGCTGGCGACATCCCCAGCGTTGTTCTTGGCTCCTTTTTGTCTTTTTTGATTGAGGCTTGCCTCGACCAGCATTCGCGCCTTTTTTCGACTGGGGATCATCGACCCCATCCAGGTGTTCCCCACCATGTCCCCCGGTGGGTTCAAAAAATGTGACCATTGCAATCAAACTATTTCAGTGACCGACACCCATGACTGATGCCTGCACTGCCTGGGATAGGACCATGACAGCCCCTCCTGCAACCTATCCCAGGCCATGATTCTTAAAACCAATAAAGAGGTCAGAGATGCAAGAAAAACTGTCCTCCAGGTCCGACTTGGCACTGGCCTCGACACAGAGTTCCAAGCCCAGCACTTCCCATGAGGCCCGAGCGTCCTTGGAGTCCCACGGCAGTGGCTCCTCTGAGAAGATTTCAGACCCCGAGAGAAAGAAGAAAAAATCCTCAAAGTCCACTGAGGTTGTGCAGGAGAAACCCAGTAAAACCACCTGGAGGAATTTGGGCATCTCTGAGAAGTGCCCGTCCAAGATCCTCAAGAAGGATTCCTCAGCTGGCGGAGACCATGCAAGGTTCCTCGAGACCGTAGTCCTCGTCAAGGACGCACTCATGAGAGTGCCAGCTTGGGCACCGAAAGCTGTGGAGCCTTCTGGCCTTGGAGCAGAACATCACTGCTATCTTGGCCCTGCAGCAGGCAATGATGGCCAATTCATCTGCATCATCTGCCCCGATGACCGGGCCCTTGACTACAGTGGAATCCATGGTCATATAGCCGAGCTCCAAGTGCCATTGTCCTCGGCACCGGTCGAGGTCGAGGTCCTGTTCCTCGGGCATCCGGTCCTCCCCAGCCAGTTTCCATGACTCAGACCCCAGTTCCTCTGGAAGTTGTTGGCCACTCTGCCCTGGCCTCCATGTTATGAATCACAGGACCTTGGATTCATCGTCACCACTCGACTTCGAGTGGGAGACTGATGACGAGGCATCCCTGGAAACCAAGTGGCACCGAAATATTCCCTTGACCCATCGCCCCCGGTGCCTTGGTGTCATTCTCCTTTGGGTGGCCTTCCACAACTTTGTCAAGGATATGACCAGGGCCCTCTCAGTGCAAACCGAGGTGAAAGAAGATCTACGCACCGAGGAACTGGAGATTCTCCAGTATGAGTCTCCACCCAAAGAGATTCTCACGGTACTTGTGCAGCAGATCCTCAAGTGGCTGCTACTCAGAATGTGGGAGATGCTGGCCTTGGTGCCAGTGGTGAGCCGGCACCTCAACGCCATCTACCACATCTGGAAGGACTCCGGTTCCACAAGCTTCAACTCCCATATAACTCCATGGTCATCGAGTTGACCATGCAGAAACTTAAGAGCTAGAAGACCCAATCTTCGATTCCTCCTGGGAGGGACGCTAGAGCCCTCGAGTGCAAGTGTTACCAGGGCTTCATGCTGGGTTTCCAGATTGAAGCCTATGAATTGCACATAGGTACAGTAAGTACCTAAAGGTCCTAACCCAAGAGTTGTCCAGGTTTTCAGCGGGACTGACTGGGGAACCCCTCCAGCGGTTCCAATCCCTGAACTCCAGGATCAAAAACTCTTCTAAGTTCCTTTCCCAGGCGGCCTATGATGGCTTTGAGTCAGCAGTTTAGGTAGCAGCAGCCAGCATCGGCACCCAACACCAAGCCTAGCTGCAGTTCTCGGACCTCAAGCAATGGGTCCAAGACACACTGCTTGACATCCCCTGCCCTGGGTAGAACCTGTTCGGCAAACCTATGGCCAACAAGGCAGCTGAGATTGAGGCCAATGTGGTGGCTCGACAGAGGCTCTCGAAGACCTCGTCCTTTCCCTGTAAGAACCATTGGGAAAAAGACCCCTGTTCCTGAGGAAAAAAGGGCCCTTTCAGCAGAGACACCACTACCAGCCCTTCTCGGGCCAGCAACAGGGCTCTCACCCTAAACGACAAGGCCATGGGGCTCAGAAGCTGAAGGCACAGAAGCCCCAGACCCCAGCTCCCGCCCTGCACAGGGGGAGTTTTTGACTCCTGGGGCAGGGCGTCCCCTCCCCCGGGAGACCTTCACAGCCCACAGGGGACCACCTGGCACTCTTTGCCCACAAATTGGCCAGTGTCACCTTAGACCAGTGGGTACTGCAGGTGGTAAGGTAAAGATACCTCCTCCACCTACAGCAGGTACCACCAAGGTTCTTTCCAGGAGAGCCAGTGCGACCTCTCCTTCACCAGACTCTTCTGCTCTCAGAACTCGCAGGTCTGCTCAGGGACAACACAGTAGAGCCTGTACCCAAACACCTATGGGAAAAAGGCTTTTACTCCAGATACTTCCTTGTCCCAAAGAGAACGAGGGGACTCAGGCCCATTCTAGACGTGAGAAACTTAAACAAGTTTCTGGTGAGGGAGAAGTTCAAGATGCTCTCCCTTGGAACACTGTTGCCTTACCGCCACCAGGGAGATTGCCTGTGCTCCTTGGACCTAAAGGATGCATACACTCACATCCTGATCTACCCCTCCCACAGGCAATACCTATGGTTCATGGTGGGAGGAGGGCACTACCAGTACAGGGTGCTACCCTTCGGCCTGGCCTCCTCACCAAGGGTTTTTACCAAATGCCTGGCAGTGGTAGCCACCTACCTGCACCTACAGAGGGCTTTTGTCTTCCCCTACCTGGACGATGGGCTCATCAGGGACAGTATGGCCTCAGAGGTCAATCAGGCCACAAAGTGTACAACCCTCCTCCTGCAGCATCTGGGGCTTGTCCTCAACTACACCAAATCCCATCTCTCTCCAGCCCAAAACCTGGAGGTCATAGGTGCTCAGTTGGACACGTTACAGGTCAAGGCTGTCCTCCCAAGAAAAAGGGCAGAGTGCCTCAGGCAACTGGCAGGAGAGGTAGACCGCTGCCGATCAGTGCTGGATCGTCTCCTTCTCTGCCTACTAGGACATATGGCCTCGACGGTCCACAGCATGCCCTCAGCCTACTTACACATGCGGACAGCCCAGTAGTGCCTACGCTTGCAGTGGACTCATGCCATGGGCAGGCAATTGGACAGGGTCAGGGTTACCTGCCAGCTGGTTGAGTCCCTCAACTAGTGGCGAAGCTTGCGCCTCTTCCAAGCGGCAATGCCCTCCCAGGCACCCGCGCCGCAGAGAATCCTGACCACAGACGCCTCCCTCCTGGGTTGGGGGACACATTGCAGAGACCACCGCACACATGGCAGCTGATCTCAGGTGGAGTCACTCCTACAGATCAATCTCTTGGAACTCAGGGCAATCTTCTTGGCTCTACGAGCGTTCCACCACCGCCTGCAACACCAATCTGTGCTGATCCAGACAGACAACCAGGTCGCCATGTTTTATATCAACAAGCAGAGGGGCATGAGCTTGTATTCCTTCTGCCAGGAGGCAGTGGCCATCCTCTCCTTTGCAGCATGCAACAGCATGCTTCTGCAAGTGGTGTACCTCCCGGGCCAGGACAACTGCCTAGCAGACAGGCTGAGCAGAATCCTTTGCCCACATGAGTGGTGCTTAAACCCCAGATAATGAAGCAGCTCTTCCACCTCTGGGGCAGGCCCATGATGGACCTATTCGCCTCTCTGGACAACACGCAGCTACCCCGCTTCTGCTCCTGTAGCCACACTCAGAGAGAGTGGTGGCAGATGCCTTCCTGATCTTGTGGTCCGAAGGCCTAATCAATGCATTCTCACCAACCTTCCTGGTTGCCAAGACCCTCTTTAAGGCCCAGTCATACTAATTGCCCCCAGGTGGCCCAGGCAACCTTGGTTCCCTCTGCTACTTTCCCTGTCAGTGGCACTCCCAGTCCCTCTGGGCTGAGCCCCAGACCTCCTGTCTCAGGAGGAGGGCTCCCTCCTGCACCTCAATTTGGGGTCGCTAACACTAACAGCATGATTGCTGAAAGGGTAGCATTGGCCTCTTTTAATATTCCAGGAGAAGTCGAGGAGAGCCTACTGGCCTCCCGAAAACCCTCCACCAGACGGGCTTATGCCTTCAAGTGGAGAAGGTTCTCCGTCTGGTGTGCAGAAAGGGAGGAGAATCCCTTCTCCTGCCATGTGCAACTACTACTTCAGTATCTTCTGCACCTGTCACACACCAGACTTTATTTGTGCAGCCACTTTTTTGGAGAACCAAATAGGTTTCCTTTTCCTCTTGTTTTTATTTTCTTTCCTTATATATGTATCTGCTGCCCCTTTTATTGCCTCCTTTAGTTTAGCCCATTGCAATTCCACTTCCCTTATCGTCTCCCACCCTGCCAACTCCTCCTTCAGCTATCCAGACTTTTGCATTGAGTGCCATATGTAGGATTATCTCCCCAGTGGTGAAAGGTCATAGATGTGCACTTCTTACAAAAAACTCCTGGCTCTGTGAATGCCTCAGATTTTTGGAAACTAGAATAGCAGAATTGGAGGAACTGATGCAGACAGAGGTATATAGAGGAGACCGATAGTGACATAGTAGAGAAATCCCATGTCCAGTGTAGCAGCCTTAGTGCTGCCTTGGAGAGCAATCATCTGGAAGTGGCTGCACAAATAAAGGCAAAAAACAGAGCTTTCACAAAATTCAGAAGTTTGCAAACAGAGGAACACAGAAAAGAATACAGGATAAAACTAAAAGAGACAAAGAGAAATAAGGATAGCAAAATCAAAGGCAGAAGAAAAGATGGCAAAAGATGTGAAGTGTGGAGACAAAACCTTTTTCAGGTATAGTTGGGAGAGGAGGAAAATCAGAGGTGGAATTGCAGGACTCAAAAGTGATGAGAACGGATTCGTGAAAGTGATATTGAAAAAGCGAACATGTTAAACAAATACTTCTGCTCTGTTTTTACTAAAGAAAATCCTGGAGAAGGACCACCTGTGATTGACAAATATACAAATGGGAGTGGAGTAGATACCACATCATTCACAGATGTTGTGTTAGAGCAGCTTGCAAAACTGAAAGTGGACAAGGCCATGGAACCGGATGGGATACATCCCAGGATACTGAAAGAGCTCAGAGATGTTCTTGCAGAGCCATTAAAGGATGGTTTTAATAGATCCTTGGAGACGGGAGAAGTTCCACAGGACTGGAGAAGGGCTGATGTGGTACCGCTTCACAAAAGTGGTAATAGGGAAGAGGTGACAAACTACAGGTCAGTAAGGCTTACCTCGGTGGCAGGAAAAGTAATGGAGGCACTCCTGAAAGAGCGAATAATGGACTTTCTCGAAACCAACAGATTGCATGACTCAAGACAACATGGTTTTACCAAAGACAATCTTGCCAAACAAATTTGATTGAGTTCTTTGACTGGGTGACCAGAGAACTAGACCAAGGGCATGCGGTGGATGAGATCTACCTAAATTTCAGCAAAGTCTTTGATACTGTTCCTTATAGGAGGCTTATCAATAAACTCAATAGCTTGAGGATGGGTCCCAAGATGGTGAACTGGATCAGAAATTGGTTGACTGACAGACGACAGAAGGTGATGGTAAATGAAACTCACTCAGATGAAAGAAAGGTGATTAGCGGTGTCCCCCAGGGTTCGGTCCTGGGGCCAATACTGTTCAATGTATTTGTGAGTGCTATTGCAGAAGGACTGAATGTCTTTTTGCAGATGACATGAAAATTTGCAACAGAGTGGACTCCCCTGAGGGAGTGGATAATGTGAGGAAAAATCCACAAAAGCTGGAAGAATGGTCTAATGCTTGGCAGTTAAGAGTTAATGTGAAGAAGTGCAGTGTCATGCACTTGGGAAGCAGAAATCCAAGGGAATTGTATGCAATAGGGGGCAAGAGGTTGGTGTGCAAGGACAGGAGAAGGACCTTGGAGTGATTGTTTCTGAGGATCTCAAAGTGGCGAAACAACAGTGTGACAAGGCGGTAGCAAAAGCCAGAAGGATGCTGAGTTGCATACAGAGAGGAATTACCAGCAGAAAGAGGTATTAATGCCCTGTACAAGTCACTGGTGAGGTCTCACTTGGAATATTGTGTTCAGTAGTGTACACTTTGGAGGAGAGGAGGGATAGAGGAGATATGATTCAGATCTTTAAATACTTAAGAGTATTAATGAACAAACAAACCTCTTCCAAAGACGGGGAAGCTGTAAATCTAAAGGGCATAACATGAAGCTGCAAGGGGGTAAACTGAGAGGCAATGTCAGGAAATACTTTTTCACTGAAAGGGTGGTAAATGCTTGGAATGTCCTCCCGATGGAAGTGGTGGAAGGCAAAGACAGAGATGGAATTCAAAATGGCATGGGACAGACACTGTGGATCCCTTTATAGCGACAGGATAAAATCAAAATAAACCTAACTAACTATTTCAACAAATAGGGGTGACCTACATGGAGCAGTTGGTATACCCCTAAACAAAGGCATGCAGCGGAGTGACCTGCACGAAACGGCAGGTGCACCTGCTCTTGCCGCCTTGCTAGGCAGACTAGATGGATCATACTGGTCTTCATCTGCTGTCATGTACTGTATGTTATCATTGTGCCTGCATCTCTCCTGCTTCTTGTTGATGAATAATACAGTTAACTCCCATACTCTCTGTAGGATGGTATGCACATATTGAACTATGCACAATTAATGAACCACAATTCTTGAAGATAGCATGGCTCACCTTCTTGATAAAATAATCTAGTAATTTTGGTATCTTTTCCAGGAGGGATGTTGGAAAACTCTCTGCCTTTCTTTGCTTTTTTAATTGCCGATACCATTACTAGAAAAACATATGAAGGTTGCATTTTGTTAAATCCTAGAGTTGGTTGTACTTTATATTTAAAATCCAATTGTTTGGTTTCAAGATGGCCGCTGTGCTGAGCGTTCCTCAATAATGCATAAGCGCAAAGGTAAGCTGTGGGTCTTCCCCTTGGAGCTCCAGCTATTATCCACTGGTCCCATGGATCGCTTTGTGTTACTCACGCAGGCACAGAAGCAGGAGATCCGCTCCGGTGTTGTGGTGGCATCTGAGGAGAGTGATTCGTCGCCCGCGGAGTTGGAGGTTTCTCTATCTCCTGCTGAGAGGGAGCTCCCATTGTGTCCTGCTCTGAGCGTGACCTCAGCGGTGTCGGTGCCCCTCCCCCCTTAGAAAGTGGGAGTGGAGATGCCGATGGAGGGGAAACTGCCTTGATCGGAGACCAGCTACCTACCGGAGTCACCAGGGAGGCTTCAGGAGCTCTGCCTGCTACGGAAGACTTGACGGTTCCTGTTGAAGGTGAGGGGTTTAATTCTCAATCTCCATTCTTAGCGACTTCTACTCCTGCATTTTTCACTTCCTCAAGACCGAAGGTTTTCACATTTTAATCGATTTGGGAGGCCATTACTTCTCTGTCGGAGGCAGTACAAAGTCAGACCAGAGCTTTATCTGCACAAACTCAGGATAATTCTGCAAAAATTGTATCTTTGGAGACCGTGTCTACTGGTGTTAAGTCTCAGCTGGAAGAACATAGTAGTCAACTGGTAACATTATCTGATTTAACTTCTGCATTGCTTAAAGATAATGTGGCACTTCGAAGTAAAATGGAGATCTTGGAAAACGCTGCTAGAGCTGCGAATTTACGGATTTTAAACTTTCCTAAAATGAAGGGTATTTCGGCCCTTGATATGTTTAAAAAATATTTGCAGGAAGTTTTCAAAGTGCCTGTGGAGTTGATTCCACCCTTGACGAGGGTTTATTATCTACCTCAGGGGAAAAAAGAACCAGCGGACTCAGAAGAGCTTGCAAATATGGATGTGTTAAATGTTTCAGATTTGCTTAAAGACTCTGATCTGGGGACGTGTGTTCCAGCTACATTGTTAGTGACTTGTGCGCTTGCTACTGATAAGGAATGGCTGTTAAAAATGTTTTTCAAAAAGAGGTTGGAGACCTTCTATGGTTTCTCTATTTCAATGTTTCCTGATATATCTAAAACGCAGAAGAGGAGACGGCTTTTTCTCCTTCATAAATCTGGGGTTAATCAGATTGGGGGTTCATTCTTTTTAAGATTTCCCTGCAAATGTCTGGTGATATATAAGTCGGTGAGATATATATTTTATCAGCTGGCTGATCTTGCAACATTTATTAATGCTAAATTGAAGGATAAAGTCTAGTCTCTGTGGCAATTTGTTAATTCCTCTCATAAGCCTGTGTACTCAGGGACCATCTTGCATTTCTGCTATGTTGAATTTGTTAAAGAATTCTTTCCTTAGTGGTATCAGAGGTTCTCCTGCTCTGGTAACCTGTGTCTCTCTCCCTCTGGTTGTGGACTATCAGTGATCTTAGGTTTATATTCCTTTTTTATATTTCCTGGTTTAAATGCTCCTTTGTATCACTGTCTACTTCAAGAAATGTTCTTGATGTTTATGCATAAATTCAATAAATATTAAATATAAAAAAAGAATCCAATTGTTTAGAGACATAATGGGATAAAATATAAGTTCTAAGGATGAGGAAATCTCTAACAGGATTAAAGCCCCGGTGGGATGGTTATCATCTAATGGCTCGAGGATAAACTTAATAGAAATCTTAGGCTCTTATTCTACACAGGATGGCTGTACATAAATCAGATGTCATTACTGTGTAGATGATGACACACTTTCAATTTGCAATAAAGTATTGGTATCTGGGTGTTAGGATTGCTGTTCAATTAGCATTTTAATATCATTGAAAATGATTTAAAAAATGCATTCTTTTCCCCAAGCAATATTTGAGAAGATTACAGCAATATAGAAACATAGAAAAATGATGGCAGATAAAAACCATCTGGCCTATTTCATCTTTCCATCTGTAACAACTACTAAGCTCTACCATCCCTTCTTTTCCCTTAGAGGTCCTCTGTATTTGTCCCATGTTTTCTTGAATTCAGATACAGTCTTCAAATCTAGCACTTCCACTAGGCAATTCCATGTGTGCACAACTCTATCTGTAAAGAAATATTTCCTCAGATTATTCCTGAGTCTATCCCCTTTCAACTCCATCCTATGCCCCTTCATTTCAGAGCTTTCTTTCAATTGAAAGAGGTTCTACTCTTGTGCATTTATACCATGGAGGCATGTAAACATCTCTATTATAGCTCCTCTTTCCTGCCTTTCTTCCGAAGTACACATATTGAGTAACCGGGTAGCCGGACCCGGCGCCCCCTCTCTCTTTTTCCCACAGCCCATTACCCCAACCCCACCCCTTTCAGCCCCAATAATGGCACAGACCTCAAATCTTGGTGACAACTGGTCGCAGCTTTATTTCAAACAACTCATTAACATTAAACCGGTACATTGAACCAATCAACCCCCGCGGATTGGTGAACTGCCAGCCATGCAACTAGCAAGGCGGCCACGCCTCCGCTCAAGCCGTGGTCCCCACCAACGGCCAAGTTCCGCCACCCCTATCCGACTTTGCCATGTTACTAGCAAAAGTCTTCCAGGGGTTGGCCGGGTCGAGGGCACCCCGCCCCTCCCCAAGTCGCCTAAGGCTCCGGACCCCGGACCTCCGGGATCCCGCCACCGGCACAGGGGACAATCTCTACCTGTGCCGCCCCCCCAAAGCCCCAAGCTGCGACCAGTGTGGCCTTTCTCGAACCACTTTCTCCAGTGCCTCCTGCCAATCATTCAGGAGCAAATCCATTCCCACTGGAGATAAGTGCACCCCATCGTCCCTGTACAATCCCAAGCAGGCCACCTCCACCCATGGATGCTGAACTTGGAACCCGCCCTGTTCGCAGACCCATCTCCCAATCTGCCTATTAATCTTGGTCAACCCACGAGACCAACACCGCTGCCCCCAGCACGCAGGCCTCGGGATGATGTCAGACCAAATTAACAGCACCCCTGCAAACATATGAAACAGTACAGAAAAGTCTTTCTTGGCGGCTCTGATCAGCTGCTTGCACGTCCAAGATGCCAGATCATTCCCCCCCAAGTGCACCAAGACAATCGCCGGCTGGCCTCTGATGCGCTGATGGAGACGAAGCAAAGGCATCTGCTGCGTCCACCGCAGACCCCGCTCGCCCAGCCATGACACCGCCACCACCGCAGGATCCAGACTCAAGTTCGCTCCACAAGGTCGATGCTCCGCCCGCTGGCCAGCCCAATAGACGAAGGAGTGCCCCAACATCCAACAGTCCCGCACACTTATACCCCCATCTACAAGAGAAGAGCACAGCATTAGCAACCCCCAGCCCCCCCCATCTGATTATTCATAAGCGGACATAGCTCTCGAAAGCCCTCGAGCGCCACCGGCCAATACTGCGAATCAGCTCACTCGACAAGCCCGCCGCGGCCGCACTGGTCAGCGCCCCGATCCGAAAAGAATGCGACAAAAAAAGGCGTGGGTCCTCCCCCAACCGCCGCAACGCCAAACGCAATACTGCCGTGACTTGGAAACGCGTGACCGGGGAGGCATCCCCGTGCACAAACAGACCACTTATGCACTCCGGGCGAACGGCCAAGTACTCCCGCATGGCAGAGAGAGGGCACGTAAGCCCTCCCGTCGCCCTAAGGACCACCCATAACCCTTTACCAGTCTGGTCCGTCTTGGACTTAGCCAGCAAAACCCGCATGCGCTCGCCCTCGATCCAGACGTGCCGCCGCCGCAAACTATTCCCACTATCATATCCCCCCGAAGCCTCCGCCAACTCACCGACCCTGAAAGCCCCGAAAAAGGCCAAACAGAACACGGCCCGGAAGAGCATGTACTCGTATGGAGCCCTCGCCACCTGCGCCAGCTCCTGGCACACCCTTTCCAGTAAGGCGTGAGTGATCGGCCGACGGCGATCCCGCGGAGCTGGCTGGGATCGCTCCCATCCTTGGAGCAACCGCCGCGCTAGCAAGCCTCTGCCACCAAAATCCCCCCCGACTGCCCTGGTGAAGAATCCAAACCCCGCCAGATGATTGCGCACCGCCGATCTCGTGACCCCATGCTCCTTCGCCCACATGACGTACTGCCCGAGCAACACGTCCGGCACCCTCCCCCCTTGCCAGCCCCTCTCACACAAAAATTGCTGCACCCGCGCGCAACCCCGCCGATACGCTTCCCAGGTGTTAGCTGCCACTGAGTTCTTCAATAGATGCCTCATCGCTGCTGGCCAGCGCTCCACAAGCTCGAGGGGACCGCCAGCCCCACCTCGTCCGCCTCCGGGGCCAACATCCGAAAACGCTCCATCTGAAAACGGGAAAGAGTATCAGCAATTTCATTAACTTGTCCAGGAATATGCTGCGCTTTCAAATCGATATTCAAGCGCAAGCATGCCAGCACTACCCATCGCATAAGCGCAGCCACCCTACTACAGCGAGGTGAATAACGATTGACGACATGAACCACCGCCTCGTTATCGCACCACCACAGAACCCTGCGGTGCACCAGCCTATCCGGCCATAATTCCAACACAACCAATATCGGAAAGAGCTCTAAGAAGGTGATATTGCTCAACAAACCTTCATCTGCCCAAGCCTGCGGCCATCTCTCGGCACACCAAGCCCCCGCAAAATAGATTCCTAACCCTGCTCCCCCCTCAGTGTCAGTGTAAAGCTGCAGGTCGCTACTGGAGATCTCCGCCTCGCGCATAACGGACGTCCCGTTAAATTCCTTTAAAAAGGCATCCCAGACGCGCAGATCCTCACGCATCACCTGAGACACGCGAATGCGATGATGCGGCCGGCGCACTCCGGCCGTCGCTGCCGCCAAGCGCCTACTGAATACCCGCCCCATAGAAATAACCTTACAGGCGAAATTAAGAGACCCTAACAATGCCTGCAGCTCTTTCAGTGTCACCTTAGACGAGGCCAACACAGTGGCTACTAATATCTGGAGCTTCCGCACCTTCTCTTGCGGCAACCGCGCCACCATGTTCAGCGAATCGAGTTCGACACCCAGAAAAGTAAGCTGTGTGGTCGGGCCCACCGTCTTACCTTCCGCCAGTGGAACCCCCAACTCTCAGGCCATTCTGACGAAACCTTCCAACAGGTTCGCGCAGGTTGCTGACTCCGCCTCGCCAACAAACAGGAAATCATCGAGATAATGCACCACCTCCGACTCCCCCACCCTTTGCACCAGCATCCAATGAAGGAAGCTACTAAACATCTCGAAGTAGGCGCAAGATATCGCACAACCCATCGGCAGACACCGGTCGTAGTAAAACGCACCTTCAAATTGAAAACCCAGCAGCCGAAAAGCCGACTCTATATCCACCTTTGCCATCAGCGCCCCGCACCCGGCCTTCGATACCAACTCGACCGCCTTATCAAAGGAGGCATACCGCACTGTACAGAACTCGCGCGGGATAGAATCATTAACTGAAGTTCCGTAGGGGGAAGACAAGTTGTGGATAAGTCTAAATTTGCCCGGCTCTTTCTTGGGAATGACTCCTAATGGAGAAATGACGAAATTCGCAAACAGGGGGTCGCTGAATGGCCCCGCAACTCTCCCTAAGCGCAATTCAACAGCCAACTTCTCACGCGCTACCGCCGCCCAGCGCCGAATACTCGGAGAGTTGCTAACCGATTCGGTGACCACATCGCCCTGCAGCGGAATAACAAAACCACACTTAAAACCTAAATGCAACGCTACTCTATCTTTTTTCTTCGGGTACCGAAGAAGCCAGCTACCAAGCACCTGCACCTGAATTGGAGAAGGTGCCAATTCTGCAAGAGCATCCTCACTTGGCTCCCGGAACGGAAGGAGGGGCGGCTCCTTTTTTAACGCATTTTGCCGCTGAATGGGGGCCCCCGCAAACCGAGCATGCATGCCGGAATTTACAGTCCGGGAAGGGGCAGGAGGCCCTATTATATCGCCAACACAAGTCGGTACTGGCTCCGAGAGCCGACTTCGGCTGCCCCCCGAGGGGCCCTCCACGAAAGGAACGACTTGCTCCGCCCGAAACCGCCTGCCCCATCTTAAATCCCCCTGTTCCTCCAGGCCCCACCTTGACCGACATCTGCATCAACCACAGATTAATGTCTTGCGTCCCCCAAGTTAAGAGCCTGTTTTCTTCCATTTTATCCCGAAACTTCTCATCGTAATTAAGCCACAACCAGCCTTCGTGCGCTTGAGAAGCTCCCAAAATAGAGTCAGCATACGACAGCAAGCTGCCATACTGCTCGGGAAAATGATGACCCCAAACACTCGCCAACCTCAAGAACGATCGGACCCAATTAACGACATTGCGTGACACTGAACGAACCCGCCCAGCCTTCTCATCTTCCCTCCTTTTTTTCCTGCTATCCCCGGATCGCTTCCGACCCTCGAGCAAACGAAAGATGTCAATGTATTTACGTTTAAGGATCTTCCGCCGCAACTTTTTCGGGACACCCTCCCATAACTCGGCCATGGCCGCTAGAGAAGCCGAACCTACCCCCACCACCCCCGAAGCACCCCCATCAACCGATACTGCCTGCTCCTGCAGGAGGAGTGGCCTAGTGGTTGGGGCAAGGTACTTCGGGCCGGAAGGTCGGGGGTTCAAATCCCACTAGAGGACAGCAACCTTGGGCCAGAAGGACTGGGGTTTCTAGTCCCACAGGTGCTCCTTGTGGTCTTGGGCAAGCCACTTAACCCTCCATAGCCCATGTTCCCTGTAAAATAGTTCTCTGTGTGCTGTGCTTTCCTGTCTAATCAATGTGTTTATACCTCAAAAATTTCCTGTCATGATTTGACAATTTCCAATCTGTAATCAAACCGCTGCTGATCGCTGGAAGTAGCGGTATACAAATGTATACTAAATAAATAAATAAATAAATTATCCGAGTACGACTCAGCACTCACCGAAGAGGAAGAGGAATCAGAGCTATGCCGCCGCCGACAGGCATGCTTTCTCTTCTTCCGCGCCTTCCCAGATCGCTCCGCCTGAGCGCCCTCACCTCCCCCTCCCCCAACCCCCCGCCCCAGCGACTCACCCGCCAATCCTCCGGCCGATGCACCTTCTGACACCACGGGCAGCCCGGCACGGGGGTCCTCAGCCACCTGCTGTGCACGTGCGTCCTGCTCCCGCTCCTCCACATTCGGTACTGCTCCCGCCACGCCGCTTTCGGACTCCATACTCGCCGCTCGCGCTAAGTCCGCCCCAGGCGGCACGCCTCCAGGAGCCGCAAAAAAAGGTACCTGCGGAGATAAAAATGGGGGACAAGGAGGGGAGAAAACAGAGGGCCAAGACGGCTGCCATGCCCCCACCCAATCCATCCCCGAAGAACCCTGCCCCCCGGCCTGCCACCTATCCCAAGTGGTCCGCTGCTGTTGAGGCATCGCACCGCCAAGCGCAGGCGTATACCCCCTATAAGCTTCCCTGCCACCGCTCCCCCCACGCACGGCACTGGCCCAGAGGCTGCTCCAATCCCAAGGCCCGCAGCTGCCCAATCCCCCACCCCCCCCCCAATGTACCCCAAATTCGGCCCCCCTTCCCCAGAGTGACCCATGGCCACATCGTCCCTCAGTCCCATCACATTAGTAGCCGGGTCCGAGGGCATACCTGCGGGCCTGACTAACCCCCCCGGCGTCCGCGTCCCCCGTGGCCTAGGAGAGCGCCCTCTACTAACCCCCCGCCCCACCGCAGGGGAGGTAGAAGCCCCCCTTGGAGTGCCCCTCGCTACCCCTGTGGCTTGCTCTGTCCCCCTGCCTCTCTGCCTCGCTCTCCCCTCAGTGCTACCCCCCTTCCCCGATTGCCTTCTAGCCCTCCCCCGTGCAGCTGCCCTCCCAGCTGTCCGCCCCACCCCAGTCCTTCGGGACCCCATCCGCACACCTGGCAGCCCCTCAGCCACGAGAACAAAACCAGGCAGTCAGCAAAGGGGTTGATCCGTCGCCCCCTGTGTGTTTTACTTTATTTATTTTTTTGACTACCCGCCCGAGCCCCGACTGTCCTTAGGCTGCCCTCATGATTGGCAGTTATTTAACACGTTGCTAAAGCGAGCAGCCCCCCGCAACCGGTGAAGACAAGAAAAGTACTTTACTCGCCCAGGAACCGATGACCTGTACGCTGTTGGCCAACCGCAGCGCTCAATCACTCTACAACTCCGACCTGGTCCCGCCGTCCCACCGGAAAAGGCCGCCGACTCACTGCCACCACGATGCACTCCCAAAAGCCGCCGACCTCCTGCCAGTTGGGCGCCCGCTCGCATGTGCTCCGGGCCGGCCGCAAGCTCCGGAGCACATGCCATCCCTCGCACCTGATTGGCTCCGCTCATTAAGACCCGAGCGGAGCCAATCATTTTAAATGACGTGCACAGCGTATTGACGCTGACGCACGTGCCGGCCTCCACACGGACGAGCAGGGTCCCGCGCCGGGCCGAGCACCCGGTTACGGGCGGGCCCCAGGACCCTGCCCGCGCCCTGGTACATCTGTAAGTCTATCACTATTTGCTTTATGACGAAGACACTGAGCATTTTAGTAGCTGCCCTCTGCACTTACTCCATCCTGTTTATACCCTTTTGAAGGTGCAGTCTCCAGAATTGCACACTATACGCCAAATGAGGTCGCACCAAAGACTTATACAGAGGCACTATCATTTTCTCCTCCTTCTGGCCATTCCTCTCTATATGAACCCAAGTATGCTTCTAGCTTTCACTATTGTCTTTTCTACCTGTTTGGCCATCTTAAGATCAGAAAATTATCCCGAAGTCCTGCTTTTCTTTCATGGACAGAAATAATTCACCACCTATACTGTACCACACCCTTGGATGTTCAGAGCCCAAATTCATGACCATGCATTTTTTTAAATATTAAATCTCAGCTTCCAAATTCTTGACCATTCTTCAAGCTTTGCTAGATGCATCCCCATGTTATCTACACTGTCCTTGGCATCTATCCTATTGCAGATTTTGTTATCCACAAAGAAACAATCCTTACCCAACAACCCTTCAGCAATATCTATAAAAATGCTAAAAAGAATCAGACTAAGGACTGATTCCTATGGCACGCTACTGATGTCCTTACTCTCAGGGTGAACTCCATTTAACATTACACTTTGTGGCCTCCCACTCAACCAATTTATATCGGTCACTATAGAGTCCCATCCCTAGGGCGCTCAATTTATTTATCAATCACTAGTGTGGAACCATGTCAAAGGAAAAATCAGATTTTTTTTCACAAGACCTGCCTTTAGTAAAATCATGCTGCCTTGGATCCTGCAATCCATTGTATTCCAGAAACCTACCTATACTCTGTTTTAGCAGCATTGCGATTAATTTATTGACCACAGAGGTGAGACAAACTGGTCTATAGTTCCTAGCCTCTTCCTTACTTCCACATTTGTGTGGAGAGACTACATGCGCCCTTCTGCAGCCTTCTGGGACCACTTGCAACTCAAAGGGGTTTGTCTACTGAACCGCATTAATAGCCAAAATAGTGCGGTAAGCAGCAAACCTTTGCGGTATTGCAGAGGGCATTCCCAAGGGAAGTCCTACAGATACAATGGAGGTTTAAAGTTCCTGCAAAGACCCCACATTATCTGCCTTGGCAGATACCAAGAGAAGTCCTGCAGTGCCCGCCGAAGCAGGCACTGCGGGTACCCGCAGTAAATCCATAGGGACGGATGGTAGCAATTGAATGCACAGAATTCTTCACTCCTTCCTTTTTCATAGGTCCAAACAAAGATGGACACAATCTCACAGTACTGCCCTCTAGCAAGAGGCTAGAGGGCAGCATCGTGTAATGGTGGCCATTTTGATCAGGCTACTAGATGGGATAGGAGAGATCCTATATGTTCCTGCCCCATTTTCCTACTAGTCACCAAGAATTTCATGGTATGTGTGGGGGAGAGGGCCCTGGGGGGATTGGGGAGCTGCGGGGCCCCCCTTGCCAGCTGGCTTACTGGGATTTTTGTTTTGTAAGGGGAAGTGGGAGGGGGCCATGGGGCCCCTCCACTCTTTCAATTCTTTTGGGGGGGCAAAGGAGGGGGGCTTAGCTGACTGGCTAATCGAGACCCTTTTGAGCCTCAGGGATGTTGCACTGATCCTCCCTATGCACCTCCTGATGGAGACTGGGAGTTGCCTCTGGGAGATTGGTGCTGCAGAAGGGGTCACCACAGTTATTTTTAATATTGTTGGTGCTGCGGATAACAGCACTGATCGTCTGCAGGGAAGAGCCTGTGTTTTTGTGCATCCCGGCAGATAATGCCACCTCTTGAGGTACTGCTATCTGCTGCCATGATTGGGCCCAATTTTGGCAGCCTCTATGCAAAATCTTTTTCACATGGTGGCTGTCAACTATGGCCACCCTCACTGCTCACCCCAATCATGCCCCAAGGGAGCTGCACCATGCAAAAATCAAATATCATGGAAAGTTGCCTGCAAGACCTGATTTTTTTCATAAGAAAATAAGATATGCTATACTGGGTCAGACCAAGGTCCATCAAGCCCAGTATCCTGTTCCCAACAGTGGCCAATCTAGGTCATACATACCTAGCAGTTTCCCCAAAAGACACAGGTTCCGCAATGCTTGTATTGGGTCAAGCATTGACATCCTGGGTCCCTTCTTGTGGGCTGGCTGCTATCATGGAGTTTAAACCCTGCAGTAGCAGCTAACACACTTTAGTAGACATAGCCCTAAAGCAGCATTGAAAAGGTCAAACGGCAGAACTGCCACAACTTCCCTAAGTTCCTTCAATACTCTTGGATGTATCCCATCCGGTCCCATCACTTTGTATACTTCATTCAAGATCCATCTCACTTCTGTTCCTATTTGATCTTTTCTGAGGTCCCGCTCCTGGCCCTACACCCGTGAGCACAGAACAGAAAGAGTAGTTACTGACCTGTAACAGGTCATCTCCAGGAACAAGAAGGAATGTAGTCTTCACATATGGGTATCGTCGGTACCGACGGAGCCTGCGCAGGAACGCTCCCCAGCATCCAATAGGAAAGCTTTTGGGAGCATCCCACAGCGCATGCGTGCTGCCTTCCCGCCTCTGTACCTCTCTCACTTCAGTTCTTTGTTTTCCGCGGAGCTGACAGGACGTGTACCCTGTCACCGCAGAAAGTGTCCTTTTATTTATTTCTTTTTTGTGGTCGCGTCTGCCTTCATTCGACGCCTACCGGTACCGCCGGTTCTTCTTCTTCTTTCTTTTAAAAAAACCCAAAAGTTGTATTTTCAGGGGGTTTTCCCCTGTTCTGGTGCTAGGTGCCATTTTGGGCATTAGGCCCATTTTTCTTCAGGCATGGAGAAAACAGCTAGTGGTTTCAAAAAATGCTCAAAGTGTGGCGGTACCATCTCCCTCACCGACACCCATGATTGGTGTCTAAAATGTTTAGGTCCTGAACATTGTCCAACGGAGTGTCTCTCCTGCACAAGGATGACAAAAAGGGGCCTGCAGAATAGAGCTGCAAAACTCAGTACCCTTTTTGTCGCCAACACAATGTCAGTTGCATCGACGTCTTCCAGGGCTTCATCTTCCTCTCATGGATCTCAGGTAACTAAACCTAAGTCTTTTAAGACTAGCCGGTCCTCTAAGGGTAAATCTCCTTCAAAGTATCAAGATGCCACTGGCGTTGCCCTTGAGGATATTTCACCGGCAAAACAGCCCCAGTGGGAGTCTTCGGGCTCCAAAGCATTAACGGGGCTCTAGGATGTTCCAGAAGCCTCCACCTCTCCAGAACTACTGGTGCCATGTTCTGGCTTCGTAGCTGCTTCCAACGGTACCAACACCCAGGCATCGGCAGGAGCGATGGATAAAAGAATCCTCGCTATTGAACGCAGTCTAGCGTCCCTCTTAGCAGCCTTGGTACCGCTAAGATCGCTACAGATGGTTCAACAGGTATCGGTACCAACTTCGGTACCGGTACCGACAGTACCTGCTTCGACAGGACTGCTTCCCCCCATGCCGAGCCTTGAATTGATCTCAGGTATCGGGGATCAGGAACCGAGACATTTCGGTACTGACTTCGAGCAGTACCGATACCATGTGTTATGGGAGCCCCCGGTAAAGAGTGGCCTTGAATCTTCCAATTCCAATGGCTCTGACAATTCTACCGGTACCAGAGCGAATCTCTTAGAGGATTCAACTTCTTCTCCTCAACTCAGGATGTCTCCTCCAGAAGATATGTCCTTCCAGGATTTCATATGTGATTTAGCTAAGGGTCTTGCAATCACTGTGATTCCAGAAAAGGAACCTAAGGCAGAAGAATGAAGAATTCTACAATACCCTATGGCTCCAAAGGAAGCAGCTATGCTTCCCATTCACAAGATCTTACATGATCTAATGTTGAGAATGTGGGAAACTCCTTTAAAAATATCTTCACATTCCCGACACCTTGACACAAGTTGTCCTGGTTTTCAGAAAACTCAGTTACCACACCATTCAATGGTAGTGGAATCGGCCATGCGAAGAATCAAGAGTGCTAAAACACATTCTTCTAATCCTCCAGGCCGTGAATCCAGGACACTCGATGCCTTTGGGCGTCGATGTTTTCAATCCTCCATGGTATCGGCCAGGATCATTTCCTACATTCTTTATATGGGAATGTTCCTGGAAGAAGTCACTTAGAGCTCATTAGCCCTTGTGTCTCAGAGGAAAAAAGAGCGGACTAGCTTATTCTGGTCAAGCACGCCCAGAATGTCTCTAAATTTATGAACCGTGCTACTTTTGATTGCTTTGAAAGTATTAGCAGAACCTCTGCTATATCCATAGGAGCCACTGTTCCCTCTAAGCTGTGCGCGTGTGCGCGCGCACACACCTCGCCGAGCGAGCGCACATACTTTACAACAGAGCACACAAAAATTACAGCTCTGATTCTGATAGAAAACAACACAGACGTCTTAAAATGTAAAAGTTATGATTGTAATTACTAGAAATTTTCCGCTTCATTTAGTAATCGTCTATTTTCATTTAATTTGATTAAAATCAATGTGGTGTACATACTGTATTCTGACGTGTAGTCAAATTTTAAAGTATATAACTCCGAGTGTCGTTATGTGGCGCACAAAAATTTAACCTTCCTTCAAAAGCTGCACACAGCTGATATTTTATGAGCACACAACCTACAGAAAATTAGAGGGAACATTGATAGGAGCACGTCGTATTACTTGGCTTCAAGCATCAAACTTAGAACAGTGGGTGCAAGAAAAGCTGGGAAACATTCCTTGTACAGGAGAATCTCTTTGGCAAGGACAGGCAGGTCAAGGCTGCTCAGCTTGAATCTGAAAATACTACCTTGAACAGACTATCAAAGTCTACAGCTAACCCAGCAAAGAAGAAAATATTCAAAAAACCTTTTTTCAGTAAGAAAAAGAAGCCTTACCCATCTTACACCCATCAGAGCCACTGTCCGCTTCATGTTCCCCAGAAGGGGCAACAACAGAACAGATAGCAAAGAAAGCCGCAAGCTCAAAGAGCTCAACCGGCCCAACAGACCCAGCCCCCTCAGGGTCTTTGACTTCTACCTAGAGAACTTAGTCATTCTGCCCCTAAAAGATCCAGAACCCTTGACCATTCCAGGCAGACTGTGCTTTTTTGCCAAAAGGTGGCAACAAATAACATCAGAAAACTGGACTCTGTCCATCATACCCTGAGGGGGCTGGGTCTGTTGAGCCGGTTGAGCTCTTTGAGCCTGCGGCTTTCTTTACTGCTTAGACAAGGACTCCCGTCGGGATGCCTCGTTTGGCCAGGCTGTTCTCCAGCATCTCTTCCATACTTAATACAACTCCTATCCACCATCCACGGTTTGGATGCCAGAGGTCCATGGGAGGAAGCATGACCCATCTCACCTGGGTTCGCAGCTTGCTGGGGTCACCCCTTGGCATCTCTCAGCTGGGGAGTCCCCATATGTGAAGATTACATTCATACTTATTCCTGGAGATAGCATATTCTGCCACAACTTCCCTAAGTTCCTTCAATACTCTTGGATGTATCCCATCCGGTCCCATCACTTTGTATACTTCATTCAAGATCCATCTCACTTCTGTTCCTATTTGATATTTTCTGAGGTCCCGCTCCCGGCCCTACACCTGTGAGCACAGAACAGAAAGAGTAGTTATTGACCTGTAGCAGGTATTCTCTGGGAACAGTAGGAATAAGTCTCACATATGGGTGATGTCACCAATGGAGCCTACATGGGAACGCTCCCCAGCTTCTGTAGGAAGTGTTTTGGAGCTCCAACACACATGCATTCCTGTCTTCCCGCCCAAAGGAGCCATCTTACCTCAGTATGATGACATAGCTTAATCAAGCAACAAAAAGGAAAACAACTCCACAGGGAGGAAGGAGGGTTGTGAGGGCTTATTCCTGCTGTTTCCTGAGAACACCTACTGCAGGTAAGTAACTATGCTTTCTTTGGGAACAAGAAGGAAGTAAGTCCAAACATATAGGACTTCCTTGCTACAGGCTACTGAAAAAACCTGTAAAAAGCCCAATGGGGCAATCAGAAAAACAAACTAAAAGAAACAGTGTGAGTAATCATTGTAGGATTCTGAAAGTCAGTGCCAGCATGGACATAACATTAGGATGACTCTACGCTAACCTGGACGGACAGAAGGACCAGTGAGAAGGAGTTGAATCTAAATCCCAAACAGGTGCCAAATACGACTTGGCCAAAGATACTGTTATGCTGGGAATCTCCATCCAGACAGTAATGGGCTCTGAAGGTGTGGAGAGTAGACCACGTAGCGGCCCTACATATTTCCCCAGTGGAGACAGAGTGCAAGTTTGCCACAAAAGCAGCCATAGCATGACATTCCAGGCTCAAACCATCCTGAGCATAAGCAAAGGAGATGCAGTCTGCAACCCAAAGTGAAAGGGTGCGCTTGGAAACCACTACACCCAGTCTATTGCGGTCAAAAGAAACAAAGAGGGGGGAGGAACAGTGGTGGGCTTTCGTCCTTTCCAAATAAAAAGCTAATGTTCTCTTACAATCCAGAGTATGTAGAGAAACCTTAGCCCTGTGGCGTGAGGTCTAGGAAAAATGGTGGGCAGTATCACCAACTGGTTGAGATGAAAGGCAGAGTCTACCTTAGGGAGGAACTTAGGATGACTCTGGAGGATCACTCTATTCTGGTGAAATCTCGTGGTATGGAGGATGTGCCACCAGTGCCTGCAGTTCACTAACTCTGCGTGCAGAGGTGACCGCTATCAAGAAGATGACCTTCCAGTGAGGAATTTGAGCGATCAGGAGCTGAGTGGCTCCAAAGGGGGCAGAGAGGAGCTGCCCCAATACCACGTTAAGGTCCCATGCCACAGACAGGGACTTGACAGGGGGATGCTAGAGCAAGAGACCTCTCATAAAGTCGCCCACGAGAGGATGAGCGGAGATGGGTTTACCATCAGACTCATAATGGTATGCCACCACTGTGCTTAAATGAACTCTCAGCAAGTTTGATTTGAGACCAGAGTCAGGAAGGTGGAGCAGGTAAGTCAGCAGCACCTCCATAGTGCAAGAGAAGGGGTCCAATGTCTACTCTGCATATCAGATGGAGAACCTGAGCCATGCAAAGTCCTTGCACAAAGTGAGGAGCACATTCTCTACATCGGCAGGTAGGTGAAGATCTGTGAAAACTACCTGCTCAGCATTCACACCATGAGGGCGAGTGAATGGACATTGGGGTGAAGAAGAGACCCGTCATCCTGAGAGATCAGGTCCAAGTCACAGCCAAGCCTGAGGGGCTGCTCCGAGATAGGCAGAGCAGGAGAGAAAAACAGGGATATCTGAGCCAGTGCGGTGTGATGAGAATCATGGCATCCCTGTCCATCCGAAGCTTGAACAGGGTTTTGGTGGCCATCAGTGAGATCGGCAGCTAGGCATAAAGCAGACCTTGGCTCCAGTCCAGCAGAAAGTCATCGGATGCTATCTGAGTACTGCTTGGTGCTCTGGAGTAGAAACACAGTACCTGGGCATTGTCTGGCATCGCAAAGAGGTACACAGACAGTAGAAGATGTGGCTGTCCATGACTCTTTGAGGGTCCACTCATGTGGCTGAAGGACCCTACTGAGATTGTCCGCCAGGATATTGAGCTCCCCAGGCAGATACATGGTTCTGAGAGTCATGCCCTGGGAGTCGGCAAGCTTCCAGAGACATACTGCTTCCCAACGAAGGAGGTACAAGCTGATGCCGCCTTGTTTTTTGATGTAAAACATCACTTCTTGGTTGTCTGAGTGAATGAGGACAATCTAGTTGGCCAACTGCTCTTGAAATGCTTGAAGTGTGTCCACAATGGCATGGAACTCCAAGAAGTTGATCTGATGCAGGCTCTCTCAAGCTGACCACAAGCCCTGTATGCACAGGCCATCAAGATAGACTCCCCAGTCCATCATGGAGACATCCATGGTCAGGATGTGCTGGTATGGAGGGGACTGAAATGGAAGACCCACAAGCAGGTTTTCTGGCTGTAGCCACCAGGACAGGGAATCCTTGAGCCATGGGGTGACCACTACCCTGTACTTGAGACAGCTGATGAGTTGATCCCACTACATGCACAGCATCCACTGCACTTGTCTCATTTGTAATTGAGCCAGTGGAATGACATGGACTGTGGATGCCATGTGACAGAGGACACAAAGCATCTATTGTGCTGTTGTGGCTGGAGTTTGTTGCACCTAGTGGGCCACTACGATGAGACACTGGGCCCAATCCATGGGCAGGAAGGCCTGAGCTAGGGTAGTATCTAGGAAAGCTCCAATGAACTCCTAGGCACTGAGAGGGCTGTAGGTGAGACTTTGGGTAGTTGATCACAAAGCAGCGATGTTCCAGCACTTGAATAGTGAGGTTTGCAGACAGCCGGACCTTGTTTGGCATCATACCCCTCATCAGCCAGTCATCCAGGTATGGGAAGACAAAGACACCCAGGGTCCAAAGGAAAGTGGCGATGACCGCCAGACATTTCTTGAAGACTCTTGGGGTGGAGGCAAATCTGAAGGGCAGTACCCAATACTGATAGTGCCTGCTGCTGAGCATGAAGCGGAGATTATGCTGATGAAGGGGGTGAATGGGAATGTAAGTATAGACATCCTTGAGATCCAGGGAGCATAGCTAGTTTTCCTGCTGGAGGTAAGCTAACAATGTTCCGAGGGAAACCATTTTGAACGGTTGAGGTCCCGAAGTTCCAGTATGGGCCTAAAGTCACCCGTTTTCTTGGGAACTAGGAAATAATGGGAGTAGAACCCCCTTCCTGCCTGAGATGGTGGGACTGGCTCTATGGCTAGATTGGTCAGGAAAGTGTGAACCTCCTTTTGGAGGAGTTTTCGGGTGTGAGGACCTACAGCAGTCGTTCTCAACCTAGTCCTCTGGGACCCCCAGGCCAGTCAGGTTTTCAGGATAGCCACAATGAATATGCATGAGAGAGATCTGCATACACTGCTTCCATTGTATGCAGATCTATCTCAGCATATTCATTGTGGATATCCTGAAATCCTGACTAGTCTGGGGTCCCAGAGGACTGAGTTGAGACCCACTGATCTAGAGGGTACTTCCCTAGGAAGAACGAGGGAGGAAGTTGGTCAAAGTTCAATAGATAGGCATTCCAGTTGATCCTTAGTGCCCAGGAGTCTGTTGTAATGATTGGCCATCTATGGCCAAAATGGACCAACCTCCTCCCTACCTGTGACGGAATTGTAGCTGATATGGGAAGGAGAGCCATGCTCCTCGGGAAGGACTCAAAAACCTCCGCCTGGCTGCAGTTGTGGCACAGGCTGGGGTTTCTGAGGCTTCTGACTGCACTGCTGGTGCTGGCCTTGGCCTTTTTGTTGACCCTGCTGTGGGGCCTGGTATGCCTGGTAGGGAGGGTAGCTGGCATAATAGCATCACTTTTTTGGGTAGTAGGTCTTCTTCCCGGATGACTTCTTCCTAGATGGATCTGCTGTCTTTCTGGAGAGGCACTTCATTGTCAACTGCTCCTTCTACAAGTCACCAGCCTTGTCCTCCATGGGCTTGCCAAAGGGGTTCTCACCTCGGCAGGGGACATCTGCACGTTTATCCTGTGCCCACTGCTCAAGGTCAGAAGATTGCAACCAGGTGACGGACACCAATACCCACAGCGGCCACCCTAGCCAATGATTTAAAGACGTCCTTGGCCTCCCTGCTCATATATTTCAAGCAGTCCTTTCCCTTGGCGATGAGATGTGGAAGCGGTCCAGCTGCTCTCCAGAGAGCATGGCCGATAACTCGGCCAGGTCCCTCATGATATCTTTAAGGTACATACCCATGTATAGCTGGTAGGAAAGGATACATTCTACCAACATCGACCCCTAGTAACACCTTCTCCCAACTCCATCAAGGGTACAGGCCTCCCACCCTGGAGGGATAGAGTAGTGAGTCTTGGAACTCTTAATTCTCCTCATGGCAGGCTCCACCACCATCAAGCTGTGGGGAAGCTGAGGTTTCTCGAATCCAGGGCTCTTTTGAACCCGATACATGGAGTCCAAACAGCAGCTTATGGGGGGCACCATGAGGGGATTCTTCCACATCCTGAAAAGGAGCCTCTGAAGGATGCAGTGAAATGGCATCATGATGGCTTCTTTAGGAGGGGAAGGATACTGTAAGATTTCCAGCTCTTCCGCCCTCGTCTCCTTTTCCACCTCAAGGGTAAAGGGTAAGGCCTTCGCCATGTCCCGGACAAACTCATGAAATGAGATGTTCTCAGGTGGGGACTTTCAGCTGTCATAGGGAGGCGAGGGATCGGATGGAATATCCCTGTGCTGCTTGGAGATTGGGGACTCCTCAGTCTCCCATCCCTTGGACTCAAGAGTCCGTGAGGAAGTTGAAGTTTGGACATACCTCCTCCTAATGCAGATGGCACTCAGGAGGGGTGGGTGGAGTCTGAGGCTCCTTATTCCCCCATTGGTGACCCTCGGAACTGGAGGCACTTGTGGGGGAGACCCTGGGCGCCGACAGCAAGTCCAAGTGCCTGTCTGAGCTCTCCCTCCTGCCGGGGAGGGCATTGATTTCTAGGATAGGCTGCACCTCCATTGGCGAGGCTATCACCAGCATTGAGGTACCCAAAGGCATTGAGTCCCTTGCAGGCTGTGAGATAAAGAACATGGACAAACTGTGTCCAAGGATCTGCATGCATTCAGTGAGGAGCACAGTCTCTGATGCAGCCAGAGCCGGAGCAGGAGTGTGGCCTCCGATGCTGGCTCCCTCATCAAGGTCTCCATGATAGTCACCATCTCGGGTGACCCACAGTGGTCCTGCAGGCCTTTGGGAGGTAACTCTTCCTGCTGAGGCAGCTTTGAGGGCTGCTCTCAGCTGTCGCCCTCAGAGTCTCATTGAATGCTTTAATTCCAGTGCTCATGGGTCTTCACCTGGCTCTCAGCATTGTCCCTGACACCAAAGGGGTAGAAGACCGATCCTTCTGGGGGCGGCCCTCAAAGGACAGCCTCCAGTCCAGACTACCACAGCCCTTTGACTCCAAATGGGCCTGGCCTCCACATTGAGCTGCAGACTCGACGAAGGCCTTTGAGGGCGATGGCGATGTCGATGTCAGTGCCTCCGATTCTGAGGAACCGAAAAGCAATTCTCGCTGTTTCTCTCAATTCTTGAGCCCTTTGTGAATCATTTGCAGACATATTGTGTAGGTGGCAGGCTCATGGTGCAGCCTAAGGCACTGGAGGCACCATTGTGGCGGTCCATTACCGAGATGGTGCGGGCACACCTAGTGCATTTTTTGAACTCACTGGCCGGCCTTCAACATATTGGGGAAGGTGGCGTCTGTCAAGTCAGAGGGCTCCAACATCGCAGCCGACCAGGGAGGGTGTAAGAAAAAAAACCCTGCATGCCAAAACCCCAGAGAAGAAAAAGATACTGGGAAAAAAAATGCTGCGCGGAGGTACTGATGCTCCTAGGAATAGGTAGGAAGATGCGAAACGATACTCGACTGAAAATAACACCAAAAAGGCAAAAATTAACCATGAGGGCTAGTCACGAATTTCTGGGGGGCAGACAGACATCTGAAGGACTCCACGGAAAAAAGAAGACTGAGGTAAGAGGGCTCCTTTGGGTGGGAAGACAGGAATGCATGTGTGGTGGAGCTCCCAAAAGCTTCCTATGGAGACTGGGCAGCCTTCCCATGTGGGCTCCATCTCTGATGTCACCCATATGTGAGGACTTACTACCTGATTGTTCCTGGAAACATTTTTGTTAAACAATTTTTCTTTATTCTTATCAACATCTCCATATTGCTCCTGATTCCCCTTTCTTGGGGATTTTGGTGGACTAAGGCTGCAGTTTTTACCCCAAGGATATAAGAATGTCCTTGCTCTGTTCCAAGCAGACTCAGACACTTGGTCAGTAAAGAAATGAGATCTTTATTATGCCCAATCAGTTACAATTTTAGGCAAAAAGAAAAATGCAACATTATTTTTCTTAAACAATACAGTTTGCTTGAGCCAGAGGGTGGAAGGCAAAGACAACAGAAGCTGAATTACCAATCAGACTCTCTGTATGAATCATATTTGTCTCCTCCCCCCCCCACAAATGATATCTAGAGCTGTCCTTATATACATTATTTGGTTGTGGATGGGGACTTTTTACTGTACTATATTCTTATTGGTCAGGTTTTAGCTCTGTTTCCTGTTCAAGCAATTTCAGACTTCCGCAAATAACTGGAGTTATCGATTCATTACCAGCTTGCTTTACTTTGTTTCTACCCCTCTTTTCCCTCCCCCTGTCTAGTTTGTGGTGGGCATATTTCCAGTTTCTATGTGTCCTCTACTTGGCCTACTGCCAGGAGTTTTTCTGCAGTTCTCTGCAAGTAGACTGTGCTCTGAAATCTGCCCAGCAACAAAAACAATGGTCATATTTAGTTAGGCTCTTGCTACAAGTCTGCTTCTGGTCACTCTGTTAGGCCACAGGGATTGCTTCTGGATATGGTATGAAGTGGTCTTCAACCCACTTCTTCCCAGCTTCCCCCCCCCCCAGAAGCACACTTCACTCATTCAGAGTGACTTAGTACCTCCAGCTGAAAGCCTTCTGGAATTACAGGACCATTGTAAGAGGCAGGGTCATGCAGGTTCGGAAGGAGAGCAGTATATCTGGAAGAACTGCCTGGTGGAGTAAGAATCAGAGAAGAGACAGCAGCCAAACATGACAGCAATCCCCAGACTGAGAGCAGCTATAAGGAGGCCACATAAGCCAGAGCCAAGGCTAGAGTACCAGGAAATAAAAGTGCTCCACCAAACACCTACCTGAATACCACCCTTAAAGCTAGAGATATCCAATTTAGTTGTATTAACCATATGTTGCACAGCATTTTTGATAAAGACAGTATGATTCACAATAACTGTACAACAATTGTTTCATTCATAGAAGTGCAGACACTTTTCCTAATTTCTGACTTGTCCTAAGGAAAAAGGAGCTAGTATTAAAAAGTGGTGTAGGGATAAAGTTATTGGCATCATAAGAGAGCAAATCTACCTCTGTAGCAGCTGATAAGCATGCAATAAATAATACCCGGAGTCAGTGCAAGGATCCAAACCAATTTATTGTGCACAAGGCCCAAGCATCAAAGGACTGAGCAATGGCGAACAGGAACAACTTCCTTATATACAAGCTTCACAGTTTGATACAGGCAGACTTTCTATTGGTCCCAACGCCCCCTGCACCTATCCAATCGGGAACCCTCACTGGGCTATTGCTCCCTGTTCACCCTTCTCAGACTAGTCTAACAAAGGCACAGTTCTATGTTATGACTACACTTAAGAACATAAGAACATAAGATATGCCATACTGGGTCAGACCAAGGTCCACCAAGTCCAGTATCCTGTTTCCAACAGTGGCCAATCTAGGTCATACATACCTAGCAGTTTCCCCAAAAGACACAGGTTCCGCAATGCTTGTACTGGGTCAAGCAATAATATCCTGGGTCCCTTCTTAATAATGGTTTATGGACCTTTCCTCCAGGAACTTGTCCAAACCTTTTTTAAACCCAGCTACACTAACAGCCTTTACTACATCCTCCGGTAACAAATTCCATAGTTTGATTACACGTTGAGTGAAAAAATATTTTCTTTTATTAGTCTTAAATAGTTTACCCTGTAGCTTCATTGCATATCCCCTAGTCTTTCTATATTCTGATAACGTAAACAATCGATCTATGTTTACCCGGCACTCCTTGTGGCCTTGGGTAAGCCACTTAACCCTCTGTTGCCTCAGGTACATAGATTGTGAGCCCTTTGGGGACAAGGGAATATAGCCAGTACCTGTGTTTGTAGTGATTACATAATGTTAACTGCTTTGATTGAAGGATAAGGTGGTATAGAAAACTAGTTAAATAAAATACAACCCTAAGCAAAGGCATGGGTGTTAACTGCCACTCTGGGTGGATGGAGGTTTACAGCAACTGTACAAAAGGGAACACAACAACCTGTTATTGATAAGAGACAGGCTGCTGAAAAGGGTACAAGAAAATGAGACAATGCAACGCCAGATCATTACAGCAAAGTATGACTGCAGAATGATTTTCCGACCCCTCAACCCAGCTGAACAAAAGACACAGTTTTGCTAAGTCCTATTGTACCACTTCCAAGAAACAAATAATCTTATTTACTGGTTACAAATGTATGTTGTAACCTGATCAGCTGACTACAACTACAATTAAAAATTCAATATATTTGCTTGACTCAGGTCTCCAAGAATAATTTACCTAAGAAATGCCATGCTTGGGCAGACCAAGGTCCAACAAGCCAGTATCCCACTACTGGTAACAGTGGCAATATGACTGCTGCTTCTAGCAATCACCCCCACAGACTAATAGCATAGCTGTACTTTAAACGAAAGCCATGCCAGTCAAAACGCAAGGTCAGCCAATGACTACCTACACATGGACAAGAGGTTTTATTCCAAACTACACTAGTTTACAGAAAGAGTGCCTTTCACAGCTACTATCAGCCATTCTGTGCTGCTCAACAGCACGCAAAGCAGACTCTTCCCAGTACCCGACTGGTGGGGACACAGACTGTCTGCAGTAGCAGACAGTCCTTTTCAACATAAGCCAGCTAACGGCCCAAAGCTACTGGACAAGAAAAGACTTAGCGATAAAAACAGAATGCAGGCAAAATTCAGCAAGGAGAAGCCTACTAACCAGGAATCTCCAAAAACAAAACCCTGTGTGCCTCAACAACTTTTTAACATAAAGGGGGCCGATGTAGAAACATTAGCACACCGCGCATAGGGAGCATGACATGTTTAACATTACAAAGAAAAAACATGACAGCAGAAAGAGACCACATGGCCTATCTAGTCTGCATAGACGTTGCTGCAATGCAGAAAAGGATTCATGCGGATGTAATTAATGCACAGAAATCAGCGACAATGCTAGCGCACAGCTCATGTAAACTGATTCAAATCATATGATAATCCAAGCAATTAGCTATTCCACCTGGATGCAGAGAAGTGCACAGAAGAGCGAGTGCAGAAACCTTAGCACCTACGTGGAGAAGTAAGGCGTCTGCACTCAATGCAAAGGAGGAATTTCTCTGCATATGATGTATGTGTGACACATGACAGCAATCCTTCTGCTTGGAATATTGCTCAGAATCTCATCACTGTTCAAAGACACCATCACTGCTCAGAGTAAGAGCTCCGAGCAGAGAAATGGGAGGAGGAGTGGCCTAGTGGTTAGGATAGGGCACCTCAGGTCAGAGGGCTGGGGCTTCAGGTCCCACCTGGGGACAGCAATCTCAGGCCTGAGGGACTTGGGTTTCTAGTCCTGTAGGCACTCCTTGTGGCTTTAAGCAAGCCACTTAACCCTCTGTTGCTTCAGGTACTGTTTGTAGTAATTACATAATGTAAACTGCTTTAATTGAAGGATAAGGCAGTATAGAAAACTGGTTAAATAAAAATATGCGCTACACAGATTTCCAAATGACCCAGACTTAACCTTCAGGAACCCATAAACTGTTCAAGATCCAAGTTTTGTCTTTCAAAGAAAATTAAACAATTGCAATAGATATAAAGGACCTCAAAATGTCAAGATTAACAATTTCAGGCAAGCCCCAAATTTCAGGGCTATCTGGCCACTCAACTCATTACTGGTCCCGTAGCTCATAAATTGACTGTTGGTTGTGCTCTAAAATATAGAGGGACCTCTGAAGTTGAGATCCTGAGCTCCAAGTCAAATGTGACTCAGATACCTCCCGGCCTCTGAGAGCCACCCAGGGCATCCTGCAAGGCTCATCACTCTCTGCCCTATTTAACCTGTACATACAACCCATCTGCTCTATCATCGAGAACCACAAGATACAATACACCATCTACGCAGACGACATCATAATATTCAACCCCATCAATATGGACACCCCAGACTACTCTAATCTAGCCAATTGCCTTCAGCAAATGACAAGCTGGCTCCTGAAAAACAACTTGTCCATAAACTACAACAAAACAGAAGCACTACTCCTCACCAGAAAACTCCACCTTCTCCCCCACACCCACCATCAAGCTGAACATCACCACAATACCAATAAAGCCTGAAGTGAAATACCTCGGAGTAACTCTCGAGAAAGACCTGAGCCTACAGTCTCACATTGCCAGAACCACAAGGAACGCATACCTCAAAATGAGACCTATCAGGCACCTCAAACCCATTCTCTCACAGGATCACTTCCGTACGGTCTTTCAAGCTCTCATCACTCCCACATTAGACTACTGCAACCCCATTTACCTTGGGCTTTCAAAACAAGCACTCCGGCCTTTACATATAGCACAGAACACTGCTGCCCGCATAATAACGGGCACCTCAAGGCACGACAACATTACCCCCATCCTCTACCACCTCCACTGGCTCCCAATCAGCTCCCGCATCCAATACAAGGCACTCCTAAAACATATTTAAAAAAAAAAAAAAACAGAACCTCTCAGCAAATTGTCTGCAACCCCTCATCAATCTGATCTTGATTCATCGAGCCATTCATACTGGTAATCCTCTCTACTTAGCGGACTGCATTTCCTTACACTCCCCTCACCGTCAACTTCGCTCAATCCATGCCAACCGCCTATCTCTTCCCTCACCATCCCAGGCCCACTTAGAACAGACTCGCCATTCTGCTTTTTTCTTCTGACCTCTCCTGTGGAACATGCTACCAACTCCCCTTCGGTTAGAACCATCCTATCCTCAGTTTAAGTCATTACTTAAGACCCATCTATTTCAGAAAGCATATGACCTTTTCTCTGAGGCCCCCCCCCCTGACTACCCTGTCTTTGTCTTTGTTCCGTTATAATTTGTCACTTGTCTGCCCCAGTTCATTTATCTATGTAGCCTAGCTAGGCTATGTCTGTCTTATGATTTGGAAATAGTGTGATGTTATTACTCTGTCCTGCCTCCTTCTTTCCTATTTATTATTGGCGTTCCTTTTCCTGGGTTGCAGTGTTAAATCCATACTTTTTTTTATTGTACACCGCTTAATTGTTTTTACAAATAGCGGTTTATCAAATATGAATAAAGATAAAGCTGACCAAGGCACCAGACCCAGGAGAAGGGGAACCTCAGACACCATCACCACCCCCAAAGAATTTGCCAGAATAAGACACGACACCTCAAGAAGAGCACTGTCCCTGGCGGCACCCACCCTATGGAACGCACTCCCTACCGATCTGAGATCAACCGTAGACCTCAAGGATTTCAGGAAGCTGCTCAAACAACCCTCTTCATAGAACACTATAAGGATTTCATGTGACCCAGCTACCAGCCTACTCCCATCTATGCATGACCCCTGCATCTCCGTTACTTGTATACAGCCCCTGTACGTAATCTCACAATGTATATAGCTCACCAGTTAATCATTCACACTGTACTCTCAAACCACCCATGTCGATGTATCCACTGCATGTATTCATCCACACACACTGTCTCATGATTTGTTTGATGTGCTAACTGCTTTGATTTAAAGATAAAGCGGTATATTAAATCCTTTTAAATAAATAAACCAGATGTCTGTTTTTCTAAATGTAATAGTGTCAGTTGTGTATTGTATTTATGAATGTTGATTCCTTGAAGCAGTTAAAAATCTGTAGTCTACTGGACATTTAATGAACTGTGGTACCAACATGAATTGTCTGGCCCGACAGTACAGAAAGGTGGGGCTTGACTTGCCTGAAATTGTTATACTCAGGAGATTTGAGATCCTTTGTATCTATTGGAGTTATATGTATTGGAACCCTACTTCTACTGCAAGGTCATATCTAGCTCGAGGAATGCAACAGTATCCATTTAGTATGGAAGTATTGTGCAAGCTTTGTCATAAACTGATTTTTCTAACTTTTAATTCTTTACTCTAACAACAGGAAGGTGGGGGTTAGAATCCAGGCCTATCTTACAGGCCTTTCACATCTATATAGGCCATCACCTACCACATTCCCCCCTTTGATTATTCTCACCCTTAATAAGAGAGGGTGAGAACTAAATCACATAATACACTTGTTGAAAAGCATTACCTTGGGGTATAGGGTGATACTGCCATATAGCCAACACTTTAGTTGCTGTCTGTCGCTTCACAGTGCTATCAATAATTGAGGTTATAGTGCGCAAGCAAAGGGGTAGGAGACATAAAAGCCAGATGGTTTACTCCCAGTCTCCGGAAGCTAAAAACAAAACTCAGAAGAACCGAAAAAAAATGGAGAAAAACCAAAGACGAAAATGACAAAACAAAATACTTAAATGAACTCAATGCATATCACTACGTGACCGACAAAGCAAAGAAAATCTACCACATGAAAATCATAAATACCTCCATAAACAAACCTCGTGAACTCTTTTGGATTGTCAAACAACTGACAAAAGCACCCCAGAACTCGGACCAACTACCGAAGATCCCACCAGAGCTACTGGCCCGTCAATACAAACAACTACAACGTCCGCAGAACTCGCAGCTAAACGTAGAGACAACTACAACAGACCTCCACCCTAACTTACACAGTGACTGGACCACATTCAAAGAAACTTCACCAGACGAAATATCAACCACCATCTCCTGCCTCAACACCACCACCTCCCCACTAGACCCCTGCCCCACTGACTGGATAAAGAAATCCAAAAACGAACTGAGCACGCCATTAGCCCATATCGTCAAGGAATCCTTCTCCCAAGGACACATGCCAGATGCCCTCAAAACTACAATTATCCGACCATCATTAAAAAAGCAAAACCTAGATCCCCTAGACCCGGCATCCTACAGACCCATAGCAAACCTACCCTTCACTGCCAAGATAATCGAGAAGATCGTCCAGCAGCAACTATAGGAACACCTGGATCTCAACAACATACTTGACCCACAACAACACGGCTTCCGCCCTCTACATGGAGTTGAGACCCTCATGACCACACTGATGAACACTCTCCTCATAGGAACGCAAGAAAAACACTCTGGATATGCCATGATCTTCCTTGACATATCCACAGCTTTCGACACCATCTCTCACAACATCCTCATACACAGACTACGGACAAGTGGGATCAAAGACACTGTACTAAAGTGGTTCCAATCATACCTAACTAACAGAGAGCAATTAATCCGTAAAAGCACCTCAACATCCCCCCCATTCCAGCAACACCAAGGAGTTCCCCAAGGATCCACACTGTCAGCCATGCTCTTCAACATTTACCTTCAACCACTCTGCTCAGTCATACGCACTCACAACATCAGCTTCCACATATACGCTGACGATATCATGCTCTATGCCCCCATTACAACCACGAACCCAACAAACACCCATCTATCAACATGCTTCACCGAGGTGTCCAACTGGCTACAAGCAAACAACTTATCCATCAACATAAAGAAAACAGAAGCCCTCACAGTCACAAAAGACCCGGACTTCACACCACCTACACATCTCACCATAGGTACCACAAGCATTCAAATACAACCACAAATAAGATACCTGGGCATTATTATTGACCAAGCCCTCACCTTAAAGCAGCAAATCACCAAAACCTCGAACTATATTCCACAAGGCAAGAACAGTGCAACGTCTCAGACCCCTTCTTGAACATCAAGACTTCCGAACTGTGATGCAAGCCATGACGCTCCCACATCTGGACTACTGTAACATAATATACCATGGCCTTCCAGCCACGCAGACCAACCCCCTCCGAACAGCACTGAACACCACAGCGAGAATCATTCAGAGAGCAAAGAAAACCGACCACATCACCCCAATTCTGAAAGACCTACACATACTCCCCCTCGAAGCAAGGACTAAATACAAAGCCATCCTACTCACCCACAAAGCCATCCATCAAACACAGAACTCCCAACTTCACACCCTACTGTCTCGACCAGCCCACGGCAGAACTACCAGACAAGCCTCCAGCAATTCCCTCACCATCCCTCACAAAAGAACCAAATGCTCGCAACGGACCTGCAATTGAGCCTTTGAACTTTATGCTTCATCCTTATGGAACTCTCTACCGAGTTGTCTCCGAAACAATGCCTATGTACTATCTTTCAGAAAACAGCTGAAAACCATTCTGTTCCAGGAATACCTTAACACGACTCCCACCAAAAAAGCGCACTAACCTTTGATCTCGCCCACCATGACCCCCCAACTCAAACCTGTACTAACCTGATCATGTCCAAAGTCTGTCCCATGTCCAAAGTCTATCCTATGTTGAAATCATCAATGTCGCCTCCCCGGTGATGGCCCCACCCTTATACTTAAATTCCCCCCCCATTTTTTATGTAACGCCGCTTTGACCCGGTGAAAAGCGGGATATAAATACAGCTAAATAAATAAATAGGAGAAACAAGCACACAGCCAATATTAATAATACAACTAACACAAGAGTTTTCAGGTCACCCAGTCCTGAAAATATGGAACCAAACCATCCATCAAGCTCCAGTCCACGCCATTTCTTGCTTCTGCATCTGTTCGGCTATGTCTTCGACAACTTGGCCTTCATTATCAATCTGCAAACAAAGGTTAGTTAAATTCAATTTTCCATATACACCACCTTCAGCTGCTAACAAATAATCCAGTGCTAAACAATGTTCAGGAGCATTTACACCTGACCACCAGGACGTCTTTCTAGTGGTGGCATTATAAAACTTCTGGCTTAGACGAGTAATCTTTATTCCAGTCTGAGTAGTAGTGATGCAGGCTGCACAAGGGGGGAGAGTAAGGCAAACGTCATTCCAAGGGACCCCAGGGTTGTCTTTCTCCCACAGCTTCCATTGCACCCTGGCTCCCACGACATGTGACAGGAGTAGGGTTGTAGATTCTTAGTTTCTTACAGTAGTGGTTGTCATCGCAAAGTGAGCCACAATGAAGTTTCAGGGTCATTTACGGAAGTTCAATGACAAAGTTCAGGAATGGCTGCTGGCTTTACTCGACTGTGATGGATCCAAGGTTCGAGTTCCGCAACTTTAACTGCTGTAGGGGTTATTACGATGACAACATAAGGTCCCTTCCAATGCGGTGTCAACGGTGTCCTTCTCCACTCTGTGATCCACACCAAGACCCCAGGCTTGAGAGGATGTAGAGGTTGATGGGCAGCTGATGACTCTGCAAAACAGAACCTAAAACCAATAGTTCTTGCCTAGTAATTTCAGATCCAATCTGTTTCATATCTCCTTTTGTTCCTTGCACCATAGGCGGGGGTCGCCTATACAGAATCTCAAAAGGGGAAACTCCTAAAGACTTAGTAGGGGCTAAACATATCCTGAGAAGGGCTATAGGAAGAACTCAGAACTGGAGCTACTTCAGGTGAACTGCTTGGCCAAGTTTGGACAACTGGGATTTCAGGGTTCTACTCATACAGTCTACTTTTCCTAAGTTCTGAGGTCTGTAGGCAGTATGCATCTGATAATGTTAATATCTCGGGATCATACTTAATGGACTTGCTTCCTGAGGTTATCAACCCGCATTCTTTGCACAGGGCCCCATGTGCATGCAAGGTCATAAGGGCATACTTGGAATCCGTGTACACATTTAGACGGAGCCCTTTTCCGATTGTCAGTGCTCTAGCAAGAGCTATCAGTTCAGCTTTCTGTGCTGAAGTTCCTGGGGGCAAAGCTGAGGCCTCAACTACCAGATCAAGGGTCACCACTGCATATCTGGCACAACAATGTTCATTAATGATGACAAGACTGCTTCCATCTACAAAGAAAGTTCGTTCAGGGTTCTCCAAAGGAACATCAGTCAAATCCAGGCGGCTTGAGAATATAGTGTCCATAGTTTCTAAACAGTCATGATGGGGGGGGGGGGGGGGGGTCAATACCAACTGGTAACAATGTAGCAGGATTCAAAGCTTGACTGACCTTCAATTGTATCTGGGGGTTTTCACACAACATACTCTGATACTTCAACATTCATGAGTTTGTTAGCCAGACGTTTCCTTTGTGTTTCATAATGGTCATAACAGAGTGTGGTACAGTAACTTGAAGATTCTGTCTCAAAGTGAGCTTGTCTGCTTTGCTCACTAGGAGGGCTATAGCTGCAACAGCTCTCAAACAAGGGGGCCAGCCTTTTGCAACTACATCCAATTGTTTTGATAAATAGGCTACTGGCCGTTGCCAAGATCCAAGAGATTGAGTCAACACTCCTAGAACATTTCCTTGTGACTCATGGACATAGAGACTGAAAGATATTCTGGACATCTGGTAGACCCAGAGCTGGTGATGACATCAAGGCGGCCTTCAAAGATCGAAATGCTGCATCCTGTTCAGGCCCCCATTCCAATGGAGACCTCTCCCTTCCTTTGGTAGCTTGATACATTGGTGAAATTGGGAATCCATATATCCTGCAGTCCCCAAGAAGGCTCTCACTTGCCTCCTGGTGGGATTACTGCACGCAGTTTCTTTGCGTCGTATTCTGCTGGTCAACTGGAATCCTAGATATTTCACTTCGGCTTAAGATAATTGCGCCTTGGCTCGAGACTTGTATCTAGCCTCATTTAGAAGGTGCAAGAGTTCACTGGTGGCTTGTAGATATTCACTTTCTGCATTTGAGCAGATCGTCCACATACTGAAGAACCACCCTTTCTCCTGGGTTCACATAGTAGCTTGGGGTAATCAAGTCCAGGTGAGTTGGCCCCGCCTTCCTGTTGTGGGGTCTTGCCATTCAAAAGCAAACAAAAGTTCGGGGGGCTAGGCGTATGCAGAAGAAGGCATCTTTCAGGTTCAGGACAGTGAAATGAGTAGCCTCAGCGGGGATCAGTCCCAAGAGAGTATAAGGATTTGGTACCACTGGGTGTATAGTTTCAGCTGCATCATTCACTCGCCTCAGATCTTGTACTGGGCGGTAATCCCCTGTCCCAGGTTTCTTAACTGGGAGAAGGGGGGTATTCCAAGGTGACTGGCACTCCTTGAGAAGTCCATACTTCAGCAGTTTCATTAAATGGCAGTGGATACCTTCAATGGCTGGTCGGGGAAGAGGATACTGTTTCACATGCACTGGTTCCGTTCCTGGCTTGAGGGTGACGATGACAGGGGCTATGTTCTACGCTAGGCCAGGTGGATTATCTTCTGCCCATACTTCAGGCGGGGCTACAAGGTTGGTGGGTATACAGGAACTAGCTGGCTTGGTTGGAGATACGCTGTAAAACCGCCATTCTTCTTGGGGAACAGTCAGCACCATCAATCCAGCAGGCTTTGGGTTCACAATCATTTGCATTTCTCCCCCTTCAGCAAAGGGTATCTGTGCCTGGAGCTTAGCAAGCATATCTCGGCCCAAAAGTGGAATAGGGCATTCAGGCATATACAGGAACCGGTGCGCTATTTTCTGTCCTCCTAGTTCACACATGTGGGAAAGGTTTAGTGGCTCAGTAGCTCTGACAATGGTGATGCATCGAGAAAACAAAGGGGCTACTGGCTTTAGTATTTTTCTCCTATATCCCCCATAAAGTCCATATATTGGTCCCCTATTTTCAGACTGACCATAGGCTCCTGGGGACCCAGGGAAACTTGGAATCCAGTCTGGCCTAGTCTTCATCCATGCTGTAGCCCTCTTCGGCTGCCACTCACTCTATAGCTGTTTCCCTCTCTTGCTGGAACACTGTGCTCGGTTTATTCTTCCATGACTCTGAAATCAAGTACTCCCTCCTCCCCTTCTGGGGGTGGAGTCAAGATACGGGCATTCACTTCTCTAGTGTCCTTCTTCTCTGCAATGGGCGCACTGATTTGCACCCAGAGGGGACTAATCATTTTCACGATCCCTTCCACTTTCCTCTGCTCTTTCAATTAGGAAAGCCTCCTCTACCTCGTTCAACCAAAGCGGCTGCAAGAAGATCTGCTTTCTTTTCTACTTTCTCTGTCACATTGATTTTCACAATTCACAAAACTTTCTGAGCAAGAATTAATTAGACCTTACCTGCTAATTAGTGTTCCTGAAGGAACGACAGTCCAGTCCCTTACTTCTGGGTTGCGTAACCCTTCCAGCAGCTTGGAGGCTGAGTCTATCCTTTTGAGGATGGGACGGGATAAATACCACTGGCACCACCCACTAATCCCAGTATTCTAATGAAAAGGTAGCTTTAACCAGAAACCAAATCATCAAACAAAAAATTAGGAAATACAGCAAACTATTAAAACCCCAGGAGGATACCCCCAACCCTCCCTTTTTCAGCTGTAGAAGGTAGAAAGGAAAGGGAGGAGGGGGAGAAAGGGAGTGGAAGGGAAGGAGGAGGCCTTGTCCGAAGTTTCCTTCTCCATGAACTTCTTGGCCCGCTTCAAGGACTTTTATGCTGCACTTCGGCTCTGACTTCGGTCCACCGCTCTTCACCTGCCCCCTGAAATACTCAGAGACAAGACGACACTGGGAGGGAACAGGGACTGGACTGTCGTTCCTTCAGGAACACTAATTAGCAGGTAAGGTCTAATTAATTCTTCCTTATCGTCACTCCAGTCCAGTCCCTTACTTCTGGGATGTAACAGAGCAGTTCACGTTTGGGCGGGTTTCGCTATCCCGGACCGAAGTATTGCCTCACCAAAACGAGCATCAGCTGATCTCTGAACATCCAGCCTGTAGTGTTTGGTGAAGGTTTGCAGCGAAGACCAGGTAGCCGCTCTGCAAATGTCCAGCGGCGGGACTAAGCTATACTCCGCCCAAGAGGTAGCCTGTGACCGCGTCGAATGTGCGCGCAGACCTCCTGGGACCTGCTTCCCCTTCAGGATATAGGCAGACGCAATAGCTTCCTTGATCCACCTAGAGATAGATGCCTTGGCCGCAGCCTCCCCCTTGTGCGGCCCTCCAAATAGAATGAATAAACGTTCTGACCTCCGGAAGGGCGCCGTACGGGAGAGATAAAGCTTCAATGCTCTCTGAACGTTGTCAGACGGATGCCTGGGTGAGAATGTTCATAGTCTTGGCAAAGGCATATATCAATATGATTTGCAAGGGATTGTGGGAAATGCAGTCCATTCACACCAGACACAGCCACTCACAATAATTAGTTGTGCTTGAGTGTAAAGCCAATAAGATATTTATTTATGGGGTTATTTCTCCCAACACAGATATGCTTGGTAGCACATAAAACAGGATACTTGCTTTCAGTGTTAAACTTAGAAAAACAAGATCAGGAAAACAACAGCTGAACTGGTTAGGCAATCAAAGTAAAGAATTAAGACCAGGATGGTAACAGAATGCTCTTTTCTGTAGGCTCTAGCTAATATTTTCTTAGCAGTGCTTTAATCAACAAACAAAACCCACAAAGTAGGGAAAAACTGTTCTTTTCAGGTTAACTTCTTATATCTTCACACATAGACCCAGAAGTGATTTCCTCAGAGCTCACAAGCAATTAGGTAAGGCTCAATTGCTAGCAGTTACCCAGCTGAAACCCCTTAGCTGGCTTACTTTCTACTGCGTGGCTCAAATCCTACTCAGGAGCTTTTCTGAGTAGATTAAAGAACAAGTTTGTATTTTCTTTGTGATGGTTGTTGTACTTTGTAACAGTAAATTACCAAAGGAGTTTAGACAGAGAGCAATCCATGTATTCACAACCTGTATCTATAACCTCTCCCCCTTCTTCAACAATCATGGGTTCAATATCATGGATTGGCACAGAGGAATTTCTCAATCGAGCACTCTTAGGAGAATACTTGTTTCCCTTCTGTCTTTCAAGGTTATAGCTAGGGCATAGATCAGTGTTCATACCTGAGCTTCCATTGCTGTTAGAGTTCCTCTCTAAATAGCCTGGCCAGTATGTAGTCCAGTTCTTATGTCCAGCCTTCCAATCCAGATCCCTGGACACTGGGTCTCTCTTCACGTACCTTCTGGCACGGGTCCTAGGGTCCCTTCCACGTGCAGCCGTCTCCCTCACAGGTACCGTCTGGAGATTCCTGGCTCTGCAGCACCACTCCTCTGGTTTTCCCCAGTCCAATGGTGTAAGCTGGCCTTTGGAATGCCTTCCAGTATACGTACTGCTATGGACTCCTTTAGACCTCCCAAATGCTTTTCTCTTCTTTCTTCCAAAGGGTTTCTTGCCCTCTCTGTCCATCCGCTCTGGCTTCTGCTTCTGATGATCCTCCAGATAATGAAGCTGTCCAAGATGAGGATCTCCAAGATGAGGATAATTCTCTGTAGAATAAACTCTACCTTTATTCAGCTTAGATGAGTGCTCCACCCTAGCACAGCGCAGCTGTGCTCAATCAGGTCCTGCCCTTTGAGATGAGTGCTTGGGGATTACCTCATAGCCCTCCTGATTGAACACACGTTTCCCCACTTCAGCTCCTCTAATGGCTGTTGGAAACCTGGTGCATTCTGGGACTGGTAGTCTTTTATGGAAAAATTCTGTTTTCTTATTTCTACCAGAACTGACAGGTTGCTTGTTCAGAGTCACTTCACCTTTTCTATAGCTCCTTCCTGAGCTATGATAAGCTTCCTTATCACAACGTCCAGGAGTCGCAGCTTTCCGGCATTACCCTCTCGCTCATCTGTCGAGAAGGCCGGGAGCGACACTGACTGGTTCACGTGGAAAGGCGAGATGACCTTTGGTAAGAAGGAAGGAACTGTCCGCAAGACCACCTTATCTCTGAAGAATGAAAGAAATGGGGGCTGCAAAGACAACGCTTGCAGTTTGGACACGCGTCTGGCGGAGCAGATGGCGACGAGACAGACCGTCTTGAGAGTCAAATCCTTTAGGGATGCTCTCTTAGCTGGCTCGAAAGGCTCCCTGGTCAGGGCATTTAACACCAGAATGAGATCCCAAGGGGGGATCACCGACCTTTGCTGTGGGCGCAGCCGCCTAACCGCTCTTAGGAACCTGGCTACGTCCGCGTGATCCCCTAAGGACTTGCCACGGACCTTACCTCTATAACAAGAGTTAGCAGCTAACTGGACCCGCAAGGAGCTGGGCGCTAGGCCCTTATCAAATCCTGCTTGTAAAAATTCTAGAACCTCCGGAACTGAGACCGACAGAGGCTTCTTCTGGTGCTCCTCACACCAGGCTTCAAAGATGCACCAAACTCTTATGTAGGAGAGGCAGGTCGATCGCTTTCATGAGCTCAGTAAGGTAGAAATTACCGAACCCGAGTACCCCCGCTTCCGGAGCCGCGCCCTTTCAATAGCCAGGCCGTAAGCGAGAATCGATCCACGTGAGGCATCAGTACCGGCCTCTGTCTCAAGAGGTCCTTTCTGCAGGGTAGACGCCAGGGGCGGTCGACCGATAATCTCACTAGGTCCGCATACCAAGGCCAGTCCGCATACCAAGGCCGAGGCCAGTCTGGAGCAATGAGGATTATCAGACTTCGGTGGGCTTCCACTCGCTGCAGAAGCTTTCCTATGAGGGCCCAAGGGGGGAATACATACAGAAGACTCTCCGAAGGCCACCTCTGGGCTAGAGTGTCTAAGCCTTCGGACATCCTTTCCTTCCTTCGGCTGAAAAATCTGCTTGCCTTGGCCGAAGCATACCGCGCCATGAGATCCATGACCGGAGGACCCCAAAGGGCTACTACCTGATCGAAAACCTCCTGGTCTAGCTCCCACTCTCCGTGGTCGATCCTGAACCTGCTGAGGTAATCGGCCGTAGCGTTGTCCGTTCCGGCTACATGCTGGGCCGAAAGAGCCATTAACTTGCCCTCGGCCCACCGGAACAGGCTGTGCACTTCCTTCTCCAAGGAGGGACTGCTTGTGCCTCCCTGGCAGTTGATGTAAGCCACCACGGTGACGTTGTCTGAGAAGACGCGAACTGCCCTCTGACGGACTAAGGGCTCGAGAGCCCTTAGCGCCAAGGCTACCGCTCGCAGCTCCAGCCTGTTGATGTACCAATGAGACTCCATTAAGGTCCACTGACCCTGGACGAACTGGTCCTCGCAATGAGCTCCCCAGCCTGCTAGACTGGCATCCGTCATCAGCAGTAACCAGTGCGGTGGCTCGAGGGGCATCCCGCGATCCAGATTCCGAGGACACCGCCACCACTGAAGCGCACTCTTGGTGCGAGGAGCACAAGGTAGCCACATAGCTAACGGGTGAAGTTGGTGAGGCCACCACCCCAACAGGGCCCGCTGCAGGGGGTGCATGTGAGCTCTGGCCCACGGGACTACCTCCTATAGTTGCCGCCATGGTTCCCAGCAATTGGAGGTAATGCCTCGCCGTAGGGTTCCGTCTGGCCAGGAATTGTTCCACCAGGATCCTTAGGTCCCGTGCCCTCTTTTTGGACAGACAAACTCTTCCTATTCTGGTGTCGAATTTTGCTCCGAGGTACTCGAGCTCTTGAGAGGGCACCAACCTGCTCTTTGTCCGATTTGATGACCCATCCTAACTCCTCCAGGACTTCCACCACTCTGGCAGTAGTTGAGCGACTCTCCTCTTCTGACTTCGCCCGGATCAGCCAATCGTCCAGGTAGGGGTGCACCAAGATTCCCTCTTTCCTGAGAGACGCCGCCACCACTACCATTATTTTGGTGAAGGTCCGAGGGGCCGTCGCTAGCCTGAAGGGCAGTGCCCTGAATTGAAAATGACCTTTTGGTACCGCAAATCTCAGGAACTGCTGGTGTGAGTTTCGAACCGGGATATGCAGGTAGGCTTCCATCAAATCCAAGGACGTCAGGAACTCTCCGCTCCTTACGGCCACGATGACAGACTTTAGGGTTTCCATCCGGAAATGAGGCACTTTGAGACAGCGATTGACTTGCTTTAGATCTAGGATCGGGCGAAACGAACCTTCCTTCTTTGGTACTACGAAATAAATTGAGTATCGTCCAGAGCCGCATTGGTGCGGTGGGACGGGAGACACCGCTCCGAGCGCTCTGAGTCTTGAAAGTGTGACCTCTATCGCCGCTCTCTTTTCCGGAGAACTGCATGGAGACTGAACAAAGGCCGGGCGTATTTGCTTTGCAAATTCGAGAGCATAACCCTCTCGGATCACTTCTAGGACCCATTGATCGGACGTGACCCGGGACCAGGCGGGAAGGAACTGCTTTAAACGGCCCCCCACCGGCAGCTCCCCCACCTGGACCCCCGTTTTCTCATTGTGGTTTTCTAGGTCCAGCGGAGGAGGAGGCACCAAAACCTCTCCCTGCTCCCTGAAACCCTCTGAAACTTTGTCCCCTTGGAGAGAAACGGCCCTTAGGAAAGGGATTCGCTCTGGCTGGACGAAACCTCCGGGTATCCCTCGGCTGGCTCTGCCCCGGAGCTAGTACACGAGCTTGCTTCGGTCTGTCCTCCGGCAGCCTGTCCCCTTTAGAATCGCCAAGGTCCTTTACCAACTTATCTAAGTCCTCTCCAAATAACAACTTCCCCTTGAATGGTAGACGACTCAGGCGTGCCTTTGAAGAGGCATCGGCTGCCCAATTTCGTAGCCATAGGTATCGCCTAGCTGCTACCACCGATGCCATGTTTTTAGCCAGGCTCCTGATGAGGTCATACTGGCTATCCGCTAGGTAGGCAGCTCCGGACTCCATCTTAGCTGAAATTGACTGTGCCTTCCCAGGGGGACACTCTGCAAGCTGAGCTGCTGAGCCCATCTCAAACAGGCCCGGGCTACCCAAGCCCCGGACACCGAGGCCTGTAAGGCGAGAGCACTGATATCAAAGGCTTGCTTCAGCAGCGTGTCCAATCTTCTATCCTGAGAATCCTTCAAGGCCGCGCTACCCTCGACCGGGATCGTCGTCTTCTTTGTCACCGCAGATACCACTGCGTCCACCCTGGGCGATCTCAGCAGTTCTTTGTCCGGTTCCGCAAAGGGTAAAGCCGTGACATAGCGCGCACGCCCCTTAAACTAGATTCTGGCTGATCCCACTCTTCCTGGATCATCTGACGCACTACTCTGTGAACGGGAAAAACCTTTTGGGATCTCCTGACCGCCTGGATCAAAGGATCTTCCAACGCTTCCTCCACCGCTGGGGCGTCGGAGGTCACATTGAGCACCTTGAGGGACTCGTTAATTAGCGCCGGGAGCTCCTCCCGCCGAAAAACCCTCACAATGCGGGATTGGTCCTCTTCTGGAATCTCTCCCTCTTCGAGTTCCTCTTCTTCTTCTCCCAGCTCTTTGTCCGAGACCTCTTCCTCAGGCGTATCATGGGAAAGGGACGAGAGAAGCTCCTCACTCACCAACCTTGCGCGCTTGGGAGGGGCCTCAGAGAACTGGCGGTTAGTCTTCAGTGGCCTAGTCCCCAGACTTTCCAGCGCTGTGCCTGACTCCGCAGCCCCAATCCCTTTCTTGCGCATGCAATATGCCTTGTGCAGTAAGAGGACGAAGTCCGGGGAGAATAGGTCATTGGCACTTCCCTCCTCCATTGCCGTTAGGGGAAGGGGAGGGGAGGAGGCCGGCAATCCCGAGGTAGAAGGCGGGGGAGAATGGGGTTCCCTTTCTAGAGGGTCCCCTGACCCCTGTGCCGTTTGAGACATGGCTAATTGAATATCTTGCTCCACCGAGGCAGCCTCTGCCGCACAACCCCTGCAGACTCCTGACTCAGCTGTAGCACGCGTTTTGCCAGTCATGTCCTATTCCGGACCAGACCCGAATGTATGGCTTTGCAACTCAAAGAGCAACAGAATTAATTAAAATAAAATAAAATAAAATAAATTAAATTAAATTGAAATGCAAATTAAAGTTTGTAGAAGGTCTGAAAGGGGAGCCAACCCCCCCAATGCGCCCTATCCCCTCCCTGGCTGTAAACTACTAGGGAGGGAGACCCCTGAAAATAAAACAAAACAAAGACTAAATTTAGATTAAATTAAATTTATCCCCCGTTAAAAATCTTCCCCAGTACTTGCGATTTTGAAGTATTCCAACAGCGCGCTGCTCTGCGGAAGGCCGCTGCACTCCGGGGGCTCACACTGGTAGGCCGCGGCCACGTGGAGCGCTACCCGGTCGGCGTCTCTGCCGGACTCTCCTATTCTTGCCCGCAGAGCCTGATCGGCAGCAGGAACAGGCTTTTTGGAGTGGCGAACGACCCCGACGCTCCTGAACTGCCGAGGCCCAGCCGGAGGAGTGGGGAAAAGTCGCGTTGCCGCCTCAAGCGCTCAGCCACCAGAGGGCTTCGGCGCGAGGTAAGGCAGGACTCCGGAGAGAATGAGTCCCCAGCCGGGGGATGCGGCTTGGCGGTTCTCCCCACCGCTGTCGGAGAAGCCTCTGGTCGGTAGACCCAGGTACCGCACAGAACACAAGCTCCTCTGTCCCGTACAGAACACAAAATTCCTCTTTTGTTCGGGAGGGGGGGGGGGGGGGGAGAGGGAAAACGGAATATTAAAGGAGCAGTTCAAAGGAAATGCTAAGACCTGAAAGTTAAGAGAGAGAGAAATCAAATAAAATTAGATTAAATTAAAATAAACTAAATTAAATTAAATTAAAGGAAAAAACTGAGACTCCAGTAAGCCCTTGGCTTACGGAACCCTCCAGCTGCTTGGAGGCTGAGAATACTGGGATCAGTGGGTGGTGCCAGTGGTATTTATCCCGTCCCATCCTCAAAAGGATAGACTCAGCCTCCAAGCTGCTGGAAGGGTTACGCAACCCAGAAGTAAGGGACTGGACTGGAGTGACGATAAGGAACTTCCATTAACTGTCATGCCCGCAAATCCATCCAGTTTCTGCAATTTCTGTTTTATATCTCTCTGGGACTGACTGACAAAAACGCAAATTCTCCTGAGCTGCTGTCAACAGACAGAGGGGGCAGGCTGCATTTCCCTGTGGACTAAGCATAATGGATGTGTGTGCTCATTCTAAATAACAACTGTCTGAACCTATTTAAAGGCTTTAAACTAAGACTGTACTTCTGAAACTGAGACTTTAAAAGACCCTTTCAAAACACAGTACATTGTTTCTCTGGACACCAACACAGTTCGGGAAAGACAGGCATTATCTTAACAAGATAAACAGTAGGTCTCTCTCCTGGCTCTCAAAGCAGCCGTAAATTACTAGACAAAGCGGCTATAAACACTAAATAAATCCTAAATAAATACAGTTACAGCTCGTTTTGTTGTTCCCGTAATTTATGAACAATAATTATGTCCTCTATGCAGTGCTTGCTATAATATAGGAAAAGACCCCGTTTTACTCGATAGCATATGCAGTCAAAACCAAATATATCAGAGACAAAATTTCAAGCATTTTTGTAGTTACTGGCTCGGGATGCTTCATAGTTCTATCAGGGGTCTTAACCTCTACTTCGTAGGTCAAAGGGAAAGCAAAAACAGAACCAATTACAGTGCTTGCTGAAGATATGAACATGAAAAGATACTATAGAAACCCTCCTCACTTGGTCCGTACTAGAACAGTTGAGACTCGAAAGGGGTTAATAAGAACTTAACCCTTTTCAGGCTGAGCCCACAACTGTCAGGATCCAAAATTTCTGACTAAACATTCCTATCAAATAATATATAATACATGACCATAGCAGAAGGAACATCACTATAAACATATTGAATAAAACAGGTACAATTTTCCTTAAAGAAGCACAAATTAACCCAGCTGCAGAGCGTAGAATAATTGAAACCATCAAAGCGTTAAGTAAAGGATACATTCCTGTCTTTGTCTCCGGGCTGTGTGAAAGACACGCCCCCTGCTCTCTCTGAGACTCACGTAACATCAGTGAGACAGCTGTCTTTGTAAAGACTCCTGAGTTGCTACTTTAATACTATTCCCTAATCGGTAAACACAACAGACAATAAAGGAGACACACCAAACACTTTCTCCTTTCTTGCGACCTGGCAATGCACTAGTCAGGAGCCAGCACCTCGCTCGGTCTGTATTCTCAAGACCTCTCATTCACACAAGCAGGCATCCAAGACAGAATAAAATCCCCACATTCCCAAAAAACCAGACTGACTGACTGACTGGGGGGTTGGGTGGGTTCAGTCTCTGCTTATACCCTTTAAGACTTTCTGAGACTTACTAGGACTGCCCCGAGAGAGGTGATCAGACTCTCAAGCGCTTATTCCAGAATCCCGACTGACAGACTGACTGATTAGCAGAAAAGTATTACTCACCGGATCATGGGTTGGATCCCGGACTCCCCTCGGGTTCGAGGTGTAGGCCGGCCGGAACCGGCCACCTGCGGAGGCAAGGAGGAGCCCTCCCTGATACAAGAGGATGGGTGGCGCCGAAGGCTCTCCTACAATCAGCCAGGGGCGGCTCCAGGCCGGACAAAACCTTCTGAGGCGAGAAGTCGTGGTATATTCACCTGCATACCATCCCCTGCTCGCACATTCCCGGCCAACGCACCAAGAATATGTAGCAGCTGATAAGCATGCAATAAATAATACCCGGAGTCAGTGCAAGGATCCAAACCAATTTATTGTGCACAAGGCCCAAGCATCAAAGGACTGAGCAATGGCGAACAGGAACAACTTCCTTATATACAAGCTTCACAGTTTGATACAGGCAGACTTTCTATTGGTCCCAACGCCCCCTGCACCTATCTAATCGGGGACCCTCACTGGGCTATTGCTCCCTGTTCACCCTTCTCAGACTAGTCTAACAAAGGCACAGTTCTATGTTATGACTACACTTCTACTGCAAGGTCATATCTAGCTCAAGGAATGCAACAGTATCCATTTAGTATGGAAGTATTATGCAAGCTTTGTCATAAACTGATTTTTCTAACTTTTAATTCTTTACTCTAACAACAGGAAGGTGGGGGTTAGAATCCAGGCCTATCTTACAGGCCTTTCACATCTATATAGGATATCGCCTTCCACACCTCCACCTCAATTAAAGGGACTCCCCCTTACTGGTGAGAAGGAACATGGGCACAGGTATAACAGTTTCCTGTAGGAGCTTTTGCTTCACCTTTTTAACAATCCCATATGCAAAATTTTCTTTCCAGTGTCCAAAAATATTCTGGCGAAGGCATCAGTTTTGCTAAATAGGTATCATATAAATCAAAGGGAGGTGTTGTCCTTACACTGAGGTCTAGAAGTTACCAATATTTTAGTATATTCACAAGAACTGGAATGGGGAATAAATGTCATTGTTGCCAATTTGAAAAGGCATTCAGTGTAATTTCTCTCCTCCTGACAGCTACAGTTTTTCTTGTTATATTCAAGGAGGGCCGGGGTAGTCTCATCAGGGGTAGGCTTACTAATGCACAATAAAAAAGAGAAAGAGCAACATCTTAAGTAAATAATAACAGCAAATTAGAATGATAACAGAAAGTAAACATAGAACTATAAATCCAGTCCACTTCCCAGTTTGCCAATTAGTGAAGGGAGTTCTACATCAGCAAGTTTACCAAACGGATGATAGTGCACAGTCATTTCTGTATCTTCTTCAGGAGTCTTCTCCTCTCCCTCTCCAGCTGCTAGGGACATGGCTACTCCGGTGTTATCAGAAGTACTTGGAACAGTCCCTCCCACTGCGGTTGTAGTGTGTACTGGTGGTATGCCTTGTCGTGACCCCCTGCCTAGGCCAAAGGCTGATAGGCAAAAGGGCTGCCTTATTTGCTCTTAAGTAATGTCACAAGACGTTTCTTCCAGCAGGGATTGCTGGGACTTGTAGTTCTTATTATTACTTGCAGACAAAATAGTATGGCCACTCGGGGTTTTTAAGGCAAAAAAAGATATTTATTTTTGTGTTTCCCCTCTCGCATCAAAATTCACAAAAACTATGCAAAGTGGGATTATTTCTCCAAATGAAAATCACCAGGAACAAAAATGTGGCTGGAACATCAGAACTCAATTAGACTCTTTGCACAGTAGCTGTTCATAGCATTCTTCAGCACAAACAGTTTCACAGCTACTGCTGGTATTTACAACAGGTAAATTCTTTTTCTCTTTTATCCAAGGCTGATGCATTTAACCCTCAGGTTTCAGTGGAAATTCTTTCTCTCTCACAGATGCGCTCAGCTCTCCATTAGCTAAACAAATATGCTATGTAAACTTCCTTCCACAATTCAAGGCTAGCACATGTTTAAGCTTTCTGCTTTACAAAAAGAACAGTCCATTTCTGTTTTGTCACACTCGAACTCTCTCATAAACATCAACTTGCATATCTTCATAAGCTGCACTTTGCTTATCTTTCTCCAGGCTTTTGGCAATAGGTTCAAGCTTACTATTATACAGAAACTTGTGAAGCTCTCCTAAGAACTGCTCTCTCTGGTCACAACTAGCAGTGCTTTGGGAATGAGCCTTTCTATTCTGAAACAGCTTCTCCAATAACTCAACAGCGTTCAGATCTGTCTCTCTGTCTTTACTTGAACTCTGATTACTTTTGTTTGTAACAGCTTTCACTGTCCTCTTGCCTGCACGGTTCCCTTGAGCATTCTGTTCTGCACTTAGTTTCAGTTCTCTAACAACGTCTTCAGCCAAAGTTCTGCTAAGCACTGAAGCAGACGTACCTTCTAAGCAAGAACTGCTTTTCTTGTTGTCAGAACTGTTTCCCACGGTGGAGTAAAACTTTCCAGATTTCTCTTCTCTGAGCTGCTTTGAACCAGGCTTCACCTTTGAATACTCTGGTTCCAGTGCTCTTCCTGAACTTGAGTCAGCATTCCTCGGCTGCTCTCTCAGCTTCTCAGCCACGCTTCCAGCTGCCCTACCGGCTTCTCTCTCAGCCACCCTTTTCTACAACTCACTGAAGCAGGTTTAAAACAGTGCTTTGCAGCGACCACACCCTGCCTCCTGCACGTGTCTCTCATCTCACTAGGGCTCAAGCTTGCTCCTACGTCATGGCTTGGGCGGGGCTCAGCTTCAGCTACTGCATGTTCCTCTAGCTTGTGGTCACTATGGAAACCTTGGCTATCTCTGCTCTTAAAGGTGTATTCCTCATTTTCCTCACATTCCATCTCTTCCACACAGCTCTCATTGTCACACATTCCCCCCCTTAAGATATTACGGGCTGGTTTAATTCTATCCTCACAGCACGTAATTCTCACCGGAATGTTGGTGTTGCTCTTTCCTTTCTGCGGCCTATAGTTAACCATGGTCAAATGTGCTAGTGCTACCCTCTCGTGCCAAGGCCTTAAGACATTGACGTGGTAAATTTGTCAGCGACCTCTCCTGTTTTCTACTGAATATGTCACAGGGCCTACCTGCTCAACCACTCTGAAGGGCCCTTTCCATTGGCTTTCAAACTTCGGGATGGCTCCTGCCACCATTACTATTACCTTTTCACCTATACTCAGCTGGCAAGGCTTGGTATTGCGATCATAGTAGCCTTTTTGTTTCTGATGACTGGCCTTTAAATTTTCTTCCGCCCTCTGGGCAGTTCGTGTCAGTCGGCTTCTTAAATCTCCCAAGAACTGGGGCAACCCTACTTCTTCTATTCCGGGTTCAACCCACTGTTCCCGGAGGACATCTAGGATACCTCTCCGGGGTCGCCCATACATTAATTCATATGGAGAGATTCCTAGAGATGCTTGTTTTCTTTCCCTACAAGCATACAATACGAAGGGAAGCATAGTGTCCCACTCCGTCATTTTCCCTTCTAACGCTCGTCTTAACATTTTCTTTAATGTCTGATTTTGCCTTTCCACCAGTCCATTTGACTGTGGATGGTGGGCTGCGGTCTTTACATGTCTAATTCCAAAGGCGTCCCAGACCTGGGCTAAATATTTGGACATAAAATTGCTGCCCCTGTCGGTCAATATTTCTCGAGGGAATCCTACCTCACAAAACAGTTTTATCATTTCTGCCGCCACTGTTTTTGCAGAAATACTACGTAAGGGAACTGCCCAGGGGAACCTTGTGGCTTGGTCCACTATGACCAATATATACTGGAATCCCCGAGGCGTCCTAATCATGGGGCCCACTATGTCCATGGCCAGCCTATGAATGGATTCCATGATTACCGTTACGGATACCATTGGTACTTCTGTTGGCCGCACTGAGGTGACCCTTTGGCATGATGGACAAGCCTCACAAAACTTTGCGGTCTCCCTATAAACCCCTGGCCAATAGAAGCATGCCAATATTTGGTCCAGTGTTCCCTGAACCCCTTTATGCGCTCCTATGGGGTGGTCATGAGCAAGTCTTAATACCAGGCTTTTAAATGTAGTAGGCACTACAAGCTGTTTACGTTTGTCTCCTGTGCCTGGATCCAAACCTTCTCTATACAAAATTTCTCTGTCTAGAAAGAACCTTGGCAGGGTTTCCCTCCCATCTTGGGCATACTTGAAGGCCTGTGTGAGAGCTGGATCTGCCTGCTGCTCTTTCGCAAAAGAGGGAAATTTAGTCACCAATTCGGCTGGGACCCAAGGCAACTCCTGCCCGGCCTGTATCTCAGCTTTGCTCTGGGAGCGGGTCCGCCTCTCTCGATGTTTCTCTCCTTTACCCTTTTTATCCTTAGCTACCGGGGTAGTTACCAGATCTTCGTGGAATGGAAGATCCTCTAACTCTCCCTCTGGGGGTTCTTCCTCCTCCTCTAGAGACTTTGTCTGGTACCTCGTAGAAATCATCCCTTCCTTTGGCTGCAAACCCTGTTTGAGACCTTTCTGGAACTGTGGCCAGTCCCTGCCTAATACCAACTCCTGAGGCAACCTGGGTATTACTGCTACCGGGATCTCCTTTTCTACGCCCAATCCTTTTATTAGGACTCTGTAGATGGGGTACGAGGATGCTGCCCCGTGAACGCACCTAATTTTCACGGTTTCATTGGGTTGGCGGGGTACTGCCTTACTCTGGGCCTCTATCATTTTCCAAAGCTTTCTGGATACCATGCTTTGGTTCGATCCAGAGTCTAGTAAAGCGTTAGCCTCCACCCCTTGCACTGTTACTGACAAGAGAAACCCTTCCTTGATCTTCTTTGGGTCACCTGTTATCATTGCTGTTTTCACTCTGCACTCCCTCTGCAAGTGACTACCGCTTCCACACCTAAAGCATGTTCTTTTCACACATTTGTTTCTACCCATAGGCATACACACTTTGGCAACTTCATCTCGCGGCCTTTCTTTCCTTTATGATAAAGCCTGAATTGCCTTACTGGAAGCACTGCCTTTCTCTTACGCAGCTGACTCCACTTCCATGAAACGTTCTGCAAGCAAAGTGGCTTCCTGGGTGTTTTGGCAATTTTGCAAAATCAGGAAGGTGCGCACACTTAGTGGTACAGTGGCCATGAACTGTTCTAATATGATGCTATCAATCACTGCTTCAACTGTCTTCCCATCTGGCGCTAACCATTTTATGACCAGACTTTTCACAAGCTGGCATAAACCTCTGGGTGTTTCACCGGGTTTTAGCCTCATGCTCCTTAATAAACGGTGGTACACCAAGGGTGTTAGACCTAATCTGTCCCTAATGGCTTTTTTGACCTCATCATAATTGTTGGCGAGAGACGCTGGCATGGCCCGGTACGCTGCCAAGGCCTCGCCGGTGAGAGACATGGCCAAACGCAACGCCCATTGGTCTTTAGGCCATCCAATTATGTGAGCCACATGTTCAAAGGCTTCTAAGAAGTCATCTATATCATCCTTGTCAGTTAGCTGACCAAAGCTAAATGTCCCACTGGACGATAGTCCAAGTGTACCAGCTTGATACAGTCCTGCTGAACCTGGTGGAGTTGCAATTGGATCTGGCTCCTTCTTCAGGGTTTTCATCCATGCCTCCAGCAATTCTAGCAATGGTTGCTGTTGAGCCTGCATTCTGGCGGCCCATCACTCCTGGGCTTCCAATGACAGCTCTCTCTGCCGCTCGAACTGAGATGCCATCCATTGGAGGATGTCCTTGACCCCCATGGTCCTCCTGCTCTGAAATGACAAAACAGACAGGAAACACCACCCAAGTGCGATACCACACTATGCAATGCAGTATTCCTTTCTTTCCTCGGGCTAAAGCAATACACCCCAGTACTGGTATCCTTAGCTAACCCCAGTTAGGTACGAATTACCTGGTACCGGTGTAGCTTCAGGCTTTGCACAACCGACGGTCTCTGCATCTTCCAGCTGCTCAAACTCAGTCCTGATGCACTTCACTGCACTGTTTTTCTGCAGCCTTGACTCCAGCGCTACTCCTGGCTTGGAAATCCACGCACATGCACACTGCGAATAATCCGTAGCAACTACGCCACTCTGTTGTGACCCCCTGCCTAGGCCAAAGGCTGATAGGCAAAAGGGCTGCCTTATTTGCTCTTAAGTAATGTCACAAGACGTTTCTTCCAGCAGGGGTTGCTGGGACTTGTAGTTCTTATATTACTTGCAGACAAAATAGTGTGACCACTAGGGATTTTTAAGGCAAAACAAAGATATTTATTTTTGGGTTTCCCCTCTCGCATCAAAATTCACAAACGCTATGCAAAGTGGGATTATTTCTCCAAATGAAAATCACCAGGAACAAAAATGTGGCTGGAACATCAGAACTCAATTAGACTCTTTGCACAGTAGCTATTCATAGCATTCAACAACACAAATAGTTTCACAGCTACTGCTGGTATTTACAACAGGTAAATTCTTTTTCTCTTTTATCCAAGGCTAATGCATTTAACCCTCAGGTTTCAGTGGAAATTCTTTCTTTCTCACAGACGCGCTCAGCTCTCCATTAGCCAAACAAATATGCTATGTAAACTTCCTTCCACAGTTCAAGGCTAGCACATGTTTAAGCTTTCTGCTTTACAAAAAGAACAGTCCATCTCTGTTTTGTCACACTCGGGTACTCTCTCATAAACATCAACTTGCATATCTTCATAAGCTGCACTTTGCTTATCTTTCTCCAGGCTTTTGGCAATAGGTTCAAGCTTACTGTTATACAAAAACTTGTGAAGCTCTCGAAGAACTGCTCCCTCTGGTCACAACCAGCAGTGCTTTGGGAATGTGCCTTTCTATTCTGAAACAGCTTCTCCAATAACTCAACAGCGTTCAGGTCTGTCTCTGTCTTTACTTGAACTCTGATTACTTTTGTTTGTAACAGCTTTCACTGTCCTCTTGCCTGCACAGTTCCCTTGAGCATTCTGTTCTGCAATTAGTTTCAGTTCTCTAACAACGTCTTCAGCCAAAGTTCTGCTAAGCACTGAAGCAGACGTACCATCTAAGCAAGAACTGCTTTTCTTGTTGTCAGAACTGTTTCCCACGGTGGAGTAAAACTTTCCAGATTTCTCTTCTCTGAGCTGCTTTGAACCAGGCTTCACCTTTGAATCCTCTGGTTCCAGTGCTCTTCCTGAACTTGAGTCAGCATTCCTCGGCTGCTCTCTCAGCCACGCTTCCAGCTGCTCTACCGGCTTCTCTCTCAGCCACCCTTTTCTACAACTCACTGAAGCAGGTTTAAAACAATGCTTTGCAGCGACCACACCCTGCCTCCTGCACGTGTCTCTCATCTCACTAGGGCTCAAGCTTGCTCCTATGTCATGGCTTGGGCGGGGCTCAGCTTCAGCTACTGCATGTTCCTCTAGCTTGTGGTCACTATGGAAACCTTGGCTATCTCTGCTCTTAAAGGTGTATTCCTCATTTTCCTCACATTCCATCTCTTCCACACAGCTCTCATTGTCACAGCCTTTAACACAGGGGTCTCAAACTCAAATTGCTTTGAGGGCCAAATGAGGACTTGTAGAGTAACCCGGGGGCCGCACAAGACGCAGGCCTCATTTGCATAAGGGCATCATTTGCATAAATATTTGCATAATGTTACCATACACTAACTTTGAGTAAACATGTCTCTTAATGAGTGTATGGATAAAGAAAGACTAAAAGATTTCTACATTACTATAAACCAGTGCCAACCGCCAGGCACATTAGGAACTACTAGAAACACTGCTCATTTAGAACCCATAGCAAACCTGCCATGTCCTAACAGCACTACCAGGACTCACAAAGCACCATACCCTAACTATCAAAAGGCAACACTGCAAATATTAAATCAACACATTTCAGAGAATAACAATACATGACCTACTCGGGAAAGAGAACAAGTGGCAATGTCAAATAGGAATTACATAAACAGAATACCTCAGCTCAGTTACACATGCAGAACATACACCATCACCAAACAAGGAATCACAATTTAGAAACAGGAAGACAATTAAACTGGGAACCCCAAAAGCCAAACTTAGAATGTACAACACTGTAGAAATAAAACTATACATTGATTTCCTCTTGTATTAAATAAAGTGCAGACGTTAAAGATGCACATTTCCAAGAGCTGACATATTTCAGTTAATAAATTCAAAATAAAGAGATATTTTTCTACCTTTTGTGCATTTTTTTTTCAGTTGCAATTGTTCCAGCCACTTTCTTCTGGTTTCTTTGTGTCTTCTGCTAACTCTCCATCGTCTGCTGTCCATTTGTCCTTTCTTCTTTCCCAGTTTTTTTCCATTCTCTCTACATCTGCTTTAACATACTAATCATTCTCCTTTTGCTCTTTCCTCATTCCTATTTCATCCACTCAAATTTTACCCCTCCATCCTCAATCCCCACTTACTCTCCCAATACCCGGCCAATTGTAGATTTTTCTTCCCTCCCACACAAAATATATTTCCCCTCTCCATTTCACTCTCCCAGCCCCATCCCATTCTAATCGTCCCCCAACATCAACTCCCTTCTAGCTCCTGCCCCACCCAGCATCCGCTCCCTTCTAGTCCCCGCATCATCAGCCCATTTCCAGTCCTAGCTCCCTCCCCTCACAGCCCATTTCCTTTCCAAGCCCCCCTCCCCATCAGCCCATTTCCATTCCAAGCCCCCTTCCACTCAGCCCATTACCATTCCAAGACCCTGTCCCCATCAGCTATTTGCAGTTCAAGCTCCCCCTTCTACTCGGCCCATTTCCAGTCATAGCACCCCCCCAGTCCATTACCAGTTCTAGCCCCACCCCCCCATAGCCCATTATCGGTCCTAAGCCCTCCAACAGCCCATTTCCAGGCCTAACCCTTCCATCGCCCCATCTTCATTCTTAGCCCCCCAATCAGACCACCTCCAGTCCTAACCCCCATCTGTCCATTACCAGTACTATCCCCCCATCACCCCATTTCCAGTCCTACCCCCCCAGCAGCCCACATCAAGTCCTGCTCCCCCCCCCAGCAGCCCACATCAATCCTGCTCCCCCCCCAGCAGCCCACATCAAGTCCTGCTCCCCCCCCAGCAGCCCACATCAAGTCCTGCTCCCCCCCACAGCCCACATCAATCCTGCTCCCCCCCCCACAGCCCACATCAATCCTGCTCCCCCCCCCCAGCAGCCCACATCAATCCTGCTCCCCCCCAGCAGCCCACATCAATCCTGCTCCCCCCCACAGCCCACAAAAATCATGCTACCCCCCCCCCATCAGCCCACATCAATCCTGCTCCCCCCCCAGCAGCCCACATCAATCCTGCTCCCCCCCCCCCCCCCGGGAAACTTAAACTTTAGAAAACAGCTGGCTGCTGCTCCTGCCGCTGCCGCGGCGGTAGCAGCAATACCGCATGTCCCGCGGCCCCCCCCCCTTGCCTGTCAGTTCTTCTCTGCTTCGGCTTTCAGAGCCGCGAAGGGAGAGCTTCTCCCTCGTGACTCTGTTAAGCCCGCTGGGGCTTATGGGAAATTTCCCATCTGCCCCGGCGAGCTTAACAGAGTCGCGAGGGAGAAGCTCTCCCTTCGCGGCTCTGAATGCCGAAGCAGAGAAGAACTGACAGGCAAGGGGGGGGGTGGTGGGCCGCGGGACATGCGGTATTGCTGCTATTGCCGCTATTGCCGGGCAGATGGGAAGGGGCCGCGGGACAGTTGATTCTGCCGCTGCCACGGCAGCGGCAGCAGAAGCCGGGTTTTTTTTTTCCCCTGTGTATCGCGGGCCGCACAAAGGTCTCTCGCGGGCCGCGTGTTTGAGACCCCAGCTTTAACAGGATCCAGTCTCCAGGTTGGTAATAATGAGCTCCTAGGGGCAGTTTTATGTTGAAAGGAATTAAAGGCAAGATAGTTTGTTTGTTTTTTTACAAAGCTTTTCAAGGTTTTGGAGGTTCTCCCTTTGGATTGCTGCTTGCACACAGCAGCCAATCCTAAGCAATTCAATTAGCTAAAGAATTGTTTACAGATCAGAGAAGTTGCAGACAAGATGCACACACTTCTGCAATTTTTATAAATTTAGAATTGTACCAATTTTGCAAACATTTGGGTAGGTATCTTCCTTCCTTTTGCCTTCATGTGTTTGGCCAGGGCACACAGAGGCAAAATGTGGATAAGCATTTGGAAACACCACATGGCCAGTGTAGGTTTTCCAGATCCCATTAAGATGCAAAGTACACCTAGCCTGTCTCCAGGTGTCTATTTCCAATTATTGAGCATATGTTTGGACTAGATGACTTCCAAAATTGAAGGTAATGGAGACAGCATAATCCCGGGGTCTCAAACACGCGGCCCGCGGGCCGCATGCGGCCCGCAACCGAACTTTGTGCGGCCCGCGACGGAGGAAAAAAAAAAAACACAAACCCTGTCTTCTGCTGCTGCTGCTGCCGCCGTGGTAGCAGCACAATCAGCTGTTCGCGGTCCCTTCTCCTCAGCCCGGAAGAGCCCCGAGTCTGCTCCTTTAGCGGCGGGCTTTTCAAGATGCAAAGAGAATATTTCCCTCTCGCGCGGCTTGTCAAGCCGCGCGAGAGGAAAATACTCTCTTCGCGGCTTGAAAAGCTCACCGCTAAAGGAGCAGACTCGGGGCTCTTCCGGGCATAGGAGAAGGGACCGCGAACAGCTGATTGTGCTGCTACCACGGCGGCGGCAGCAGCAGCAGCAGACAGGGTTTTGTTTTTAGTTTATTTACTTGGCCTGATTGGGGGGGGTTAGGACTGGAAATGGGCAGATGGGGTTAGGACTGGAGGTGGTCTGATTGGGGGGGGGGCTAAGACTAAAAATGGGGTTATGGGGGGGGGCTAATAAAAAAAATGGGGTGATGGGAGGGTTATGAATGGAAGTGGGCTGATGGGGGGTTAGGACTGGTAATGGGCTATGGGGGGGTAAGGACTGGAAATGGGCAGATGGGGTTAGGACTGGAGGTGGTCTGATTGGGGGGGCTAAGACTAAAAATGGGGTGATGGGGGGGCTAAGAATGAAAATGGGGTGATGGGAGGGTTAGGACTGGAAGTGGGCTGTTGGGGGGCTTAGGAATGGTAATGGGCTATGGGGGGGCGAGGACTGGAAATGGGCAGATGGGGTTAGGACTGGAGGTGGTCTGATTGGGGGGGGCTAAGACTGAAAATGGGGTTATGGGGGGGCTAAGAATGAAAATGGGGTGATGGGAGGGTTAGGACTGGAAGTGGGCTGTTGGGGGGCTTAGGACTGGTAATGGGCTATGGGGGTCTAGAACTGGTAATGGACTGGGGGGGTTGCTAGGACTGGAAATGGGCTGAGTAGAAGGGGGGGCTTGAACTGCAAATAACTGATGGGGACGGGGTTTTGGAATGGAAATGGGCTGAGTGGAAGGGGGCTTGGAATGGAAATGGGCTGATGGGGAGGGGGGCTTGGAATGGAAATGGGCTGATGGGGAGGGGGCTTAGAAAGGAAATGGGCTGTGAGGGGAGGGAGCTAGGACTGGAAATGGGCTTAGTTGGGGGGAGCAAGGACAGGAAATGGGCTGATGGTGGGGCTAGAATAGGACTGGAATGGGCTGATGATGCGGGGACTAGAAGGGAGCAGATGCTGGGTGGGGCTGAAACTACAAGGGAGCTGATGTTGGGGGAGGATTAGAATGGGATAGGGCTGGGAGAGTAAAATGGAGAGGGGAAAAAATATTTTGTGTGGGAGGGAAGAAAAATCTACAATTGGCCAGGTACTGGGTGAGTAAGTGTGGATTGAGAATGGAGGGGTAAAATTTGAGTGGATGAAATAGGAATGAGGAAAGAGCAAAAGGAAAAAGATTAGTATGTTAAAGCAGATGCAGAGAGAGAAAGGAAAAAAAACTAGAAGAGAGAAGAAAGTACAAATGGACAGCAGACCATGGAGAGTTAGCAGAAGACACCAAGAAACCAGAAGAAAGTGGCTGGCACAATTGCAACTGAAAAAAAAAATGCACAAAAGGTAGAAAAAATTCTCTTTATTTTGAATTAACTGGAATATGTCAGCTCTGGGAAATGTGCATCATTAACGTCTGTGCTTTATTTAATACAAGAGGAAATTAATTTATAGTTTTATTTCTACAGTGTTGTTGTACATTCCAAGTTTGGCTTTTGGGGTTCCCAGTTTAATTATTGTCTTCCTGTTTCTAAATTTTGATTCCTTGTTTGGTGATGGTGTATGTTCTGCATGTTAAACTGAGCTGAGGTATTCTGTTTATGTAATTCCTATTTGACATTGCCACTTGTTCTCTTTCCCCAGTAGGTCATGTATTGTTATTCTCTGAAATGTATTGGTTTAATATTTGCAGTGTTGCCTTTTGATAGTTAGGGTATGGTGCTTTGTGAGTCCTGGTAGTGCTGTTACGATACGGTGGGTTTGCTATGGGTTCTAAATGGGTAGTGTTTGTAGTAGTTCCTAATGTGCCTGGCGGTTGGCACTGGATTATAGTAATGTAGAAATCTTTTAGTCTTTCTTTATCCATACGCTCATTAAGAGGCATGTTTACTAAAAGTTAGTTTATGGTAACATTATGCAAATATTTATGCAAATGAGGTCCCTTATGCAAATTAGGCCTGCGTCTTGTGCGGCCCCCGGGTTACTTTACAAGTCCTCATTTGGCCCTCAAAGCAATTTGAGTTTGAGACCCCTGGCATAATCAAATATTAGGGTTGCAGAGTCAAGTGCTCATTATAATTCCAGCAACGTGCATGCATAGGTCCTTGTTATTATAACATACTAATATATCCTTATTTGATAAGGCTGTTCTAACACATCAAACTATCCTTTAAGCTTAACATTGTTCTCTAAGCTAAAATAGCAACCCTCTAAAAAAAACTTTATTAATCATAACATGAAAATTATTAAATAACTATAGCTTTCTCTCTCTGCCTGTGTTCTTTCCCGAACCTCTCTTGGATCATTGCTGACAAGCAAGATTTTGTTTTGTCCAAACAACTTAAGATAGTGTCTTTAAACAAATTCCAACAAATTTAAGGGCAATGCAAGTTCAAAAGAAACAGTAAGATTTACTAGTCCTTGATTACTTGTCTATAAACTGAACATCTGCATAATATAGTACTATAAGGATCACATTTGGTAACATACATGCATTAGAACAAACTAGATAAATTCATGCTAAACATTTATCTGTTCTTCTTAGTTGTTCTTCCAAAACTGAGTTCAGAAATGTTTTTCTAAACAAAGTGCATTTTCCTAAAAATGTATAATTCACACACAGCAAACATGGTGCTGCTGTTCTTTTTGTCAATCCACAATCATGAAAGGAAACAGGATGGCACCATATTTTTTTTATAGCACTGAGCTTTTACAATGCAAACACAACAATACCAAAGAACACTTCCTTTTTTTGTTTTTAAATTATTTGAGCTGAGCAAGAATGGAAATTAAACTTTCTTATTTTATTTTGAGACTATGAGCATAAATGAGTACTTATATTCACAAAAAACAATTAAGAGTGCTGTCTTTTAAAATGACCTAACCAATAAAATAATGTTAGCCTTTAAACAAAGAAATTAAATTATTTCTCGGGAACCTATGAACAAGGAAGGAAAGACATGATTGGTTAATCGTGAACACGTTTTTCTGTTTTTTTCCATTCTTGCATTTGAAAAACAGCTTGGGTAAATTGCATTTAAACCTAAAAGTTTTTAAATCTTAGCTTTCGATCTCAGTCGGGAAGGGTACATAGATAGTATACAATCCAAGTTAAAACAATGGCCCTATATTTTTTATGGAAAAGCCACAGACAAGTATCTGCTTTTTGTATATGCAAACAAATCTCTTTTGCAACAGTGACTTGGTTTGAAAATTCCCTACTTCTGATCATGTTAATGGGTAATGAAACATTGTCTATTAACTCAGAGGAGCTAGGCTGTTTATCAGGAGCTAAACACGGGTCCCAGCTCTTCCCGTGGAGATGGAAAGATTCTGACAAGCGTGCACTACCAGAATCAGTGGAATTTACAGCTGTTTACTTTGGAATTTGCAGAAAGGGAGGAGCTCTTTAGACTCGGGCACAATACCTTTCAGTTTATCAGTTGTCTGTATCCATATTGCAAATGACTCGTTAATTTTCTTCCTTCTTTCTATATAGTTCTGTAGATCATGTAGCCTAGTGGGTGTTAATGTCCCCTCCCCCCCTCGGGCCAGCATATGTTGCCGGATTTGCTGAATCATTTTAACCCTTTTGCCACTAGAAGATGATATTGGCATACCTTATCTAACGGGGTCTCTAATTTATATTTTGGCTGATTCTCATCTTCCTTCTCCTTTTTATGAATAACTTCTTAATAACAAATTCTACTTATTATTCCTATGCATGCGTACTTATCCTAACTTAACACTATCAATACTAAAGACTACTATGATATAAGAATAAAAAAAAGTATACTTCACCACTTGAAGCTGCCTGAAGTCTTCTGCAGGAATCCCTTCTTACCATTCCATCTGTCCAGCAGACTTGTGAACCAGCCATTCACTTCTTCTCCGATTAACGTATTCACTCTCACTTTTTACGACATCATCAGCAATGACATCATATCACATCGGGGTCACCATATCTTGGGGATTTTGGTGGACTAAGGTTGCTGTTTTTACTCCAAGGATATAAGAATGACCTCGCTCTGTTCCAAACAGACTCAGACACTTGGTCAGTAAGGAAATGAGATCTTTATTATGCCCAGTTACAATCTTAGCCAAAAAGCAAAATGCAACATTATTTTTCTTAAACAATACAGTTTGCTTGAGCCAGAGGGTGGAAGGCAAAGACAACAGAAGCTGAATTACCAATCAGACTCTCTGTATGAATCATATTTGTCTCCTTCCCCCCATGAATGATTTCTAGTGATGTCCTTATATACATTATTTGATTACGGATGGGGACTTCTTGTTGTTGTTAAGTGCCGTCGAGTCGGAGTTGACTCATGGCAACCCTCTGGATAGCTATTGTCACCAGCAGTGGCTGAACTGTGGCGTAAGCAGCCAGTCACACAGCTGGGCCTGACCTCTCTTTATGAAAAGTAGTAGTTGCGAGTCTGAGTAGTCAGGTTTTCAATAAGGATTTTATTCCCCTCCCGGGGTTGGATTTTCAAAAGTAGCACAAAACACAAGAACTTAAAATACAGCCATGCCTCTGGCAAACTGAAGAAGAAAACAAAATACAGCTTCTTGCTTTAACCAAAAATCATGAATTACATTAAACAGAATCAGCTGATATGCTGGCAGTCTCTTCTATGCTTTCCAGCTCTCTACAAGGCACTCTTGTCTTTAGCTAACGCAGAGAAGAACTGATATCAGCCATCAATAAAGAGCAATCCATTTCTTCAACACATGGAGTTAAACTACTTGGTTCTGTAATCATCGGTTCATCAAACACAGTATTTTCTCTAGGACAGAAAGTCTGAAACTTCCTCAATTCAGTCTCTCTCTCTGAGCTCTCAGGACAGCCCTCTTCACAATAAGGCAAATACTTATCACACAGCTTGTAAAAGCAGGACGGAGAAACAGCTCTGTCTAAACAAGCTTTTTCCTTGTAACTTTTAAACCTCCTGCCTCTTGTACTTGACGGCAGCTCATAGCAATGTCCTGTTCTGGTAATGGAAGACTTTTCTTTTGGAAGTCTCCTGTAAGGTTTTAGGAGCATACATTCATCCTCATCAAGCATACAGATATCCTCAACAGGATTACTTTCCCTCTCACAGGGTTGTAAGTATTTTAAGCAGCTCTGCTTCTCAAATACATATGGCCTGTTACCAACTGCCTCACGTTCCTTCCACTGAGATCGGTGCCTGGGAAAATCACACTGCTTCAGAGGTGAGTGTTTCCTGTAACTAACCTCTCTTGGTGAAGGTAACTTTGTTTCCTTTTGATAATTCCTCCGTGGCCTTCTGCTCCAAGGTTCAGGCAGTTCAGAGTCAGTATAAGAGTATCCTGAGCCTCCGTCTGAGACCTGCAAGTTTCCTCCAACTTGCCAAGCTCCTGCAGCTTCCTGGTCTCTGTCTCCGTCTCGGTCTTGCTCCTGGTCTAACTCTGTCTGCTTTGGACATTTTTTATACAGCTTTAGGGGCGTTTTCTTGCCCATGTGAAAACTGTTTTCCTGATCAACTGGGGAGTGTTTGCTAATTGGGCGTGACTGCAGACCTCGTGTCTCAGCTTGTTTTGGTTGCCTATGGTAACTAGGAAGCTTCTGATCTACCTGCCTGTCAAGAATCTGAGCTATACACAGCAGATTTCTGTGTTTTTAAGGCACAGGGCAGATCTTCCGTGTCACACTATCCTAAATTGTGTTCGGTCTTCAGTCAGGCGGCTTATTGTTGACAGACTGGTACCCGTAGCTGCTGTTATTGTATCGAGCCATCTCATTGCTGGCCTTCCTCTTTTGCGTTGACCTTCTATCTTGCCAAGCATGATGTCTTTCTCTAATGATCTCTCTCTCCGCATGATGTGTCCAAAGTATGAAAGTCAAAGTCTTGTCATCTGAGCTTCTAAAGAAAGCTTAGGTTTGGTCTCCTCTAGTACAGACTGGTTTGTTCTTCGGGCAGTCCATGGTATACACAGTATTCGCCGCCAGCACCATAATTCAAAGGCATCAATTTTCTTCCTGTCTATCTTTTTCACTGTCCAGCTTTCACATCCATATGATGTTATTGAAAATACCATGGCTTGAACAAGTCGAATCTTTGTATGGAGAGAGACATCTCTGCTCTTGAGAATCTTATCTAGGTCTTTTATAGCCATTCTGCCAAGAGCAATGCGTCGTCTGATTTCTTGACTGCTTGTTGCTTCTTATTGGTCAGGTTTTAGCTCTGTTTACTGTGCAAGCAATTGAGTTTGTGTTATCAATTCCCTACTAGCTTGTCTTTATTTTGTTTCTATCCCCCTTTTCCCTCCCCCTGTCTAGTCTGTGGTGGGCATATTTCCTGTTTCTATATGTCCTGTACTTGGCTTACTATCAGGAGTTTTTCTGCAGTTCTCTGCAAGCAGTCTGTGCTCTGAAATCTGCCCAGCAACAAAAACAATGGTCATATTTAGTTAGGCTCTTGCTACAAGTCTGCTTCTGGTCACTCTGTTAGGTCACAGGGATTGCTTCTGGATATGGTATGAAGTGGGCTTCAACCCGCTTCTTCCCAACACCTTGAGTCTCACAATATCACTTTTGCACTTCCTCCTGTCACTAACATATCTAAAAAATGTCTCCCCCCCCCCCCCCCATTTTACTGCATTGGTAATTTTTTATTTTTTTTTGCAATTGCATCTTTGCTTTCCTGACTTCTTTCCCAGCTACTTGTAATCCTATTTTTATGATTTCTTGTATCTTATGAAGGCCATCCTCTTTTTCCTTACCTTTTCAGCTTCTTCTTTCAAGAACCATAGTGGCCTCCCTTTTCTTTTTACATGTATTTACTTTTCTAACAAAAAGATTTGTTGGCCTTAAAATGTCCCCTTTCAGTTTTGCCAATTGGTTTTCTATATCCCCCACCTATTCTCACAAGCTAATGACTCCTTGAGGTATTCTTCCATCTTAAAAATCAGTTTTCCTAAAATCAAGGACCCTCACTTTTGTATGAACCATTTCTGCCCTTGTTCTAATACTGAACCACACCATTTGGCCATCACTGAATGTAAGATGATCATCCTCTATAACATCAGAAACTCTCTCTCCATAGTAAGTACCAAATCCAGTCCGTACCATTAGGAAAACTAAGCAGTCACCTAGAGTGCCAAGCTGAGGGCAGCAGAAAGCGCTGGTCTCTAATATTCTGCCCTCATCATTACTGCCACTACTCCTCCCCCTCAGGACCAGTGGCAGTGGCAATATAACAGAAAAGATGCACTGTGTTAAGGGAAGCCTCTGAACCCCTGCACACTGTACTCTGAAAGTGCAGCCAATCCTGCACCTCCAGTGCAGACTTTCTTTCTGAGTCAGTGAAGACCAGCTCTTCTTTCATGGATTCAGAGGTTTCCCTTCATGCTGTGCTTCTTTTCTATTGTATTCACATTGCCACCATCACTGATCTGAGGAATGCCTGTGGTAGCAGTGGTAAGGGTAGGGGTAGCAAGAATGAGGCTTGTCTAGGTTTGCTAATATCCTTGCACCTGGCCTTGGTCCAGTATGACCCCCTTCCATGTGGAATAGTTCTCACAGTAGAGAATCCAGGATCTCCTAGATGACACTGTAGCAGGGATGTCTCAATCAACATCCAGCATATCAGAAGCACTTCTCCTTTCATGGCAATACTGTAAGTCTTAGTAAAATCATTTTTATTGTTTTCCATATAACAGCATACAGACAATCATGGCACCCCAGATCCCATTGACAAATTTGCCAGGAAACAAATACAGAGAAACGACACTTCCATGTCCCAGTGACATCAAGGTTAAGGGTGATCTGAGACACCCAGTATATTCTACCGGCTAGGACAGCTCAGAGCATTGGTAATTTGGTCTCTAGAAACCCAGCCCAAATGGCATAATGTCATAGAACACACCAAAATCAAACACTTGGCAACTATTTATCAAACAGCAGAGATCTAGTCACAACTTCCTCACAAACCCCTCCCCCCCTAATCTCCCATCCCCCCATCCTCCCCCTCTTAAAAGCCGCTCCTCCCCCTCCCCTTTCCAGGGATGCCCTTAAGTGCCACCAATCCTTACCTGACCTCCCCATCGCTCCCTCCCAATACCTCCCCATCGCCAGCTAGAGCCACTCCCTGCAAGCACTAACCCTGCTCCCCCTTACTGTAAGTCTTAAATTACATCTTTGTCCATTTTTTCTGCCTGTGAACAAAGTCTATTTATCACACCATTGTGAATGGATGTTCCATTCCCTCTTTCCAGATCAATCCACAATGCCTCCTTCCTTGCCTTGTAAGCTCTACAATTCTGTCACTTTAATATTAATTTTTTTAACATATAGTGCCCCGCCTCCTCACTTTCTTCCTACCCTGTGCTTCTTGAATAAATTACAGTCTGGTATAATTATATCCCAGTCATGGTTCTCCATGAATCATGTCCCCATGACTGCCACTAAACCCAAATCAACCTCTTCTATTATAACCTCTAGGTCCAGAATCTTATTGGTATATTTTAAAAATGTTTTCTCTCATCTATTCCAAACTCGAGGTGAGTTACAAAAATACATTCATAGTTTACATAATCAAACAGTAAACTAAACAGTATAAACATACACCGAACAAAACATTAAAAAAGCCTGCTGAAAGTAAAATGCCTTCATTTGCTTCTGAAATTCAGTAGTACAGACCATTAATTGAAGTGAAATAGAAAGCTTATTCCATTTTGTTGGACCAGCTATTGAGGACAATCTCATACTATGGGCATTAGCACATACCGCTTTCCAGATGTTGCCCTTTGTTCCTATTTCTACAGAGAGATTTAATGTTACTCTTATCTGAGGGCTTTTACTTACCTTGAGCTTTGTTCACGCATCCCAGACAGGCCTAGTTTAAAATCATCTTCAATAGGTTAGCTAGTTTATAGCAGAAAACACTTTGACCTTCTTGGATAAGTGGATGCTGTCTCTGATCAGCAGCCTTTGGAAAATCAGATCATGTTCAGGAAAGCAAAGTGCTCTCGATGACACCAACCACACATTTATCTCCAGGATATGAGTATCACTGCCTTAGCCTTTACCCTCAACAGGGAGAATTGAGCATGCTACCTGGGCACTTATCTGCTTCATCCTTTCTCCCAGAGCCATGAAGTCACTCTTGATATGCATAGAGGGAAATCTAGCTGTTATCATTTCTGACAACATAGATGAGCAGCATCAGATAATAGCAGGCTTAAGGAGTCTCAAACTCTCTGTAACATCTTGGATTTTGGAACCTGGTAGATAGCACACCTCCTGGAACATGTCTGATCGGCAGATGGATGCCATTGTATCTCTCTAAAAGGCGTTACAAAGGAGTTACAAACTACCACTTCTCATTTCTGTGATCACTGATTCGGCAGTTTTGGGGTTTTTGAGCTCTGGTTCCTCATGTTCCTGGGATATTGCCTCTTCCACTTCCAGGACTGCATACCAGTTCTTCAGTTCAAGGGACATTGGAGGGAGTGTCTGTAGGCTCTGGTGACCTGTGCTAAGCTGTCTTTCTGAGCCATACCATCTTTGCTTCTGTTGGAAACTGATACCTCAAGAAGCATTTATTTATTTTATTTATTTATTTAGCTGTATTTATATCCCGCTTTTCACCAGGTCAAAGCGGTCAATTGGAGGATACATTTAACACGAGGGGATATGAGACACATATGCTAATACTTACAGGGAACATGAGCAATGGAGGGTTAAGTGGCTTGCCCAAGACCACAAGGAGTGCCTATAGGACTAGAAATCCCGGTCCCTCCGGCCTGAGATTGCTGTCCCCAGGTGGGACTTGAACCCCCAGCCCTCCGGCCTGAAGTACCTTGTCCTAACCACTAGACCACTCCTCCCTTTGTCAATATAGCTCTTGCTGTCACAGATGCTTCTCAACCTTGTTTAGTGATGAAAGCTCCCAGGAAGACATGGAAGTGGAAGAAAATCCTAGTTTCCCCTTTGAAATGAATGACAGTTCACTTGTGCATAAGACTTGCAAGCCAGATCAGAAAAAACCCCAGCTCCCTGCTAAGGTCAGGCCACGCCCTAGCTCAGGGGTGGAGACAAGCTTGCCTGATGATTGGTCACACAGGTGCAGAGAACAGGGAGTGCCTAGCAGCCAACGGTTCTTAAAACCATGAGCAGAGCAGAAAGAAGAGGGAAGGAGGAAGGCAAAGGACAACAGAGAGCGCAAGGCTGAGCATAGCTGGAGGAGAAAGAAAGAAGAAAACTCCCAGGAAAGCAGCTACCCAAGAGGGACTGGAGAAGGACATAAGGAGGCTGAATTTCAGAGCCTGGAGGTTCCCAGGAAGAAAGAAATCAGCACTTGTCTGAGGAACCATCCCCAAGGTAAAGCCAGCAGTTTCAGAGCTGAGAAATCAACAGAGAAACAGTTTGCTATTGCTAAGGTCCAGGAAGCAGAGCCCTCACCGTCTACGGCTAAGAGGTGGGTGGAAGGTTTTACGTATGGGAAAAGTCATAGCCCTGATAAAAGCAGAACTGCTGAGTTTTCAAAGCTAGAAGCACTGAGAGAGTTGTTTGCTGAGGGAAAAGTTCACTCCCCTAATACAACTGTGCCTTTACAAGCTGAATTGCTGTGGAATCAGTTCCAGGAATTTCTAAAGGAGAGAAAGTCTGGGAGAGCTTGTAACTTTGATAGAGATACCGTATATCCTGATGCCATAAAAGGAATGCAAATAGATTCCTGTTTGCCAAGCTCTGAGTGTCAACCTGTACCAATGGATTGCTCATTGTGTTTAAAAGAAGAGTCTGCATTATTGAACTGAGCTGAGAGACTGTGAAACAATATAGAGAATAAGTGCAATACCTGCTTAGAATTAAGGAAAACTAATACTGTGTTTTACTAAGCTTAATTGCCTGCTGACGCTAAGAAGCAGCGCTTAGAAGAAGTTTGCTTTGAGAAAAAAAAATCACAGCTGTTGCAAGTTTATCTGTATTTCTGTTGAATGACCACACGAGGCAGTCCTCGGTGTAAGCTTGTGGGAATAAGAACAGCTGAACAGTGAAAAGAGGTTTTTGTTACGTCACTCTCTGTTACCTGATTTATCCTATATGTTGGAGAAGCATCCTTTTTGCCTTGTTTGTGTATTGAGCTTAAATGCCCTGGAAATCCCCACAAAATAAATTTTCTTGCTGCCTTGAACCACCGACTCACAACTATAATTTGTCCTTAAAGAATAAACTAACTACAAGTCCCAGCATACCTCTGGTGACAACAAGGGAAGCTTTATTCAAAAGTGGACAACATAAGGCTGTTTCCTGCTTGTAAGCTCTTGGGCCCAAGCGGAAGCATCACATTTGCCACCTCCTCTTTCAGTTCTTCCACTTGTTCCATGAGGGATTCAACTTGCAGGCATCTTGAACATGGAACCATTCCCTCACCTCAGATCAGGCTGTCTGCCTGTATGGAAAAATTACTGGGGGTAGCAATTTGGCTCCATGATTTTTCCCATAGTTCAGTTGTAGGAGCTTTGGTACCTGTTGAAGAAATAAGAAAAATATCCGCCAAAGTCTCTAGCTTCTCCTCAGCTGTCCTTTAAGGCAAAACATAACTTGCTTCTTTTATGTGAGATCCAAAACCTCTGTTCTGATTTTCTGGGTGTAGTGTTTCTTACTTGCTCATCTGTTGTTGGGGTAGGGAGACATTTCTTATCCTTTTAAGCTAATAAAATAGTCTAATGTGCTGATTTACCAAATCAAAATTCCTTAAAATATAACTAATAGTTTTACTTTTAACTGATATCCAAATGTGGAACTATTTACTTTCTAGATTTTCCTTTCCAACCAAAACCAAACACTTATATCTTAAATCAACAAGCTAACTGGTGAGTGGTTCTATACAGCAAGATTTCTCACATGGGGTAGGTGGGAGTTGGGGTGGGAAGGGAGGGGACCTAACACCTCAGCAGTACAGTGGATTCAGAGAGTGCCTTCCCTCCTCTTTGGACTTAAAAGCAAAGGAAAGAAAGAATACCATACCAGCAGATTCAGCAAGAAGTGCACATTTATTCATTAAGACTAAAATGACATATCACATAACTCTGGTACTGAAGGAATTACATGGACTCCCAATAAAGTGTAGTTACTCACCTGTAACAGGTGTTCTCCAGGGACATCAGGAATCAGTCCTCACTTATAGGTGACATCGGCACCAAAGGAGCCCGTGTGGAGTAATTCCCCAGCTTTCAAAGAAAGCCTTTGGGATTGCTGCCATGCATGCATGGTCCTCTTCCTGCCCAAAGGTGCCATCTTGCTCAGTCAGGTCCCTTAGCTAGAGTCCTACTAAGCAGAAGGCAAGGGAAGGATAAAAATAGCAACTCTTCAGGGGAGGTGGGAGGGTAGTGAGGACTGATTCCTGCTGTCCCTAGAGAACACCTGTTACAGGTGAGTTTGTTGTTGTTAAGTGCCGTTGAGTCGGTGTCGACTCATGGCGATCCTCTGGATAGTTGTCCTAAATTGTGTTCATTCTTCAGTCAGGTGGCAGACAGACTGGTACCCGTAGCTGCTGTTATTGTATTGATCCATCTCATTGCGTTGACCTTCTATCTTGCCAAGCATGATGTCTTTCCCTAATGGTCTCTTTCTCTATGCATAAAGTGAGAGACCAAGGGCTGCCCCGAGAGGGCTTTTCCCTCAACGGGGAGGTGATTCGCTGAAATGGTGCTCAGGTGTACCCCGACTGAATTGGATTTCAGCTCTGCCTTCAAGAGGTGGAGGAGTTACTGGAGGATACACTGGGTAGAGCAGGAGAATGGGTCAATCTGGAGCTTGGAGCACCAGGTCGAGAAACGCTGCCACTTGAAGGCGTATGTCCATCTCGTTGAGTCCTTCCCCGACACGTGGAGGATCTCCTTGATGTCTTCCGGGAGGTGCAGTGGAGCTAAGGTGACTCGTTCAGCCGCCAGGCTGCAAGGGACAGCGAGGCCAGGTTCGGGTGGAACACCTGACCCTCCTCCTGAGTCAACAGCCCTGGGATGCAGCCCAGGGGGACTGAGGGCTCGGACGCGAGCAGGAGCAGAAGTGGGAACAAAGGCTGTCGAGGCCATGAGTGGGCCACGAGGATCACTGAGGCTCGGTCCCGCTGAGCTTTGTGGAGGGTCCTCGCAATGAGAGGAGTGGGAGAGAATGCATAAAGAAGGCCGGAGGTACAACTCAACAGGAACGTATCCGGGGCCACCCTGCTCGGTTGCGGAACTGGGCCGCAGAAGCGGGGAAGCTGCGTGTTCGCCGGACTGGCAAACAGGTCCATGGATGGGGTCTCCCACTGATGGAGCAAGACGCCGGCGACTTCCGCATCCAAGCGCCATTTGTGTGGGTGTAGGAGCCTGCTGAGTTTGTCCGCGAGGACATTTTCTTGGTTTGGGAGGTAGACCGTCCACAGGGTTATCCTTCGGTGAGATGCAAAGGAGCCAAGGAGGATCGCCTCTCGGCAGAGATCCTGTTCCCTCCTCCTTGTTGATGTAAAACATGGCTACCCTGTTGTCGATCTGCACAAGCACCAACTTCCCCCTTAGATAGCCCTTGAAGGCCCTCAGGGCCCATCGGACCACCCGAAGCTCGAGCAGGTTGATCTGCTGCTGAGACTCCTCAGGCGACCACTGCCCCTGAATGCACAATGTGCCACAGTGGGATCCCCACCCTAGCAGGGAAGCATCTGTCATTAGGATGAGCTCATGCTGTGGGGTCTGGAGACTACAGGAGACCCGGATAGGGTCTCTGAGGTGGCTGGAGGCCTGGCTCCATTGTATCCGGAGGCACCACTAGGCTGTTCGCATGTGCATGCGGGCGTGAGGGACCACATGGACGGTGGAGGCCATGTGTTCAAAGAGGCGCAGCATGACCCGCACTGTAAATCAAGTCCTGTTTTGGACCTGGGATGCCACGGCCCGAAGGTGGTCTGCTCTGTCTATGGGAAGAAAGGCGGTTGCCTGCACCGTGTTGAGGCGTGGGCTGATGAACTCCAGGGTCTGCACCAGCTCGAGGTGGGACTTGGAGTAGTTGACCAGGAAGCTGAGGTGCTCGAGGAGACGGATCATGCGCGATGCCGCCAGGCGGGCTTCGCTGATCGAGGACCCCATGACAAGCCAGTTGTCGAGGTAGGGGAAGACTGGTATGCCCTGCTGATTGAGGGAGGAAGCGGCTGTGGAGAGACACTTTGTGAAGACCTGTGGTGCGGACGCAAGCCCAATGGGGAGCACTCTGTACTGGTAGTGTTCTCCCTGCACTCTGAAGCACAGATACGGCCTTTGCTGTGGGTGAACTAGGATATGCGCATAAGCATCCTTGAGGTTCAAGAAGCATAGCCAATCACCCTGCTGAAGGGAGGGCAGCAAGACGCCAAGCGATAACTTTTTGAACTTTTCCCGCACCAGGAACTTGTTGAGGTTTCTGAGGTCGAGGATGGGGCACAGGCCCCCCGTCTTTTTCGGGATGAGAAAGTAGCAGGAGTAGAATCCCTGACCCCTAAGGTGCCGCGGTACCTTCTCGACCGCCTGCTGGGCGAGGAGGTTGGACAGTTCCCATTGCAAGAAGATCTCGTGAGCGAGGAGCCGAACAGGCTCTGCTGGGGAGAAAGGAAGAGGGCACCTGTCCAGGTGGAGGCGGTATCAGTCTCAGATCACCCGGAGGACCCAGGTGTCCCACGTGATTGACACCCACTCTGGGCCGAACAGGGACAGGAGTCCCCCCACTGGTGGAGGAGCTGCTGGGGGGCGAGAGGCTATGCCGACAGCATCAAAACCCATGCGCAGGCTGAGGTGGCGCCAGGGATTGGGCCTTAGGCCCTTTAGGCTTGCGGTGGCCATGTGCACCTCCCTTCCCCTGTATGCTGGGGGTCGGTGCAGAGGTAGGCGGGAAAGGTGGGTAATCCCGTTAAGAGAGCCCCCTTCCTTTGGAAGAACGGCTTCTTGGTCTGTTGCTTCTTCCTAGGGAGGGAGGAGGTTTTGTGTGAGAGACAAGTTCGAGTCACAAACTCCATTTCTATCTCAGCGGCTTTATCCTCCATAGGTTTACTGAACAGTTGCTCGCCAAGGCAAGGGATGTCCAGGAGCTTCTCTTGGACCTATTGCTCCGTCCGAAGACTGGAGCCATGCCTGGCGTCGGGCCCCAATGCCAGCCACCGCCACCCGGATGGAAGACTCAAATCCGCCATAAGCGGCACGGGAGAGGTACTTCGAACACTCTGTGATGGATTTCAGGATGGTTTGGAACCTTAGAAGGGGTTTGCCTCAGAGGCCTGCGGCGAAACCGCCGAGCTCCTTAGCAGGGTCACAGAGGAACATGCCCATATACAATTGGTATGCCTGGATACGGCAAGCGAGCATGGAACCCTGATAGGCCTTCCCTGGGGGGAACCAAAGAGTGAGACTTTAGGCCTTTTTGCTTCTGCATTGCCGATCCCACAACCATGTAAGTGTGCGGAAGCTGGGTCTTTCGGAACCCTGGGCCATGCTGGACCCTATACATGTCATTGAGGCGCTGATTCACAATGGGGACTGAAGCAGGTGTCTCCCACATGCGAAGGAGTAACCTCAACAAGATGGGGGGGACTGGGACAGTAAGAGACTCTCGAGGCGAGGACTCGTACTGTAGGATATCGAGCTCCTTGGCTCACGCTTCCTCTTTGGTCTGTGTAGCCAGGCTGAGGGCTCATGCCATGTCCTGCACGAATGCCAGGAATGAAGTGTCCTTGGGCAGCGAATGCCTCTGATAGGAGGGCGGGGATGGGTTCGAAGGGAGGTCCCTGTGGATACAGGTCTCCGAGGAAGTATCCCCATGCATCTCCCAGCCCGAGAGGTCCCCAGAGGAGTCTGACTTGGGCAGGTTGCCCCAGACAGAGGCCAAGGTCCACTTGGAGCCAGAGGCCTTGGAGGATCTTGCTCCCAAGGACCGGGAAGGTAAGCGAGACCAATGCTGAGGACCTTCATGAGGTCCGTGGCTCTCGGGGGTTTCCAGGGCGGATCTTGGTGTCCCTCTTGAAGGAACCTCAGTCTTGAGGCACGAGCCAGCCGTGCTGGGGATGAGCGCCTGCTGGACAGCTAAGAAGGCAGAAACACTGCACTCCAGTGCCAGCATTCAGGACTCCCACGCGGATGTGGGACCTTGCCTTGCTAACACCTGGGTAAATTTCCCATCTGCCCCTGCGGGCTTAACAGAGACGCAAGGGAGACACTCTCCCTTCGTGCCTCTCAAAGCCGGCACGGAGGGGCTCAGCCGGGCAGAGGGGGCCCTGTGGGCAGTCCATGCTGCTGTGGTGGCAGCGGCAGCGGCCAGCGTTTTATTATTTTTTTTTATTAAAGTTTACTTGAGCCGATGGGGGGGGGTGGGGGGCTGGGACTGGAAATGGGCTGGGGGGGGGGGTTAAGACTGGAGTTGGGCTGACACGAAGAAACCAGAAGAAAGTGGCTGGAGCAATTGCAGCTGAAAAAAAATGCACAAAAGGTAGAAAAATATCTCTTTATTTTGAATTTATTAATTGGAATATGTCAGCTCTGGTAAATGTGCATCATTAACGTCTGCACTTTGTTTAGTACAAGAGTGAATTAATGTATAGTTTTATTTCTACAGTGTTATACATTCCAAGTTTGGTTTTTGGGATTCCAAGTTTAATTATGACGTCAGGGCCAACAGCGCGCAGCTGATCCGGCGTGCTCGTTTTTATCTTTTCTGGGGGCCCCACAATTTTTGTTGGCGTAGGGCCTCACTCAAGGTAAATCCGGCCCTGCCTTGGAGGACATTTTCTTGCAAAGAGAACAGAGCTCCGGGTCATGGTCAGCCCGAAGAGACCGAAGACAACAGTCATCTGTTGCATTTTTTAAAACCGGTGGCCAGGGGGCAAAAAGGACCCCCGCTAAGTCGAAGACCTTTGTGGCCAGCGGTTAGGAGAGAAAAAAAGGGCATGAAGCCCACAACAGGGAAAAAAACTTAAAGGAAGGATTTTCGAGGGAAAGAAAGGGATGAGCAGGGAAAGAGAGAGGACCAGTGCAACCGGAAAAACCACGGCTGTAGGCCAAAAATGAAATACTTTTTCCGGGGGACGAGGATGTACATCCGAAGGGCTCTGCAAAAAAAGGGAGACTGAGCAAGATGGCACCTTTGGGCGGGAAGAGGACCACGCATGCATGGCAGCAATCCCAAAGGCTTTCTTAGAAAGCTGGGGAATTGCTCCACGCGGGCTCCGTTGGTGCCGACGTCACCCATAAGTGAGGACTGACTTCTGCTTGTTCCTGGCGAACAGCATAAGTAAAATTTGAAATCTTAGTTCTTATTGTCAAGAGTGTGTTTGAATCAACCTTTATTCCTGATTGTTCCATTACAAGAGTATCAACTAGTTGCTTACTGCACTCACATGAAACAGGCTTACTTATAATATCCCTTGTCTCCAGCATACCCAGAAATCTTGTATATATGAAACAACATACTTGATAGCTGGACCTAGACTTCTTAACCCAGGCATTGAGAGTTATGTTTTACACCAAAGTTTTGTGTAAAAAAGTAAAGGGTTGACTTTTTGAAGAAGCCTATACTGATAGAATGAAACACTATACATATAGTTTTAGATTATACCTTATAGCCAGCACCCGCTCCCTAACCTTGAGGGTTTGGGGAGGGGTGTGCCTTGAGGTTAAGTTGTAGTTGTGAAGGTCGAATGACAAGGCAGGTATAAAGAATATCTTTTTTTTTATAAGGATTTATTTCTCCCGCTCCGTGGTGGAATGGAACAGGCGTAAAGCGTAGTTACTCACCTGTAACAGGTGTTCTCCAGGAGCAGCAGGAATCAGTCCTCACATATGGGTGACGTCGGCGCCGACGGAGCCCTCGCGGAGCAATTTTCCCCAGCTTTCAAAGAAAGCCTTTGGGAATTGCAGCGCGCATGCGCGGTCCCCTTCCCGCCCAAAGGTGCCATCTTGGCCAGTCTGATGACATAGCAAAAAGACAGCAAAAAAATTGCAAAAACTAAATCATAGGATTGCAACTCCAAGGGGAGGAGGGAGGGTTGTGAGGACTGATTCCTGCTGCTCCTGGAGAACACCTGTTACAGGTGAGTAACTACGCTTTCTCCAGGACCAAGCAGGAAGTCAGTCCTCACATATGGGACTCCCCAGCTTAAGGCTACCGGAGACCCTAAGCACAAAAATGAGCTCCCTCTAGCTCAGCAGCACAGAAGGAAGGAATCTTCTCTGATTAATCTCCAACCGGTAGCCCAACATCCGGGATGGAGGGTAGGAGTTGCCTAAACCTCGAAGAGATTACGGAGGACTGCCTGTCCGAAAGCACTGTCCCTGCGGGACTCCCTCTCGAGGCAGTAATGGGCCGCAAAAGTCTGGCCCGAAGACCAAGTAGCGGCCCGGCATATGTCTGCCAACGGAACAGAGCGGAGGTAAGCCACTGATGCAGCCTTCGCCCGAACCCGATGAGCGGTGACTCAACTCTCCAGCGAGAGGCCTGCCGCCGCATAAGTCCAAGCGATACAGTCAGCTACCCAGATGGACAGAGTACGCTTAGAGACAGGGAGCCCTAATTTATTAGGGTCGTAAGACAGGAAGAGCTGGACAGTCTTACGGTGCTCCCGCGTACGATCAAGGTAGAAGTTCAGCGCCCTTCTACAGTCCAGGGTGTGCAAGACCATCTCAGCTCGGCTGGAGTGTGGCCTGGGAAAGAAGGTCGGAAGCACCACCTCCTGATTGATGTGAAAAGGGGAGACCACCTTTGGAAGAAACTTAGGGTGAGTCCGCAGGACTACCCTGTTCTTGTAGAACCGAGTGTAGGGAGGATCAGACACCAGGGCCTGCAGTTCACTAACGCGTCTAGCGGAAGTGAGGGCCACCAGGAATAAGGTTTTCCAAGAGAGAAAACGAAGAGGACAGGTAGCCATGGGTTCAAAAGGCGGGCAGGTGATCCGCTGTAAAACCACGTTCAGGTCCCAGTCAGGGGCTGGGGGGTGCAACGGTGGTTTGAGGAGAAGGCGGCCCCAGGAGAACCGAGCCACGAGGGGGTGGCCGGAAAGAGGCCTGCCTTCCACTGGCACATGATGTGCCGAAATAGCACTGAGGTGAACCTTGACCGAGTTGGACTTGAGCCCAAGATTGGAGAGGGAAAGCAAGTACTGCAAGACCACCGACACCGAGCAGGAGAAGGGATCTTGAGACTGTTGAGTACACCAGTTGGAAAAGCGACGCCATTTAAGGGCGTAGGATTTCCGGGTAGAGGGTCGCCTGGAAGCCAGTACGACTTCCTCCACCTCCGGAGGTAACAGGAGGGGAGCAAGGACTACCCTTTCAGCAGCCAGGCCATCAGATGAAGAGCTCTGAGGTTGGGGTGTAGGAGAGACCCCTGATCCTGAGTCAGGAGATCGGGTTGAAACCCCAGAGGCAACGGGGTATCCACCGCCAGCTGCATCAGAAGCGGGAACCACGGTTGGGGGGGCCACCGGGGAGCGATCAGGATCACGGAGGCCTTGTCCTGGAGAACCTTGAAAAGAGTTCGAGACACCCGCGGCATGGGAGGAAAGGCATACAGAAGGCCCGTGGACCATGAGAGCAGAAAAGCATCCGCCGCTACTCGGAGGGGGTGCGGTTCCCGAGAGCAGAATCGAGGAAGTTGCCTGTTCAGAGGACTGGCGAAGAGATCCAGCGTGGGGAGGCCCCACCGCAGGAAGATCCGTTGGACAACCAACGAGTCCAATCTCCACTCGTGCGGTTGGAGGATTCTGCTCAGTTTGTCTGCCAGGTGATTTTCTTGACCTGGGAGATAGACAGCTTTGAGGATTCCCCGGCTGACGGCCCAAGCGCAGAGCTTTTGTGCTTCCCGGCAGAGAAGGAAGGAGCCCGTGCCCCCCTGCTTGTTCATGTAGAACATAGCAACTTGATTGTCCGTCTGGACCAGCACAGACTGGTGAGACGTGAGGTGGGAGAAGGCCTTCAGAGCCAGGCGAATGGCCCTGAGCTCCAGGAAGTTGATCTGCTGGGCAGATTCCCACGGGGTCCAGAGACCCTGAGTACATGACCCCTGGCAATGTTCTCCCCAAACCAGGAGAGAAGAAGCGTCGGTCGTCAGAACCTGGACCGGCGGAGGAGACTGGAAAAGCATTCCGAGCACTAGGTTGGGTAGGTGAAGCCACCATCGTAGGGAAGAGACTAGCGGGCCGGAGATGCGTACCGAGTCCGCCAGTCTCCCCGAGGCCTGACGCCATTGAGAGCGAAGGCACCACTGAGCTGGCCGCATGTTCAGGTGGGCATTGGGGGTCACATGGACCGTGGACGCCATATGGCCGAGCAGTTTCAGGAAGAGCCGGGCCGAGACCCGGGGATGGCTGCGAAAACGGCTGGCGAGAGCCATGAGCCGGTGAGCCCTGTCGAGCGGCAGAAACGCCCGCGCCTGAAGCGTGTCCAGTCTGGCGCCGATGAACTCGAGGTCCTGAGAGGGGAGCAAAGTGGACTTTTTGAAGTTTATGACAAAGCCCAAGTACTGGAGCAGAGTTACAGTACGTTTTGTGGCGTGAGCGGCCTCCGTGGCGGACGGGGCCCTGATAAGCCAGTCGTCCAGGTAAGGAAAGACGAAGAGGCCTTGAAGCCGGAGATAAGCCGCAACCACTGCGAGACATTTTGTGAAGACTCGTGGTGCGGAGGATAGGCCAAAGGGCAGTACTCTGTATTGATAATGATTGCCCGCCACCACAAACCTTAGGTATTGTCGGTGGCTTGGGTGGATGAGGATGTAAGTGTAGGCATCCTTTAGATCCAAGGAGCATAGCCAATCTCCCTGCCGGAGGTAGGGCAGCAGGATTCCAAGGGTAAGCATCTTGAACTTTTCCCTCTCCAGGAACTTGTTGAGGTTCCGCAAGTCTAGGATGGGTCTGAGGCCTCCAGTCCGCTTTGGTACCAGGAAGTACCGGGAATAAAAACCGTGACCCCGCAGGTGGTGGGGCACCGGCTCCACTGCCTGTTCCCGAATAAGACTTGCCAACTCCTGAAGGAGTAAGTCCCGGCGAAGAGGGGGTCGCAGAGGCTCCCCTGGAAAGTAGGGGGGAGGTACCTGGTGGAAGTGCAGAAGATAGCCCTCTCGGACTATGTGGAGCACCCAGGCGTCTGACGTGATGTTGGACCACCTGTGGGCAAAGTGGACCAGCCGGCCTCCCGTGCTGAGAGAAACCAGCGGAGGGGGAGAGGCTATGCTGAACGAGTCAAAAACCCCCACCCTGCGGAGCAGGGGCCGGTGGCGCAGGCTTGGGGGCTTGCTGCCTACGGGATCCGTTACCCCATCCCTTGGCCTGCTGACCCTGATGGGGAGCTGCGGAGGCCTGATAATGGGGGTAGTGTTTATAGGCAGCTGCCTTCCTCGGGTAAAAGGGCTTTTTCCCCGAGCCCTTCTTCTTTTGGGAAGGGGCAGAGGTTTTCCTGGAGAGCTGAGTCCTGGTGAGAGTCTCTGTCTCGAGCTGAGCAGCCTTCTCGTCCATAGGTTTACCAAAGAGGTTTTCACCTCTGCAGGGGACATCGACCAACTTGTCCTGCACCCAGGGCTCGAGGTCGGATGACTGGAGCCAAGCCTGGCGGCGGGCTCCGATGCCGGCTGCGGCCACTCGAGCCGATGCCTCGAAGCCATCATAGGCTGCTCGAGAAATGAACTTGGAGCACTCACGAATACCAGTGGACAAGGCCAGGAACCTCCGCAAAGGTTCCTCGGAGAGACCAGCAGAGAATCCGGCTAGTTCCTTAGCCAGGTCCCGGAGATACATGCCCATGTAGAGCTGGTAAGTCTGGACCCGACAAGCAAGCATAGAGCCCTGAAAACACTTCTTACCGATGCCATCCAGGCTGCGGGCTTCCCTGCCGGGAGGCACCGAGGAGTGCATCTTCTGGCTCTTGAGCCGATGCATGGCCGATTCCACCACCATGGAATGGTGCGGCAGCTGTGCTTTCTGGAAGCCAGGGCTCTTGCGGACTCGCTATATGGCATCGACCCGCTTGCTTAAGACCGGCGACGACGCCGGACTCTCCCACATGCGGAAGAGAAGTCGTTCCAGCATCGGAGGAACCGGTACAGTAAAGTGCTCCTTAGCAGGAGAGTCATACTGGAGGGCATCGAGCTCCTCGGCTCGAGGCTCCTCCTCGGGATCCGCAGGGAAGGCCAAGGCCTTGGCCATATCCCTTACAAAGTCCGAGAACCGGGCATCCTCCGGGGGGGACTGTCTCCGAGGCTCGGACTCGGGGGAGTCAGAAGGGACACACCGAGTCCGGAAAGAACCAGGTGACTCATCCACCTCGGATTCCCAGGCCGACTCCTCGGAGGAGGAGTCGAGCGGCTCCGGTCGGGCGGGCACAGACGCCGTCCGCCCCGATGCCGAGGGAGTCGGTGTCGACGACCTCGGCCCCGAACGGGAGGCCGAAGGTGACCTCGACCGAGGATCGACTCGAGCCCGCATGGACTCGAGGATCGGCTCGGTCTCCGGGGTCGACTTAGACGTCGACGTCCCGGTGGTCAGGGCAGACGCGCCAGCGAGGCCAGCGATCAATGCCCGCTGCTGGTCCATGAAGGCAGTCAAGCTGCGCTCCAAGGCCGTCAACCTGAGTCCGAACTCAGGAGACCCAGCAGCCCCCGACTCGGGCCCCGACGGCGTCGGGCCCGACGTCGGACCACTCGGAGGCGAGTCTACGAAGACAACAGCACTTACGTGAGCAGAGGAGTCCATCTCCAGACGAGGCTGTTTGGACGGCCGCTCCAGCTCCAAAGACCCGGGACGGCTGTCGGGGCTATGCGACCTGGCCCTCGAGGAGCCAGGAGCGTCCACTGACGCCGCCCTCGCGGGTTTCTTCTTCCGCTGATGTTCCCGGTTAGGGGACCCCCTCTCAGAAGAGCTCCGGCGGTGTTCAGAGCCAGATTCTCTGGACACCGAAGCTTCTGACGAGGTCCGGGTACGGCTGGGGTCAGAGAAGATTCTCTCCCGCTGATGCTGCCGACTCCGCAAAGACTTCACGGACATCTTGCTACAGGGCCCACAGATCATTTCTTCATGATCGGGGCCCAGGCAACGGAGGCAGCAATCATGTGTGTCGGTAAGAGACATAAGTTTCTTACACTTAACACACTTTTTAAAGCCACTGGCGGCCATCGGGGGAAAAAGGGCCCCTGCAAGGTCGAACGAACGGGCCGCCAGGGAAAAATGAAAAAAGGCGCGAAGTTGTCGCGAAGGACAGAAAAAAACGAAAAAGAAGGGGAGGCCTCGCAACCGGCGTCGCAAGGCCGGGCGGAAAAAGGACCGGCGTCGAACCGAAGAAATACTGAAAATAATAAGGAAAAAAAATCAACTTTTCGGCGGTGACTATTAGACAACGTCTGTAGGGCTCCGCGGAAAAAAGAAGACTGGCCAAGATGGCACCTTTGGGCGGGAAGGGGACCGCGCATGCGTGCTGCAATTCCCAAAGGCTTTCTTTGAAAGCTGGGGAAAATTGCTCTGCGAGGGCTCCGTCGGCGCCGACGTCACCCATATGTGAGGACTGAGTTCCTGCTTGGTCCTGGAGAAAGGAATATAGTTTTGTAGCCAAAACAAGAACAAAAGGAAAACAGGCTTTTTCCAACACTGTGTTCAAAACTGTGCTTCAACACAGGAGTTCACATTCCTGTCATGTGAGCTTTACTTGAAATCACTTAAACAAAAAGCAAACAATAAAGTTCATGCACTGTATCTAAGTTATGCTTCAGCTTATTCTTTATCTCCTCATAAGCTCTTCAGGTAAGGAACTTAAAACAGCATGCATTTCAGCATATTATAACGAATGACCACACAAGCTTTGCTTGACTATTCTTTGTCTATGAGACAGGTTGAGCAGTCCATTGGCTGATTCAAATCCACCATTGGTAAGGGAAGAACCAATGGCCCTTGTGCTTCTGGGCTCTGTACTGACTCAATTACTTTCTGTCCAGGAACAGTTCGTTTCTCTAAGAAATCTCTAAACTCTTTCAGGAGTTCTTCAGCCTGCTTGCTATATGGGCTAGGCGGGGAATTAACTCCTTCCTGGGGTGAGTGATAGCTTGCGGGTTTCTCTTCAGGTAAGCAAACAATGCCGTCTCTCTTACTATGCTCATTCACTGCAATGGAATTACCCCTCCCCCACTTGTCTCTGTCAGCAAGTGCTGGGTAAGTCAGTTCATTTGCAGGTGAAGGATTTTTAGACAGCAATTCAAACTTATGACCTCCTAAAGCCTTCTGGCATATATCTCTAGCAAATATATCTGCTACGTCCTTGTAGCTAGCTTGCTTGCTAATTCTGTCAGCAGTTTGAGGAGGAAAACAGGGTTTATCTGAATGAGCTTCTGGTTGCAGCCAACTGCCCTCATAGAACCTGGGTTTGCCCTGGGTTTTAAAATAAGCACTCACACAGTCTGGCTTCTCATAAAAGCTGTTATCAGAATTAAAGACACCCTGTACCTTGTGTTGAGGAATGCCTGAATGTTCTTTAGCAGTCTGCCATTCTTTCCACAGGTCAGCTCTCTGTTCCAAAAGCATAGGCTTTACCCCCTGGGTCTCTCAGTGCCTCGCCCTTCTCTTGCTCCCAGAAGGTTCTTCCATGCACTGAGTCTCCCTGGTACCTGCTTCTTGGCTTGGCAAGCATTCTCCTGGAATTGCAGCTGGGGAGCGTTTCTCCTTCAAAGTCAAAGGCTCTGGCATCCAAGGCTACTCCGTCTCTAAAGCATACATCTGCTTCTTCTGTTTCCTGTATTTCCTTTCTCCTCCTCGGTTTCTCGTTCCCTTTCTCATTCTGTCTTCCTTCTTCCTGTTTAACAAGCTGCCTCTGCTCTGGGGAACCCGCCCCCTGCTAGGGTGTGCCCAATCAGCAACTCTGCTTCTCCCCTCCCCCGAGGTGAGCTGTGTTAGCTGATTAGCCATGTGCATCTTGTGCTGAGAAGGGAAAATCTTGCTTTTAGCTGCAGTACCCGGACCTTCCACCGGGTCACTATCTGTTTCCATGGCTTCTGGCACCGCTACCGCGTCACAACCTATATAGTTTAGAAATGGCACTATATATGTAAACATGCTTTATTGTAAAGCAATTAGAATATTATGATAATCTGTATAAAACTAAATAAATAGTAACTGGAGTTTGCACAAGTGAAATTGGACTGGGCATCCAAATGGCAGATGAAATTTAATGTGGACAAGTGCAAAGTTATGCACTTAGGAAAGAACAACCCAAACTTTGGTTACATTTTGCAAGGTAATACCTTAGAAACCACCACCCAGGAAAAAGATTTGGGTATCATCATGGATAATTTTATTTATTTAACCAATTTTATATACCACATTATCCTTCAATCAAAGTGGTTTACAGAGAACTAGGTTGGGTATAATTATAAAGGATGGGGGGAAGGGGATGGAGGGGAAATAAACATCTAAGAGTATTTACAATTAAATGAGTCAGTTGCAGACCGTGTGAGTCATGCCTGCAGACCATGTGGTCATGCCTAAAGCCAGACTCTGTGCCCTGGGAGAGTTCATAGCATTCTTCGAATAGAGTGGTCTTGAGCATCCTTCAGAAGTCTTTAATATCTCTCGTGGCTCTCATAATGTCATGTAGGGAATTCCATAGCTCCAGTGCATAGAGGTACGGTGCTCTTCTGGATGTGGCATGATTGGTTCTCTGGAATTCTACAGGGGTGACGATCCTATTGCTCATATTGCTTCTCCTAAGTCTCATACTGGAGTCTCTGATTACTAGATTTTGAAGGGCATTGGCTAAAATGTTGTTAGTGATTTTAAATATGTTCAAAGTTGCTTTGTATCATGCACGGCGATGGCCAAGAAAGCTAATAGAATGCTAGGAATCATAAAGAAAGGAATGGATAATAAAACAAAGGATATTATAATGCCTCTGTATCGTTCCATGGTTGGACCACACTTTGAATATTGTGTGTAATTCTGGTTGCCGTAACTTAAAAAGGATATAGTGGAATTAGGAAAGGTACAGAGAAGAGCCACCAAAATGGTAAAGGGAATGGAAGTATATCCCTATGAGGAAAGGCTTAAAAGGTTAGGGCTCTTCAACTTGGAAAAGAGAAGGCTGAGGGGAAATATGATAGAAGTCTATAAATTAATGAATGGAATGGAATGGGTTAATGTAGATTGGTTGTTTACAACATCAAAAAGTAGAAAGACTAGAGGACATGCAATTAAGCTACAATGTAACCCATATAAGCTTAATAAAAGAAAATATTTTTTCACTCAACGCGTAATCAAACTCTGGAATTCGTTACCAGAGGATGTAGTAAAAGTTGTTAGTGTAGCTGGGTTTTAAAAACGTTTGGATTAGTTCTTGGGTGAAAGGTCCATAAACCATTATTAAAGAGGATCTGGGAAATCCAATGCTTACCCCAGGATGAGCATTGTGGAACCTATATCTTCTAGGGAAACTGCTAGGTATTTGTGATCTAGATTGGCCACTGTTGGAAACAGGATGCTGGACTTGATGGACCTGACCCAGTATGGCATATCTTATATTCTTAGGGCCCGATTTTCAAAGGCCTTTACACAGGTAATTTCCCTAGTTACCCATGTAAAGGCCTTATCTGGGATTTTCGAAGAGCACCTACACAGGTAGTGCCCTTCGAAAATCCTGGATATGTCCCTAATGGGAGAAACACAGAGGATCTCTTAAGGAAAAAAGGGGACTGTTGTAGTGGTTGATATGGAAAGACAGACTAGATAGGCCATGTGGTCTTTTTCTGTCGTCATGTTTCTATGGATGAGAAATTAATGAAAAGAAAATACAGGGACATTCTCAGAGTGTAAAATTTCTATTTATTTTATGGAAAAAGGGACAAAGGGAAATTACTAAAAAAGCAAAACAAAAGATTATGAACCTTGACATCTCCACCACAAAAAAGGCCATGCAGAAATTCATTGGCCTGTTTGGGTTTTGGAGGCAGCACATTTCACACCTGTCCCAGATATTAAAACCTCTGTACCAAGCCACTAGAAAGAAGGCTGAGTTTTACTGGTCAAGTGAACATAGTATAGGGCCTTCCAGGTTTATGGATGGATCCGCAAAAATCATGAAGGGGAATAGAATGCAGAAATCTGCTGCCCTCAATCCTGTCACATAAAAATTGTTGACCCAGACCAGGGCCGGAAGCAGCATCCAGTTTGTAGGACGATGCTGTTTTCATGGCCATTATGCAGCTTAGTCCTGAGGTACATATCTACACTGCTTTGTGGGCTGTAGCAAACGGTCTGGCTGTGTGGTTACCTACCTGGCAGCAGCACAACTGGCAAACTCATGGTACAGATACTTGGGGAAAAGCATTATGGAAACAGGTTATTCAAGAAAATGCAGTAAGGGGTATGTTTACTAAACGGCGCACAAGAGCGTGCGCTAAGGTACCTTAGCACACGCTAATGATGCGTCTTTGTGCCCCGTACACGTGTGCGCCGCACTAACGGGCCTGCTCATGTGTGCGGCGCGCAAATGAGCGATAGAGGCGTGGAAAGGCTCCGGGAGGGCGGAGGAAGGCTCCCCAGGGGCGGAGAGACGGGGTCAATGGGCAGAGAGTGGGAGGGGAGAGGCTCCCCGCACAGGAGCGGGGCTGAATTTCGAGTAAAAAAATACCGCGAGTGAAAACCTCGCGTTAGAGCTGATTTAAAGGGAAGAGAAATCATTTCTGTCAGCAATGTACAGCAAAACCAGGGAAACCTACAAAACGTGAGCAGTGTGATACATGTGCACGGAACAAAAGGGCAAATAAACATTAAAAATGACCCCAACAAATTATAAAAAAATTATAATCAAGCTGGACAATAGTGATAGTAATGGGGAACATCAAAAAACACTCCAAAAAATGCCCCAAAAAATAAATATGAATTTTAGAAGGGTCTACGCTCCGTCCCCATACAAGGTGAATGATCCCACAGTGAAATAGCACTGATCAGGGTTTCCCTCTCCATTGGACAGGTTACCTATGGCATGCACATTTCCACAACAGCAGGGCGGGCAGGTCGGAATGGGCAACTGGGCAGATGCTGGGAAAGGGGATACAGAGGGCTGCAGGCGGCACATGCTGTGGTGCAGCTGGGGCATAGTGCGGACTAGGCAGATGCCTAGATGGCACCTAGGAATGCTGAAACTGCACAGTAGCCAGTCAGCAACTGATGAGTGCCCAACATGGGCAAGAGAGTGTGTAGCACAGTGTCACAGGGGATAGCACCCAGCAGGTACCCCCAAGGGCACAGAACATTGGGAGGCGGTGATTGGGGGACGTGCGGACAGATATGCAGGCACCTCTACCCCAGAACCCGCACCATAGGCAGCGCCTACCCACACACAGGATGGCCTGAGACTGCGTACCACCAGCACCACCAGCAGAAGGGCATGTCAGCATGGTGGCACAGGGGTACTGGAGGTGGAGGGGGGCAGTGGCAGCTGCCCAGAGCAGACCATGGCCTAGCCCTGTGTAGGTGGGTGCAATGCACTGCAACAGACAGGCCCTGCCGGACAAGCAGTCATGGTATCATCAGGGAATGCTCTGTCTCTGTGGCAACACGGTGGTGCAGTGCACACAACCAGCGTGTTTGGAGACAGAAGGTCACAGGTTCAAGCCCCAGCTGGGGCTCCTGGCAATCCAGTCCCCAAATTTTACCGACAACTATATCGTGATAGTAAAGACGAACCTTTATTGCAGAGAACATAAGCATGGCTCAAAGACCTCTATTATACCCTACAGATCACAGACACCAGAAACATGCACATTACCTAGAACAGATTACCCCAAATGAACATAAGAGCATAAGAACATAAGATATGCCATACTGGGTCAGACCAAGGTCCATCAAGCCCAGTATTATGTTTCCAACAGTGGCCAATCTAGGTCATATGTACCTAGCAGTTTCCCCAAGAGACACAAGTTCCACAATGCTTGTACTGGGTTAAGCATTGATATCTTCGGTCACTTCTTAATAATGGTTTATGGACCTTTCCTCCAGGAACTTGTCCAAACCTTTTTTAAACCCAGCTACACTAACAGCCTCCGGTAACAAATTCCACAGTTTGATTACACGTTGAGTGAAAAAATATTTTCTTTTATTAGTCTTAAATAGTTTACCCTGTAGATTCATTGCATGTCCCCTAGTTTTTCTATATTCTGATAACGTAAACAATCGATCTACATTTACCCGTTCCACTCCGTTCATTAATTTATAGACTTCTATCATATCTCCCCTCAGCCGTCTCTTTTCCAGGTTAAAGAGCCCTAACCTTTTTAGCCTTTCTTCATAGGAGTATCCTTCCATCCCATTTACCATTTTGGTGGCTCTTCTCTGAACCTTTTCTAAAATCGCTATATCCTTTTTAAGATACGGCGACCAGAATTGCACACAATATTCAAGGTGCGGTCTCACCATGGAACGATATAGAGGCATTATAATATCTTTTATTTTCCATTCCTTTCCTTATCATACCTAGCAATCTATTTGCTCTCTTGGCCGCCGCTGCACACTGGGCCGAGGGTTTTAACATGGTATCCACAATGACGCCTAAATCTTTTCCCTGGGTGGTGGTTCCTAATGTGGAACCTTGCATCGTGTAACCATAGTTTGGGTTGTTCTTCCCTAGGTGCATAACCTTGCACTTGTCCACATTAAATTTCATCTGCCATTTTGATGCCCAGTCTTCCAATTTATCAAGATCCTCTTGCAATTTTTCACAATCCTCTTGGGTTTTAACAACTTTAAATAGTTTTGTGTCATCTGCAAATTTGATAACCTCACTCGTTATTCCACTTTCCAGGTCATTTATGAATATGTCAAAAAGCAGCGGACCCAGCACAGATCCCTGGGGTACACCACTATTCACCTTTCTCCATTGGGAAAATTGGCCATTTAGCCCTACCCTCTGCTTTCTATCTTTTAACCAGTTCCTGATCCACAATAGTACACTGCCTCCTATCCCATGACTCTTTAGTTTTGCCAAAAGTCTCTGATGAGTGACCTTGTCAAAGGCTTTCTGAAAGTCCAGATACACAATATCAACCGACTCACCTTTGTCCACCTGTTTATTCACTCCTTCAAAAAAACATAACAGATTATTAAGACAAGATCTTCCTTGTCTAAAGCCATGTTGGCTGTCTCCCATTAGGTTGTGACTATCTACATGCTGAGTAATTTTATTCTTTATGATGGTTTCTACCATTTTTCCCGGTACTGACGTCAGGCTCACCGGTCTGTAGTTTCCCGGATCACCCCTGGAACCCTTTTTAAAAATTGGTGTTACATTGGCGATCCTCCAATCTTCAGCTATTAGAGATGATTTTAATGATAGTTCACAGATTACTGATAGCAGGTCTGCAATCTCATATTTCAGTTCTTTCAACACCCTTGGATGTATACAATCCGGCCCAGGTGATTTGCTACTCTTCAGTTTATCTAATAGTTGTAAGACATCTTCCCGATGTATCGATATTTCCTTCAATTCTATCGCATCTTTAAATACCACTTCAGTCATGGGTAACATCCCTACATCTTCCTCAGTAAAGACCGAAGCAAAGAATTCATTCAGTCTCTCCGCTATCGCCTTGTCGCCTCTTAGTGCTCCTTTATCATCTAATGGACCAACTGAATCTCTCACAGGTTTTTTGCTACGAATGTATTCGAAAAGGTCTTTATTTCGCGTTTTTGCTTCCGCAGCAAGCTTCTTCTCAAATTCTCTCTTTGCCTGCCTTATCAATGCCTTGCATTTGACTTGCCAGTGCTTGTGCTGTTTCCAGGTTTCGTCATTTGGCTCTTTTTTCCATTTCCTGAAAGATGCTTTTTTGGCAACAGCCTCTCTGACCTCACCTTTAAACCATGCTGGCAGTTTTTTGGACTCCCTTCCACTTTTCTTAAAGCATGGAATACAGCTGGTCTGGGCTTCCAAGATAGTATTTTTCAACAACACCCAAGCTTGATGTACGTCTTTAACCTTTGCAACTGCTCCTTTTAGTTTTTCTTAACTGTTTTCCTCATTTTATCATAGTCTCCCTTTCGAAAGTTAAAAGGCAGTACTGTGGATTTCCTTACTATCCCTCCTCCACTAATTAAATCAAAGGCGATCATGCTATGATCACTATTGCCAAGTGGCCCAACACCCTTATCTCTTGCACTAGATCTGGTGTTCCACTAAGGACTAGGTCTAATATGGCTTCCCCTCTGGTTGGTTCATGAACCAGCTGCTCCAAGAAGCAGTCATTTATTTCATCTAGGAACTTTATCTCCCTAGCATGTCCTGACGTGACACTGACCCAGTCGATACCGGGGTAATTGAAATCACCCATTATTATTACTGCGCTGTAACTTTTGTTAGCTTCCTTGATTTCTTTGAGCATTTCATCATCCATTTGGTCATTCTGGCCAGGTGCTCGATAGTACACCCCCACTGCCATTGCCTTCCCCTTTTATATGGAATTTCAATCCATATAGATTCTACAGCAGATTTTGTTTCCTGCAAAACTTTAATCCTTTCTGAGTCAATGCCCTCTCTAACATAGAGCGCAACCCCTCCACCAATTTGATCAGCTCTATCATTACGATATAGTTTGTACCCAGGTATCACAGTATCCCACTGGTTGTCCTCCTTCCACCATGTCTCTGATATTCCAATCATATCTAACCTTTCATTTAGTGCTATATATTCTAACTCTCCCATCTTATTCTTTAGACTTCTAACATTTGCATACAAGCATTTTAGAGAATGTATTTTATTCATGTTAATTTGGCTATTGTTAGACATGGGGAAATTGGGATCTTTAAGCTCTGTCTGCTCCATACTTGAGGGCATTTGGGCTACTTTACTCTTTTGTGGTACCTCTCTGCTTTTGGTAGTATCCTTCAAAGATACATTCTTCCGAACCATCCGCTCTTGGGCGACTGTCAGCTTTCCCCTAATATCTAGTTTAAAAGCTGCTCTATCTCCTTTTTAATGCAGTCTTGGAGGGCCACAAATCCTTCATGGTTTATGCTGTCTTCAATCTAAGGATGGAGCGGTACTGGTGTTGGAGGTGGCAGCAGCTGGTGGCCACAGCAGACCATGGCCTAGCCCTGTCCAGGTGGGTGCCGTGCACTGCAACAGAGGCCCTGTCGGATGTACAGTCATGGACTCCCCAGGGAATGCAGCATATCTGTGGCAAAATGGTGGTGCAGTGCACACAGACAGTGTGTGCAAGAACAGAAGGTCACAGGTTCAAAGTCCAGCTGGGGCTCCTGCCAATCCAGTCCACATATTTTTCCCAAAACTAAACCGTGATAGTAAGGATAAACCTTTAATGCTGAGAACATACGCATGGTTAATACGCCTATATTTTACCCCACTGAGCACAGACACCATAAACAGGCACATTACCTAGAGCAGAGTCTCCCAAATGCAGTCCTGGAGGGCCCCACACCAGTCAGGTTCCATGCTGCCTCTAATAAAGATGCCTGTGCTGCATATCTATGCACCACCCCCATGGTATGCAGATGTATTCATGCATATTCATGAGGGACAGCATGAAAACCCGAACAGTGTTTGGCAAACCAGGACTGGAGTTAGGATCCTCTGCCGTAAAGCAGCAGCCAACAGGGACAGACACACCCACACCCACAGGCCCCATTGGCCAATGCCTCCTGGAGGGGCAGGACATTGGGCCCTGCGTGCATCTCCCAATACTAGCACTTGCATACCTTAGCAATGCCACCCTACACCTGGGTATACGGTACACAGCTATCAAACATTTGCTATGAGTACTGGCAGATAGAAATGCCTACGTTAAGCACAGTTTGCTGATTGAGCTCCATCATAACAATCTTTCTGATGTCTGCGGTGTGTGCTTCAGGTCTGGTCTCTGACAGTATTTACCACCCTGGGGAGTGACCCCCAACAGTATTGCGTACCATATCCATGCCTGTACTGTGCCCAGGACTGGTGTGGTGGGCAGGGCTGCTAAACTCCTCTATAGTAGCACAATGCTGGCATAGGTGTGGGAGTGTGTGTCTGTCTATACAGTGTGTGGTGGCTGCAAACACCTTCCACAGCCCACACTGCCAGCACTGTTGCCAGTATTGGCCTGCCAATGTGCATAATGAGGAGCAAGGTACCATGGGTATAGGCCAGACAGGGTGGCCTGCCCAGGATGCATCTGCACAGGGCATAGGGCACTGGCTGGGACAGTTTAGTGCCCGGCCACCACCTACACAGACAGGGTGACCTCAGAATGTCCTGCTGGGAGATCACTCTCACCCTGACTGTGCAGTGACCACAGCATGGCTAGGCACCCCCATAGTGCTATATAGTATTTCTTTCATGTGATATTTATGGGTTTCCTTTTGGAGCCCAGTCACTGACTTATCTGCTTGTTGTGTATGCTGACATCCCTGTTCTGGGTGCATGCATTTCCACCAGAAAGATGCACTATGGACTAGCTAGCAGACTTTTTGCAGCTGGTATGTGTCTTGATGGAGCGCCTTGCAGGGTGCAGTGGCTGAAGGCTTGCTGCAGGAGAATATCAGATAGTGGTGTGGTGCTGCTTAGCATATCCAGGCCTAATGTCTGTCTGCTTTTGCGTTATGGATGTGTACAGAGCTGCATTGACTGCCCTGTAGGGTGTCTGTTCCCCAGCAGGACCGGGGTTGATGGTCCTCTCTACTGCCACCATTGCAGGGAGGTAGAATGTGGATCTGTTGATGGGAGACCCTGTTTACCACCCTCAGCCTTGGAGGAGGAGGAGGGTGGTGGTACATAATCCTCCTAGGGGTCCATAGGGGCTACACCTGACTGAGACAGACAGATATATCCAAGGTGTTTCTGCAGAAACTACCTATCTCACACATTACAACTGCTTTGGACCTCCAGCATGGCCTATGTCTGCCATGGAAGGTGCTGTGGACCTGGTGCTGGGCGCCTCACCGCACCCTCAGGGTGAGCACAGTACCTGCACAATGTGACGGTGTGTAGCTACTCTGTGCCAGTAAAACACACGATCAGTACCCCCTACCAGGCCGAGGTGCTGTGGGGGTGGACATGGTCAGTTCCCCCTACCAGGTCGAGGTGCTGTGGGGGTGCATACCCCATCTTGTGTTTATCTGTGGACAGCTGATTTGCATTTGCAGTGCATCATGGGTACGGGTGTGCTAATCCTATCCTGGTGACCTAACCCTATCCTGGTGACCACAGCAGATTGTCTGTGTGGTGACGTGCACTCCCTCTGCAGCCAGCCAGGGGCTTGCCAGCAGCTATACAGCTGTAGCCCAATGGTTACTTCACTGCCTGGGGAGCCAGAGGTCGTGGGTTCAAACCCACAGTGGGTTTATTTGATAGGGCTGCCCGAAGCATTATTTATTTTTAATGTACATTATTGCTGCCAGCAAAAACACCCTCAGTGTACGGTGCCTCAGAGGGTGCTTTATAGGGTGCCCTATAGGGCACCTTATGGTTACCATCCATATAAGGTGCACTATACGTTATCCTGTGGAGCAACCTATAGGGGACATTTTAGGGTGCCGTGGCAGACAGTGCACTTTATAATGTGCCCTATGGAGTGCCTTATAGGGTGCCTTATGCGGCACCTTCAATTACGGCACGTGAGGGCATGTTTGATGGCAGCAATTAATAAAATACGAATAAAGTGCTGCAGGAAACAATACGTACATTGCAAAGCTGATGCCTCAGCCAGCCTTACGTATTAGGCACACTGGGGAGCAAACTCATGACCCCTGTATCAGCAGACAGTGCCTTAACCATTGTGCTACACTGCTGCTCCTCCTTGCATATCAGCGCACCTACTTAGGATTTCCATGCGTTTAAATGCACAGTGCTGCCATCAAACACAGTGCTATGACCTTGCTGTGCCTCATAGGGCACCCTATATGGCGCCCTATAGGCAGCCCTTTCAACAACATTGTAGGGTGACGTGGCAGACAGTGCACTTTAAAATGTGCCCTCTGGGGTACCCTATGAGGCGCCTTATGCAGCACCTTATGTTACAATACTTTGAGGGTGTGTTTGCTGGCAGCACTAATAAAAATAAAAAAAAATGCCCCCCACAGCACTATTACCTATAACAGGTAATGCCTCAGCCAGCCTTCTTCATTAGGCACAGTGGGGGATTGAACCCATGACTCCTGCATCATTGGTCAGTGTCTTAACCATTGTGCTCCACTGCTGCTCCTCCTTGCATGTCAGCACACCTACTTATGATTTTCATTCATTAAACTGCACAGTGCTGCCATCAAAAACAGTGCTGTGACCTTGCGGAAACTCATACGACACCCTATAAAGCGCCCTATCAGCAACATTCTAGGGTGCCTTGGCGGACAGGGCACTTTAAAATGTGCCTTATGGGGCGCCTTATGTTAACACGCTTTGAGAGTGCATTTGCTAGTAGTAGTACTTAAAATAAAAATATATTGCCTCCTAAAGCAATCTTCCCCATAATAGGTACTGCCTCAGCCAGCCTTCTTCATTGGGCACAGAGGGGGATTAAACCCATGATCCCTGCACCATTGGTCAGTGTCTTAACCATTGTACTGTGGCTCTGTTCCTGTGCTTGCGCATCAGCGCGCCACTTATGCTTCCCGCGCAGCTTTCTCATGCGCTAATGTGCGGGGCGCACATTAGCGCATGATTAATCCCGGTTTTGCTTTTTTCAGCCTGAAATGCCCACTCCTTATATGGCATCCGCACACTAGCGCGGCCCGCACATTACCGGGGTTTTAGTAAACATACCCCTAAGAATGATTACAGTATGTCATGTTGATGCACATGTATAAAGAAGTAATTTAGAGTCTCTTTATAACTTCTCTGTAGATGCTGAGACCTCATGCCATAATGCCCCCTTCTCAGTTTTGGCCCCCCTTGAAGGACTACAAGAAGCCCTTGCCCAATGGTGCCACCTTGGAAATGGGCATCTCGGAGAAGATGCCACTATTAACTGGGCCAAAGCACAGGGCATTCTGATTACCAAAGAACAATGCAGTAGTCGTCAAGCAATGTCCTGTTTGTCAGCATATTAAGCATCTGGCTTTGCCTGCTGTTACCCATGGTAATTTGAAACGCGGTTTAGTGCCCACACAAATATGGCAAATTGATTTTATGGGCCCTTTGCCATTATCACAAGGGTGTAAATATATTGGTACTGTGGCCAATACATTCAGTAGCTTTCTTACTGTACATTCTTGCAAAGATGCTACCGCGCAAGCGGCTGTTAAATTGCTTGATACTATCGCATTCCAGTATGGTTATCCCTCTGAAGTACGATCCAACAATTGTTCATATTTCAAAAATCGTACTATTTCTGAATGGGCTATGACAAATCATGCCCATTAGGTGTATCATATTCCATATTATCCTTAGGCTTCTGGTCTTATTGAACTTTTGAATGGCCTTCTTAAGACATAAGAACATAAGATATGCCATACTGGGTCAGACCAAGGTCCATCAAGCCCAGTATCCTGTTTCCAACAGTGGCCAATCTAGGTCATACGTACCTAGCAGTTTCCCCAAAAGACACAGGTTCTGCAATGCTTGTACTAGGTCAAGCATTGATATCCTAGGTCCCTTCTTAATAATGGTTTATGGACCTTTCCTCCAGGAACTTGTCCAAACCTTTTTTAAACCCAGCTACACTAACAGCCTTTACTACATCCTCCGGTAACAAATTCCAGAGTTTGATTACACGTTGAGTGAAAAAATATTTTCTTTTATTAGTCTTAAATAGTTTACCCTGTAGCTTCATTGCATGTCCCCTAGTCTTCCTATATTCTGATAATGTAAAGAGTCGATCTACGTTTACCCGTTCCACTCCATTCATTAATTTATAGACTTCTATCATATCTCCCCTCAGCCGTCTCTTTTCTAGGTTAAAGAGCCCTAACCTTTTTAGCCTTTCTTCATAGGAGTATCCTTCCATCCCCTTTACCATTTTGGTGGATCTTCTCTGAACCTTTTCTAATAACGCTATATCCTTTTTAAGATACGGCGACCAGAATTGCACACAATATTCAAGGTGCGGTTTCACCATGGAACGGTATAGAGGCATTATAATATCTTTTGTTTTATTTTCCATTCCTTTCCTTATGATACCTAGCATTCTATTTGCTCTCTTGGCTGCCACTGCACACTGGACTGAGGGTTTTAACATGTTATCCACAATGACACCTAAATCTTTTTCCTGGGTGGTGGTTCCTAATGTGGAACCTTGCATCGTGTAACCATAGTTTGGGTTGTTCTTCCCTAGCTGCATAACTTTGCACTTGTCCACATTAAATTTCATCTGCCATTTGGATGCCCAGTCTTCCAATTTATAGAAATGAGCCAAAACCCAGATCCAGTGAACAAAATATATAACTACAGAAAAAGGTCCACCAAATTTATAAAAACCTATACTCTATAATTGCTATTTTTTTGTCGAAGCAAACTGTAGGAGGGTTGAGATGGGCACTCAATCCACACCAAGCAGCTAGCTACTTTTTATCAAGTGAAGGTTCTCCTCCAAAAATTTTCTTTATTCATCATTAATATTAAAAAGCACACTTATCTTATTAAAGTCCTCCAAAATATGTTGCTCTTAAAACGAACTATTTGACACGACGTGCATGTTTCGGGCCACAGCCCTGTATCAAGTGTATAATCTCGTTTTTCCCAAAATACAGCAACAAGATGAAAAAACGCCGTCAACGCGGCTCAGGTTGATCAATCACGTAGGCCGAATGGAAAAGTTAGTTTAAAGGAAGAACCAACCAATGAGAGCAGGGGGAACCCCACAGTCAGGGGAATCACTGTTCTGATTGGATAAGACAACGTAAGGGTGTCATAAAGTGCTCTGCCAATCGATTTCATGATTCAAACCATGTGGTTCAACAGTATTCACAGTAAAAATCCATCTCTGCTCCAGCCTCCACTCTCTGTCACCTCGCCACGGATTATTAGGCACATGATCCATAATAGTCCAATGAAAATCCTCAAAAGAGTGGGCTTGCTCAATACAATGAGTCACCAGCGGCGCTGTTTCCACGCGGCAGCAAATGCGAGAAGCATGTTCTGCCAGTCTTTTTTTAACTGGGCGAATGGTCTTACCAAGGCAGAGCAAACCACAAGGGCATTGCAGAAGATATATTACATAAGAAGAAGTACAGGTAGTATCCCACCGGTGTTTATACTCTTTTGAAGTCCGTGGGTGACACCATGATTGTCCAGAAAGGGTCATCGAACAGTAACTACAAGCATTACAAGGTGTATGTCCAAGTGTCATAGGTGATATCATCACTCGATCCCGTAGTAAAGTCGTCTTGACTAAACGATCAGCAAGATTCTGGCCCTGGGAAAAGACTATCCGCAAAGATGTATTAAAACATTCATGTAGTTGCAAAATTGGCCAATGGGTGTGTAAAATCTGCAAAACAGCCGAACTGCGATCCGTGTATGGCAAAACCCCTGTAATTGACATTTCCCCCTCTGATGTATGAGAATACTGAGGATCAAGAAGCCATTCTCGATGTATGTGGAGGGATCGACGATAGGCCCTGTGAATAACTGATTGGGGATACCCTCTATGTTGAAGACGTAGGGAAAGATCATTTGCCTGTTGTCGAAATTCTGAAAGAGAATGACAGATTCGCCGCAGCTGCAAAAATTGGCCAAAAGGTAGGCCTCTACGTAGGGGGCCCAGATGAAAACTTCGGTAATGCAGCAAACTATTTCGCTGAGCTGGTTTTCGATAAAGTGTAGTAGACAAGTGATCATCCTCAATGAAAATACGCATATCCAAAAAATCTATCATTTCAGAGCTGATATGTTCTGTAAACTGTATATTGGCTCTCAAAGAATTTAACCAAATCACAAAAGATCGAAGTGATGTAAGATCTGACGTCCATATGAAAAAAACATCATCTAAAAAACGTTTCCATAGTAATATGTTATTAAATGCCAGAGAACGCTCTATTAGATTAGTTTCCATATCTGCCAAATACAAAGTAGCTATTGAAGGAGCCACAGTAGCTCCCGTCGCAATCCCAGTAATCTGTTGGTAAAAATTACCCCCAGATAAAAAATAATTCCTAGTCAATACCAACTCCATCAATTGGATCAAAAAGGATCTTGGCAAACGACTCGGAGCAAACTTAAACAAATTCTGCAGCAAACTCAGCGCTTCAGTTTGATCGATGTTAGTGTATAAGGCTGCTACATCTAAGGTGACCAGAAACGCATTTTTTGGAACCGTAACTGTGGAAAAAATTTGTAATAAATGTGTAGAATCCTTAATAAAAAGATGCCACCTGACAGGCCTCCTGCTTCGTCGATCCCTCCACATACATCGAGAATGGCTTCTTGATCCTCAGTATTCTCATACATCATCAGAGGGGGAAATGTCAATTACAGGGATTATGCCATACACGGATCGCAGTTCGGCTGTTTTGTGGATTTTACACACCCATTGGCCAGTTTTGCAACTACATGAATGTTTTAATACATCTTTGCGGATAGCCTTTTCCCGGGGCCAGAATCTTGCTGATCGTTTAGTCAAGACGACTTTACTACGGGATCGAGTGATGATATCACCTATGACACTTGGACATACACCTTGTAATGCTTGTAGTTACTGTTCGATGACCCTTTCTGGACAATCATGGTGTCACCCACGGACTTCAAAAGAGTATAAACACCGTAGGATACTACCTGTAATATATCTTCTGCAATGCCCTTGTGGATAGCTCTACCTTGGTAAGACCATTCGCCCAGTTAAAAAAAGACTGGCAGAACATGCTTCTCGCATTCGCTGCTGCGTGGAAACATCGCCGCTGGTGACTCATTGTATTGAGCAAGCCCACTCTTTTGAGGATTTTCGTTGGACTATTATGGATCATGTGCCTAATAATCCACGGCGAGGTGACAGAGAGCGGAAACTTTTGAGGCTGGAGCAGAGATGGATTTTTACTGTGAATACTGTTGAACCACATGGTTTGAATCGTGAAATCGATTGGCAGAGCACTTTATGACACCCTTACGTTGTCTTATCCAATCAGAACAGGGATTCCCCTGACTGTGGGGTTCCCCCTGCTCTCATTGGTTGGTTCTTCCTTTAAACTAACGTTTCCATTCGGCCTACGTGATTGATCAACCTGAGCAGCGTTGACGGCGTTTTTTCATCTTGTTGCAGTATTTTGGGAAAAACGAGATTATACACTTGATACAGGGCTGTGGCCCGAAACGTGCACGTCGTGTCAAATAGTTCATTTTAAGAGCAACATATTTTGGAGGACTTTAATAAGATAAGTGTGCTTTTTAATATTAATGATGAATAAAAAAAATTTTTGCAGGAGAACCTTCACTTGATAAAAAGTAGCTAGCTGCTTGGTGTGGATTGAGTGCCCATCTCAACCCTCCTACAGTTTGTTTCAACAAAAAAATAGCAGCAATTATAGAGTATAGGTTTTTATAAATTTGGTGGACCAGTCTTCCAATTTAGCAAGATCCTCTTGCAATTTTCCACAATCCTCTTGGGTTTTAACAACATTAAATAGTTTTGTGTCATCTGCAAATTTGATAACCTCACTCGTTATTCCACTTTCCAGGTCATTTATGAATATGTCAAAAAGCAGCGGACCCAGCACAGATCCCTGGGGTACACCACTATTCACCTTTCTCCATTGGGAAAATTGGCCATTTAGCCCAACCCTCTGCTTTCTATCTTTTAACCAGTTCCTGATCCACAGTAGTACACTGCCTCCTATCCCATGACTCTTTAGTTTTGCCAAAAGTCTCTGATGAGGGACCTTGTCAAAGGCTTTCTGAAAGTCCAGATACACTATATCAACCGACTCACCTTTGTCCGCCTGTTTATTCACACTTTCAAAAAAACATAACAGATTAGTAAGACAAGATCTTCCTTGTCTAAAGCTATGTTGGCTGTCTCCCATTAGGCCATGACTATCTACTGTGACGCTCCTACCTGGGCCCAAGGGCTTATAGGCAGGAATGGCCTTTGGAATGTCCTTTTTGGAATAAAGCTGTGTCAGTTGTCACCAGGAATTCTGGGACATGTAGTTTGCTTGTCTCCCTTAAGGATTGAGCTGTAGTTATGACTTAAGTAGTAAAGGCTGCAAGAATATTTATTTGTGGGGATTTTTCTCCAGCGCATCAAAATTCAGCACAACAAACGCAAAAAGGATGCAACTCCAACATAAAGGTTGAAACAGAAACACAGGAAATGCAACAGAAATTAACTCAGCACTATTTGGCCGTTTCACAGTTCCTCTGACTTTCCACTAGGCACTGCCTCATGTGGTCACTCAAGGAAAAACACATAAACAAACAGCTGCTTTTCTTTACAGCACGGCTTCTTACTTTCAACAGGTGATTAAGCTTGTTAAACAACTTGTAAAGTTTTCCAATGTGGCAGCAGGTATGGCAAACTTACTCTGTATTCCTTCATACAGTTTTCAATGCTCTTTAACCCTGCTATCTTCTATTAGACATGTTGAACAGTCCATGGCAGAAGGATCATATTCTATTGTAGGCAAACAAACATCCACCTGCATACTTTCTTCAGAGCTAGAGTTAGTGGTATCTTTGTCAGGTTTATTATCTTTCCCTGACTTTCTTTCCAGAAACTCCTGAAGTTGGCTTAAAAGCAATTCAGCTTGTCTGTACACATTTTCATTAGGATAACCAACCTCCTTTTCTGATAAAAGCTTGCTTATGGCTCCCACCCCAGGGGGTTCAGCTGTCCTGCTTTTATCAGAGGGATAGCTCTCAGCAAGGGTAAGTCCCTTCCCACACTTGCTATTAGCTGACTGTGCTCGGTTTGTCTTTTGGACGTTAGCATAAGTAAAAGGCTTCTCAAGCAAGGAGTTGAAATAAGAAATAACAGCTTTACCTTTGACAGTGCCTTTTAGATAAGTGCTGGTACCTTTTCTCCTGCTATCTCCCAGGCTCTGGAACTCAGCTTTCTTATTGCTATTTCCACTGCCCTTCGGGTAATTGTTAGGCTGATAGCTTTCCCCTTGGCTTTCTCTGCTGCCGTTATAGCCTTGACTGCTGTAGGTCCAACTACCGTTACTCCACGTATTTGCTCTGCTAGCTTTCTTGTTCCCAGGCTCTACCTTGCAGTAACGTTTCTTCCAAGGATGTTCCTTGCTCCAATGTTCACTGCTCCCAGGTTCTGCTCTGCTCTAAGGTTCTAGCTTGCTTATCCTTCTGGCAGTTCTTCCTGAACTCCTTCCCATCTCTTTCGTCTCTCTCGTCTCTCCCGTCTCTCTCCTCTCTCTCTGCATTGCTTGAGGATTTAAAAAGGGTTCACTTCCCTGCACTCCCTGACCTTCCCCTGGGCGTGACCAATCAGTGAACACGCCTGTCTCCTCCTCTGAGCTGAGGTGTGGCCTGAGCTCAGCAGAGCGCTGTGTTTTTTTCATCTCTGACTTGAAAATCCTGTGTGTCAGTGCCGTGTTATTTACTCCAACAGGATTTTCCCCTATTTCCATCTCTTCTTGAGGGCATTCCTCACTACACTACATGCTGAGTAATTTTATTCTTTATGATGGTTTCTACCATTTTTCCCGGTACTGACGTGACGCTCACCGGTCTGTAGTTTCCCGGATCACCCCTTGAACCCTTTTTAAAAATTGGTGTTACATTGGCGATCCACCAATCTTCAGGTATTAGAGAAGATTTTAATGATAGTTCACAGATTACTAATAGCAGGTCTGCAATCTCATATTTCAGTTCTTTCAACTCCCTTGGATGTATACCATCTGGCCCAGGTGATTTGCTACTCTTCAGTTTATCTAATAGTTGTAATACATCTTCCCGATGTATCGATATTTCCTTCAATTCTTCCGCACCTTTAAATACCACTTCAGTCATGGGTAACATCCCTACATGTTCCTCAGTAAAGACCGAAGCAAAGAATTCATTCAGTCTCTCCGCTATCGGCTTGTCGCCTCTTAGTGCCCCTTTAACTCCTCTATCATCTAATGGTCCAACTGACTCTCTCACAGGTTTTTTGCGTTTTTGCTTCCGCAGCAAGCTTCTTCTCAAATTCTCTCTTTGCCTTCTTTATCAATGCCTTGCATTTGACCTGCCGGTGCTTGTGCTGTTTCCAGGTTTCATTGTTTGGCTCTTCTTTCCATTTCCTGAAAGATGCTTTCTTGGCAACAACAGCCTCTCTGACCTCACCTTTAAACCATGCTGGCAGTTTTTTGGACTCCCTTCCACTTTTCTTAAAGCGTGGAATACAGCTGGTCTGGGCTTCCAAGATAGTATTTTTCAACAACACCCAAGCTTGATGTAAGTCTTTAACCTTTGCAACTGCTCCTTTTAGTTTTTTCTTAACTATTTTCTGCATTTTATCATAGTCTCCCTTTCGAAAGTTAAAAGGTAGTACTGTGGATTTCCTTACTATCCCTCCTCCACTAATTAAATCAAAGGCGATCATGCTATGATCACTATTGCCAAGTGACCCCAACACCCTTATCTCTTGCACTAGATCTGGTGTTCCACTAAGGACTAGGTCTAATATGGCTTCCCCTCTCATCAGTTCATGGACCAGCTGCTCCAAGAAGCAGTCATTTATGTCATCTAGGAACTTTATCTCCCTAGCATGTACTGCCGTGACACTGACCCATTCGATACCGGGATAATTGAAATCACCCATTATTATTACCGCGCTGTAACTTTTGTTAGCTTCCTTGATTTCTTTGAGCATTTCATCATCCATTTGTTCATTCTGGCCAGGCGGTCGATAGTACACCCCCACCGCCATTGCCTTCCCCTTTTTACATGGGATTTCAATCCATAGAGATTCTACAGCAAATTTTGTTTCCTGCAAAACTTTCATCCTTTGTGACTCAATGCCCTCTCTAACATAGAGCGCAACCCCTCCACCAATTTGATCAGCTCTATCATTACGATATAGTTTGTACCCAGGTATCACAGTGTCCCACTGGTTGTCCTCCTTCCACCATGTCTCTGATATTCCAATCACATCTAACCTCTCATTTAGTGCGATATATTCTAACTCTCCTATCTTATTTTTTAGACTTCTAGCATTTGCATACAAGCATTTTAGAGACTGTATTTTATTCATATTAATTTGGCTATTGGTAGACATGGGTAATTTGGGATCTTTAAGCTCTGTCTGCTCCATACTCGAGGGCATTTGGGCTACTTTATTCTTTTTTGGAACCTCTCTGCTTTTGGTAGTATCCTTCAAGGATACATTCTTCCGAACCATGTGCTCTTGGGTGACTGTCGGCTTTCCCCTATTATGTAGTTTAAAAGCTGCTCTATCTCCTTTTTAAAGGTTAATGCCAGCAGCCTGGTTCCATCCCGGTTAAGGTGAAGCCCATCCCTTCGGAAGTTCCCCTCCTTTCCCCAGAATGTACCCCAGTTCCTATCAAATCCAAACCCCTCATCTCTGCACCATTGTCTCATCCACGCATTGAGACTCCGGAGCTCTGCCTACCTTTTGGGTCCTGCACGTGGAACGGGAAGCATTTCGGAGAATGCTACCCTAGAAGTTCTGGATTTCAACTTCCTACCTAAAAGCCTAAATTTAGCCTCCAGAACCTCCCTACCACATTTTCCTATGTCATTGGTACCGACATGTACCAAGACAGCAGACTCCTCCCCAGCACTATCTAAGACCTTATCTAGGTGGTGCGTGAGGTCCGCTACCTTCGCACCAGGCAGGCATGTTACCAGGTGATCCTCACGTCCACCAGCCACCCAGCTATCTACATGCCTAATGATCGAATCACCAATTATAACGGCTGTCCTAACCCTTCCCTCATGGGCACATGGCCCTGGAGAAACTTCCTCGGTGCGAGAGGGTTTTACATCACCTGGAGGACAGGTCCTAGTTACAGGATCACTTCCTGCCACACCAGGGTGATGCTCTCCTGTCACGTGACCTCTCTCCTCCATGGCAACAGGGATGCTGCCAGACTGGAGGTGGGACTTCAGGACTATATCCCTGTAGGTCTCGTCTATGTACCTCTCTGTCTTTCTTATGTTTTCCAAGTCTGCTACTCTAGCCTCTAGAGAACAGATTCGTTCCCTGAGAGCAAAGAGTTCCTTGCACCTAGTGCACATGTAAGACCTCTCACCAACTGGGAGAAAATCATACATGTGACACTCAGTGCAAAAGCCTGGAAAGCCCCATCCCGCTGCTGGACTGCTGTCTGCATCTTAGTTTTAAGTTTTTGTTTAGATCTTTAAGTTCTTTACTTACTAAGGGTTGCTATGGATATTTATACCAATAAAACTGTACCTAATACGTTTAATATACCTTGTTCACCTGAAGCTTAATTAATCTCAGGTCCTTAGTGTATGTCTGATTTGGGTAACAAGCTTCACCTGAGAGCACCTCCTGTCTTTTAAGATGTGTAAGTACCTATAAAGCTACGATTATCCCAGGGGTGGTTGGGTGTGGGGAGGGAAATAACACTTATTAAAAGAGGGCTGCTACACAGTACCCTGTCCTGTGCTGCTGAGGTCAGCTATATTCTTATTTGATTTAAATTATAGCTCTTTGTTGCTGCTAGGCTCTAACTTATTATGAAATTTAAACTACAAGCTCTCTGCTGGGTTCTAAATTTAACCAGAAAGCTCTCTTCTGTGTTTTAAATTTAAACTAAAAATACTTTGCTGATACTTGGCCCTGGGTGACTATTAAATTAAAACTATAAGCTCTCTGCTGGGTATGAAATGTAAACAGAAAGTTCTCTTCTGTGTTTTAAATTTAAACTTAAACTGCTGCTACTAGGCCCTGACTGATTTAACAAAAAATAGTGGGTTCACAGATTAAATAGCTTTAATAGAAAGAATTCCTTTCAGAAAATTCCCAGAAGTATATACTCACAATTGCAGATCTCTCTCCAGAAGTAACAGTCCCTTTTTCTAGTCCTTCAAGACTGAGGTTCACAGAGCTCTGGTTGAGCTATTTATGCCTGTGCTGCTGAGGTAAGCTGTGACCAACTTCCTGGATGATTAACAGTCCTTGCTTGGATAGAAGGAGTCTTTCAAAATGGCCTTTTGAACTGCCACCTGGTGTTAACACCTATTGAAAATGTTTCACAGATCTCTTGCCCCCTAGGTAGAAGGCCTCTTTGTAAAGGTCTCTAGAAGACTTTATTTGCCGCTCAAAGAGTACTGACCCTGTTTTGCCTTTTGTGCTAATCTATATTCTTATTTGATTTAAATTATAGCTCTTTGCTGCTGCTAGGCTCTAACTTATTATGAAATTTAAACTAAAGGCTCTCTGCTGGGTTCTAAATTTAACCAGAAAGCTCTCTTCTGTGTTTTAAATTTAAACTAAAAGTACTTTGCTGATGCTAGGCCCTGAGTGACTATTAAATTTAAACTACAGCTCTCTGCTGGGTTCCAAATTTAACCAGAAAGCTCGCTTCTGTGTTTTAAATTTAAACTAAAAATACTTTGCTGATACTTGGCCCTGAGTGACTATTAAATTAAAACTATAAGCTCTCTGCTGGGTATGAAATGTAAACAGAAAGTTCTCTTCTGTGTTTTAAATTTAAACTGCTGCTACTAGGCCCTGACTGATTTAACAAAAAATAGTGGGTTCACAGATTAAATAGGTTTAATAGAAAGAATTCCTTTCAGAAAATTCCCAGAAGTATATACTCACAATTGCAGATCTCTCTCCAGAAGTAACAGTCCCTTTCTCTAGTCCTTCAAGACTGACACAATTAAGGAAACATTTTTCTGATTACCACTTTTGGACTAAATTTCTTGCCACTGCATATATGGAACTTAATAACCGTCCTGTGTCTGCCATTGATACCCCATTGTTATGTATTATGTCTCTGGTCAATCATTCCCCTTCCTATTCACTGAAAGTTCAATTGTTACATCCTCATGACAAATTGCCTTTCCAGGCCACAGACTCTGCTGCAGGTCTTGATTTATACCTTCCCGAGGATGTCACTGTTCATTCTTTGCAGACCGTTTGCATTCCATTGAGTATTGCTTTTAAACTTCCTCTGACCATTATGGTCATATTGCTATTTGTAGTTCTCTGGCCAAATTGGGTCTCACTGCTTTGGACGGCATTATTGATGCTATCATGATGAGCTGAAATTGCTCTTACTTTCCATGAACCCAGTATCTCAGAGATTTTCTGCTGGAGATCGTGTGGCCCAATTTCTTGTTTTACCTGTGCCCTGGGCATCGGTTGCTGCTGCAGCTTCTCTTCCTTCTTTTGCTCATACTGGTTTTGGATGTACGGGTGGCCGATGGATGGCCAATAATGCAAAGGTTTGGGTAAAATATCCAAGACCAGATTCACAGCTGATGGAAGAAGAAGTGGTTGCTGAAGGCAAAAATAATACAGTTGTGTTAGCCTTATCAGGGCATAATAAATTGATCACTTTAAATAGAGAACATACTTATTTAAGAGTGATTCTGTTTGTATTATTTTTCAGGTGTCTTCTGCTTCTACCTTGATGGGGGTGACCTAGTGTCCACCTGACGATGTCTGCAACATCCATAACATTACTCTCTCCGATCCTAAGAATGCTACAATACCTTTGAATGATAATTCTACTTGTGAATCCTCTAAATGTATACTTGCTAATTTGACCACAACTGATTCTGCAGTGGCTTGGACCTGTTGTGGTTATCGTATAGGAGGATGGAGAGGATTCATGTTCAAAATATAACAGCTTTTCATTGTAGGAAATTTTAATTATACCTCCTGATGTTTTAACTCTAACTACATATTTTAATTTAGTCAATGTGACAAAAATAAATGAGTTTAATGAAACCTTGTATGTACCTGTGTTTCATACGCTGTTATGTGTGAACAGTATTCCTACTGTAAATTCTACCAGGAAATGTAGTGCATATTACATTGCAATAACCTCTTTGCAGAAAGCTATTAGCTCATATTCACTTGTTCCATAGCGTTTATTTCCTCAGATTACCTTGGTAAGTTTTAAAGTATCTTTCCCTCCATTACCTAAGGTACCAGGCTGCAGATATAAATAAGCTTGATATGATACGAGCTTGGTTCCAAGGTCTTTGTACTAGTTCTCTTTTTATCTCTCCCATTGCATTTTCAGCATTTGTGCTGGTGGGTCTTCCTCCATTGCTGTCCCTCTTTCAGTTGGTATACCCCAAGGGTCTGTCATGGGCCCACTCCTTTTCTCCCTCTATTCCCAGTCTCTTGGTACACTCATCTCCTCCCATGGTTTTCAATACCATCTTTATGCTGATGACTGTCAGATTGATCTCTTTACATCTGAAATCTTTCCGACAATACAGGCCTGGATCTCTGCCTGCCTATCTGACATTGCTGCCTGATGTCTCACTGCCATTTGAAAATGAACCTGGCCAAAACTGAGCTCCCTATCTTTCCCTCTAAACCCATCTCCCTCCTTCCTCCCTTCTCTATTTCTGTGGATAACATTCCACTCTTCTCTGTGTGCTCAGCTCACAATATTGGGGTCATCTTTGACTCCACTCTCTCTTTCTCTGCACACATCCAACAGATAGAAATGACAGGTTTTAGCTTTCTCTATAATCTTGGCAAAATCTGTCCCTTCCTTTCTACGTACACTACTAAGACACGTTGTTGTTGTTAATTGCCGTCGAGTCTTTAGTCACCTCCCATCTAGACTACTGCAACCTCCTCCTTGCTGGTCTCCATCTGAATCATCTCTGCCCTTCAATCTGTTCAAAACTCAGCTATGTAGCTAATCTTCCACCAGTCTCGATAGCCTCATATTTATTTAATGTTTTTTATATACAGTCTTTTTACAATTCAAGACGGTTTACATGGAACTCAAAAACAACAGTGTGGATACATCTGTTTTACACCGAACAAGAACTTAGAGAACACAAGTTAACAGTTGTTTATAATGCCGGAAATGGCAGCTTTGTACATTAGAGGGGGAGAGGGAGTGGGGGGGGGGGGATGGGGAAGAGGGTGGGGGAGAGGATATAGGGAAGAGGGGGATATTGAGTGGAGGGTAGGGGGTTGGATAAGTCTAGGTGGCATTTTGTTGGATGTTGTTTTGTGAGTTGGTATTATAGTAATCCTGGAAAATGAGTGTTTTAAGTTTTTTGTGGAATTCTGCATGATCAGAGCAATTTTGAAGGTCAGGTGGGAGGGCGTTCCATTCTGTGGGGGCATAGAGGGAGAAAGTACAATTGCAGGTAGCTTGTGAGCTTTTTAGTTTTTGGACTGGGATGTGTAGTAAGTTTGCAGAGTTAGGCCTGTGAGATCTGGAGTTAGAAGGCTTGATTAGGAGTGAACAAAGGCAAGGAGCAGATTCCTTATGGATAACTTTGTGAATTAGAGTGAGGGTTTTAAATTTTATCCTAGAAAGGATAGGGAGCCAGTGGATTTGTTGAAGTATGGGGGTAATGTAGGATCTTCTGGGAGTCTTAGAGATTAGATGCGCTATTGTGTTCTGGGCTAATTGGAGGGGGAGTATGCTATGCTTTGAGAGCTCACGGTATATGAAATTGCAGTAGTCAAGGGTAGGCAATTCAACCCTGAAGCACTCTGTGTCGGTAAGAGTGAATTATTGGTGTTCATATGTTATGTTTTACCTGAAGCCTATTGGTAAATAGGGCTAAGATTAGGATTGCAATTAGGATGTGTGTGCTAAAAGTCAGGTACCAGGGTTGGGAGGTGGCCATGTTAACGTAGTGGTTGGATGGTGGGAAGTAGTGTAGCCTTGAGAGAATGGCTGTAAGAGGTCAGAGGGGGGTCAGGAGATGTAATAGAGGGAACACTAGAGTGCTGGGAGATAGCTTGGGGTGGCATGACAACAGTGGCAGTATGATAGAATAGGAGATGTGCTCAGTAGGTTACAGAGATACAGCTAGAACTCAGTACAATACAATTATATAGCAATTTAGAGGTTGAGTAGATGAAATACGCTGGAGTATTTGAAAAACAGCAGTATAACAGTATAATCAGAGTTCAGTATGATACAGAGGTACAGTTGGTATTGAGTTCTATATAGTTATGAAGGCAGTAGTGGTCCAGGTATTTCCAAGTCTTTGGGGGTGGGTTGTGAGCACCAGAATTGTGAATTATTGCAGTGTACTTACTACGAGGTGGTTGATAGATGTTGTGGTAGTGCTCACGAGGCGGCTGGTGAGGGTGTCAGAGGTATGGCTTCTTTGTTTTCGTTCCGTGGCAGAGCAGGCTTTGTCTATGTATTCTTTGCTGATTTTGTCTCTTGAAATGGCTGCTTCAGGGCGAATAGCTGAGGTTTCGTTGTTCCGCCTTTGTTCCCCACCTAAGGGCCATGCCAAAGAGCCCTCTGGCAAGGCCCTCAGGTGTGGGCCTGCCATGTGCAGGCGCTTGCAATTTAAAAGTGGAGCCGGCTTCCTCTGATTGGGTCTGAGCCCCAAAGAGGGAAGGAGTCTTGCTTCCCGCTCCCTGGCTCTAATTAGATTGTAAGCTCTGAAGAGCAGGGACTGTCTTTTACATGTGTCTGTTCAGCGTTGCGTACACCTTGTAGCACTATACAAGATAGTAGTAATAGTAGTGATACACTGCTAGAAGGAGTTGGAATGGGAGTAGGAACTCTCAACTCAATTGATATTGAAACCTTGACTAATTGACATCAATCAACAGGAGAGGATATAGAAAAGGTCTTGAATATGCAGGCAAAATGGGTTCCCATGGTCTGCGGTACGGACAAACAAAACCAAGTTTACAAACTGTATGGCTCCAGCAATATAATGCTGGTGGACAAGGGGTATTGAATGCTTTTGCAAATATTACTCAATTTACAAATTTGACTTATTGTTCTCTCAAGTGATTATATTATATATTACACAGGTATAATTTTGAGCAATCACTATGTATTAATAGTGAACTACTATGGAAAAGTATTTAACATAACTGGAAATATCCAGGTTAAGCCTGACCCAGAAACTTCTATGTGATCCAGATGACTGTCCTCATGAAGGGGCTTTCCCAGCTGAAGGATAAAAGGACTGAGACGATGTCTGGTTTGGTGATGTATCAATAAATATTATATTAAATATCTTAATATTATATTAAATATCTTATTAACCATGCACACGTGTTTATTTGCTCTTAATTTAATATCTAAATGGACCTACAACATCCATCCATTAAGTTATAGACCTCTATCATATCTCACCTCAGCCATTTCTTTTCCAAGTCGAAGAGCCCTAACTTTTTAAGCCTTTCATCATAGGGGTATTCTTCCATTCCCTTTACCATTTTGGTGGCTCTTCTCTGTACCTTTTCTAATTCTGCTATATCCTTTTTAATATATGGTTATCAGAACTGCACACAATATTCAAGGTGTGGTCGCACCATGGAACAATACAGAGGCATTATAATATCCTTTGTTTTATTCTCCATTCCTTTCCTTAATGAGTCCTAGCATTCTATTTGCTTTCTTGGCCACCACTGCACAGGGCAAAGTGTTTCAACGTATTATCCACGATGACGCCTAAATGCTTTTCCTGGGTGGTGGTTCCTAATGTGGAACTTTGCACTGTGTAACCATAGTTTGGGTTGTTCTTTCCTAGGTGCATAACTTTGAACTTATCCACATTAAATTTCATCTGCCATTTGGACATCCAGTCTTCCAGTTTATCAAGGTCCTCTTGCAGTTTTTCACAATTTTGTTGTGTTTTAACAACTTTGAATTAATACTCGTTATTCCTATTTCCAGGTCATTCATGAATATGTTAAAAAGCAGTGGGCCCAGCACAGATTCCTGGGGTATTCCACTATTCACCTTTCTCCATTGAGAAAATTGACCATTTAGTCCTACCCTCAGCTTTTTATCTTTTAACCAGCTCCTGATCCACAATAGTACACTTCTTCATATTCCATGACTTTTTAATTTTGCCAAGAGTCTTTCATTAGGGACCTTGTCAAAGGCTTTATGAACATCCAGATGCACTCTATTGACTTGATCAATTTTATCTACCTGTTTATTCACACTTTCAAAAAAAATATATAACAGACTAGGGAGGGAGGAGTAGCTCAGTGGATAGAATAGGTTATCTCAGACCAGAGGGCCAGGGGTTCAATTCCCACATAGGGACAAGTAACCTTAGGTTAGAGTGATTGGAGTCTCTAGTCCAGGGGTTCTCAACCCTGTCCTCAGGACCCACCTAGCTGGTCAGGTTTTCAGGATAACCACAATGAATATGTATGAGAGAGATTTGCATGCACTGCCTCCATTATATGCAAATCTCTGCCATGCATATTCATTGTGGTTATCCTGAAAACCCGACTGGCTAGGCCCTGATGACCGGCACCTTTGGCTCCTTGGGGCTGGCAACCTGACCCTCCACTGCAGGGGCGTTGCCCCCAGAGGTTCAGCCTGTGCTGGAGCAGTTCCAACCTAGCTCTGATTCCAGGCAGTGGTCCACCTCTCCCGCGAAGGCTCAGACCTCCCCACAGAGTGCTTCAGGGTTGAATTGCTAGGAGCCTCAGATTCCGGTGAATCCCACTGAGGGCATCAGGCTGATGCCTGCCAGATCCTGGAGGTATCTTCCAATACTGATTCAGAGTGGGAGACTGATTTATTTATTTATTTATTTTATTGTTTTTATATACCGCGCTCTTTAAAATCAGTGTGGTTTACAGTTAACAGTTTTTGTGCAGAACAGGCTCACTATTAAGCACTTACAATGAACTGGTGATACAACTTGGGTTTCACTGGGGGAACTATCTACAGCTATTTACAGTTATCTACAATATTAACATGAGTTGTCTGTAACTTACAATTTCCTAGTAGGGTGTATGGTGGGTGAAGTTACTGGGTTGAGAGTTACTGGGTTGAGAGTAGTGCAAGAGAAAGAGGTGGTGCTTTAGTGCTTTTCTGAATTGGGCAAGATCTGTGATGGCCCGGACGGTGGTTGGGAGTGCATTCCAGCAGCTGGGAGCATAGAACTTGAAGGCTCGGTTCTTTGTTGCTTGGGTGCATTTTGTTATTTCCTTGGGGGTCTGTAAGGTATTGGCGGCGAATGTTCTCCTTGCTCTGTTCGCTGGGGTGGGGTGGAGGAGGTCCGTTAGGGAGGTGGAGGATATTTTGTTGATGGCCTTGAAGGTCATCAGGACTACTTTATAGGTGAGCCGGCAGTAGATTGGTAGCCAGTGTAAGTTCTTAAGGATTGGGATGATATGATCTCCTCTAGCGGCTCCATGCAGGAAGCATGCAGCTGCGTTCATTGCCAGCTGTAATGGGTTTAGCGTGTTTTTGGGTAGGCCATGTAGGATCACGTTGGCGTAGTCAAAGTGTGGTGTCACCAGTGCCTGAAAAACTGTTCTGAAGTCATCTGGTTGCAGCAGGGGTCGGAGATGTCACAGTGTTCGTATTTTGTGGTAAATATGTTTGATGGTGTTACTGATGTGCGTTTTGAATTCGAGCTGCTGGTCTAACGTAACGCCTAGGTAGCGGATGCTGGGTCTACTTGGGAGTTCGGCATCTCTTGTTTTTAAGGTCGGCGGTGATGAGAAGGATTGATTTCTAGTAATGAACAGAACGTCCATCTTGCTGAAGTTTATCTTGAGGCTCTGTGAGTGGAGCCAGTCGGTTACGGCCTCGAAGCATTTTACTAGTGGGGAGAATTCCGAATGCTCGATCGTGAATGGGGTGAAGAGTAGTACATCTTCTGCGTAGATCAGGCATGATATGTTAAATGAGCGGATTATTTCACATATAGGTTGCATATATATATTGAATAAGAGGGCGGAGAGTGAGGAGCCCTGAGGTACACCATGTTTTTGTTGGAAAGGCTCAGAGGTTGTGGATCCTGATCGTACCTGCTGCCATCTGTCCGTTAGATAGGATTTGCACTAACTCCATGCTGAGCCATTAATTCTCTTATCGTGAAGCCGTATCAGGAGTTGCTTATGGTTTACGGAGTCAAACGCGGCAGCAATGTCTAGGAAAATTAAAGCGTATCCTTGTTTGATGTTGTCAATCCCCGTGATCAGCGTATTGATGAGTGTGGCAAGGAGAGTTTCAATGCCATGTGATTCCCTAAAGCCATGTTGGCATGGGTCAAGGGGAGCTGTAGAGTCAACGTGATCTTGTATTTGACGTTGTACAACCTACTTGATTATCTTTGCTAGCAGCGGGATGCTCGATATTGGTCGTTATGATTCCACTTTTTGGGAGTTTAGTTTGGTGTTCTTCAGAAGGGGCCAGATAGACATCTGCTTGAGGCACAGGGGGAATTGTCCTGTAGAGAAGGATAAGTCAATGATCTTGGCTATTATAGGGCTGATTTCCTTACGCAGTGACCTTATCCAGAATGCTGGACAAGGGTCGTTTGGGGCAGTGGTGGCGTTGATGACAGCAATGATGTCCTCAATACTTGTAGCCGATAGTGTCATGAGAGAGGTGAGTGGCTTGGGTGGGTTGTTAGTGGGGCTGGACAACGTGGCATTGCTAACGTTTTTGGTTTTGGCCAGCAGGTAGTCTGCGTAGTCCTGAGGGTGTATCATGGCTGGTTGGGAGGATGAGGGTTCCTTTGTTAGGGTCTTCACTATATTGAACAGCTCGTGGGGTTTGTTCAGAGATTGGCTTGAGTTCGGAGTGATGTTCTTTCATTTTTGTTGATATTAAGCCCCGATGTGTCTGCAGGTGGGAGTTGTAGGCTGTCTGGTCTGTTGGGGACCGTGTACGTCACCATTTTCTTTCGAGTTTCCTCAGCATTCGTAGTGAGGTTCGTAGCTCAGTGGTGTACCAGCGTGCAGGTTTTCTCCTTCTTAGTTGCTTATCTGAGGTCTGTGGCTTGGCTTGGTTAGATATGCATGCAAAGGAGCTCAGGCTGTTGTTCCATGAGGCCATCACATCTTAGAGGTTTGGTGATGTAATCGTGATGTTGGGGAGGACATTTTTGATGATCGCCTCTTTGTCAAAGAGTCTAAAACGTCCTGAGGGAGCTGCTGATTTTTCAGTTACTTTTGATGTCCGTTCACTGTCCTGGTGCATAGGTATTTGGAATCTGATTAGATTGTGGTCCGACAATGGGACAGGGGAGATAGTTACGTTGAAGTTGTAGTTCGAGCTCACATCTGGTCGAGGGATGAAGACAAGGTCTAATATGTTACCTTTTTGGTGTGTGGGGGCATCCACTATTTGTTGGTAGTCCAGGTTGTTGAGTGCTTCAAGGGAGGCTTTGGAGTGGTTATCCTGCAGGGCTGGTAGGTTAAAATCTCCCAGTACCCAGTTCGGCTTGCGTGTGCTTTGTGGGTTGGAGGCTAGTTTGATTATAATCACGAGTTCTTCAGGGGATGAGGTTGGGGATCTGTAGATAAGGTTGATGGTATTGTGGTTGTTGGATATGGTGATCACATCAAGGTGTGTTGAGCTGTTAGAGCTGATCGTTTGATACTGGAGGTCCGTTTTTATCAGAATGAATGCACCACCTCCCCTGCGGTCTGCTCTGTGGCAGGTGTGGATTGAGAAATCAGGGGGGGGGGTGATTTGGTTGATGAGGACTGAGTCTGAAATGGTGAGCTATGATTCTGTCACTAGCAGGATGTCTAGTTCGAGGTGTGATATGAGGTCAGAGATGACTGGCCACATTTTACGGACAGACCGTGCATTTATGAGGGCACACTTCAGGTTGCGTGGGTTTTGGTGTTGCTTGGGTTTTGTGGAGTATTGAAGCGGTATGTGGATTAAGTATGGGTGGGGTTTCTGGGAGGGTTCTGTTGGCGAGCGGTGTGTATTACTGTGGTGTCTCCTTCCTTGGCTTTGTGCGATCACAATCGGATTGTGGTCAGATGCAGTGGAGAGGGAGCCATTGAGGATGTTGCTGAGGAGGTATAGACTGATTAAGGTTATGCTGGATATGGCCATTTTGAGCTGGGGTTCGGTGTGTCCTGTGTGTGGCAGGGGACTTTCTTTTGCTGGGGAGGTATATGCTGGTGGGGCGTGTATGCGTTCTACACGTGCTATGGGTATCCTGCACAACTCAGTAATGGCTAGCTTGTTCTGTGGCTCTACAGCGGTGAGAATACTTGTATAACGTTGGCAGGGAGATGCTTACAGTACTTTCATCAATACTTTCAGACAATACTCACAGTAACTTCGGCAGTGGGATACTTACAGTACACAGTAAATTCATCCGTGAAATACTCACGGTACACAGTAAGCTTAGCATTACAAATACTCGCAGTACATAGCAAGCTTAGCAGAAAGTACTCACAGTACACAGTAAATTCAGCCGTGAAATACTCACGGTACACAGTAAGCTTAGCAGTGAAATATTCACATTACATTGATGAGAGAGATACTCACAGAGTAGACAGATTGTGAAGTACAGAGCAGTCAGAAGTTGGGTATCTCCTGCGGTGTCGGAGGCTGGCGGTGTCTGGTGGTGTCTGGGGTGAGTGAGCTCAACCCTGGGAGGGAAGCTCAAGCTTCAGTTGTAGTTCCGTGAAGTTGTAATTGTGCCTCATTGGAGTCTCGATTCAGACACTGGCTGTTAAAGAGGCTTGTTGGTGCGTGGTAGGCCTCGAGTCATGGGCCACCGCCTAAGGGCCATGCCAAAGGGCCCTCTGGCGATGCCCTCAGGCGTGGGTGCACCTGCCGGCGCTCTTTTAGTTAGGCAGGGGCTGCCCCAATTGGACAGCCGAAGCGGCAGGAGGCAACTGGAGGCGGATCGGATGTCGGCGGAGCTCAATCCCTCCTGGGAGAGCTTCTGGAGCAGCAGTCGGCACTGCTGGCGCTCTTTTAGTTAGGCAGGGGCTGCCCTGATTGGACAGCCGAAGCGGCAGGAGGCGGATCGGATGTCGGCGGAGCTCAATCCCTCCTGGGAGAGCTTCTGGAGCAGGAGAGGGTGATGATGAGACCCCAGATACTTGTCGGCACAGAGACATTCCCTCAGACCCATCCCCATCACAAGAGCAGTGTCCCCACCTGAGAACCAGGAGTTTTGTGTGGGACATGGCGAAGGCCTTGCCTTTGCCACTGAGTGAGGACGAGCCTCGGGCGGAGGACCTCGAGATCCTCCAGTATGAGGCCCCTCTGGAGGCACTCATGGTGCCCATTTCTCCCATCCTGGAATGGCTTCTCTTTAGGATGTGGGAAACACTGGTTACAATGCCCATAGTAAGCAAGTGGTTCAATTCCATATACTGAGTCTGCAAGAGCCCTGGCTTCCAGAATACACAGCAACCACACAATTCCATGGTAGTAGAGTCAGCCATGCATCAAATCAAGAGCCAGAAGACGCACTCCTTGGTGCCCCCAGGCAGAGTCCCGCACCATGGATGCCTATGGTAGGAAGTGTTACTTGGGCTCGATGCTCGTGGCCCATATCCAGGCTTACTAGCTCTACATGGGCATGTACTTGAGAGATCTGGCGAAGGAGCATGCCGGGTTCTCAGCTGGGCTGTCTAATGAACCTCTCCAGCTGTTCTGGATCCTGGTATTGACAGTCAAAGAGTGCTCCAAATATATGATGGGTGGCCAAGGCTTCAAGTCTATGGCTAGAGTGGTTACGGTGGGCATTGGTGCCCAGTGTCTGGCATGGCTATAGTCCTCAGACCTGGAGCAATGGGTTCAGGACAAATTGGTCAATGTCTCATACCAGGGAGAGAACTTCTTCGGCAAGCCCATGACAGACAAGGCCGCAAAGTTGGAGTCTCAATTCATGACCAGAACCAGGCTCTCCAGAAATACTGCAGACCCTTCCCAATGGAAGACTTCAGGGAAAAAAAACTTTTACCTGAAAAAGAGGATGGCTTACGGAACATACACCCAATCTCCGGCCTATCCAGCTCTCCCACAAGGGACAGCAGGCCAAGGGCATGACCCTCATAAGCCCAAGGCCCCTGAACCCTAGACAGCACTTCTGCTGCAGACTTGGGGGGGAGGCTTTTGACTCCTTGGGCATAGCTGCTCTTCCCCTCCCAGATCAGCACACAGGGGGATGTCTGGTCTTCTTTGCTCACTGGTGGCCCAGCATCACCACGGATGCTTGGGTCTTGAAGGTGGTCAGGGAGGGTTACCTCCTCCACTTCAAACAGACGCCACCTCCATTCTTTCCCAGGGAATTTCCTACGACTCCTCTTCACTGAGGGCTTCTGCAGCAGGAACTTGTGGGCCTGCTGGCAGACAAGGCAGTGGAGCCTGTTCCCCACGCTCAAAGGGGAACAGGGTTCTACTCTTGCTACTTCCTGGTTCCAAAAAGGATGGGAGGTTATCAGTTCATCTTGGGTCTACAGAACCTCAATTGGTTCTTGGTGAACTAGAAGTTCAAAATGGTTTCCCTTGAAGTGTTGCTGCCCTACCTTCATTGGGGAGATTGGCTATGCTCCTTGAATCTCAAAGATGTCTATATCCACATCCTGATCCATCCTTTGCACCAGCAGTACCTCTGCTTCAACATCGGAGGACAGCACTACCAGTACCATGTTCTGCCATTCAGACTGGCGTCCGCCCCCTAGGTGTTCACGAAGTGCTTGGCGGTGGTCACCGCTTACCTGTGCCTGCAGGGGGTTTTCATGTTACCCTATCTGGATGACTGACTCATAAAGGGTGACTCCACAGATGAGTTCCCTCAAGCAGAACACCGCACCATCCTCATCCTGGAACAATTGTGGTTTGCCGTCAACTACCCTAGGTCCCACCTGCAGCCTGCTGAGCATCTGGAGTTCATCAGGGCCCTTCTGTACATGACTCAAGCCAAGGCCTTTCTTCTCTTAGACTGAGCTCAGCACCTGGCAGCCCCAGCACAGGATCTGTATGATTGCATGGTGGCCTCAGCCCACCTGATGTTCTGGTTCACATGGCGTCGACTATGCATGTCATGCCTGATGACCATCTCTGCGTCTGGTCCAGTGGACTCTCAGCACTCAATGGACCCAGGCAACGAGCCGCCTCAACGACTGGGTCCAAGGGACCCAGTCACTGGTGCCATCCCTCAATTGGTAGCAGAAGCCACACCACCTCCTGGCGAGAATGCCCTTTTCATTCTCCTTCTCCTCAGGTGACCCTCACAATGGATGCCTCCAAACGGCTGGGGGCCCACTGCGGCGGGCTACAGACCCAGGGCTTCTGGTCTGCAGAGGAGTGTCTCCATCAGATCAACTTCCTTGAACTCAGAGCAATTGCATATGCTCTGCGAGCATTCCAACACTGCTTATTGAACCAAGTAGTTTTGGTTCAGATGGACAATAAAGTGGCAATGTTTTACCTCAACAAACAAAGGGATGCAGGGTCGTACCTCTTGGGTGATGAGGCAGTTAGTCTTTGGAACTTTGCCCGGGAGAAGGGTATGCTCCTTCAGGTGGTGTACCTCCCTGAACAGGAGAATACCCTTGCGGATTGCTTCAGTCAGGTTCTGCAGCCCCACAAGTGGAGGCTGAATGCTTGCGTGGCCCACTGCCTTTTTCTAATGTGGGGCTCTCCTATACTCAATCTCTTTGTCAGTCCCAGCAATGCCCAGTTGCCACACTTCTGCACCAGGATACCAGCCTCCCATCAAGTAGCAGCCGACGCACTCCCACTATCATGGAGCGAGGGTCTGCTATACCTGTACCCTCCAACCCCTCTGGTCTCCAAGACTCTTCTCAAAATTAAGCAGGTCTGAGCAGGTTTCCCCTGCTACTCCATCTCTTTCAGATGCTGCCTATTGCCCTGGGGTGCGCCCTGGACCTGATTTCTTAGGAGGATGGCTCCTTCCTGCACCCCAACTTCAGGTCCCTTGCCCTGATGGTCTGACTGCTGAAAGGGTAGCCTTGGCCAATTTCACCTGTCCAAGGATGTTGAAGATTTTCTCCTGGCATCTCACAAGGATTCCACGAAACAAGCATATGTCTTCAAATGGCATAGATTTTCCCTTTTCCTATTCAGTATCAACAGTGTTGCAGTACTTGCTGCACATTTCCCAAGCTGGCTTGAAGTCCAGTTCAGTGAGAGTGCACCTCAGTGTGCTGGCAGCACAACCCCTGTCCTTCCATCCGCTCATGGGCTGCTTTATGTGGAGTATCTTACTCACATAGCCTTCCATTCGCCCCCCTGCACCAGCCTGGGACCTGAATGTGGTTCTTGGTAAGCTCATGGTTCTGCCCTTCGAGCCACTGGCCTCGTGTCACTTCAGATATCTCTCTTGGAAAATGGTCTTCCTGGTGGAGCTTACCTCTGCCCACAAGGTTAGTGAGCTACAGGCATTGGTGGCACCTGCTCTCTACACCAGGTTTCACAAGAATAGGATGGTCTTGTGCATGCATCCCAGATTTCTTCCTATGCTGGTTTCCCCCCTTTCATCTAAACCAAGAGGTGGTCCTTCCTATCTTTTTTCCTCAACCTCATGCAAGACGGGCGGAAGCTGTGCTCCACACCTTGGATTGTTAAGAGGGTGTTAGCCTTCTATGTTGAGCAGACAAAAGCCCATTACTGCACCTCCAGCTCTTCATCTCTTTTCACCTCCAGGCTGGGGGTTGCGATCTCTAAGCATACCTTGTCCACCTGGGTGGCAGCCTGTTCTCCTTCGCCTATGCACCTGCTGGTTTCTCTCTTGAGCGGCACATCACTGCTCACAATGTGCGAGCGATGGCAGCCTCAGTGGCTAACTTGTGTTCCATCTCCTTGCTGGAGATCTGCCTGGTGGCCACCTGTTCCTTAGTCCATACCTTTGTAGCGCATTACTGCCTGGATGTGGACTCACAGCATGATAGTGCCTTTGGCCAGGCAGTATTCCATCATCTGTTTGGGGAATAATGCAACTCCTTCCCTCTGACCCTTCTGTGTCCAGGCAACCGGAGAACTATGGGTCATGTTGGAGGTCTTGGGGCCACTCTGCACTCTCCACTGGCATTCACGGTTCAATTTTTTGGATGTCCATGGCCTTTTTACAGGGTTTTTCGGAAGCCTGTAGCTTGGAAGTCCCATATGTGAGGACTGACATCCTGCTTGTTTCCAGAAAAAGCGTAGTTACTCACCTGTAGCAGGTGTTCTCCAGGAACAGCAGGACTCAGTCCTCACAACCCTCCCTCCTCCCCATGGAGTTGTTTTCTTTTTATGCTTCTTTAAGCTATATCATCATACTGAGGTAAGATGGCACCTTTAGGTGGAAAGGTGACCACGCATGCATGGTGGAATTCCCAAAGGCTTTCTATGAAAGCTGGGAAGTGGATACTGTGTGGGCTCTATCGGTGCTGACATCACCCATATATAAGGACTGATTCCTGCTATTCCCAGAGAACACCTGCTACATGTGAGTAACTACACATTCTCCATTTTTCAGGTACCAGAGATTATTTTAATGATAGTTCACAGATTACTAATAGTAGGTCTGCAATTTCATATTTCAGTTTCTTCGACACCCTTGGATGTAAACCATCCGGTCCAGGTGATTTGCTGCTCTTTAGTTTATCAAAGTTGCAATACATTTTCCCAGTTTATCAATTATTTCTTTCGATATCACCTTTAAATACCATTTCAGCCATGAGTAACTTCTTTACATCTTCTTCAGTAAAGAGCAAAGCAAAGAATTCATTCAGTCTCTCCACTATGGCCTTGTCATCACTTAGCACCCCTTTTACCCCTCTATCCTCCAATGGTCCAACTGACCCCCTCACAGGTTTTTGCTATGAATGTATTTGAAAGTTTTTATTATGTGTTTTTTGCTTCCACAGTAATCTTTGTTTCAAATTCTTTCTTTGCCTGCCTTATCAATGCCTTGCATCTAACTTGCCAGAGCTTATACTGTTTCCCGTTTTCATCATGGCTCCTTTTTCCATTTCCTGAAAGATGCTCTTTTGGCTACAACAGCCTCTCTGACTTCACCTTTAAACCATGCTAGCAGTTTTTTGGCCTTCCTTCCACCTTTCTTGCATGGAATACATCTGGTCTGGGCTTCCAAGATAGTATTTTTAAACAACGCCCATTCTTGATGTAAATCTTTAACCTTTGCAGCTGCTCCTTAGTTTTTTCTTAACTTCTTTCCTCATTTTATCATAGTCTCACTTTTGAAAGTTAAAAGGTAGTACTGTGGATTTCCTTCCCATCCTTCCTCCATTTATTAAATCAAATGCAATCATGCTATGATCACTATTGCCAAGTGGCCTCAACACCCTTATCTCTTGCACCAGATCCTGTGTTCCACTAAGGACTAGGACTAAAATAGCTTTTCCTCTTGTTGGATCTTGAAGCAGCTACTCCAAGATGCAGTCATTTATTTCATCTTGAAACTTTCTCTCCCTAGCATGTCCTGCTGTGACATTGACCCATTCAATACCGGGGTAATTGAAATCACCTATTATTACTGTGTTGTAACTTTTGTTAGTTTCCCTGATTTCTTTTAGCAATTCATCATCCATCTGTTCATTCTGGTCAGGTGGTTGGTAGTATATCCCCACTGCCATCGCATTTCCCTTTTTACATGGAATCTCTATCCATAGAGATTCTACAATGTATTTTGTTTCCTGCAAAATTTTAATCCTGTGTGACTCAATGCCCTCTCTAACATAGAGTGCAACCCCTCCACTAATTTGATCTATCCTATCATTGCGATGTAGTTTGCACCCAGGTATCATAATGTCTCCATTGGTTATCCTTCTTCCACCAGGTCTCTGAGATGCCTAACTCAGCAGTCGTTTTCAATCACTTTTGTCCTGTATCATTCACTATCCTTTTTCCCTTCCTTTTGTGATTGTTTACAAATATGCTGCTAATTTTGTAACCTAGGTCTCCCTTCCCTTTCTTTCCTTATTTGTTGCCTTTTTTTATTCCTTTTACTTTTTGTTTATATTCAAGTTTTGTTAACCACCTAGATATTACTTATAATAGGCAGTATATCAAATAAAGTTAACTAACTAAACTGGCTAAGAGAGAGAAAACAAAGTAGGGCTAAATGGCCAATTTTCTTAGTGAACAAAAGTGAGTAGATGAGTACCCAGGGATCTGTACTGGAACCAGTGCTTTTTAACATATTTATAAATGATCTGGAAATGGGAACAATGAGTAAGCTCATTAAATTTGCAGATGACACCAAATTATTCAAAACTGTTAAATCACATACAGATTGTGAGAAATTGCAGGAGGTCTTTGTGAGACTAGCAGACTGCATCCAAATAACAGATGAAATTTAATGTGCCTAAGTGCAAAGTGATACACATAGGGCAGAATAATGATGCTAGGTTCAATTAGGAGTCACTACCCAGGAAAAGGATCTAAATGTCATCATGGACAATACGTTGAAATCTTCTGTTCAATGTGCAGCAGTGGCCAAGAAAGCAAACAGAATTATTAGGAAAGGAATAGATAATAAAACATCCACGTATCTCCGGACCCTATTCCTTCTGTTGGCTCAGGGCACTGACTCTTGAAGCCTTAACATTTTGCTTTTACATTGTTAATCAGTCTTCTCACTGGCTACTTACTTTTTTAACAGGCATAAATCCCCCCTATATTAAAGGAATTCTCAATGTTACATGTCCAAATAACTACCGTTTGATTTCTAACCTTCTGTTCTTTACCAAAATATTTGGGGGAAAAAAAATCATTTTTACCCAGATTTAGATTTCATTCATAAAACTAAAATATTAGGATTTCAAAAGGAGCATAGTACAGAAAAGCTATTGCTGCCTTAAGTGAGCTTCATGCAAATCTTGATGCGCATAAATGAGTGTTCTCTCTCTTGATTTATCATCTGCCTTTGACATCAATCACCCTTCTGCTTCAGCATTTTTTTTTTAAATGGCATTAAAGGTTGTGTATTAAGATGGTTTGCCTCCTTCCTTCCAGATTGCACTTTTCGGGTTCACACTTGGTATTCTGCCGATTCCACACCACTGCCACTTTTCATGCGGTGTCCCCAAAGGCTCTATTCTCTCTTTCACTTTTCAATATCTTCTTAGTCCCTGCCACTTTAGTTTAAGACTACAAAATCAGTGGCTTTTACTATGCGGATGATATCCTGCTGGTCTTCTATTCTTCCTCTTATCTCTCCTGATCACCTTTATTTATTTATATACTGCCTTTGATCCAAGACAGCTTACACTAAACAGCACACAATCTCAAGAGGTTTGCTTTACAAAGAACAAAGGGTAAATAACTTGGAATTAAATATGGGGGTTATACAGTAACTGAGTCAACGGTGGATGGGTGGTTATGGTATATACATTTAGGTAATGTCATTAGGCTCAAAGTGTTCTATGAAAAGGTGCGTTTTAATAGTGTCTTCATATCTTGAGTAGCTTGAACAGATTTGATGGCTTTGGGTAAGGAGTTCCAAATCATTGGGGCATATAGCGAGAAGGCTCTGTTGCTTGTGTGCTGTGTACATTTGGTCTTGAAAGGAGGGATGGCCAGAAGATTCTGATTCGCTGATCTTCTGGGTCTTGTTGTGGATGCTCTTGAGATTTGATCCTCAAAACAGGGAGTGGAGAGATTATGAAGGATTTTATAGATAGTGGTTATGGTTTTGAGTTAATCTGTTGGGCAACTGAGAGCCAGTGCAGACTTCTAAGAGTTGGAGTTATGTGTTGACGACTTGATACGCCTGTTAGGTTTCTAGTGGCAATGTTTTGCACTAGCTGGAGTGGATATAATGCCTGTTTTGACAGCCCTTGATAGAGAATGTTGCCGTAGTCAGGATGGGATGTTACAATGGCCTGAAAAATTGATCTGAAATCACTGTCTTGTAGAAGAGGGCGTAGAGGTTTGAGGAGCCTAAGTTTCCAGTATGCTGCATTAGCTGCATTCTTGATATGCAAAAGCATGTTGTTGCTGTCAATGGTTATACCAAAGAACTTGACTTTAAATTCTTGCCTAGATTACGTGGTCTCTTGGTGTCTGATCATTGTTTACAACTCAACCTCTCCAAATCTGAGGCTCTTTGGGTGAAAGGAAGCTCCTCCTCCCGTATTGTAGGCCTCACTATTTCTGATACTCCTGTTCCTCTTGTTCAGTCCTTGACGCAGCTGGGCTTTATTTTTGACTTGCACCTTTCATCTGAATATCAGGTTGCCGTTACTGTCACTCAACTTTCTATATCCTTCATCAGATCAGATCTATTAAACCCTATTGTTCCATACCAGCTCTGCATATTATACGTCACACATTGGTGTTTCACAATTAGAATACTATGGGTATGTTTACTAAAGGGTGTTAAGGGAGCCAGGGAGTCATTAACACACGTTATTGGCACACTTTCACCCTTAACACGTTTAAACGCTGCTTTAACATACATTAAAGGCTCCGGCAGCCTAAAGCACCTTGTGGGCAGAGAGTTGGCATTAACATGTGTACCCTTAACATGCCTTGTGCAAATGCGTCCTAAAGCGCCTTATTGCTGGGAACCCTAACACAAAGTAAAACCACACGGAAAGGATGTATTTTGAGGAGAGAGAGAGCCTATTTTAACATGTGCAATGCAATGCACAGACAGGGGAGCCCAAGACAGAGATAGTAGTGTTCCATTACCAGCAACAGCATAGTGCCCAAGTATAAAAGGACATTATGTTGATGGTGGAAATGGGGCAAAGGAGATGGCACATGGGTCATGCAGTGGGAGCTGCTGGTGCACAGGGAGGACCAGGCAACTGCCTAGGTGGCACATAAGCACATAAGATTAGAAAATATGCCAGACTGTTTCAGACCAAGGTCCATCATGCCTAGTATCCTGTGTCCAAGAGTAGCCAGTCTAGGTCACAAGTACCTAGCAGTGTCTCCAAAAGACACACAGGATCCACAATGTGTGTAATGGGGCAAGCAATGCATATCCCAGGTCCTCTTTAACAATGGTTTATGAACATTCCACAGGAACCTGTCCAAACATTTTTAAACCCAGCTACACTACAGCTTTTACTACATCCTCCGGTAATGAACTGCAGGGTTTGATTATGCTTTGACTGAAAAAATATTTTCACTTAGTAGTCTTAAATGGTTACACTGTAGCTGCATTGCATGTCTTCTAGTCTTTCTCCATTCTGATGGCATAAACAATCGACCTACATTTACCCGTTCCACTCCAGTCAATAATTTATAGACCTCTATCAGATCTTCCCTCAGCCATCTCTTCCCCAGGTTGAAGAGCCCCAAACTTTTTAGCCTCTCCACAAAGGGGTATCCTGCCATCTGTACTACCATCTGTGATGTCCCGAATGATCCCACAGTGATAGTGGCGGCATACAGACATGCTACTGCTGTGGAAAGGAGATGTGCCACATGGGGTGATACAAGTGTCCTTGCACCCCAGGCAGAGAACCTGGCTGCCCCCCCCCCGCTACTGAACCCAGCTGTGGGGGAAGAGGCAGATAGTGCCAGCAGCTGTAGTCCTCCAGGTAGCTGCAAAATGCAGGTGCCCAGGGGACTACTACAGCAGTGGCTGCCATCCTCCTCCAAGACATATCATTGACAGGTGGTGATGGGGTCCCTGCAGAGGCAGATGGTTGGGGGGGACGACCTGTGTGGCCATCCATGTATACTTCTGCACCCCCCCCCCCCAATCCAGACCTTGTGCCCTAGGAACCCACCAACCCACATGTTGGATGGGCTGGGACTGAGCACCACCAACATGGACAGCACAAGGGCATGGTGTGGCGGTGTTGGCAGAGGGGGCAGCAGCACCCACCTGCAGCAGACCAAAGTAATGCCCTGGTCCTGTACACCATAAGCATTGCAACATGCCAAGGTCTGTCTGATAAGAAGCATGTCAGGCCCAGGGATTATTGCAGTCATATAGCAGCAGTGTGGCTCAATGCACACATTTGGTGTGTATATGAGTAGAGGGTCACAGGTTTGGGTCCTGGCTATGGATTATGCATTGCATGTCCCTGTGGCTAAACTTTAGCCTACAGTGCAGGTACAACACCAACATGTGCAACCCCCCAATGAATCGGCCAGCAAGGGTACAAACACCCATCAGCCACATAGACATGCTCCACTATCCACAGTTGGACAGAGAGTCAGGCTGATAGCACCGGCACACTGAGCGGGCATTAACATCAGGGCACGCTACTAGCTCCTGTACAATGAGCATACATTAACAATGCTTGAGCTGATATCGGGACCAAGGTGGCAGGCAGGAATGCCAACCATCCCCATTTTTGCACAGTGCATCGATGTGAGTGTGTATGTGTATGTTTAAACATTGTTTTGTGGCTTTCTACACCTCACTGAGCCTCACAGTACCTAAGCTGTTTCCAGTGTTAGTCTGCAAATTTGCATGATGAGGAGCAAAGTATTGTGGGTATGGCCTGAAAAAAGGCAGATTGGGCAGGATGGGTCTGCATCGGAGGTCAATGGCTGAGACATTATAGTATCTGTCTGCCATGTGCATGGACTGCGTGGCCACAGCATGTCATGCTGGGAGGGCACTCTCACTCTGACCGAGCAGTGACCATGGCACAGCTATGTTCCACACATAGTGCTTTTATAGTGTCTGGTTCCAGTAATGTGGGTGCACTTCCTGTCCTAGGGGACTGATCACTGAACCAAATGCTGGGTGTCCATGGACATTCTGTGCACATGCAATGTGTACTGACTAGCAGACTGTCCACAGTTGGTATATGTATGGCTGGAAAACCCAGTGGTGGGCAGCAAGTGCAGTTTGACTGTGCTTGCTGTGGGTGATTGTTAGACCTAGGTGGCTGGGACATGACGTGTTCCAAGCTTATTCCCTGTGGTAATGATAGGGCCAACAGGACTCTAGTAACAACCCCATGCAAGCCTAGATGCACCCCTCCCCCCAGTAGTTGGCGTCCATGTCATCAGCAGTTTAACACTTGGTATTGACATGCACTGTTGTAGGAGGGTTCCTGTCCAAAAGGGGCAGATCACAGGGCCAGATGTGACTGGCACATACAGCATGGTGCAATTCTGCAGGAAACAAGGTGACTAGCTTATCACACTGCAGACAATACCAGCCATATACTGACAGTGATGGGTATCTGCAGCAAAGATCATCTCTAGCACTGCAAGTTCTGGGGATCAGGTGCTGGGTGCCCATCTTCACCATTAGGGTAACTGCAAAAACTGCTCAGTAGCATGGTTTCTAGCTGCTCTGTGCTTGTATCACACACTGTCAGTGCATCTTACTGAACTGAGGTAATGGATAAGTGCATTGGTGATCAGCTATAGAATGCTGTTCTGCATGTGCACTGCATCATGGGTACACACAGACCCATAGTCTCTTTGTATCATCATTGCTGCACAGAGCTGTGTGGAGGTGTAGCCTACTGGTTAGGGTGATCTCTATAAGCAGGGGACAGAGGTTTGATTCCTACTTGTTCTTTTTGTGACCATGTGCTACTCAGATAATTTTCATGCTTGTAACCGTCAGGATTCTGCCACCCTCTCCTCAGTCCATCTGTCTGCCTCTGTCAGCTGTGTACAGTCATGTCTTCTTGTGCAAGCTGCTACACCATGACTTACACTGATACTCTTTTCCATATTTCAGCTCTTCGTGCTCACCTCTCCGGTGCCTGATCTGCACATCATCACTATTACTGTGTCCTCCTGCTGCTGCAAACATCCTGCCACTTCTAGCTCTATTGAGGGACACATCTTTTCCATCCTATGCCACACACCGACATTGCAGCACTTTACACTGGCACGACCCTGTACATCAGTACAGCTGCCTCCCACATACTCATCCACTTTACTGGCTGTAATGTAGGGTGCCCACCGATATGGCAGGCCTATCAGCTCCCACCTGTCCTTCCTTCCATCACCATTAGGTGACTTTCCTTCGTGCTCCATCCAGCATTTAGGTTACAGCCATTTTTGTGCCTTAAGGTGCATGCTTTCCACCTCAAAGCTCGCTTGTCACCTTAACGTGCAATGTCCTGTTAATGTGTGTTAAATGGTCCATAGGGTGCTTTACACCAGAACGCCCCCTACCTGCCCAACACTTTTTAAGTACTAATACCCTTTATTGCTACTGTTAACGCCTGTTACCTTAACACACTTTAGTAAACATACCCCTATAACTTAGTATTTTGTAGTCTCCAAACTTCCCATCTGAAAAAGTTACAACTGGTACAAAATACTGCAACCCATCTTCTGGTAAATGCATCAAAAATACAATCACGTTTCTCCTGCTTTTTTTTAAAATTACTAGCTGCCCTTATCCTATTGCTTTCATTTCATATTCTGAAATTTACTCACAGGGCCTATTCTACAGGCCTTCCAATCTATGTATCATCCCTTTAGATCCCCTATTCCCTGTCTCAGATGCTTCGGTCACAAAATTCCAATCTTTGTTCTTTCCTCAACATCCCATGCCATCTTGAATCCACATGTCATTCTGCTTTCTATTTTCTTGCATTTCATCTTTAGAATTCCCTCCTTGAATATATACATAAGATATGCCATACTGGGTCAGACCAATGTCCATCAAGCCCAGTATCCTGTTTCCAAAAGTAGCTAATCTAGGTCATAAGTACCTAGCAGTTTCCCCAAAAGGCACAGGTTCCACAATGCTTTTATTGTATCAAGCAGTGATATCCTGGGTCCCTTTTAATAATAATAGTTTATGGACCTTTCCTCCAGGAACTTGTCCAAACCTTTTTTAAACCCAGCTTCATTAACAGCTTTTACTACGTCCTCGTTCAAAAAAATGTAAAAAAAAAAAAGCTTTGAAAACATACTATTTTGAAGATGCTTTACTGGGCTATCAGGATTAACATTTGCCCTTTTGGTATCACATTTTTTTAAATTGTGTTGTTAGCTCTTTTCTCTCCTACAATGGAGTACCTTTCCTCGTTTTATTTAACTAGGCTTATGCACTGCTTTTCTACAAGTCAAAGCAGTGTACATTCAGGCACTGTGTGCATATATATATTTTTTTCTCCTTGTCCCCAAAGGACGCACAGTCTATTTTTTGTACCTGAGGCAACAGAGTGTTAAGGGGCTTACCCAAGGCCACAAGGAGCACCCATGAGACTAGAAATCCCAGTCCTTCCAGCCCAAGGTTACTATCCTGTAGCAGGAGTTGAAGCCCTGGCCTTAAGAAACTTGCCCCAACCACTAGGCCACTCCTCTTTGTTACTAACCTATGTATAAGGCAGTATATCAAAACTTTTAATAAGCATACATATTGCCTTTGTATCACTCCATGGTGTAACCATACCTTGAGTATCGTGTGCGCAATGCTGGTCGCTATCTCTCAAATGATATAGTGTAATCAGAAAGAATATACACAGGATGACCAAAATGATAGAGAATAGAATGATTTTTCTATGAAGAAAGGCTATGTTAGAGAAGAGACAGCTGACAGGAGGTGTGATAGAGATTTATAAAATCCTGAGTAGAGTGGAATGGGCAGTTGTTTACTTTTTCAAAACGTACAAAGACTAGAGGGCATGCCATAAAATTACAAAGTAGTACATTTAAAATAAATAGGAAAATATATTTTCTATCTCAAATAATTAAGCTTTGGATCTTATTGCCAGTTGAAATAAGTGTTTAAAAATGGTTTGGACAAATTCCTAGAGGAAAAGTCCATAAATGTTTATAAGGTGGACTTTGGGGAAGCCACTGCTTATTCCTAGCGATAAGTAGTACGGAATCTGCCTAACCTTTGGGACATGCCAGGTACTTGTGGCTTGGCTTGGCTGCTGTTGGAAAAAAGATACTAAGCTCGATGGATCTCTTTTCTGACCCAGTTTCACAATTTTTTTTGTTCTTATGGCCTGGGAGGATAGAATTGGATTCTATTCCCCAAAAAGATTCTGGAGAACAGAATGGCCAAATCTACTTTCACATTGGCGATTCTCCAAACAATAATGGGATGTGAATGTATGGGCATGTCCATGTTGTAGCCTTGCAAATGCCCACCATGGAGGCTGATTTCAAGTGAGCTACTGCCACAAACATAGTCCTGACATTATGGGCCATAACATGTCCCCAGAGAACACCTGTTACAGGGGAGTAACTATGCTTTCTGGGGGGTCAACAAGAATCAGTTCTCGCATATGGGTGACATTGGCACCAATGGAGCCTGCACGGTAATCACTCCCCAGCTTTCAAAGAAAGCCTTTGGCAGTTACACCATGCATGCATGGTCACCTTCCCATCCAAGGGTGCCATCTTACCTCAGTATAATGACATAGCTTAATCCAGCATAAAAAAGAAAACAATTCCATGGTGAGGAGGCAGGGTTGTGAGGACTGATTCCTGCTGAGCCAAGAGAACATCTGTTACAGGTGAGTAATTGTGCTTTCTACAGGAACAAGCTGGAAGTCAGTCCTCACATATGGGATTCCCCAGCTACAGGCTACCAAAAAAAAAAATCTGTAAAAAGTCACAGATGACCAAAAAACAGCCAAGAATGGCAGAAGGGAGCGATGAATGACCTCAAGTCCTGAGACACAACCCCAGTGTCAAGGATGGAATCACCTCTCTGGTAGCCTAGACATAAGGGTTGGAGGGAAGGAGTTGCATTAATCCCCAAAGAGATGACTGAGTACTGCCTGGCTGAAGGCACTGTCACGCCATGAGCTCTCCTCTAGGCAGTAATGAGCTGCAAAGGTATGGACCAGGTGGCAGCCTGGCATATGTCTTGCAGAGGAACCAAGCAAAGATGTGCCACCAAGGCTGCTATGGTGCCCACATTGTGGGCAGTGATATGATACTCCAAGGAGAGTCCAGCCTGCTTGTAGGCAAAGGAGATGCAGTCTGCCACCCAGATGGACAGGGTGCACTTAGAGATGGTAATGCCTATTCGGGTAATAGGAAATTAGCTGTTGCAATGAGTGATGGTGGGCCTTCGTCCGCTTGAAGGCCAGCACACTCTTACAATCGAGGGCATGTAGGGAGGCCTCAGCCTGAGATACATGAGGTCTTCGGAAAAAGATGGGGAGAACCACCTCCTGGTTGAGATGAAATGTAGATACCACCTTACATTTCAGATCCTGTGAAATCTGGTATATGGGGTGTGAGCCACCAACACCTACAGCTCACTGACTCACCAAGCAGAAGTCAGCATGATCAGAAAGACACCTTTCCAGGAAAGGAATTTTAGATAAGCCAGAGCAAGCGGTTCAAAGGGAGAAGCCATGAGTTTCCCAAGAACCACATTCAAGTCCCATGCCATTGGGGGCGGCCAGACCAGGGGTTGCAAGAGAAGGAGACCTCTCATGAAGCAGCCCATGAGAGGGTGGACTGATGGATTGTCCGTTCACCGGATGGCAATGTGCAGCCAAGGCACTGAGGTGCACCTTGATCGAGTTGGACTTTAAGCCAGCATGGAAAAAGTGCAACAGATTATGGAGTAACGATTGCACAGGACAAGAGAACAAGCTAAAGCCCTTGTCAGCTCACCACAGTGAAATTCAGAGCCACTTGGAGGCATATGCCCACCTGGTGGAATTCTTGCAGGAGGCCAACAGAACATTCTCAACCTCTGTTGAAAGATGGAAGGGAGTCAGAGCTAACCTTTCAGCAGCCAAGCTGTCAGTGCCAGAAAGCAGAGGTTGAGGTGCAGAAGAGACCTATCCTCCTGCAATATCAAGTCCGGAGCATAACCCAGGGGAACTGGGGCAGTTTGAAATAGCTGCAGGAGCGCAGTTGCCAGGGCCAGCAGGGAGCAATAAGGATCCCTGTCCATGGAAAAAGGAATGCAATGCCCACCGCTTGGTCCTGGGTCAGTAACCGGGAGCAAAAGTGAGGCAACTGAGTATTGCTGGGGCTGGCGAAGAGATTCATTGTCTGAGTCTTCAATGCCGGAAGAGAGAGCAGACCACAGCTGGGTTCAGATGCCACTCATGCTGCTGAAGGACCCAATTGAGTCTGTCGGCCAGAACACTGTCGTGTCCTGGGAGATAGGCTGCCCAAAAGAGCATGCCCCTCGCCGCAGCAAAGGTCTAGATGTGGACCCTCCCAGCATGGAGGTATGAGCCCGTGCGACCCTGCTTGTTGAGACAGAACATCGCTACCTGGTTGTACATTTGGATGAGGACCACCTGGTTTGAGAGTTGGCTCTGGAACACTCAAAGGGTGTTTTTCAATGCCCAGCACTCAAGGAAGTTGATCTGATGCAGGTTTCCTCCTATGCACAGATGCCTTGGGATCGTAGAAAGTAACAGTGGGCTCCCCACCTGAGCTTGGAGGCATGTAGATAGTTTCCCCTGTTATCCAAGTTTACTGCCCCTGTTCATTGTAATGACCTGACTCTTGTTTATTGTCGGATATTGTTTGTTCTATGTAAACCGCGCTGATCGCAAATAGTGCGGTATATAAGAGATGTAAATAAAATAAATAAATAAATAAAAATAAATAAAATCCATGGTGAGGATGCTCTGGACAAGCAGGGCCTGGAAGGGCAGACCTGTCAAGAGGTTCAGCAGATGCTGCCACCAGGTGACGGAATTTGCTAGGGGCTTGGTGAACCGCATGCAACATCTAGGCCAGGGGTGGGTAATTCTGGCCCTCATGCACCACAATCCAGCCCGGTTTTCATGACATCCGTAATGAATATTCATGAGATCTATTTGCATCCACTGCCCTCCATTGTATGGAAATAGGTCCATGAATATTCATTAGGGACATCATGAAAACCAGGCTGGATTGTGGTGCATGAGGGCCAGAATTGCCCACCGCTGGTCTAGGCAACCCATGGCCTGCGACCATTGAGCACTAAGAGTTCATTGCACCTGCCACATGCGCAGGGGAGCATCTGGGATCCCATGAACCATCGAGGCCATGTCCCCCAAGAAGTGCAGCATGAGGCAGGCTGACGCCATCATGCAACCCTGTAGTTTGGTCGCCAAGGATACAAACCATTGGACCCTGTCTAGAGGGAAGAAGGCCCTGGCTTGAGTAATATCAAGGAGGGCTTCTATGAACTGCAGACATTGCATGGGCTGCAGATGGGACTTGGGGTAGTTAATGATAAACCCCAGACCTTGCAGCAATGAGAGGGTGTGGCAGCCCACCTAACAAATCTCTGGCGAGCCTGCCCTTATGAGACAATCATCCAGATTGGGGAACACGAAGACACCTTGTAGCCAGAGATAGGTGGCAACCACTGCCAGGCACTTGGTGAACACCCCTGGGGAGGCTGAAGGGCAGAACCCCATACTGATAGTGGCACCTGCCTACGACAAAACAGAGGAAATGACAGCACATGAGATGAATCACGATGTGGGTATAGGCATCTTTTGGATCCAAGAAGCATAGCCAATCTCAATGCTGAAGAGGTAGGGCAGCCACATTCCAAAGGATACCATTTTGAACTTCTCTCTGAACAGAAAGCAGATGCGGTCCCACAAATCAAGGATGGGACAGAACCCGCCTATCTTTCTGGGGACAAGGAAGTATCTTGAGTAGAACCCCTTGTCCCAGAGATGTTGGCAGACAGGCTCCACCACCTGGTCCATGAGGAGGGTCCCGAGCTCCTTCTGCAGGAGATTTCAATGAAGAGAAGTCATGGGGGATTCCCCTGGAAAGAACAGAGGGGGTTGTCTGCTCGAAGTGGAGGACGTAACCCTCCCACACCACCCAGGCATCGAAGGTGATGCCCAGCCAGATGTGGGCAAAGTGAGTCTTGACCCTAGGGTGGAAGAGGGGCTATGTCCAGGGAGTCAAAAGTCTCCCCCCCCCCCAGGATATGATGGGGGAGCTGCCTTGGGTTTTGGGGCCTTAGACTTACGAGGGCCGTGACCATGGCCCTTGGCCTGCTGACCCTGTCGGTAACTGCAGTTAAGTTCCATAAGTCATCTTCTTCTTCGGGTAGGACGACTTTTTCCCAGAAGCCTTCTGTCAGGAAGGGTCAGCGGTCTTCCTGGAGAGCCTGGTTCTAGTCATATATTCAGACTCCAATTCTGTGGCCTTGTCCGCCATGAGCTTGCCAAAGAGGTTGCCCCCTTGTCATATGACATTGACCAACTTGTCCTGAACCCATTGCTCTAGGTCAGAGGACTATAGCCAGGCCAGGCAGCAGGCACCAATGCCCACAGCAGCTACCCAAGCTATGGACTCAAAGCAGTCATAGGCTGTCTGAGTAACAAACTTGGAGCAGTCCTTGTCTGAGGAGACTAGGGTCCGGAACTGTGCTAGAGGTTCATCAGTCAGATCAGCAGAGAATTCGGCATGCTTCTTTGCCAGGTCCCTTCAGGTACATGCACAGGTACAACTGGTAAGCCTGGATGCAGGCCATGAACATCAAGCCCTGGTAACATTTCTTACCAAACCCATCCATGGTGTGGGCCTCCCTACCCAGGGGCACCTAGGAGTGCATTTTCTGGCTTTTAATCTGATGCACTGCTAACCACCACCATGTTGTGGAGTTGTGTGGTAGCTGTGGCTTTTCAAACAATGGGCCCTTGCATACTCGATACTGGGAATTGAGTTTCTTGCTCACAATAGTCACCGTCACCAGGGCTTCCCACATCCTGAAGGACAAATGCTCTAGGATGGACAGGACAGTCACCATCAGTGCCTCCCTTGGTGGGGCATAGTACTGGAGAATCTCCAGGTCCTCGGCACAAAGCCCATCCTCCAGCTAAGCCACAAAGGACAGGGCCTTGGACATCTCCCACACAAAGTCGAGGAACACAAGGTCCTCAAGCAGGGACCGCCTCTGTTCTTGCAGCAGGGAGGGACCCAACAAGACATCCCTATGAAGTTGGGTATCGGGCAACTCATCCTCAGTTTCCCACTCCAAGTCAGAGTCGTAGAGCGCCCCAATGGAGGCGTCGATGGGGACAAAGGAATCCAACACCCCGATGTGGAAGTGCTCAGGGGCGAGACCCAAGGCCTCATGGGTGAAGAGGAGCACCATGGCTCGGCTCAGAGCGCATGCACCAGCTGGACATCCTTTGGGGAATCCCTCAAGGAGGAACGCCCCGACATTGGTACAATGACCCAGAGACACCAAATATCAGACCATGTTGCCAGTCCAGGAAGGCAGCCAGGCTGCGCTCCAGGGCCTCCATCCTGGCTTCAAGGCCAGGTGGCATCGCATTCACTGGATTGGGCAATGATGGAGTCTGGCCCGGAGATGGCTCCCCTGATAGGGAATCAGCAATGGTGATGGGTTCTTCCTCCAGCTAGGGCAGTTTTGGGGGCCACTCCCAGCCATTGCCCACAGCCTCATGTAGAGGGATTTGGGGCCAGAGGGCTTACCCCCTGCTCCTGCCTCAGACCTTGACATCGACTTGGGCAGAGTCTGTACCACATGGAACGAGCTCAGCTGCATGACAACAAATCATTGAATGCGGCCCCCGAGGGCAGTGATTCCACACTCGATGCTGGGGCAGAAATAGAAGACTTCTGACCGAAGATCGATTCCTGCTTAGACACATCTCTTCCATCTTTTGCTCAACATCTGGAGGCAGAGTGGGCAGGTGGAATTGTCATAATCCACATGGGGCAGTGAAAGCAGTAGCTATGGCAGTCCGTGGTGGACATGGTGTGGGAGCACTTGCCACACTGCTTGAAGCTACTGACCAACAACATAGCAGGGAAGACAGCTCCCACGAGATCTAACTCGAATGTCCCAGTCAGAGTGGGTTCAAGGAAAAACCTGCACACCAAGAAAAATAAAAAAAAACAAGAAAATGGACCCGAGAAAAAAATGCAACATTGAAGCGAGGACGATCTCAGGTGAAGGGAAGTTGATCGGAATGCAAATTGGTAAAAGAGGGAGGAGGAAATGACGTCACCAGTCCGAGCGGGAGCGTGAGAGTGGAGCTACGACGGCCCGAGAGTATAATTGGCACACAATAAGCCTAAAACTGCGGGGAAATCCCCAGATCTGGGGGATAAGTTGGTGCTGGTGAGCGGTGGAGAGCCACGATGAAGAAAGGTGTGGCGGAGCTGAAGGCCTTCGCGTACAAAGGAGGATCGGGGAGCACTGTGTTGAAGAGTAAAATGGCGGCGCCCAGGGCATCAGCGGGGGAGGTGGCGAAATCCCCTTCGGGTGCAGACCAGGATCGGCCCAGTGAGATTGAGGGTCTGCGTGGTGAATTAAAATCGTGGTTTGGCACACTCAGGCAAGACCTTGCTAGCTTTCAAGGAGACGTCCAGGTATGGCTGGAGGACTTAAAAGGGGAGGTGAGAGAAGTGGGAGGCCGTCTGGAAGAGGTGGAAAGCAAGGTGGAGGCCCAGGACAAGGCAGTTCATGGGTTGCAAGAACGGATGGAGGCCTGGGACGGTGACCTGGCCGAGCTCTGGGCGAAGGTTGAGGACTTAGAGAATCAGTTCCAGAGGGCTAACATTAGAGTCCGGGGAGTGCCTGAAAGCCCAGAGAAGGAGGATTGTATGCGGTTGGTGGAGCAGCTAAGTAAGCAGATATTGGAGCAGGCGGAGGGGCCGGACAGCACGCGGTGCTTGAAATTGGAGCGTGCACATCGAGCCCTGGGCCCACGGCAAGAGGGCAGGCCTCGAGATATTGTGGCCTGCTTCCATGAATACTCTACCAAGAATGCTATCATGGAGATAGCTAGGCGATTACCAGAACTGAAGTGGTAAAACCATCGGGTCGAACTCTACGCAGATCTCTCTGCCATCACCATTCGGAAAAGGAGGGAAATGGCCCCTATAACGAAGAGGCTCCGTGAGCAGCAGGTTAAATATAAGTGGACCTTCCCATTTGGTCTTCAATTTTCTATTGGCGGGGTTGCCTCACATGTAAAAACCCCCGAGGAAGCGGCACGAGTGCTTAAGCAGACGGGCTGGGCGGATGTCCCGGTCCTGCCGGCGGTGGAGCCCGCGAGTGGTTCCCGGCCTGGGGAGCGTGTTGGAGGCTGGCAGAGAGCGCAAAAAGGAGATAAGCGGCTGCGGCGGCAGCAAAGGCGCTCACCCAGGACTGAGGACTGTGGCTGACAGACTGGCCTGTAGAGTTTTGGAATACCAGTTAGTTATGTGTACCATAGGTTATGTGTTATAATTATTGATGGGTGTGTGGGGAGGTGATGTCATGCCTCTTATGGATCAATATGATGGTCCCGGGAAGGGAGGTGAGGGGAGGGGGGTGGAGGGGGGCAGGTGGGGGAGAGTGAGGGGTGGGGGGGAGGAGGGATGGGGGGTCAGGATGAGGATCTCTTACCTAGTTTGGAGTTGTGGAAGGGGAGTGGGGGCAATGTGATGGATGGATAAGCTGCGGGTGCTTACGATGAATGTGCGTGGGTTGAATGCACCGGTTAAGCGGCAGCGAGTATTTAAGGAAATAGAGCGACTGAGGGGGGATATAATCTTCCTGCAAGAAACACATTTGAAGAGACAAGATGAGTGGCGAATGTCTCATAAAAAATTTCGGGACCAGTGGTTCTCCTCCAACAGATTAGCGTTGCGTAAGGGAGGGGTGGGCATTATGTTACGAGGCGCTATACCGCATGAGGTGTGTGCCATTAAACAGGCTCGGGGAGGGAGGTATATCCTTCTTAAGCTTAAATTGTATGACCAGGTCCTCACCCTTGTGAACCTTTATGGTCCAAATGATGGGCAGGGGCCCTTTTATCAGGAGTTAAACTCCGTTATCGATCAGTTTGCTGAGGGCCAGGTGATTATGGGGGGGGGGGGATTTCAATTTGACTGTCATCCCCAAGTTGGATAATTCCACGGGGGCGGTGGAGGGGAACGCTAGAGCCCGACGGATGTTAAAGGTCATGGGTAGTAACCTTGGGGTGGCGGATACATGGAGAGAGCTGAGGGGGCGGGAGAAAGATTACACATTTTACTCGCCAGTCCACCACTCATTCTAACGCTTGGATATGATTTGGGTTTCGCGACCCATGCTGCAGGAAGTGGTGAGCTGTGAGATAGGGGAAAGAACGCTCTCTGATCATGCGCCTGTGTGGATTGAGGTGCGTGTGGGGCACCAAGGGAAGAAGGGGGGAGGATGGTTGCTCAATGAATCTCTCTTGGATGATCCGCAGGTAGTGCAAAGAGTGGAGAAGGGGATAAAAGACTATTTGGCGCATAATGATAATGTGGAGTGTGGGATAGCTTCGATTTGGGAATGTTTGAAGGCGGTAGTGCGGGGGGAGCTGATATCTATTGGCTCTCATATGAAGCGGCTGAAGGAGGGTAAAAAAGAGGCCCTAAGGTTGCAGATTCGGAATTTGGAAGCTCTGCAGAAACTGGGGCACTTGATGCGACAGCAGGAGCAGGAGCTGAGGAACCACAATCGGGAGTTAGGGGATCTAGAGCTGGCGGAGCTTAAATTCGCTCAGGAAAAATTGAAGCAACAGTTCTTTGAATGGGGCAATAAGCCATCGCACCTGCTGGCGCGGTGGCTGCAGAGGCTGCGAACCAGGAATTTTATAACAAAAATTTGGGATGCCCAGGGACGCGAGTTGCGGGGAGGTAAACAGATTCAGGATAGATTTGTGGAATTTTATAAACAGCTGTATGCTATGGAAGGGATAAGCCCACAGGCGCCTATAGAGAAATTTTTACAGGTCAATCTCCCGAGTTTGGGGATAAAGGAGGCGGCTCTGCTTTCTCGTCCCATTGAGGTGCGGGAAGTGGTCGAGGTTATTAAGGCATTGCCAGCCTCGAAGGCCCCGGGCCTTGATGGGTTCTCAAATAAGTTCTACAAAACGTTTTTTAGAGGTCTTGAGTGAGCCGTTAGCCAGGCTGTAGAACTCCTTTGCGGAAGGGGGGCGGATCCCTGAAACTATGCGTACGGCAGGAATAACTATACTGCCGAAAGAAGGTAAGGATCCCCAATTATGCGGCTCTTATCGGCCGATCTCGCTTTTGGGGTCGGATTTTAAGATTTTTTCAAAAATTCTGGCTAATAGGCTCCTGGTTTATCTGCCCCGGTTGATCCATGAAAACCAGGCTGGGTTTTGTTCCCGGGCGGTAAGCTGGGGACAATATACGGAGAGTTCTGAACGCGGTATGGCAGGGGAAAAGAGGGGCGGACCCATTGGTCTTGTTAGCTATTGATGCCGAAAAGGCTTTTGACAGAGTATATTGGTCCTATTTGTTTAAAGTTATGGAACGGATGGGGCTGGGGGGGGGGGGCATATTTGGAGTGGGTGAAAGCTATTTATGATAGGCCACTAGCTAAGATTCGTATAAACGGGGAATATACGGCAGCATTTGAACTATTTAGGGGTACCCGGCAGGGGTGTCCCCTTTCCCCACTTCTGTTTGTGTTGTCTATGGAACCGTTGGCCCAGTTTATAAGGGAGAGCAAAGAGGTCTATGGGGTTGCTGGACGACGAGTGACATGTAAAATCTCGCTGTTTGCCGATGACCTGCTCTTTATATTGATCCGACCACTGGAATCCCTGGTAGCGTTAGATACCATATTGCGAGATTATGGGGAGTGTTCTGGCTTTAAAGTTAATGCCTCCAAGTCGGAACTTCTTAATATCTCATTGGATAGGGCGGCCCGGGAGAGGATCAGGGAACGTTTTCCCTATAGGTGGGCAAGAGATGGGATTAAGTATTTGGGAATTTATTTAACCCCTAATGCCGGGGATTTATTTGGGGCTAATTTTGGTCGATTGGAACACAAGATACGGAGGGAATTGGAGGTTTGGCAGAGTAAGGGGCTTTCCTGGTTGGGAAGGATTGCGGCCGTGAAGATGGTGGTGCTGCCGCAGTGGCTGTACCTTTTTAGGTTGTTGCCTATTTGGGTGGGGAAGAAATCGGTAGAGCGGTGGCAGAGATCCCTGATGCAGTTTGGGGGGGGGGGGGGAAGGCAATGTCGTGTGGCATGGCGGATTTTAATGAAATGTAAGGAGAAGGGGGGGGGGGGGGGTTGTCTGTCCCTGACATTGCGCGCTATTTAGAAGCCTCACAATTAGGGGCTATAGTTGAATGGTGGGGGGATGAGGTGAAAGAGTGGGTGCAAATGGAAGAGGAGTTGGGGGTGCAGAAGTTGGGGGAGTGGATGTGGCTCCCACGGGAGCTGTGAAGAGGAATCCCAGTCCGGAACCCCTACACTAGGCGGACGGTGGAATTATGGAACAAGTGGCAGCAGTTCTGGTTGGGGAGGGCTGGGAGGTCTAGATTGGTGCCCATTAGGGGGAACCCAGAGTTTCCGCCGGGAATGGGGAGCTCGGGGTTTGTCAATTGGGCGGAGAAAGGCTTAGTACGGGTAGGACAAGTGCTAGAAGGTACAAAAAAGCGTAGTTACTCACCTGTAACAGGTGTTCTCCAGGAGCAGCAGGAATCAGTCCTCACATATGGGTGACGTCGGCGCCGACGGAGCCCTCGCGGAGCAATTTTCCCCAGCTTTCACAGAAAGCCTTTGGGAATTGCAGCGCGCATGCGCGGTCGCCTTCCCGCCCAAGGGTGCCATCTTAGCCAGTCTGATGACATAGCTAAAAGACAGCATAAAAATTTGCAAAAAAACTTAAGCAGATGATTGCAACTCCACGGGGAGGAGGGAGGGTTGTGAGGACTGATTCCTGCTGCTCCTGGAGAACACCTGTTACAGGTGAGTAACTAACTACGCTTTCTCCAGGACCAAGCAGGAAGTCAGTCCTCACATATGGGACTCCCAAGCTTAAGGCTACCGGAGACCCTAAGCACAAAAATGAGCTCCCTCTAGCTCGGCAGTACAGAAGGATGGAATCTTCGCTGAATTATTACCCACCGGTAGCCCCCATCCGGGATGGAGGGTAGGAGTTGCTCAAACCTCGAAGAGATTTCGGAGGACTGCCTGTCCGAAAGCACTGTCCCTGCGGGACTCCCTCTCGAGACAGTAATGGACCGCAAAAGTCTGGCTCGAAGACCAAGTAGCGGCCCGGCAGATGTCTGCCAGCGGAACAGAGCGGAGGTAAGCCACTGACGTAGCCTTCGCCCGAACACAATGAGCCGTGACTCGACTTTCTAAGGAGAGTCCGGCTGCCCCATAAGCCCAAGCGATACAGTCAGCAACCCAGATGGACAGGGTACGCTTGGAGACCGGGAGCCCCAATTTATTGGGGTCAAAAGACACAAAAAGCTGAGCAGCTTTACGGTGCTCCCGCGTACGGTCAAGGTAGAAGTTCAATGCCCTTCTACAGTCCAGGGTATGCAGGCCTCGTTCAGCTCGGCTGGAGTGAGGCCTGGGAAAGAAGGTTGGAAGTACCACCTCCTGATTGATGTGAAAAGGGGAGACAACTTTTGGAAGAAATTTTGGGTGAGTCCGTAGGACTACCCTATTTTTGTAGAACCGAGTGAAGGGAGGATCAGACACGAGGGCCTGCAATTCACTGACGCGTCTAGCGGAAGTGAGGGCTATCAGGAATAAGGTTTTCCACGAAAGAAAACGCAGAGAACAGGTAGCCATCGGTTCAAAAGGCGGACAGGTGATCCGCTGTAAAACCACATTCAGATCCCAGTCAGGTGCTGGCGGGCGCAGAGGTGGTTTTAGTAGAAGGAGACCTCGGAGAAACCGTGCTAGAAGAGGGTCGCTGGAAAGAGGTCTGCCGTCCACCGGCACATGGTGTGCTGACAGAGCACTGAGGTGGACCTTGACTGAGTTGGACTTAAGTCCCAGATTAGAGAGGTAGAGCAGGTACTGCAAGATCACCGACACCGAGCAGGAGAAGGGATCCTGAGACTGCTGGGCACACCAAACGGAAAAGCGACGCCATTTAAGGGCGTAGCATTTGCGGGTAGAAGGTCGCCGAGAAGCTAGGACGACCTCTTCCACCTCTGCCGGCAGGAGAAGGGGAGCAAGGACTACCCTTTCAGCCGCCAGGCCATTAGATTGAGAGATCTGAGGTTGGGGTGTAGCAGAGACCCCTGATCCTGTGTTAGGAGATCCGGTTGAAACCCCAGAGGGAACGGATCCTCTACCGCTAATTGCAACAGGAGTGGAAACCACGGCTGTCTGGGCCAGCGAGGAGCCACCGGGATCATGGACGCTTTGTCCCGGAGAACCTTGAACAGAGTTCGGGAGACCAGCGGGATGGGAGGAAAAGCATAGAGAAGGTTTTCCGACCATGAGAGCAGAAATGCATCTGCCGCTACCCGAAGGGGATGTGGCTGACGCGAGCAGAAGCGAGGAAGTTGCCGGTTGAGAGGGCTGGCAAAGAGATCCATCGTGGGGAGGCCCCACTTCAGAAAGAGTTTCTGGACTACCAAGGGATCCAGACGCCACTTGTGCGGCTGGAGTATCCTGCTGAGTTTGTCCGCCAGGCAATTCTCCTGGCCTGGGAGATAAACTGCTTTGAGAAGAATGCCTTGACTGACGGCCCAAGAGCAGAGCTTTTGAGCTTCTCGGCAGAGAAGGAAGGAGCCCGTGCCGCCCTGTTTGTTCACGTAGAACATGGCAACTTGATTGTCCGTCTGGACAAGGACGGACTGGTGAGAAGTCAGGTGGGAGAAAGCCTTGAGCGCCAGACGAATAGCTCTGAGCTCCAGGAAGTTGATCTGTTGAGCAGATTCCCACGCGGTCCAGAGACCTTGAGTACATGCCCCCTGGCAATGAGCTCCCCAGCCCAGGAGGGAAGCATCGGTCGTCAGCACTTGAGTCAGCTGAGGCGACTGAAAAGGCATTCCGAGCACCAGGTTCGGCCGATGAAGCCACCACTGTAGGGAAGAGGCCAGCGGTCTGGAGAGGCGCACTAAGTCGGCTAGCCCGCCGGTGGCTTGTTGCCACTGCTTGCGAAGGCACCATTGAGCCGGCCGCATATTCAGGCGAGCATTGGGGGTCACGTGGACGGTGGAAGCCATGTGGCCGAGTAATCTCAGGAAGCGCCTGGCGGAGACCAGGGACTGGCTGCGAAAACGGCCGGCTAGGTCCATGAGCCGTTGAGCCCTGTCGAGAGGCAGGAAAGCTCAAGCCTGAGGAGTGTGCAGTCTTGCGCCGATGAACTCGAGATCCTGTGAGGGGAGCAAAGTGGACTTTGCGAAGTTTATGACAAAGCCCAAGTACTGCAGAAGAGTCACCGTGCGGTGTGTGGCATTGGTGACTGCCGGAGGGGACGACGCTCTGATGAGCCAGTCGTCGAGGTACGGAAAAACATAGAGGCCGTGAAGCCTGAGATAGGCCGCCACCACCGCGAGACATTTTGTGAAGACTCGCGGTGCGGAGGACAGGCCAAAGGGCAGTACTCTGTACTGGTAGTGATTTCCGGCCACCACAAACCTTAGGTATTGGCGGTGGCTTGGGTGGATGAGGATGTGCGTGTAGGCATCCTTTAGATCCAAGGAGCATAGCCAATCTCCCTGCTGGAGGTAGGGCAGAAGGATTCCAAGGGTAAGCATCTTGAACTTTTCCCGCACAAGGAACTTGTTGAGGTTGCGCAAGTCCAGGATGGGTCTTAGGCCTCCTGTCCTTTTTGGTATTAGGAAATACCTGGAATAAAAGCCTTGACCTCTCAGGTGGTGGGGCACCGGTTCCACAGCCTGGTCCTGAAGAAGACTTGCTAACTCCTGAAGGAGTAAGTCCCTGTGCAGAGGGAGTCGCGGAGGTTCTCCCGGAAAATAAGAGGGAGGGACCTGATGGAAGTGGAGAAGATATCCTTCTCGCACGACTTGAAGCACCCAGGCATCTGAAGTGATGTTGGACCACCTGTGGGCGAAGTGAACCAGCCGGCCTCCGGTGCTGGGAGTGACCAGCTGAGGGGGAGAGGCTATGCTGAGGAAGTCAAAAACCCCCACCCTGCTGAGCAGGGGCTGGTGGTGCAGGCTTGGGGGCTTGCTGCCTACGGGACCCGTTACCCCGTCCCTTGGCCTGCTGACCCTGTTGGGGAGCTGGAGGGGCCTGATATTGGGGGTAGTGTTTGTAGGCAGCCGCCTTTCTCGGGTAAAAGGACTTTTTTCCCGAGCCCTTCTTTTTCTGGGAAGGGGCGGAGGTCTTCCTAGAAAGCCTGGTCCTGGTGAGAGTCTCCGTCTCGATTTGTGCAGCCTTTTCAGCCATGGGCTTGCCAAAGAGGTTCTCACCTCTGCAGGGGACATCGACCAACTTGTCCTGCACCCAAGGCTCAAGGTCAGACGACTGAAGCCAAGCCTGTCGGCGGGCACCGATGCCGGCTGCGGCCACACAAGCCGATGCTTCAAAGCCATCATACGCTGCTCGGGACATGAATTTGGAGCATTCCCGAATACCAGATGTTAAGGCTAGGAACCTCCGCAAAGGTTCCTCGGACAGTCCAGCAGAGAATCCGGCTAGCTCTTTAGCCAGGTCTCGGAGATACATGCCCATGTATAGCTGGTAGGTCTGGACACGACAAGCCAGCATAGAGCCCTGGAAACACTTCTTACCAAGGCCATCCAGGTTACGGGCCTCCCTGCCAGGGGGCACCGAGGAGTGCATTTTCTGGCTCTTCAGCCGATGCATGGCCGATTCCACTACCATGGAATGGTGTGGTAGCTGTGCTTTTTGGAAGCCAGGACTCTTGCGGACTCGATAGATGGAATCGACCCGCTTGCTCAATACCGGCGACGAGGCCGGACTCTCCCACATGCGGAAGAATAGTCGTTCCAGCATGGGAGGCACCGGTACAGTAAAGTGCTCCCGGGCGGGAGAGTCGTACTGAAGGGCGTCGAGCTCTTCGGCTCGAGGCTCCTCCTCGGGATCCGCCGGGAAGGCCAAAGCCTTGGCCATATCCCTGACGAAGTCCGAGAACCGGGCATCCTCCGGAGGGGACTGTTTCCGAGGTTCGGACTCAGGTGAGTCCGAGGGGACACACCGAGTCCGAAAGGAATCAGGTGACTCCTCCTCTTCAGACTCCCAGACCGACTCCGAGGAGGAATCAGTGGGGTCGGCTCGGGCAGGCGGAGGCGTCGGCCGCCCCGACGCCAAGGGAGTTGGCGGCGGCGACGACCTCGGTCCCGAACGGGAGGCCGAGGGTGACCTCGACCGAGGATCGACTCGAGTTCGCATGGACTCGAGGATCGGCTCGGTCTCCGGGGTCGACTTAGACGTCGACGTCCCGGCGGTCGGGGCAGCGGCGCCAGCGAGGCTAGTGATCAGTGCCCGCTGCTGGTCCATGAAGGCAGATAGTCTGCTCTCCAAGGCCGTCAACCTGAGTCCGACCTCAGGTGACCCAGCAGTCCCCGACTCGGGCCCCGACGTCGGACCTCTCGGAGGCGAGTCCAGAAGGACCACAGGACTTACCCGAGCAGGCAACTCCGACTCCAGGCGAGGTCGCTTCGGGAGGTGCTCCTTCTCCAAAGACCCGGGACGGCTGTCGGGGCTATGCGACCTGGCCCTCGCGGAGCCAGGAGCGTCCACCGACGCCGCCCTCGCGGGTTTTGTCTTCCGTCGATGGTCTCCGGAGGGAGAACCCCTGTCGGAGGAGCTTCGGCGATGTTCAGAGCTGGAGCCTCTGGATGCCGAGGCCTCCGACGAGGTCCAGGTACGGCTGGGGTCAGCGAAGATTCTATCCCGCTGATGCCGCCGACTCCTCAACGCTTTGGAGGACATTTTGCCACAGGCTCCACAGATCATTTCTTCATGATCCGGGCCCAGGCAGCGGAGGCAATTATCGTGTGTGTCAGTGAGTGACATATTTCTGTCACACTGACCACACCGCTTGAAACCACTGGCAGCCATCGGGGGAAAAAGGGCCCCTGCAAGGTCAAAGGACCGGGCTGCCAGGGAAAAATCGAAAACGAAACTGACCAAAATCAGAAAAACCGAAAAATAAGGGAAGGACTCGCAACGGCGTAGCGAGTCCGGGCAGGAAAACGACCGGCGTCGAACCGAATTGAATAACGAGTAAAACTCACGAAAATCAACTTTTTTAGCGGGGACACGACGGGTACGTCTGTAGGGCTCCACGGAAAAAAGAAGACTAGCTAAGATGGCATCCTTGGGCGGGAAGGCGACCGCGCATGCGCGCTGCAATTCCCAAAGGCTTTCTGTGAAAGCTGGGGAAAATTGCTCCGCGAGGGCTCCGTCGGCGCCGACGTCACCCATATGTGAGGACTGACTTCCTGCTTGGTCCTGGAGAATTATAGCTTTCCACACCCTGGTGAGCCAATATCATCTAGAGGGCTATGAGGAGTATCAATACCTTCAACTCAGTCATTATGTTCGGCATAAAATCCTGCCTGAGCTTGCTAGGGACCCTACGGGTATCGAGGTGATGGGACTTCTAGGGCCCACCAAACCGGTGGTCACGCAGCTTTATAATCTCATGGCCGGAGCGGGGGGGAAGGAGGTCTTTCAACTGAAGTGGGAGAAGGACCTCGATGGCTGTTGGGAAGAGGCACAATGGGAGCAAATTTTTAAGTCGCGGTATAAGGTGTTGCTGGCGGCGCACCTGTTGGAGAATAACTATAAAATTCTTTATAGATGGCACTTGACGCCGGTGAGGTTACAGGCTATGTACCACCTCCCTGACGGGCAATGCTGGCGACAATGTGGAGCCGCTGGTACGTATTTGCACACTTGGTGGGAGTGTCGGGAGTTGCATATGTTATGGGGAGCAGTGTTTGAGTGGGTGAGTGTGATCCTAGGTAAGGAGATTACGCCTCTTCCGGCTGTGGCTTTGTTGGGGCTGCACGCTGAGGGGTTAAATATGGCGGAGTGTGGATTTTTGAATCTCTGTTGTGTGGCGGTGCGCATTTTAGTGGGCAGGAGATGGAAGCAGACTGCTATTCAGGGAATGGGGGAAGTTCAGGCTATTGTGGGGCAGATCTTCCTGATGAGCAAGCTCACCGCACTAACAAATGGGAGTTTGCGGAGCTTTTCTAACACCTGGGGGAAATACTTGGAGTGGGAGAGCGCTCCGTAGGATAACGACATGAGGTCTGAGGTCCTGGGGAAGGGGGGGTGGGGTTGGGGGGGGGGGGTTCAGTGGGGAAAATTGTTTGTATTTAAGTGGGACAGTGTGGGGTTTGTGGTTACCTGGGGCTAGTTCAATGCTTATGCGGCGGGGTGTGTTCTAATGAGTTAATTTGGCCCACTTGAGTGGTGGGCGTTTTATTTCTTAGATATTGTTTAAATATGCTAGCCAGGGTGCCACTGCCCCTTATTGGCACCCTTCATGAATGCATCCATGTTCTTGTTGCATTCCTGTATCTGTGCGTAGAGCTATTGGGGGTACGGTATCCTAACTGTATTAATGTTACTGTTAATGGCTTTACTTTGGGTTTGTCGGGACTGTCCCCAGTATATGGGCAGCTTGGGGGGGGAGAGGGGGGGGCGCTTGGGTGATGGGGCAGAGCATTTGGTGTATTGCACTGCACTGTTTTCTGTTGATGTGTGTAATAAAAAATTTAAAATTAAAAAAAAAAAAAATGGTAAAAGAGGGTGAAAACCACCGAGAAAAGAGATTAAAAAAAAAAAAATCAACTCTTTACCAAGTGAACAGGCATGGCATCTGCTGGGTTCCACAGAAAAAAGAAGACTGAGGTAAGATGGCACCCTTGGGCAGGAAGGTGACCACATATACGTGGTGTAACTCCCAAAGGCTTTCCCTTGGTGCCGATATTATCCATATGGGAGGACTGACTTTCTGCTTGTTCACAGAGAATCAAACCTACTTGGGCATAAGTGAAGGAGATGAAATCCACCAGCCAGTTGCATAATGTGCATAGGATGATGACAGCCCCTGGGTTCTTTGCATTAAAAGAAACAAAAGGTTGGGTGGACTTTCTAAAGATTTAGTCTGCTCCAAATAGAAGGCCGAGGCTTTCTTGCATTTCAAAGCATGCAATGCACTTTCACTTTTGTGGGCATGATGTCTTGGGGGAAAATGTTCACAGGATGATTGACTAAGGTGGATATCAGACCACTATCTTAAGAAATAACTTTTGATGTTTGTGCAGAACCACCTTATTAAAATTTTGCATAGGATGGATCAGTTACTAGATTCTGGAGCCTCAACTCTGCACACTGAAATTATTGCCACCAAAACCAGGATCTTCCAGGTCAGATATTTTCAGTTCACAAGTATTTAATGGCTCAAAAGAACTTTCATCAGCTGGGTTAAGACAATGTTGACGTCCCATGACACTTCAGGAGGTTTGATGGGAAGCTTAAATAGAAGCATGTAATGAACAACTAAAAGCTGTAGAGATGGGCTTAACCTTTTACATGGTACTGGTATGCATCAATCGCACAATTTCAAACTGATATGTAGGTGTTCAAGCAGTTTTGAGTATGATAGGAAAAAAGATCTAGGGTCCTTCTACACCAGAGGGCAAACCTCTTCCATTTAACTTGTGTGACCTTCTAGTGCAATCGCACCTGGAGGATAATATGATCTCCAAGCAAGGAAGCCAAGGTTATCCCCTCAACATCCAAGCTGGGTTCCTTGATTTTGCATGATCAATGTTGGTGTATTGCCTAGCCTCATGGGAGACTTAATGAGGTTTCTAGAAGAGGAAAGCACAACTGCCTCAGTCAATAAGGCACTATTAGGATCATGGAACCCTGATCCCTTCTGTGTTTCAGGAGTTTTAGTTATGAGGGCTACTGGAGGATATGCATACAGAAGGCCTCTCCCCAATCTAGGCGGAAGGCACCCTATGCTAGAGCAGCACTGAGGTGCTTTCCTGTTCAGGGATATGGCAGATTTATTGAGGGGATGCTCTACTCTTAGAAAACAAATCTCTATGTCACTCATGTCCAGGAACCATTTGTGTGGTTGCGGTACATGACTCAGCTTGTCCGCCAGGAAATTCTCACCTCCTAGGTACATGGCTATGAGTGTCATCCCTTGAGAAATGGCAGAGTTCTATATTCTGACAGTTTGCCAACACAGTTATGACCCTGTTCCTCCCCGCTTGGTGAATATAGTATATAGCTACTTTGGCTGAATTACTATAAATTTGATTGGTCAACCAGTCTCTGAAAGCCTTTAGAGCAGGGGTTCTCAACCCTGTCCTCAGGACCCACCTAGCCAGTTGGGATTTCAGGATAACCACAATGAATATACATGGGAGAGATTTGCATATAATGGAGGCAGTGTATGCAAATCTCTCTCATACATATTCATTGTGGTTATCCTGAAAACCCGACTGGCTAGGTGGGTCCCGAGGACAGGGTTGAGAACCCCTGCTTTAGAGCATTTGATATTACTCTCAATTGCAGGATATTGATTTGGTGAAGTTTCTCATTTGCAAACCACAATCCCTGAGCATGGTAACCACCTACATGGGCTCCCCAATCCAGTTTAGATGCATCTGTCATTAGTATTTTTTGATTAGGTGTTCCCTTTCAAATTCCATCTTTTGTCAGATTGGTATGGATTGTCCATCAGGCCAGAGAGGCCTGGAGTAGCATAGTGACAGATATGATATCCCGGAGCCTGCTAGTGGCTTGAGTCCAGTGTATGTGATCAAGGTCTATTGAGATTCTCACTTTAAGACATGCAAACACTAAGCACAGCACCCTGCTTCCTGTGGCAGCTTAGGGACAAATTGTGAGTCAAGAGGTAGCAAAGTCTGTGACACATTTGCATATATTTCAATTATTTAAAAATAATTTTCCCGCCAAAAGTTATTTGGGCACAAACTAAGGTGGGAAAATTATTTTGCTTAGTGTTTGCATATGTGAAAAGTAATTCTTTTTGGAAGCAATAACATAAGAAATGCCATATTAGGTCACAGTACAAAATTGGATGTACCTTTACGCAGATGACACCTTGCTATACTCCCAGATAGACGTAAATAACCATACATATCACAATCTAACAGCATGCATGCAGGAAGCAGAAAAATGGCTAAATATAAAACAACCTCAAAATTAAGTTCAATAAAACTGAAGTACTATTCACCACCAGAAACCAAAAGTTTCACTTCCCCTCCCCAAAAATCCACATACTCAACGCCACCATCCCAGTCCAACAAGAAGTTAAGCATCTTGGCATCATTTTAGACAAATGCCTTAATACGGCAGGACATATAAAACAAACAGCCAGAAATGGAAATTACACTAACCTGGTAATTGTAGTTCCTGTAGGATCCAGTTTAGTCCTCCACTTTCGGGTAATGCACCTCTCACTGCAGCCTGGAGACTGGACCAATCAAATCTTCTGTAGTACATATCCAGCAGGAGCTCCCAGAAGCCCCCCAGTGTACTAGTAACAAAGCATACTTAACGAAGCAACACATTAGAGTATCATAAAACATTGCACTTTACTATACTTTACTTTACTTCACTTCCCCCCCTGGAATAACCAACTCCCTCCCCAAACGAGGAAGTCAGAACACCGCAGAGCGCCGGAACCGGCGCCCGCAAATTTACACAGAGCTCCCCCTGAGAAAGCTAAGGAGCTGACTGAACGTCAAAGAAAGGGAAGAGCCAGAGCGATACGCAGCACCGCCGCCAAGACCGAACGGGACGAAGAACCGTCCCATAGTCAACCGCTCGGAACAGCGCGCCGCAAGATAACACAGATAGTCGGGAGGGAAGGAGGACTAAACTGGATCCTACAGGAACTACAATTACCAGGTTAGTGTAATTTCCATTTCCTGTGCGGATATCCAGTTTAGTCCTCCACTTTCGGGATGTAACAGAGCAGTTAAGACCGGGCGGGACCTTGCCAGCCGGCGCGCAGAACCGCCGAACCAAAACAGGAATCCCGAGCCGCTAACACATCCAGGCGATGGTGCCTGCTGAAAGCGTGCAGAGACGACCAAGTGGCCGCCTTACAGATATCTGCCGGCGGAACCAGGGAATGCTCCGCCCAAGAGGGCGCCTGAGCTCGAGAAGAATGAGCTCGGAACCTCTCCGGAACCGTCTGCTGCTGCAACAGATATGCGGACGCGATCGCTTCCTTGAGCCATCTAGCAATGGAGGCCTTAGCCGCCGCCTCCCCTTTCCTTGCACCCCCAAAGAGCACAAAAAGCCGATCGGTCATTCGAAAAGGCTCAGTAGACTGTAAATACCGTCGCAGCGTGCAACCCACATCGAGCCGGCGGAGACCCTTGTCCACCGACTCGACCGAGCTCGCTGAAAGATCTGGCAGAAACACCGCCTGAAGCAAGTGAAAAGGGGACACCACCTTTGGCAGAAAGGAAGGAACCGGACGGAGCACAATCCGATCCGTGGAAAAAGACAAGAAAGGTTCTCGGCAGGACAAGGCCTGAAGAACCGAAATGCGCCGAGCCGAGCAAATGGCTACAAGAAAAACCGTCTACGACGTGAGATCCTTCAGAGACAACCTCCGCAAGGACTCAAAAGGTTCCCGTACCAGAGCCCGCAGAACTAATGCAATCCCACGGGGGAATCAACGCTCTGCGGGAAGGCCGTAATGACAAAACCGCGGTCAAGAAACGCCGCACATCCGCATGAGCGCCGAGAAGGCGACTCAAGATCTTGCCTCGATAACAAGAGAGCGCCGCCAATTGAACCTTCAGGGAACTGGCCGCAAGGCCCTCCTTGAACCCATCCTGAAGAAAGCTGAAGACGACGGGCACAGCAACCGTCGCCACCCGGACTCCCCGCTGGGAGCACCAGTCCTTAAAAATCCTCCAGATTCGACCATAAGTAAGAGAAGTGGACGACTTTCTCGCCCGCAGCAGGGTGGAAATCCCTGCGGGCGAATAATCTTTTTTTTTTTTTTTTTTTTGCCGAGCCCTCTCAATGGCCAAACCGTAAGCGAGAATCACGCCACCTGGGGCGTCCGCAAGGGGCCCCGAAGGAGAAGGTCCGGCCGCGCGCGGGCAGGAGCCAAGGAACGCCGTCGCGAAGCCGGTCCAGAGCGGCATACCAGGGCCTCCGGGGCCAGCCCGGAGCCACCAGCGGCACTCGGCCCCGATGGCACTCGATGCGCTGGACGACCCTGCCGATCAGCGCCCACGGGGGAAAGACATACAGGAGCCCGGAGGTCGGCCACGACGACGAATGAGAGCGTCGAGCCCCTCGGACATTCGCCCCCTCCGGTTGCTGGAGAAGCAACCCGCCTTGGCCGACTGGTAGGTCGCCATGAGATCCATGATGGGCGGACCCCACCGCCGAACTATGTGCGCCTACACCTGTGGGTGTAACTCCCACTCTCCGGGGTCCACCCGCACTCCGCTGAGAAGCCGGCCTGGACATTTTCAGCGCCTGCTAATCGCGCTGCCGAAATTGCCGGCAGACGAGCCTGCACCCAACTGAACAAGTCCGTCGCCTCTGTTTCCAGGGCCACAACGCCGGTGCCCCCTTGGCGATTGAAGCAAGCCACAGAGGTCGCATAGACCGATAAGACTCGCACTGGTCGACCGAGGCCTAGGAACTCCAGGGCCCATAGGGCTAGCCGTACCGCCTGAAGCCCGAGACGGTGGGTTGACCAAGAAGCTTCCTGGGGAGACCACACCCCTGCCTGAAGCGGGTCTCGCAGTGAGCCCCCCAGCTGGATAAACTCGCCTCCGTTGTGAAGGAACCCCAAGAGGAGGCTCCAAGGGAAGCCCCCGCGTCAGGTTCTCGGAGGAGAACCACCATCAGAGTGACCGGCGAACTGCCTTTGGGCCTGGCAATCTCTTGATCAACGAGCCGAACTGGTTGGACCAACGGCGGAGAAGAGCCCTCTGCAGAGGACGCATGCGGAACCGCGCCCAAGGCACCACCTTGAAGGCCGCTGCCCTTGATACGAGGCGCCTCAGGTACCACCACGTCGACGGAGCGGACAGCCCCCTAAAGAGCTGGGCAAGAGCCCGCAACGCCAGGACACGGCGCTCGGGGAGGCCCAACAAACCCCGTGCGGTGTCGAAGCGCCTCCCCAGCTACTCGAGATCCTGCGTTGGACCCCGACCACACTGGTCTTCGTTCCCCACCCAGCCGAGGAAACCGCCGCGGAGACATCACCCTGCTCGCGCCGTGCACCTACTCCCGACCGGACCTTGCCCGAAGCAACCAGTCGTGGATAAACAGATGGGCCAGGGCGCCCTCTCTGCGCCAGACCGCCGCGACCACTACCATCACGCTCGTGAAGGTGCGGAGGCCGTGGCGAAACCAAACGGCACGGTTGGAAATGGGTAGTGGCCCCACAGAAGAGCGAAGCGGAGAAACCGTTGATGAGACAGCCGGATGGGAATGTGTAATGTGGACTGCAGCGGCTGTGGTAGATCCCGCAGCAGAAGCTCCGAGGAGGAGGGAGCGAAGCGCCGAGGGACCCAGCTAGCAATGCCGTGGGTGGTTTTTTTTTTTTTTTTTTTTTTCATTTGTACATTTAAAACAAAAAGCAAGGAAGGCTCAGGGAAACCCAAGACTCTGCAAGCAAAGGATTCCGAAAACCCACGTGCCGCCACCACATGATTACATGTGTGAAAACTGCCGACTAGAGCTTGTTCCCTCATAAGAAACACGGAAGAGAAAAACAAAACAACTGACCGGCAGCCACAGAACTGAGAAGGGAACTGTCAGTCATACCCTGAGCGGGCATTTAGAAACTGTCAAAGTCAGTGAAAAGCATTACAGTGACTGAAAGTAGGGATATTAGAGCGGGATCCCTCCACAGCCATTCAGACCGCCATGGAAGGGGCTGAGAGTTGTATCCGGGGAGGGAGATAGAAGCTCAACCCAGCCGTAGGCACCGTACCACGAGCCTGCCCCATGAGGCCCAGCCCAAACCAGCCAGGACTCAAAACACTGACTTAAAACCTCAAGCAAATGGTATATTGACCAAGACAGGTACCATAAGCAAGACATTAAATCATATATTTACAAACTATGTACATATTATCACAGATCATTTCACTATTACTTATTTTCTCTTTTGTTGAACCGCTTTGATTGTATGATAAGGCGGTACAAAAATTCAATTAAATAAATAATCAGCAGGACGTACAAAGCACCTCGACAGCAGTTTGTGGCCCAAGGACCAAAGGTAGGAACGGCAAAGCACAGAGGCAGCCAGTCCGGATATAGCCGAAATCATCCCAGAGCAGCTGAGAAAAGGCAGAAAAAAAAAACAAAAACAGACTACTCACAGTTTCCTTACAGAAAATGATACCTGAACTTCTTGGAGGCATCCAAACTCTAGTGGGAAAGACTCAGTGCAGCGTTAAGCCAATGGAGAATTCCCCTGAAGCCAAGCTCCGGAGTCCCCCAGTTCAGCTGGGGGGAGGAAGCACGATGCTGAGGTAAGAGCAGAGCTGATGCAGGAGGTGCCCGTATTTCTTCGGACCGCCAATGCAGCGGAACCTAAATTATGCACAGGGAGAACTAAAAACAAATAAGTGCGCTCCGCAGAAAACAGGCATTCAATCATATTCCCCTCAATAGGCAATGCCCCAGTGAGCCCTCTTTGATGGGCCCAGTGAGGAACGGAACCCACTAGCCCTGCCCCTTAGTACGTCAGGGACTCAGCATTGAACTGTGGTTCTGAATTGCATACTGGTCTCTCTTCATGCCTTCTGCACTCTTTATGGAAATATATTCAGTTATTTAACAGTATCTAACATTTATCTGAGAACAATTAACAAAGCGCAGCCTGTTATACTTATGTTCATAAAAAGGCAGAGAAAAAAGGATACCTCTCCCCACCAACACCAAGCAAGTCTGTGTGAAAACTGACACATCACTGTAGCTGTTAAAAGGCAGCCGAGAAGAAATCAGGCTTCCCTCCAAAAACTAAGGCTCATTAGCTATGCAAAATGGCCACCAGCAAAAATAAAACACAAAAAGGAGTGAATTAAAACCCCCCAAAAGCTAAGGAAATAGCTTAAACAGCCAAAGGGGAAGGTGGGAGGGTTGCAGGCAGAAGAAAAATGCCTAAAAACGCTGAAAAGGCAAGAAAAAGCAATCAAGCTACCACAGAGCCGAGGACAGCAGAGGGAGAATATATTTCATGGCTGAATAAACTGCAGCCCGGCTCCTCAAATGCCAGAGCCAGTCACTGAACCTCTGCGGGATCCCCAACTCAGGCATTGGGGTTTGGAAGCCATCCCAAGGCCCCCTCTGCCCAGCGGGAGATAATGGAACAGCCACAGGGAAGCCCACACCACAGGGGCAATCCTATGCAAATCAGTCCCGAATTAAAAATAAAACATTTATTTATTTCTTTATTTTTTTGTTCACCAGAAACAAAATACTCCCCAGACTCCCTGGGGTGTCCTGAGCAAAACCGCCAGCATAAGAAACCCCAAAAACGCTAGGGGAACCTGTGCACAAGTGTTAAAAAGTGCCTTTAAAAAGCACACTTTAGCAATTCAAAATGGCCGCCGCACTTTTTCACCCTCTGTAAAAAACGGCGCGAAAATACAAAGGCAACCAAATAATAGGGAAAGTAAAGAAAAACGACCCTCTATTACAGGGCAAACGACCAATTTTAAGAAAAATTGCCAAATTGGCTCAGGAGAGCCGAGATAAGTGCTGGCAGCTCTTACAGTGCACTGCTCACATAGAAAGCAATAAAATGAAAACTCCTACCAGCTCAGGAACCTCCAGAACACAGCCAACTTCTCCCAGAACCAGCCACTGCTGTATCAGGTATGGCTTTACCCCTTACTGTCCAGGGGAAGCTCACTTAAGGCTGTTAAAATTAGCTAGGCATTAAGTCAGGAGCCAGCAGGTCTGACTTTCCTCTAGCCTCTTGTGCTAATGCACCAGGGAGACAGGCTTCTTTTTTCTTTTCCTTTTAAAGAGACAGCTAGCTATTAAATAAACAGCAAGTAAAATATCCCAAAAACAAACCCTAAAAGACTAACTAACAAGTGTTGCTCCTGCAAAGGTCACTCAGTGTGCCCAGGAGGACACACTTTTACGTCTGCAGACTGCAAGAGAGACTGGACACACTGGGGGGCTTCTGGGAGCTCCTGCTGGATATGTACTACAGAAGATTTGATTGGTCCAGTCTCCAGGCTGCAGTGAGAGGTGCATTACCCGAAAGTGGAGGACTAAACTGGATATCCGCACAGGAACCATATTTTTCAAGTTAAGAACTGTATAACACCCTAGACCCCTCCTTGTTCCCTCATGATTTCAGAACGATAGTTCAAGCACTAATCACACTCCACCTGGATTACTGTAACAGCCTTCTATACGGATTACCCAAAAAGAACATAAACAAACAGTCTCCAGATGGCTCGAAATGTGCCTTTGTTATGATTCGGGCAGTGACATCTAACTGATCATATCACCCCCATCTTGCACAATCTCCATTGGCTTCCAATAGCAAGTCAAATAATATATAAAACATTAGTCACTACATTCAAGCTATTGCTCCCTCCTATCTTGCATCGCTCAAACATCCAAATGGACACCAGAAACAGAAGAAAAAAGCATCCAGAACCTCCTTAATGTTTCAACTTTCATCTGCAAAACTAAACAAACAAGGAACAGAGCATTCACTTTCACAGCCCCTGTATTATGGAACTCACTACCAGACCCTCTTCGATCAATCAAGGACCTAGAAACATTTAGGAAGGAATTAAAGACCTTCCTCTTTATCAAACACTACAACAGCCACAATGTCAGCAGCACCTAGTCAGCTCCCCTTCCCTAACCCCTCCCCCCTCAGAAGCAATCTTTACTGGGAAACTAAGCATTATTTGCAATGTTGCGATGTGTATATAAGCTAACAGTAATTATATAAATAGTTCAAGGTGTAACTGTTACACTGTCACAGTCCTCCTCGCTTCTCTATTAGACAACCTTTTGGTGGTGGTGAGAATCGAGGAGCAATGTGACAAATTCTGTCTACCCTTTTGATGTCTAGGACATCTGTACCTTGCGCACTCACAAGCTTAAATGACAGAGGTGTAAGGCAGGGGTCTCCCAATCCAGTACTGGAGGGCCACAAACCAGTCAGGTTGGGAGGATATCTCTAATGCATATATATCTCATGCATATTCATTAGGGCTATCCCAAAAACCTGCAGGATTGCGGCCCTCCAGGACAGGTTTGAGGACCCCTGCTCTGGAGCATCGCCACTGCTATCATGCCACACTGGTCTCCCACCACTAACTGCAGAACAGTAGCTATAAAAACTTGCTGAAAACTCAGCATGTGTTCTCAGAGCCACTGCACAGTCAGCGCCTCTATGAAAGCCCTGCTCCATGCAGAGATTTCCATGGTTACAAGAAAACCATGCAGAAGGCAAGGCACATCATCTCAAACATGTAACTGTGTACCTGCTCCAAGGCTCCACATACAACTTTCTGCAAGATGTTACAGGTACTGCTCCTACAGCCAGCTGTGGAATAAATCAGCAGTGGGGCTAGCAGGCCCAGAGGTGGGGGATGATTTGAAGCAGAGTGCTGAGGGAGGTACCACTCCAACACTGATGATTTCTGAAGAGAATGAACATTTCTTCTCCTCCCTTCATAATCTTTGATCATTTTTCGAGGAAAGGGGGGAGGGGAGGCCCCTCAGGCCCATGCATAGCAAAAATCTTTAAATCTAGCCCTGCCCTTTTCTATCGAGTCAGTTTGGTCTCTAATATTATTTTATCTGCCAGCATGGCTTCAAGCCTAACCACAGTGTAGAGGCACTTTTCACCTTACTTCTGGACAGCATAGTAACAGGATTAGACAATGCCAGAAAAGGCTTTCTACGGATCTTTATCGACATTACAGCAGTCTTTGATTCAATAAGCCAACTCACCCTCTTAAGACGTCTACAGGAAACAGGTCTCCAAGGAACCACCTTACAATGTTTTTTACCTCCTACCTATCACATAGAAAACGGCAAGTAAGATCTGAAATATGCCACTCAAGGCTAATTAACCAACCAACCTCAAAGGATCAGCCCTCTCTGCACTACAATCTATACTTGCAGCCCCTATATACAGTAACACAATAAATGAGTAGAAGATCAAATACAGAATCTACACTGACAATATCATGGAATATGTTCCTTTCAACTTAGCTCAAAGATTATTCAAAGATATCATGCCTTGAGGAGAAGACAAACTGGTTCTACAAACAAAACGTCTCTATAAACTACGGAAAACTGGAAGCTCTCTTCATAACTAGGAGCACTTTTCATTCCACCAAAAACCCTGAAAATTCTCCACGACATAGGAAGTAGCTAGAGGTATACCTAGATCAGAATCTAAACTTCCAGTCACATATAAACATCAGCTTATTACAAATTGAGAATAAAGCGTAGTTACTCACGTACAACAGGTGTTCTCCAGGGACAGCAGGAATCAGTCCTCACTTATGGGTGATATCGGCACCGACAGTCCATGTGGAGCAATTCCCCAGCTTTCAAAGAAAGCCTTTGGGATTGCTGCCACGCCTGCATGGTCCTCTTCCCACCCAAAGGTGCCATCTTGCTCAGTCAGGTCCCCTAGCTAGAGCCCTACTAAGCAGATGGCAACGGAAGGACAAAAATAGCAACTCTTCAGGGGAGGTGGGAGGGTAGTGAGGACTGATTCCTGCTGTCCCTGGAGAACACCTGTTACAGGTGAGTAACTACGCTTTCTCCAGGAACAAGCAGGAAGTCAGTCCTCACTTATGGGAATTCTCAGCTAAAGGCTACCGAGCCTGTAACCAAAAAAAGCCTCCGCGAGGCTGTGAGCAGAAGTCGATGTCCGGAGGAGGCCGAATCTTCAGGTACCTTGGGCAAAGCTTTCAGTAGCCATTGAGAAGGGTCGGAGGGCAGCAGTTGCTTATACCCCGAACAGATTATGGAGTACAGCCTGGCCAAAGGTGCTGTCCCAGTGGGACTCGCTCTCCAGGCATTAGTGGACAGCAAAAGTGTTCGCTGAAGACCAGGTCGCATCCTGGCAGATGTTCATTAGAGGCACTGAGCGCAGCAAAGCCACCGAAGCCGCATTGGCTTGGACACCATGCGCAGTGACTTGCCGATCCAGCGGGGCACCTGCCTTTGCTTGGGTGATGAAGTCCGCCACCCAGACGGAGATGGTGCACTTGGTGACTGCCTGCCCTAGGTGATTGGGGTCATAGGCGACAAAGAGCCAATCGGACTTGCGATGATCCTGGGTACGCTGCAGGTAGAAGGCAAGAGCCCTCTTGCAGTCAAGTGTATGCAACACCACCAATGCCTGGTCTGCATGCAGTCTCAGGAAGAAGATCCTAGTTGAGATGAAAGTCCGAGACCACCTTCGGTAGGAACTTGGGATGGGTGCGGAGGACCACCCTGTTCCCGTAGAACCTGGTGTATGAGCCTCAGCCATGAGGGCCTGAAGTTCGCTGACTCGGCGAGCTGAAGTCAAGGCCACCAGGAAGACCACCTTCGAGGAAAGATGCCAAAGAAAGCATGTCGCCATTGGCTCGAAGGGTGCTCATGTGAACTGCATCAGGACCACCTTTGAGGTCCCACTCTGCCGGCAGAGGCTGGATGGGAGGCTTGGAAAGCAATAGACCTCGCATGAAGTGAGAGACCAGGGGCTGCCCCGAGAGGGGTTTTCCCTTGACGGGGAGGTGGTTCGCTGAAATGGCGCTCAGGTGTACCCTGTCCGAACTGGATTTCAGCCCTGCCTTCGAGAGGTGGAGGTGGTACTGGAGGACCCACCAGGTAGAGCAGGAGAACCGGTTGACCTGAAGCTCGGAGCACCAGGTCGAGAAACGTCGCCACTTAAATGTGTAAGCTATCTCGTTCGGTCGTTCCTCGACATTCTCCGGGAGGCACAGTGGAGCTAAGGCGACCCGTTCAGCCACAAGACTGTAAGGGACAGCGAGGCCAGGTTTGGGTGGAACAGGCCCAGGGCACAACCTAGGGGGACTGGGGGCTCGGACGAGAGCTGGAGCAGAAGCGGGAACCAAGGCTGTCGAGGCCACGAGGATCACCGAAGCTCGGCCCCGCTGAGCCTTGTGGAGGGTCCTCGCAATGAGAGGAGTGGGAGGGAACACAAAGAAGGCCGGAGGTCCAGCTCAACAGGAACGCATCTAGGGCCACCCTGCTCGGGTGTGGAACCGGGCTGCAGAAGTGGGGAAGCTGCGTGTTCGCTGGACTGGCAAACAGGTCCATGGATGGGGTCCCCTACTGATGGAACAAGACACCGCAACCTCCGGATCCAAGTGCCACTTGTGTGGGCAGAGGATCCTGCTGAGTTCATCCGTGAGGACATTCTCCTGGCCTGGGAGGTAGACTGCTCGCAGGGTCATCCCCCAGCAAGATGCAAAGGAGGATCGCCTCTTGGCAGAGGCAGCGTGATCCTGTTCCCCCCTCCTTGTTTATGTAAAACATGGCTACCCTGTTTTCGATCTGCACAAGCACCGACTTCCCCATCAGATAGCCCTCGAAGGCCCTCAGGGCCCAATTGACCGCCCGAAGCTCGAGCAGGTTGATCTGCTGCCAAGACTCCTTGGGCAACCACTACCCCTGCATGCACAATGTGCCGCAGTGGGCTCCCCACCCCAGCAGGGAAGCATCCGTCATTAGGACGAGCTCATGCTGTGGGATCTGGAAGGGCATTCCCCGAAGGAGACTTCAGGGATCCTGCCAACAACCCAGGGAGTCGTATAGACTGCGGGAGACCGGGAGAGGGTCTCTGAGGTGGCCGAAGGCCTGGCTCATTGTGCCCTGAGGCACCACTGGGCTGTCCGCACGTGCATGCGGGCGTGGGGGACCACATGGATGGTGGAGGCCCTGTGTCCTAGAAGGTGCAGCATGATCTGTGCTGTAACCCAAGCCCTGCTCTGGACCTGGACCGCCACGGCCTGGAGGCGGTCCGCAGGCAGGGAGGCGGTCGCTCGCTGTGTGTCGAGGCGGGCACCGATGAACTCTGGGTTCCGCATCGGCTCAAGGTGGGACTTTGAGTAGTTTATCACGAAGCCAAGGCGTTTAAGGAGGAGGATTGTTCGCACTGCCGCCAGGCGGGCTTTGTTGATCAAGGTCCCCATGACGAGACAGTCATCGAGGTAGGGGAAGACGGGTATGCCCTGCCCCCTGAGGGAGGCAGCAACTGCAGAGAGGCACTTCGTGAAAACCCATGGTGTATACGTGAGCCTGAAGGGGAACATCCTGTACTGGTAGTATTCGCCTTGCACCCTGAAGCACAGGTATTGCCTGTGTTGGGGTGGATTAGGATGTGGGCATAAGCATCTTTGAGGTCCAAGGAGTATAGCCAATCGCCCTGCTGGAGGAAGGGCAGCAAGACGCCAAGCAACAACATTTTGAATTTCTCCCGCACCAGGAGCTTGCTTAGGTTCTGGAGTTCAAGGATGGGGCGTAGGCCCTCCGTCTTTTTCGGAACGAGAAAGTAGCGGGAGTAGAACCCATGGCCTTGAAGGTGCAGTGGTACTATCTCGACCGCCTGTTGGGTGAGGAGGTTGGACAGCTCCTGCTGCAAGAAGGTCTGGTGCGAAAGGAGCCGCGTAGGCTCCGCTGGTGAGAAGGGAGGAGGGTGCCTGTCCAGGCAGAGACAATAACCGTCCCAGATCACTTGGAGGACCCAGGCATCTGATGTGATCGACGCCCACTCCGGGGTGAAGAGGGACAGGCGTCCCCCCACCGGTGGAAGTGCTACCGGGGGGCGAGAGGCTATGCTGTCGGCATCAAAACCCCTGCACGGATTGGGGTGGCACCGGTTGTTGGGCCTTAGGCCCTTTAGGCTTGCGGTGGCTATGCGAACCTCCCTTCCCATGTGTGCCGGGAGCTGGTGTGGGGTTGGGCAAGAAAGGAGGGTAACCCAGATAGGGGAGCCCCTTCCTTTGGAAGAACAGATTCTTTGTTTGCTGTTTCTTCCGAGGGAGGGAGGAGGTTTTATGCGAGAGATGGGTTTGGGTGAAGAACTCCGTTTCTATCTCAGCGGCCTTATTCTCCATAGGTTTGCCAAACAGCTACTCGCCGAGGCAGGGGACGTCCAGGAGCTTCTCCTGGACCCACTGCTCCAGATCCGAGGACTGGAGCCATGCTTGGCATCAGGCCCCGATGCCGGCTGCAGCCACTTGAGTGGAGGATTCAAATCCATCATACGCAGCACGGGAGAGGTAGTTTGAGCACTCCGCGACAGATCTTAGGAGAGTTTGGAACCAGAGAAGGGGTTTGGAACCGGAGAAGGGGTTCACCCCCGAGACCTGCGGAGAACCCACCAAGCTCTTTGGTGAGGTCACATAGGAACATGCCCATATACAATTGGTGTGCCTGGATGCGGCATGTGAGCATGGACCCTTGATAGGCTTGCACCCAAGGGCACTGAGAGCTCTCGACTCCCTGCCCAGGGGGACCGAAGAGTGAAACGTCGGGCTCTTTTGCTTTTGCATCTGCATCGCTGACTCGACTACTATGGAGATGTTTCTGGGAACTGGGTCTTCCTGAACCCCGGGCCCCGTTGGACCCTGTACATAGCGTCGAGGCACTTGCTCACTATGGGGACCAAAGCAGGTGTCTCCCACATGTGGAGGAGCAGCCTCGACAAAATGGGAGGAACTGGAACAGTAAGAGACTCCTGAGGCGGGGACTCATACTGTAGAATATCGAGCTCTTCAGCTTGTGGCTCCTCTTCAGCCTGCGTAGCCAGGCTGAGAGCCCGTGCCATGTCCCACACAAACACTAGAAAGGATGTGTTCTCAGGTGGTAAACACCTTCGAGAGGCGGGCGGGGACGGGTCCGACGGGAGGTCCCTGTGGGCACGGGTCTCCGAGGAGGTATCTCTGTCTGACTCTCAGTCCGAGAGATCAGAGAAGGAGTCCGACTCAGGCTGGTCATCCCATCCAGAGGTTGAGGCCTGCTTGGAGCCAGCCTTAGAGGATCTCGCTCCCAAGGACCGGGAAGGTGAGCAAGTCCGACACCGAGGACCCTCACCAGGCCCACAGCTCTTGGGAGTTTTCCAGGGTGGATTTCGGTGTCCCTCTCGAGGCGCGGGCCAGCCGTGCTGGGCAAGAGCACCTGCTATGCAGCTAAGAAGGCAGAAACGTTGCGCTCTAGTGCCAGCATATGGGACTCCCACGTGGACGTGGGTCCCTGCAATGTTGACACCGGGGTTACCGGGTCTGGCGTGGAGGAGAGGGGGTCCTCAATGGGACGGCCCTCAGGAGATCGGGCACCATTGCCAAGGGCCTCCGTATCTGTACGAGGTACCTTAAGAGGCTGTTCCCTTGTCTAACTCTCAGGAATGCCGAGGGGGGCTGAGCAACAGAGCATGGGAGCGCTCGCACTTATCTGGAGCCCCCGGCAGCGACTTCGAGGCCTTCTTTTTCTTACGCCTTTCCACTTCAGGGGACCCCTGGTCGGAGTGCCGCCGAGAGCGCAGGGCTGAGGTGGGGGATCCCACCAACGGAGGGACGACCGAGGGTGCAGCCGGGTATTCCGGGGCTACCTTCCGGAAAATGTCATTGAACTTCAGCTTATGACTTAGCAGGGCCTTGGAGGACATTTTCTTGCAAAGGGAGCAGAGCTCCAGGTGATGGTCAGCCCCAAGACACCGCAGACAGCAGTTGTGGGTGTCCGTGAGTGACATGTTCTTGGAGCACCTGTCACATTTCTTAAACCCGGTGGTCACTGGGGCAAAAAGGGACCCAGCTAGGTTGAAGAAACAGGAAAAAACTTTTACAGAAAAAGACATCTACTCGCTCAAGGAAAAACAGAGCAGGGGAGGACCGGCAGAGGACAAACCAGAGGCCAAAAACAAAACACTTTTTCCGAGGGATGAGGACGAGTGTCCGAAGGGCTCCATGGAAAAAGGGAGACTGAGCAAGATGGCACCTTTGGGCGGGAGGAGGACCACGCATGCATGGCAGCAATCCCAAAGGCTTTCTTTGAAAGCTGGGAAATTGCTCTGCACGGGCTCCGTCGGTGCCAATGTCACCCATATGTGAGGAATGACTTCCTGCTTGTTCCTGGAGAATTCAAAAGCTACTACTACTACTTTTAATCACTTTTATAGCACTACAAGGCATATGGCACTGCTGTACAAACATATAAAGAAGACAGTCCCTGCTCGTAGAGCTTACAATCTAATCAGGACAGCTTGAACAATACAAGAGAAACAAGTGGAGTTCAAATAGGGAAGGAGACACAAGGGGGGTTATTTGTGCTCTTCCTGCTGGTATCTAACTTCCCCACCGGTTGTACGGGGAGGTTAGATGGGGAGGGGAAGGGGTGGATTGGGGCGGAAGCAGGGCTGGCGATTCCAATGTCGGCCCTGTACATCCAGGGCCAATGGCTTAGACGGGTAACTTATTCCATATTTGAGGTGGGATAAGTTCCCTGATCCTGTAGGGGATGGTGGCCCGGGGCTCAAAAGATGCAGCAAGGTGTGGAGGAAATTCCCTGCAGCCTTACCCTGGCCTTGGGAGGCTGGATCTGGGATCGGGCTGCAGGGAAAGCATTTTTCTGTGCCGGTGCCAGGGATCACGGCTTTACAATTGAGCCGCGGTGCCATGGCAACAGGATGCCATGGCAACACGGCTCCATTGTAGAGCCCTGACTGAGTTAGCTGGGGACAGGCCTGTACGTACAGGACAGGCTGAATCGCAGTCCTGACCTGCACGTATAAGCTTCTTCGCGATTCTGATCCCGCAGGGCTAGATATGCCCCATTGGATTAGAATCGTGAACCCCTCTGTACGTCCGGCTCAGACTAGACATACAGATGGACTGTGCGTCTCCGATGGAATGAGCTCCTAGGAGAACAAGCGATTCGGACCAAATGTGGCCTCAAAGAGGTAAACCTTTAAGCATGGATTTGAAGAGGGGGAGAGAAGAGACTTAAAGACAGAGGAAGTTTGTTCCATGCATAAAGAGCAGCAAGGTGAAAAGATCAAAGTCTGGAAAACAAGAATAAAAGGGCACAGAGAGAAGAAAGCCAGAGGAGGAGTGGAGTTCACAAGGAGGGGAGTAGGGGGAGAGAAGAGAGGAAAGGTAATGAGGGGCAGTAGAGTGAATGCATTTATAAGTTAGAAGGAGAAGTTTGAACTGGATTTGGAAATGGAAGGTTAGCCAGTGAAGTGATTTTATAAGAGGGGTTATATGAGTGTATTGGGGTTGGCAGAAGATTAGCCAAGCAGCAGAGTTCTGGATAGATTGAAGAGGAGAGAGATGACACTGAGGGAGACCAGTAAGGAGGATGTTGCAATAGTCAAGATGGGAGGTGATCAAAGAGCCAACAAAGAGCCTTAGTAGCGTGTTCAAAGAGGAAGGACTGAATTTTGTTAATGTTGTAGAGAAAGAAATAACAGGTTTTAGCTATATGTTAAATGTGTGGAGAAGGAAAGGGAGGAGTCAAAGATGACCCCAAGGTTGCAGGTCAAGGAAACAGGAAGGAGAACAGTATCGTCAACAGTGATGGAGAAAGGGAGGAGGGGGTTTTAGGGAGGAAAATAAGAAGTTCAGTTTTAGCTATACTAAATTTTAGGCAGTGGTGAGGCATCCAGGCAGCGATGTCAGATCAGCAAGTAGAGATATGAGTTTGGAGCAAAGGAGAGATGTCATCGGCATAAAAAGCCAAGGGAAGAGATGAGGGCACCAAGGGACTGGGTATAAAGAAGAGGGCCCAGAACAGACCCTTGAAGTACACCAACTGAGAGGGGGATGGCAGAAGAGGAGGAACCTCCAGAACAAACACTGAAAGAGCAATAGGAGAGATAAGAAGAGAACCAAAATAGTACAGGGCCTCTAAAACCAAGAGAGGATAAAGTGTCAAGGAGGAGAAAGAGGTGGTCAACAGTATCAAAAGCAGCAGAAAGATTGAGAAGAATGAGAACTGAGTATAGGTCTTTGGACTTAGCGTGGAACAGATCACTGGAGACTTTGGCAAGAGCCATTTCAGTAGAATGAAATGGACAAAACACAGATTGAGGTGGATTAAGGAGGGCTTGAGAAAAGAGACATTTGAGACGGTGGCAGAGAACTGTACTTCAAGAATTTTGGAAATGAATGGGAGAAGGGCAATGGGTTGATAATAAGAAGGACAAGTAGGGTCAAGTGAGGGTTTATTGAGGACAGAAGTAATTGCAGCATGCTTGAAGGCTGCAGGGAAGGTTGCAGTGGAAAGCGAAAGTTTGAGAATATGTGAGGATGAAAGGGATGATGGAGGAGGAGATGGAGTTGAGGAGATGGGTGGGGGTCAGAAGAACAAGTATGAATTTAGAGGAAGAAAGAAGAAGAGAGGTTTCCTCAACAGAGATTTCAGAAAAGGATGAAAGGATGATAGAGATTGAGGGGAAAAGTTGATAATGGAGAGGGGGGGTGAAGAAGATTTAGTCCAGAATTGAAGAGTAATCTTATGCACTTTGTTATGGAAATAGTCTGCTAGGATTTGGGCAGAGAGAGGAGAAGGGATTGGAGGTGGAGGAGCCTTAAGAAGAGAATTGAGAGTAGAAAAGAGACAGTGAGTGTTAGAGGCAAGACAGTCAGATGGAGAAAATAGTTTTGTTTAGCGAGTGCAATGGCGGACTGGAAAGAAGAAAGCATGAATTTGAAGTGAATAAAGTCAGAGAGAGTGCAGGATTTGAGCCAAGTGCGCTCAGTTGAGCGGGCACAGGAACGTAGGTAGTTGAAGACAACCAGGGTTGAGGTGAAGTGCGCCTCACAGAATGTGGAATGGGCAGAGCAAGGGTATCCAGAGGAAAGAGTAGTATTATAGAAAGCCATGGCTTCATCAATAGACTTAGGGGCTTGTTTACAAAGCCGCGGTAGCGGTTTGCGATCGTAATCGGAGCCGCGGCCCCATTGATTTCAATGGGGCCGCGGCTGCGATCGCGATCGCGAACCACTACCGCGGCTTTGTAAACAAGCCCCTTAGAGGACAAAGTGGAAGAGAGAAGAGATGAGACAGTACTGGATAGAGTCAGTGGATCGATAGCATGAAGATTCCTAAAAAGATAGGAGGAGATTGGGTGAAATTGAGGGGGGAGTAATGAAGAGTGAAACTTAACAGGTGATGGTCAGATAAGGGAAGAGCGGAGATATGGAAATTAGAAGGTAAACAATTAGAGTAGAAAATGAAGTCAAGGCAGTAACCAAGCTGATGAGTGGGGACAGAAGAGCAAAGCTGGAGGTTGAAAGAGGAGTTAAGGGAAAGGAGCTTGGATGCATAGGTGTCAGAGGGGTTATCAATATGAAAATTAAAGTCACCAAGAATAAGGGAGGGAGAAGAAGAATCCATGAATACGGAGAGCTAAGAGTCAAAATCAGTGAGGAAGGTAGAAGATGACTTGTCAGGAGGTTTATATATGACAGTGATCTGGAAAGGTAGGGACTTAAAAAGACTGATGGAATGGACCTAAAAGGAGGGAAAGGAATGAGATTGAGGGAAAAGGTGTGGTTGAAATTGGCAAAAAGCTTAAACCACTTCTTAATGTTAATAATTTTCATAGTCTGCCAAGCCATAATAATGCCTATACTGGACTACTGTAATGCTAGTTACCAAGGCCTCCCGAAACACACCATCTAATCCTCTCCAACTAGTATAGAACACAGTTGCACGAATAATTTCAAGTATGACAAAACACAGCCACATAACCACAACACTGAAACATCTGCACTGGTTACCTGTAAATTACTCGATCCAAATACAAAATATTGCTCATTATCTTTAAAATCATCCATCAACTATCCCCAATCGCTCAACTGATCAGTAAGGATCCTGAAAAGAGAGCTCGACGAACTTCCAACAAAACTTAATGCTCATACCCAAGGCCAAAACAAAAGCAAAACAAGCAACTTGTAACAGGCATTTTCACTTTATCCTCTGTCACTTTGGAATTCGCTCACCGAGAGCATAAGAACCATTGAAGACTTGTAAGATTTCAGGAAAGTCATAAAAACATTCTTATTTTCAGAACACTATGGTCTGAATCTCTGAAATACTTCTCCTGGACATGATCCAAAACATTTCTTCCACCCAATACCCAGACTGTTATGACTTGACCAATCTTGTACTCCCCCACTCCCAATGCTCTCCTACTCTTAACCTGCTTCCCCCTACTGTAATACCATGTTAGGTATTACATTTCTTCCTTAACCCTGTTATACTGTAATACCTTCATTACCACTAATGTACCACACTTAAATGTAATTCTATACTTATTACAACTCTTACTTTAACACTGCCTTACTGTAATACTTACATTACTAAATGTACCCCGTTTAAGCATCCAAGTTCTTTGTCCCCTGTTCTATTTAAAGTTCCAGTTGTTTTAATGTAAACTCCTTTGAATTTAAGATAAGGTGGTATAGAAAACTCATTAAATAAAATAAATAAATAAATAATTGTTATCAAGTGTCGAGTTTGATGGTGCTCATTTGTTTGAAGGATTCCTGGGGCTCATAGAGGGTAAATCTATGGGTTTATTTGGAATGTAGCTATGTGAGGATTTTGGGTTGGCTTTAGAAGATTGCTTGTATTTGTATGTTATGTTGTGATTAGTTAGTAGTGTCCACCAATGAGAACAGTGAAGAGATGAGGTGTGTGATGTACTGATAGGGATTTGAAAGGAGTTTGATTGGATGTCTGGTGGTGTTGATGGATTTGCATTGGTGAATGTGTGAAAACATTGGTCATTTAAGAGAGGAAAAAGGGAAGGGCAGTTTGAATCGGGCTTTTCTACAAGAAGGATGTGTATCAATAAGGTGGGTTTGTTATGTATTAGGGAGGTATTGTTTAAATTTTATGGGTATGAGCTAATAGTTATCCCTTTTGTTTTTCACCAGCTATAACCATTGGTTGTGAAAAAGCCGCTTGCGGTGAAACCATCGGCTGTGGTCGCTTGGCTGGTATAAACAGTCATTTGTAGCCTGATTTAATTTCTGGAGGAGTCAGTGCCAGCAAATTAAGTTGAGCAAGTTTGATGTTTTGTCAATGGGGGCGATGATGACAGTTTGTGAGTGGCATGCAGTAGTTTGCTGCTGTCAGGCCGTGGACTGAGCCCCAATTGTTGAATAGAATTTCACATTGTATGAAGACATAGTGAGTGGGTTTCCATCAGCTGTTATTCTTTTTTATCCCCATACATACACCTATCTACCCTTTCTCCTAGTTCCTCTGTGACCATAGCCAACCCCCCTTCACATTTCCCCCAAACCCCAGCTACTCTAGCCTCAACACCCACACATCAGTCCCTCTTTCATATATCCCTCCTTCCATTTTACAGAATTTTTCCACAACATGCCTGCCTCCTATCTTCCTTGGGTGCCAAGAAGAGGCGAGATGCAGCCGCATGTCAGGCTGCTTAATTTCCTTCTCTGTCAGCTGGGGATGACTGTTGCTGTGAATGGTTCAAAGCAGTTGGAACTCGGGCAGCAAAGGAGAAGGATATAACCTAACTTGTGGCTACTCACCTTGCCACCCTAGCAGCATAGGGAGAGCAGGGGAGTAAAAATGTACCACAGAAAAGCATTATTTCTCCACCTGGCTCCAATCTCTGGTCTCCTGTGGTGATTCAACAGCATCTTAAGATACTCAATGCATGGGGACAATAAAACTCAAACTTCATTATGTAATTAACTAAATTTGTTAGGAATTCTAGTCATAAAACAAGAGATGTACTGCAGCCTGTGAATCCTGAGCTATTATCTGCATCCTTAGGATATGGGAACTGTCCCAAAGCCTTCATTCCTCTCACTACTATTAATCCCTCAGGTTGCATCAACATTAGCACAGCTGTCCAGATGTGTGCAGTAGAAGACTCAAATAGCAAAATACAAGATCTTCAATAATGATTTATATCTTGAATCAGTTTCTAGAGAACCACTGCCAGATACAATCTCTCCTCAGTTCTTCCTCCCCTTCCCCCAAGCGAACTATCAGTTCAGCCCTAGTCACTTACAGTGACCTATGTAAAATGAGCTGCTGTATTAACATGGCTCCATCTGGTCCTTTCTGCTCTTGGAAAGACAAAAATGCCCACTGTGTATTTATTAGCACCAACTCCCTCAACTCTTGCACACATACCCAGATCATCTGAAACAGTAGAAAAATTCACCATGGTACTGCATGACACAAGCCAGGAAACACAGGGAGGAGGCAAAGTGAACAGCCAAATTTGCATTGGTTCTATATTTCTACAAAGTAATAGAATAGCTGCTCAGTACACCTGTAATCTTCTTCAGAGCAGAGAAATAACCAGTCTCCTAGGGTTTGAGTGTCCCCAACTTTGCAGATAGTGGACAAGAACCAGGTAGAGTATCTTTGGAGAAATGCTCTGGTACAGAAAAGGTTACCTATAACTCGCATATAAAACAGGCATAGGAGACAGAGTTCAACATACCAGAATATCAGTAACCTGTGCCAATCCTGCCTAAGGCAGATCACAATGTCAAGGTCTTTGGTCCACACAGATTTGTTTGTTGGGGGTTGAGCTAGGAGATACATAGGGATGAAGGACAGCTTATTATCTAGACAGACATGCAGCAGCCACTTCTAGAATAGAGGTCCATCCTGTAATGCTTTCAAGTTACAGAAAGGTTTGGCAAGTGGGGATCTTGGAAAAAGTAGCTTAATTAAGTGGCTCTCAATCCTATTCCACACACAACTAACTTGTCTGTTTTTTAGGATACCTATAATGAATGTAAATGAGCTATGCTTGCATATAGTGAAGACCCCATGAATGCAAATTATCTCATGCATATTCATTGTGGCAATCCTGAAAATGCGATTAAGGTATGCCTTTAGAACAAGCTGAACTACCAGTTTCAAGTATGAGTCCTGACGGGTTCTAGTCCCAGTTCTGCCATAATGATTATGGCCAAGTCACTCAGCAATTCTGTAGCTCAGTAATTCGGTAACAATTGCCCTCCTCGCGAAGAAGGAACCAGAATACTTTTGGCCAGAGCAAAGCTGGAGTGGCTAGGACCAGTTAACTCAGGGAATTTGTTATCAATAAAATAGATCCTGGCTGAACCCATGTCTGTCATAAGGAAAAAGGTCAAAATATACAAATCCCCCCTCCCCCACAACATAATGCTACATAACAAGGCACTTCCAGGACTGACAGGCTCTAATGGCATCAAGAAATAATTCATTTTGTTGACAACACTAACCCTTTTGGGTTACCAAGTAATCCAGGGAGCCCCACTCCAGAGAGGCAATACACTACTTATTTCTGCTCAGAAAAAAAAGAAGAGGGTGCTCAAACATAATGCAGCTAATAACATGCTGCTGCCTCCCTTCTTTCCTCTCAAGCCCACAAATCAGAGGGGGCTTGGCAGACATGGCTTCTCTCCATTTAGTTCAGGCTGAGGCACCGATAGTTAAATTAACTCTGTTCTGTAGTGGCACAAGATGCAGTGTTACGCATCTCCACTGTACAGAGAATTTTCACTGTTGCCCATACTTCAGTAAAAACGTGTGTATAGTAATTAAAGTCAAGTTTAATTAAGAGATGGGACCAGAAAAGTGAAAATTCATTTCATGCTTCAGCAACTTGTGAAGTCTGTCCAGCAACTGCCCTTACATAGTAATATTGTCCATAGATATGATACATGAAAGGACAGCCTCTCTTTCATATACACCATCTACATCAGGAGATGCCTAGCTCATGTAGGGCTGAAACCGTACTAATAACCGTGTACATTCTCCCTAACATACACCATCAACTGCACAGTCACATCCAGCTGAAATATTCCACTTACTACAATAATCTAACACAAATAGAAAGAAACAGAAACAAAATAGGTGTGGCTGTTGTGTTAATCCACTTGGTCTGTAGAAACAGGTCAGCAAATAAGTTGTAGATGACATCCTTGTATTACACTCAATTTGTGCACGGTTTTCAGGTGCACTGGGGTGCAGAAGAAAAAAAAAAAGAAAGACTAGCTCTTCAAAGCTAGCCATAATTGTATTATGAGATTCTAATAAAAGCATTTCACCTAGAACTTGTTTGTTGATGTATTTTTATCCTCAAGAACAAAACTCAAGAGAAAAGAGGAAAATGACCTCTAGAATGTTTTTACGCCTGTAGGCTGCACTGTTGGAGGGCAAACTACCATAGGAAGAGCAAATATAGCTGCAGTGAAACCCACATGCATGAAGGATTCCTTCTGTGCCCTGTTGGCAATGCAGGAACAGAGAAGGCCAAGAGCATTTTGAACATAACTCAAGGAACCTGATAGCATCTCATTGAGGCAAAGCTCAGCTGTAGGCTATGTGGGTGCACCTACAGGTTGGCAGATGTGTTAGTAGCACATATTGTAGACAATACGTTCTACAAACAGAACCTTTGGAAAGAAAAGAGGAGAACAGACATACAAAAAGAAGTTTAAAGTGGCACAAGAGTGAGAAATGTAAACGCTTTGTTAATCTAGCTAGGACTCTCCTACAGTCTTTTTTCAGCCAAGCATGGGTCCAAAGTTCTTTCAAGTGGCCACTATGTCCATCTGGGTACTGCGTGGCTTGCGTTGGGGGAGGGCTGCTGGTGAGGAGAGTGCAGAGTGGCTGGATTCTGCGAAGACAGCTGTGCCGTTGGTCTCAGGGGTGTGCTGCTGGCCACATTCACTGCTGTGTCCAGATGGACGGCTCTGGAATCCCTGGTGACGGTTGCCAGACACATACCGAGAGTTGGTTCTGGAGCGGTTCATGTTCTCAGGTCGCCCTGGATTAGAGAAGTCATTTTGGCGCTGGCTCTGAGGTTGGTAGCCTTGACCTGGTCGTCTGTTACCTTGAAAAACCTGGACACAGTAGAGAGTTTTAGTAAATTCAAGGGAAATGTCAACATATAGGAGTTACATAAAGTTTCAGGGCTTACAGACTATGAGCTCATGTCGTCATTAGTAGGAATATGCTGTATCCAACCAAGGATGAATAAAAGCATTAGAGTATGAATAGTGTTGGGAATTGGACCCGAGCTGGGACAGCCAGGACAGTGCTTCTGTAGCTAGGCCCGTGAGGAAGGCCTAGATACAGGCCACAGGACTGCCTGGACCCTTGACCACAGTTAGGCCAACAGCAGAATCAGGGGAAAAGAAAAGGATGACTTGCTGATAGCATGAGAAAATCCTGTAAGTGAGATGAAATGTTACTAATCCAGTGTGCTTTGCTAAGGAAACCAGATAACACAAAAATGAAACAAGACATACAAAGAGGAATTACCAGCAGAAAGGAAGAGGTACTAATGCCACTGTATAAGTCACTGGTGAGGCCTCACCTGGAGTATTGTGTTCAGTTTTGGAGACATATCTCACAAAGGATGTAAAAAGACTGGAAACGGTTCAGAGGAAGGCGACCAAAATGATTTGAAGCCTGCGTCAGAAGCCTTATGAGAAGAGACTTGAAGACCTAAATATGTACACTCTGGAGGAGAGGAGGGATAGGGGAGATATGATTCAGACCTTTCTTAAATACTTACAAGAGCATTAATGAACAAACAAACCTCTTCCAAAGATGGGGAAGTTGTAAAACTAGAGAGCATAACATGAAGTTGCAAGGAGGTAAATTGAAAGGCAATGTCAGGAAATACTTTTTCACTGAAAGAGTGGTGGATGCTTGGAATGCCCTCCCGATGGAAGTGGTGGGGGCAAATACAGTGACGGAATTCAAAATGGCATTGGACAGACACAGTGGATCTCTTTACAGCAACAGGATAAAATCAAAATAAACTTATCTAATGACCTGGGGAGGGGTGACCTGCACGGAGCAGCAGGTGCACCTACTCTTGCCATCTGAGCAGACTACATGGACCATCTGCCGTCATTTACTATGTTACTATGTTACATGAGGGAACCAGGGAGTGAGATGTAGCTAGGCATTGGCCTTGAGAAGGAGACAATGGTTCTTCATGCTACTCGAACCTTGAGAAAGTGAAATTGTGCCAAATCCTATGCAGAAAAAGTATCTTTAGAACCCCAGTTGCAAAGAAAGAACTAACCATAGTTATTCTGCCAACCTTTCAGAAAAAAAAACTGTATAAAAAACAGACTTGGACAAAGGAGCAACTGGGGAGTTTATTGAGTCCTGCCATGGAGGTGACAGTGTGCTGAATTGCCCCATTAACCTTTCTCTTCTGTCTATCCCGCCCCGCCTACACCCTATACAGTAGCTACCTTTTACCTGTAAGTAGAATTTGTATGTGAAGAATTTATGCTAAGAAAAGGATCCTGTACAATAAAGATTTTGTGAGTAGTGCTGAGAAATTTGTCTCTGTGTACTTCCTCTGTGTAGGGTGAGATAGTGGCTCTTATGGCCCACTACAATAGTCTGTTATTCTTTAATAGTCTTTTGTTAGGTCTCTCAAAAGCTACTAGGTCTCCTTTCCAGTCAATTCAAAATGCTGCCGCACGCCTTCTAACTGGCTGCAAATGATCTAAGGATATTAGATCTCAATTGTTTGCTCTATATTGGTTGCCAGTTGAATTTTAAAGTGTTATACAAGGTGATCATGATTAACTTTAAATGTTTGCCCAAAATGGCTCCTATTAGTTTGTCATCTCTGCTTAAACCGTACTCTCCTTCCTGTACTTTGCGCTCTCAGGAGATGCATTTACTGAACGTTCCTTCTTTTAAATCAATTCATCTTCAGTCCATACGCAAGAGAATTTTCTCTATGACTGCTCCATCTTTGGAACTCTTTGCTAATTGATTTGCATGCTGAAATAGAACTGATGACTTTTCAAAAAAAAACCTGAAATGTCATTTATTTAAACAGACTTTTCCTGAATTTGTGTGATGGACGTGTGTGGTGTGTGTGGGCATTTATAACCTATATTGAGCCTCTGATGGCAACAGTGTTTTTTTAATGGCTATTTTTACTTATATTTGCATTTATCTTTGGTGTACATGATGACTTATTGTGTATGTATTTGTAACCCACCTTGGAGATTGTGCAGGATATAAATCCTTATAAATAAAATGAATGAATGAATGGCAAGGTGGGTTCTGCTGATTGTAGATGTGGCTCAGTTCCTATTCACCCACCACAAAAATGTTAATAGCAGCACTAAATCATAAATATTTTTAATCTCAACAGATTAACCCCCCGCCTCACATTATCTAAAAATCTATTTTAAACCAGGTGTTGAGATAAGGACACTGACAGAACTACATAAAAATGATGCCAGTCCAGGAGAAAAAGAAACAGAGGAGTCAAGGGAAGCAGATGGAGCCCATAGAACCAAGGCAGACTGGAAGGATTTGTTTAAGATTCAACACAATTTGAAAGAAATGCAACAATTTACTTCAAAAGAGGGAAGAGGTGCAGAAAGAACTGAAAGAAATTGAGGAGAGAGTGGCTGAACAAAAGCAAACAAATGTAAAAAAACAAAGGAATTAATCACCTACTTCAGCATTACTATGAAAACCTTAAGAGCTGAAAATGAAACTCTACAAAAAGATTGACAGTACTGAAAACAGGACACAGGAATAATCTCAGAATTAAAGATATCCCCCCAAAGGACCAGAGAAGGGAAACAAAGTTATACAAAGAAACTCCTATATCTCATGTACTGTGACTGAGAGAAATTATAAAACTATGCAGAGCATATAAGGCACTTGGAGCAAGACATAATGAACAGAAAGGCCGAAAGACATTATAGCATGTTTTCATCACTTTAAAGAAAATGATGAGATTTTTAAAAATTGCAATGCATGGAAAAACTAACATTTTAAAAGAAAATTATGCAAAATGTTTTCTCACTCACACTGAATATAAAAGTGTGATTTTTTAAAATGGGGGATTCCCATTTCACATTTCTTTTCACAGAGAGCAGTAAACTAGTCCATGGAGAAACCCTAAGCAAAGTGCGGGAAGGCTTAGGATAATGTGGATTGGAGATCCCTGAACAGGGTGTGCACATCAACAATGAAACTATAAACACTCCACAATGAAAGAGCTACCTGGAAAATAAAAGATAGAAAAGGCAAAAAACCCAGAAGAGAGCAATTACGCCAGTTGAAGTGGACATACTAAAGAATCTCAAACCTGAAGGCAAAGGCAACAGAGCAAAGATGATTGTCTATGCCACTTTTAAAATAATGCAGTTGTATTTTGCCAAATTTACAAGCAAACTGATACAGCTATTTGGATAACATATTCAGTATAACTTAAGAAAAAGTTCTGTTCATGTGAACACGTGCGCATACTAACCATGGGATATGGAGATGGTGGGGTGGAGAATGGGATTTTCCAGCGAGGCCTCTACGTTGATAAGAACGAGTAAAATAAATGAAGAATTAGTGGATGAATGCTTTACAATTCACCATCAACTATTTAACCTCCCATTCCCTTCCCCAAAGGCCTTGAAAAATAGTTTTTAATGCCTTCCTAAACAACCGGAAATCGTCCCAAAGATGCAATTCCCAAAGCAACACATTCCACAGAACAGATGCCTGGACTGAAATGGACCTGCTGCGATGTACTATTTGTCTAAACCTCTTATGCAAGGAAAGCACCAAGAGCCTTTCCATTTGCAACCTTAAAGACCGAATGAGAACATAAGGGACCAACCTTTCTGAAAGAAAAGATAGCGTCATGCCATGCAAGATTTTAAATACAAATAAAAGAGCTTTAAATTCAATCCAAAACTTCATTGGAAGCCAATGTAATTCCTTCAAAATTGGAGTAACATGATGGTACTTCCTAACTTAGCCGTAGTATTCTGCATCAATCGAACGTGCATCACATCCTTCTGAACAAGACCCCAAAACAAAACATTGTAATATCCAATAGGGGAATTAGCAATGCTCAAATCACCGCCCCTAAACTAGCGTCCAACAGGTACAGGCATTGCTGATAAATCTGTTACAACACCACAAAGTTCCTAACCAAATAAGAGACATGCTCTGCCATACGCAGCTGAGAGTCTAACATTACTCCCAAGTTCCAGCATTTAGACCACATTAGAGTCCAATAAAATGTGCAACCTTTCTACCTCCCCCTGCTGCAAAAAATAGTAACCGTCTTGGATATATTCAGTTTCAATCCAAGGAACCAAAACCATCCTAACAGGGACAAACGTTCTTGCACTGATGTATCCAGGCCCCCCCACCACACCTGACAGGGGGGGGATCAAGACTTGTGCATCATCGGCATAAACATAAAACATGCTGGCTGCATGCATGGCCCTACATAATGGAATCAATAGATACTAAACAAATAGGAAAAAAGGAATGACCCCTGAGAAACCTCCATATCTAATTAATATGTTGTGGACACCTCATCCCCTACTTGAGCTCCCAGTTGCCTGCTGTTCAAGTAAGAACCAAACCACGACAACACTTTCCTCCCAATCCCTAAACATAATAGGCAATCCAATAATAAAACATGCTGAACTGTATCCAAAGCTGCAGAAATATCCAACAAAAGAACATTCTGACCATTATCTCAGTGGTCTCCGTACTATAATGGCGAAACCCAGCTTGATGAGAATCCAGAATCTGATACTCATTCAAAAAAACACCAGTTAACTGGCAACTGCCTTCTCAATGAACTTTCCTAAAAAAAGGGCAAATTAGACACAGGCCTATAAGTCACCATCACACCCCTATCAGAGGAAGAATTCTTCAAAATAGGATAGACATATGCTGACTTCAGTTTCTCCAGAAAAACACCTTCCCCCTGCATGGACGCAACCCTTTCACTACCAAATTTTTTTATTTCAGTAAAAAAAAATTCCAGAAAGCAGGACTTTGCTTAGGGATAGTAGGAAACAAATGTTCGCTTGCATTACACTGGAGTTAATTAGAAGAGTTTTTTTATCATGGTTCCATTTGGCACCAATGGGACTTAACGGAACTCAATATAAAGAATAAAAGTACGGCAAGATATATAAAACTGAAAGTTCTTAACATTTTTATTCAAACTGCTGAAGTGTGATAATTGAGGAAGCAATTTCTTTCCTTTGTAATGTAAAGGAAAACATTACATTTCATGCATTTCATCTACTGATATGAGCTTTGCAAACCCTGCACCATTGTTTCGGGTCTGAGTGAGCTGGAAAGTGTCCTACACCGTCATTTCTGATACTGGCATTTGGATCAGACTGAACAGATTTCGGTTTTGGCGGTGCAGGGGAGTCATCAGGATCATTCACTTCAGGAGAATCCAGCACCTTTGATGGACGCCCTCTTTTTCTTTGCACAGATGACAGCACCTTGTTTTCTTTGATCAGCGACTCACCAATGCTAACTAATAAACTGAAGGAGTGAGAACACTCGAGAATTTGGTACAGATTTCTGCTCACAGTGACGTCTGTAAAGCAACCATCCATTCACAACCGCAAGATGAAGGCCCCAGTAAAATATTCTACGGTACCATTTCTTACTGCGATGGTCAGTGTGATATAGAGCCATAAGCATATCAAAGAGATCTACACCTCCCATATTCTGACTGTAGTCTCGAACAACAGCTGGGCAGGGCACATCAACAGAGGCATGCAGTTTCTTGTCCCAGCGCTTGACCATAGAAATTGGATCAACTGATCTCAGTGTTTGAGAAAGCTGAACAGCTGAATTATCATACCAATGAACTACTGACAAACCAGAGTTTGCATCAACCATAAAATCACTGGATCCTCAACCTTTTTTCTTTAGTTCTTTTTCCGTTTTCATAATGCATCCTCTGATCCTGTTGCACTGTATTGTCCCAGTAGACAGGATGCTCTGTTCATTTAGCATCAGCTGAAGCTCCAGAAAAGTGAAGTAGTTATCAAAGTACAGTTTGAAATTCTGAGTGCTAGGCAGTGTCTCACATAATTTCATAACAAAGTCTCCTGATTGAAATCCACAGCTTTTTTGCACAACAGGAGCTTTGCCGTCATAGAAATGAAAGTTATATGTCACACCACTGACCCCGCATCTAGCAAATACTTTGAAGCCCCATTTCTTAGGCTTCTTTGGAAGGTATTGCCTCAAGGGTTTTTTTCCTTTGTATGGTATCATCTGCTCATCAATGTTCTGCTTTTCTTCCGGTTCAACCTTTAGGCAAGCCTCTCAAATGAAACCCAGAAGAGGGTGAACTTTAAAATATCTATCATACAAAGGGTCATTTCTGTCAGTGACGGCCTTGGTGTTGTCGTCGAAGTGCAGAAACTTGATGTCGGTAAAACAATTTCGACTCATGTCTGCAACAGGTAAAAAACGGAGTTCTTCTGACCAGTAGCATTTATAACTGGGCATTGGAACCAGGCCCATCTTCAACAACATTCCACAGTATTGTTCAATTTCTACTGTTCTAAATGAGGACACACACTGAACTGCAAGTAAATTGGTCTGAATCACAATGTGCTCAATAAGTTCAGTGGAAAAAAAATCTGTGAAAGTAATTTATTGGAGGCTCTTCCTCCTCGGGTGGATCAGAAAATTTTCCTGACCAGATTGGATCAGAGGTGACTTTTGGCTTTATTCTCATCCATCAAAACATTACTGCATCTTTTGATTTTGATTTCTTTTTGAATAATCTGTTCAATGGAACATTATCATCATCATCTACACCAGCAACATCAGGATCTTTCTGCTTTGCATGATCCCTAACTGTTGATAATGGAAGATCATCTTCTGATTCGTTCAGTGGATCATCGCTCAACTCATCCATATTATTTTCCATCTCTGGATCCTCTACATCACACTCAGATTCAGAAATGATTAAGCTGACTCCTGTACATATGTAAATAGAAAGTTGACGCACAAGTTTCTTTGTTCACCTTGAATATTGTGTGCAATTCTGGTCGCCGTATCTTAAAAAGGATATAGCGTTATTAGAAAAGGTTCAGAGAAGAGCCACCAAAATGGTAAAGGGGATGGAAGGATACTCCTATGAAGAAAGGCTAAAAAGGCTAGGGCTCTTTAACCTGGAAAAGAGACGGCTGAGGGGAGATATGATAGAAGTTTATAAAGTAATGAACAGAGTGGAACGGGTAAACGTAGATCGATTGTTTACGTTAGCAGAATATAGAAAGACTAGGGGACATGCAATAAAGCTACAGGGTAAACTATTTAAGACTAATAAAAGAAAATATTTCTTCACTCAACGTGTAATCAAATTCTGGAATTTGTTACCAGAGGATGTAGTAAAGGCTGTTAGTGTAGCTGGGTTTAAAAAAGGTTTGGACAAGTTCCTGGAGGAAAGGTCCATAAACCATTATTAAGAAGGGACCCAGGATATCAATGCTTGACCCAGTACAAGCATTGCGGAACCTGTGTCTTTTGGGGAAACTGCTAGGTACGTATGACCTAGATTGGCCACTGTTGGAAACAGGATACTGGGCTTGATGGACCTTGGTCTGACCCAGTATGGCATCTCTTATGTTCTTATGTTCAATATGTTCCTTGTAAATAGTTAATACCACTGTAACATGTAAAAGTTGATCAACTGTTAACTGTAAACCGCCCTTGATCTCTGGAAGGGGCGGTATAGAAGAAATGTATAAATAAAATAAATAAATGTCAGCATCTGGTAACAAGACAAGCTGAGATTCCATTTTTCCTTTTCTATTTTGTCTGCGATGCATATCACAATCCATCATTTTGCCTGCATCAAACATTCAACAAATTTCAGAATGTAACTGAATTACTACTAGATTACTACTTAATTAGCAGATAGCAGTTATTAAGATTTAAATTTGAAATTTATGTTATGTGGTAAAATTCACTAAGTATTACAAACCACCATTTCTGCAGTAACATGTAACAACCACTAAGTACCAATGGTTCCAAATGGAACCAACTACAAAACTGTCTCATTCAACAACTGTTTCAACAAAAAATGGTGATAAAACTGGCAGAAAGGGAAAACAATACCTGTTTGACTTGAGAGAATTTTCCTGATGCAGCAAAGCCTTCAGAACATTAAAATTTAACACTAGAACACTTGCAGTAAAATTTCAACATGGCTACCAAAACAAAAGCACAGCCAGTGGCACCACCTAGCAAGTTAGTGACTCTAAACTGAATATAGTATTTTTTTATGATGATTAGTAAGTAAGAAAATGACTTCTGATGTTTACTGGTTTTAATCCCCACTCAGATTTTACAAGAAACCTACATGGGTTCCAAATGGAACCACCGGGTATGAAAGGGTTAATGATTGGACAGAGATGGGACTCAACATCCTCACCTCCCAACTGTAAATGCCACTGGGCACAGCTTAGATCTTCATTTAGTAGGATTTATAGAAGACTGCCACTGATGTACTTCAGAAGATGATGATACCCCGGCAAACTCAGATCAAGATGGCAAAGTTGTCAGGCAGTCCAACCTACCCAAAAACCTCTGACAAAACTGCTCAAAATCCTCCAGGCAGGAATGCCAGAAAAATGGAAGCACTGTGGCTTCATTAGCCAAGTAAACCACTTTGTCCTAAAAAAACAAGGCAAATGCCTCATAAGAAAAAAACGATTCACCAAAAGACTTTGGAGCAGATTTCAAAGAACGAACAATTTGAAACGTCTGTGACTGGGAAGAAACAATCTTCCCCTCCCAATATGTCCAGTTCGCCATAGGCAAACTCTGCTGAAACACTATTGCAGCCCTCTTCTAAACTTGCCAGGAATCAACGTCCCGACCCTTCCTCCAATGTTGCTCTTGGTGCTGACATTCCTGCTTTTTAAGTCGAAGATCAGAAGTAAACCAGTGCCAGACTAGTACAATGGCTAGACACCCTCATCCTCCATACCGGTGACAGTTGGTCATGCAATGCCCACCAACCAATATTAAAATGAGTAACCAAATCTGCCAGCCCAAAGGAGAAGGTGGCCAATATGGCAAAGTGGCCAAAACAGTGGCCAAAACATCCCTCCTAGACAATAATTCATACCAACCTGACTGCTTAATACCCCCCAGCCCCAACAAGGTCAGTTTAAATCAACCCTGTGATCAGACCAAGGCTCCTCTTACCATGTAAAACAGGACAAACTAACTTGTCCCATATTACATTTCAAAAAAACTAAATTCAAAGTACAACTCATTCACATGTGTGGGACCAACAACATATTGAGAGAACCTGATATCCAACATACTCACAAAATCCATGTTCAGACATTAAAACAAAGATGTTATTTAAAATAAATTGGACAAAAATGATCAATATAGCATTTATTCAAGAGATGGACTGGAAAAAAAAAGATGAAAAGCTTGGATACCATAAAGCGTAGCTACTCACCTGTAACAGGCGATCTCTGGGAACAGCAGGAATTTAGTCTTCACATATGGGTATCGTCGGTACTGACGGAGCCTGCACGGGAATGCTCCCCAGCGTCCAATAGGAATGCTTTTGGGAGCATCCCTCAGCACATGCGCGCTGCCTTCCCATCTTTCCAACTGTCCCTCTTCAGTTAAGTTTGTAGCTGAGTGAAAGGATAGAGGGAGAGAGGTACACAAACAGCCACCTTAGAAACCGACAGCTGTACTCCGGAACTTCCACTCAGCACGCCCCGCTTCTGGTCCTTCACCACAGATGTCTCAAAGGAAACCCAGAAACGTCGAAAAGCTTTTCTCTTATTAAAACCTGGTGTAGCTCAATTGGGGGCTTCCTTCACGCTAAGATTTCCATGTAAATGTATAATACTTTTTAAGTCTCAGAAGTATGTTTTTTTTCAACCTGGAGACCTTTCGTCGTTTATCAGTATGCATACTATAACATCTTTGCCTTCTTAAAGGGCTTACCATCTGTTGTAATATGATCCTAATCTCGTCACCATCTTTATTTTTGAAATGATTTCCTGTATACTGTAGGTTTTTTCCTGCCTTCAGTTAATTATGTAACCATTCCCCATTATGGGGACTAATGATGTTTCTTGTTATGCATTTCTAGAGAAGGGATTTTCCTTTTGTATTAGTTCACAAGAATTCATCTTTTCTGTAAACATTATTGATTGATGTTTAAATTGTAAACTTGCATAAATATAAAAAAAAAAAAAAAAAAAAAAAAAGGATAGAGGGAGAGAGGAAAGAGACAGAGAGAACTCCTAGGGGAGGTGGGTGGGTTGTGAATAGTCTTCACAACCCACCCACCTCCCCTAGGAGTTCTCTCTGTCTCTTTCCTCTCTCCCTCTATCCTTTTTTTTTTTTTTTTTTTTTTTTCTATTTATGCAAGTTTACAATTTAAACATCAATCAATAATGTTTACAGAAAAGATGAATTCTTGTGAACTAATACAAAAGGAAAATCCCTTCTCTAGAAATGCATAACAAGAAACATCATTAGTCCCCATAATGGGGAATGGTTACATAATTAACTGAAGGCAGGATGAATTTTCCTGCTGTTCCCGGAGATCACCTGTTACAGGTGAGTACCGTATTTTAGCGCATGTAACGCGCACCCACATAAAACACGCACCCACATATAAAGCGCAATTTTCGGCCTGTTCTGCAGAGAATTTCTCACATAATGCGCACGTGCGTATATCGCGCATGTGTCGAGTGCACTGTGAGGTATATAAAAGGCCCTCGGTTCTATTACACCTTACATTTAAACTTTGCGATCTCTTCCATATTAATCCAGTCATCAGGCCCGGAATTAAACGCAAGTCTTATACTGCGGACTTCAAGCTGAAAGTTGTGGCAAAAGCTGAAGAAACAAGCAACAGAGCAGCAGCAAGAGAATTTGATGTTGGTGAGTCATCTGTTCACGACTGGAGAAAGGAGAAAACGGCGCTAGAGGAGATGAACCCACGAAAACGTGCGCGTCGGGGTCCCAAAGAAAAGTGGCCAGAGCTAGAGAGTGACTTAAAAAAGTGGATTCTGTCTAGAAGGGAGCAAAATCAAGCTGTCTCAACTATCGCAATTCAATTCAAAGCAAAACTGCTGGCCAATGAAAGAGGAATTTCACGTTTCCAGGCTAGTTTCAACTGGATTTGCAAATTTATGAAGAGGAATGGTCTTTCCGTGCGAATAAGAACAACTGTAGGCCAGAGGATTCCGGATGACTGGGAACAAAAGATGGCGGATTTCGGCACATTTGTCAGCAAAGAAATTTCGGGAGTTCGGCATTTCGGCAATGGATGTTATTAACATGGATGAGGTTCCTGTGTCTTTTGACACTCCACCAACCAGGACTGTAGCTGCTTCGGGTTCAAAAACTGTCGCAACAACAACTGGACACGAGAGGGCTTGCTTCACTGTAGTCCTGGGTTGCACAGCGAGTGGGCTTAAATTGAAGCCGATGGTTATTTTCAACACTTAACAACAACAACAACCATGCCCAGCGAAAAATTTCCACAAGGTATTGTTGTTCACTGTAACAAAAAGGGATGGATGGACTCTGAGGTCATGAAAATATGGATTGATAAATGTTATAGGGCCAGGCCTGGTGGTTTCTTTTCTAAAAAGTCTTTGTTGATCTTCGATTCCATGGCTGCCCATAAAGAAACAAACGTGCAAAATTATATTAATTCGACTGGTGCCCATATCACAGTGATACCAGGTGGTCTTACTTGCAAGCTGCAGCCGCTAGATAAAGCAATTAATCACGCGTTCAAAACGTTCATCAGACGAGAGTGGGATAATTGGATGCAGCGGGGAATTCATGAATTCACACCATTGGGACGATTAAAGAGGGCTACATTAACGGAAATCTGCAATTGGTTGTGTTCTGCTTGGGACAAAATATCCCCGGAAACCATAAGAAATGGATTCCAAAAAGCCGGGATTGTTTATAAGAACGAGGATCGGGTGCGTAGTGATGACGAAGATGATGATGAAAATGTCGAAAGGAGTGACGATGAAAGTGCATATGTTACGGAAGAACGTCTCCAGACGGTTTTAAATTATTTCAATGATGATGTTGATGAGGGGAGTGATTTCGAAGGTTTTATGGAATCGGATGATGAAAATTAATTAAATATATTTTGAAACCATTATATTCTTTTATGGAATCGGTTCCCTGTAATAAAGTTTCGGTATAGTGCGCCCTCACAAATACCGCGTGAGAGGGTTGCGCGGTAGGTAAAAAAAGTGTATAGCGCGCGCGGTTTATGCGCGAAAATACGGTAACTACGCTTTATGGTATCCAAGCTTTTCTTTTTTTTTTCCAGCCCAACAAGCAGGAATGTAGTCTTCACATATGGGGACTCCCTAGCTGAAGATGCCAGGGAGATAGCCCCAGGAAGCTGCCACCCAAGTAAGGTGGGCCACACTTCCTCCCATGGATCTCTGGCATCCCACCAGGGTTGGTGGGTAGGAGTTAAATTAGGTCTGGAAGAGATTTTGAACAACAGCTTGGCCAAAGAAGGCATCCCGATGGGAGGCTTTATCTAGGCAATAGTGGGCTGTAAAGGTGTGTACCGAAGCCCAGGTGGCTGCTCGACAAATGTCATCAATAGACACCGAGAGAAGGTTGGCCATAGAGGCTGCCATGGCTCTCACATTATGAGCTGTGACATGGCCTTGAAGAAGACGACTCTTACTCTCATAAGCAAAGGATATGCATTGTGCAATCCATTTGGACAGAGTTCTCTTGGAGACTGGAAGTCCCAAATGACTAGAATCAAAAGCAATAAAAAGTTGAGAAGACTTTCTATGTTGCTGTGCTCTTTGTGGGTAAAATGCCAAGGCTCTTTTACAATACAAAGTATGAAGGTTCCTTTCTGCATTAGAGGCATGAGGCCTCAGAAAGAATACAGGAAGATAAATTGATTGATTTAAATGAAAAGGCGAAACCACCTTTGGCATAAAGTGTGGATGAGTTCTAAGAACAACCTTATCTTGGTCAAATCTAGTATAAGGAGGATCAGCCACTAAAGCTTGCAATTCACTAATGCGACGTGCAGAGGTGATTACAATTAGGAAGATGACCTTACAGGACAAAAGCTTTAGGGTTGTAGTGGTTAAAGGTTCAAAAGGCGGTTTCATAAGCTGCCCGAGAACTAGGTTTAAATCACATGCCACCGGTAGTGGCCTGATGGGAGGCTTTGTTAATACAAGACCTCTCATAAATCTTGTTATGAGTGGATGAGAGGAAATTGGTTGTCCATTTAGAGGCTTATAGGAAGCTGCAATTGCACTAAGATGGACTCTTACTGAATTGGTCTTTAGACCAGAATTTGATAAATGAAGTAGATACTCTAGTATCAATTCCAAAGGTATCATAAGGGTGTTTAACCCCTTCTGTGAACACCATATAGTAAAATGTTTCCACTTGAAGGCGTAAGAGCGTCTTGTGGAAGGTTTTCTAGAAGCCTGAAAGATATCCTTTACCTGTTGGGAAAGGTTAAGATCCTGAAGGTCTAAGCTTTCAGCAACCAGGCCCTGAGATGCAGGGACTGGGGATTTGGGTGCAATAGCATCCCGTTCTCTTGGGAGAGGAGATCTGAAGCATAGCCTAACTCCAGAGGTGCAGTTTGAGAGAGATGTAGAAGCAGGGGATATCACATTTGGCGTGGCCACCGTGGCGCTATGAGGATCATACAACCTCTGTCTCTCTGAAGCTTGAAGAGTGTTTTGGGGATGAGGGGAATGGGTGGGAAGGCATAGAGGAAGTCGTGACCCCAGTGAAGAAAGAAGGCGTCCCTTGCCTGGCATTTGTGAGGCGGAAACCTGGAACAGAACCAGGGAGGTTTGGCATTCAGTGGACTTGCAATAGGTCTATGTCTGAGGTTCCCCAGATCTGAAATATCTTGGCCTCCTGGTCTAGGTGGAGAGACCATTCGTGAGGCAGCAGTACTCGGCTGAGTTTGTCTGCCCAAAGGTTTTGAATGACTGGAAGATATACCACGAGAAGGTAAATTTGATGCTCTCTGGCGAGGGCCCATAGTCGTAAAGCTTTGTTGCAGAACAACAGACAGCCTGTTCCGCCCTGCTTGTTCACGTAGAACATAGCTACTTGATTGTCCGTTTGGACTAGGACTGTCTTGTAGCTGAGCTGGGCATGGAATACTTGAAGAGCTAGATAGATTGCTCTAAGTTCCAGGAGGTTTATGTGAAGACAAGCCTCCTGTGGAGTCCCCAGGTACCCTGGGTAGAGAGATGATGCAGGTGTGCTCCCCATCCCACCTGTGATGCATCTGTTAGGGTGGCCTGGAATAGGGGTTGCTGGAAAGGAGACCCCACTAGAAGATTTTCCAGTGATTGCCACCATTGTAGGGACAAGATCAGTCATTGTGAGTTTGATATCTTGTCCGACAGACGTCCTGTGGCCTGTGTTCACTGTGTGGATAGGGTCCACTGGGCTGCTGCATATGAAGGCGAGCGTATGGAACCACATGAACCGTGGATGCCATATGTCCCAATAGTTGTAGTAGTTCTCGAGCAGTTAGGGAGGACTTCACCGCTGCCTGAGAAGCTAGCTGCATTATACGAAAACAGCGGGTTTGTGGGAGAAAACCCCTTGACTGTCTGGTATCTAGACAAGCTCCTATGAATTCTAGGGACTGAGACGGAGCAAGTTGGGATTTTTGGAGGTTTATGACCAATCCCAAGTATTGAAGGATTCGCATTGTGCGAGACAGTGCAGATCTGGCTTCTGGAACCATGGGGGCTCGAATGAGCCAGTCGTCCAAGTAAGGGAAGACAAATATCCCCAGGGTTCGCAGAAAAGCAGCTACTACTGCCAAGCATTTTGTGAATACTCTTGGTGCCGAAGCCAGACCAAAGAAAAGAACCATGTATTGGAAATGTTTTCCCTTGAAAAGGAATCATAAGAATTTCCTGTGATCTGGATGGATCAGAATGTGAGTATATGCATCCTTTAGATCTAGAGAACAAAGCCAATCCTGACTTTGAAGGTATGGCAAAAGAGTTCCCAGAGAAATCATTTTGAACTTTTCTCAGAACAGATATTTGTTCAATTCTCTGAGGTCTACAATGGATCTGTGTCCTCCTGTTTTCTTTGGAATAAAAAATAGGGGGAGTAGAACCCTGCACCCTGCTGAAGAATGGGCACCTCCTCTATTGCTCCTTGAGCAAGGTTTGTTGAGACCTCTTGATCCAGGAGATTGCCTGTAGAGGTTTGGAAATTGAACTGTCTTACGACTGTAGGAGGGGGCATACTGTGAAAATGATGCTTGCACCCCTCTCCCACAATGGACAGAGTCCAGTTTTCTGTTATTTGGTGCCATCTGTTGGCAAAATGACACAACCTGCCTAGAATGTTTAGGGGTTCTGGCCCCTTCAGAGGCAGGAAGGCTAAGTTCTCTATGAAAGAGTCAAAGCCCTTGAGGGGGCTGGGCCTGTGGAACTGGTTGAACTCTAAGGCCTTTTGGCTTCTTTTGTCTGGATTGTTGTTGTTGACCCTTCTGGGCAACTTGACCCTGAGCTTCCCTTGCTGGGTATAGGATGGATAAAACTTCCTCTTTTTGCTGAAAAAGTTTTTTATAGTGTTTCTTTTTGGCTGGAGTGGCTATAGATTTTAACAATCTGTCTAAAGTGAGATTATCGGTATCTATCTCGTTAGCCTTCTCCTGCCAATTCTTGCCAAAGAGGTTTTCTCCTGTGCAAGGGATGTTTCCCAATTTATCCTGTACCCAAATCTCAAAGTCTGATGCCTGAAGCCAGGCAATCTGACGTGCACTAATGGCAATAGCAGAGGTTCTGCTGATGCATTCAAAGCAGTCAAAGGCTGCACGGTTTACAAACTTGGAGACATCCTGAGCATGCTTGACCAGAGTGAGAAAGTCCTGTCGTTTGTCCTCAGGGAGAAGGGGGCTCATAAGCTCCAAATCTCCGGTGACCTCTTTGAGGAACATTCCCATATATAAAATATATGAGCTGATCCTAGCTGAAAGCATGGAAATCTGAAAAGTTAGACGCCCAAAAGCGTCAAGAGTCCTGCATTGACGACCTGGAGGACTGGATGCATGTCTCTTTGCACTTTTCATCCTACGCATGGCTGACTCCACTATCATTGAATGGTGTGGCAGCTCAGTCTTTTGAAAACCAGGACATGGTGGAACTCGATACATGGTATCGAATCTCCTAGAATGAGGAGATGTGGTCAAAGGTGTCTACCACATTCTGTCCTTCATGCTTTATTTGTACCTGCTTTGCTTTTGCTTTACGTGTGTGTCTTGTTTCCCCAGTGTTTGCCCTCTGCATACGGGCCAACAGTCACCTGTTTCCATCTGGTTACCTCCCCCCCCGGAAGTCCCGCGGCTGCGTGAACGCGGCCGCACTCAGCGAGGTACGCTGCTCCTCACCTACAAAAGCTCAGCGCCTGCGGCGCTTGTCGCCGCGGCGCGCGACGGAGGCGCGCACCGAAGGAGCGCACCTAAGGAGCACGACGTGCTCCTTAGGTGCGCTCCTTGGGGCCGCTCCGTCCGCGAAGGCCGCGTCCCTGCTCTCTCTTGGCTACAAGTGCTGTCTGCATTATTCTACCTCCTTTGGTTTCCGAAGGTTGTTGTATCGTCCCCTTCGCCTATCTTGTCACCTGCAGTTGCTCTTGACTTGCGAACGGTAGGTGTGTCACACATTTCCGTCACCCATTGTTCGTTGCTCCTGCTTAGTTCTATGGCTCCTATACCCGTCTACTGGGGCAGACGGCCTGACCGTCTGCCCCGTGCACGCTTCCGCTGCACTTCTAATCTTCGGGTCTGTCCAATCTCTCTCCTACATACTCCCCAAGCCTCGGACTCCTCTGCCCCTTTCCCAGTGTCACTTTCTGTCGGTCTTCTTAATTGTCGCTCCTTGCGAAAGAAGACCCTCCTCATCCAAGACCTTGTTCTTAGCTCTGCCTTTGCACTTACCCTTCTAACAGAAACGTGGCTTAGAGACGGCGAGGATGCACTGCTAGCGCGCTGCCTTCCTCCTGGATACTCTGCTGTTTCTACTTCACGTTCTGGCCGTTCTGGTGGCGGTGTAGCTGCTTTGCTCCATCCGTCCCTCTCTTTCACTCAGGTATCTTCTCCTCTCTTACATTACCCCGAATCCCTTTTACTCCGCCTTCACACTTCACCTATCATTCATGTACTCCTTATTTATTCCCCCCCCGCTCTCCGTTCTGACCTCTGGGATGCCCTACTCCTAACACTAACAGATATCTCTTTAGCTTTTCCTCAAATACTTATTGCGGGCGACTTCAACCTTCACATTGATTCCCCTGTCTCCTCCAGAGAACACTCCTTTCTTTCGCTTCTACATGACCTATCTCTCACACAACACGTTTCCGTCCCTACCCATCAAGCTGGTCACACTCTGGACCTCCTTCTGACACCCTCTTCTTCCTGCCTCACAATTTCAGATATCCGTACCACCAGTCTCCCCTGGTCAGATCACGTTTGTCTTGCTGTTTCCTGTTCCTGGTCAAGTGGTACCCACTCTGTGGCCTCCTCTTCATCTCCCACTTCTCACCTGGACTGTTGTTCCCGCTCCTTGACTCCCTCTACCCTTCAGCAATTCCCTCCAGCACATGAGATCCTGCCTTCTGATTTCTCCCTTCTCTCACCAAACTCACAGGCTTCCATCTGGTTCTCTACTCTCTCCTCCACACTTGATCGTATTGCCCCCTTGCGTCCCCGCCCACCCCGTCGTCAGCCCTCACAGCCATGGTACCATGGTGGTTTGCGGCTGCTCCGCTCCCATCTCCGTAGAGCAGAACGAATGTGGCGCAAGGCCCCCTCCCCAGTTACCCTAGCGACCTTCAAATCTCATTACTCCCACTATAGAACCCAGGTTCATAGTGCCAAACGCATTTATTTCTCGAATGCCATTTCCAATGCCCCAAATCAGACTCGTCACCTCTACTCTGTTTTTCAATCCCTCATTTCGCTACACACCTCCTCATCTGATCCCTCTTCCCATCCTGCTCCCTCCCCGGCACAGTTAGCTTCTTTCTTCAGTAACAAAGTAGCTTCTTTGAGAGCATCCCTGCCCTCCTGCCCCGCTCCGATCCCTTCCCCTCCTCCCATTCCGTCCCCCCCTCCTATCTCACAGCTCTCTCATTTTTGGGCTTCATTTGATCCAATCACTGCTCCTGAACTCCATCGCCTTATCACTTCTTCTAAGAAGACTTCTTGTGCCCTCGATCCTGTTCCCTCTACGTGGCTCCTCACCCCTTCCCTTGGACTCTTACCTTGTATTCTCACCATGTTCAACTCTAGCTTGTTCACTGGAATCTTTCCTTCACCATGGAAACACGCTCTCGTTCGCCCTATTCTGAAAAACCCCTCCTTGGATCCTTTACTTCCCATGCACTACCGTCCTGTTTCCAATCTGTCTTTTCTTTCTAAGCTTTTGGAGAAATATGTCTTTGCACAACTCTCTCACCACCTTGCATCCATCAATTTTCTTCACCCACGTCAATCTGGGTTTCGTCAGGGTCACAGCGTCGAAACGGTTCTCTTAGCTTTCACAAATGCTTTACATGTTGCACACGATCGTGGTGATATCTCGGTGGCGGTAGCTCTGGATCTATCCGCAGCCTTTGACTTGGTTGATCACTCTCTCCTCTTACAACGTTTACGGGATGCGGGTCTTTGCAGTACAGTCCACCACTGGTTCCATTCCTTTCTTTCTTCCCGGTCCTGCTCGGTGCTTTCCTCTTCCGCTTCTATTTCCCCCTCCGAACCTCAACGTCTTCTTTGTGGGGTCCCTCAAGGTTCCGTTCTCGCTCCCCTTCTTTTTAATCTCTTTTTAGCCCCCCTTGCTTCCTTAATCCAACAGTTCGGTATTTCCTTTTTCTTCTATGCTGATGATATCTTGTTACTCCATCACACATCCCCCTCTAGTCCTGATCTCACTGCACTAGATTCCTGCCTTTCAGCCGTCGCAAACTGGCTAACTCTCAACTGCCTCCATCTCAACCTGACCAAGACCATCGCTATTTGGTTCACCCACGGTGCCTCTTCCCCTTCCATGGCCCCCTCTTTTTCTGGTTCCCCTATACCTCTGGTCTCCACTTTCCGTTACCTTGGTGTACACTTTGATTCTGATCTATCCTTCCACACACACATATCACATATCACCAGATCATCTTTTTTCTTCCTGCGTCAACTTCGCTCTATTCGTCCCTTCTTCTCCTCTTCTGCTCTTACCACTCTAGTGCTTTCCCTTGTCATGTCCCGCGTTGATTCTTCAAACTCACTCTTCATTGGTCTTCCCAAATCCCAATTAAACCGCCTGCAACGTGTTCAAAATACTGCAGCACGCCTCCTTACACACACTTCCCTCCGTGATCATATCACACCCCAGTTATTTCATCTTCACTGGCTTCCTATCCCCTTCCGTTCCACCTTTAAATTATTAACCTTGGTCCATAAAGCTATTCATGACAGCACCCCCCAGTATTTATCTGATCTCCTCTTCTTCCATTCTCCCAGATACACCCCTCGTTCTTTTCACCTCAATCGTCTCACACTCCCGTCCCCCTCCCGTGCTCACTTACAATCCACCCGCTCCTCTGCCTTCTTCTTTGCTGGTCCCGCCCTCTGGAATTCTCTCCCTTCTACCCTCCGTTTAGAGCCCCAACACAAAGTCTTCAAGCAAAACCTCAAGACTCACCTGTTTTCCCTGGCATTTAATCTCCCCTCTCCTTTTGTGTGACTCTACCATCTCCTTAACCCCCTCCCTGATGTTTCCTCATGTTGCCATGTCTCGTCCTGCCTTCTTGGTCCTTCTTTACTATCCCTTTTTTTTTAATATTGTACATTTCTTTTCCTTTCGTTGGCCTCGGCCTTCTTTTATTACTTAGTTTTTAATTGTACACCGCCTTGGTTATTGAGAAAGGCGGTTTTTATCAAATAAATAAACATAAACATAAACATAAATCATGAAGAATTTCATGAATGGACAGAGTGGCTGCTTCCTTGGAAGCCTTAGGGTATTGGAGAATTTCCAATTCCTTTGCTCTAGATTCTTTTTCAGGAGCTACCGTGATTGAAAGGCCTCGGGCCACATCACAAATAAAATCCTTAAAAGACATGTCTTCCGGAAGAGACATTCTACGTTGGGGAGAAGAGGAGTCTTCCTGGAGAAATACTCTGGTACCGGCAGAATTATCAGAGTCATCGGAATTGGAGGATTCGAAGTATCTCTGATCCCGATGTTCATGCAAAGCACGGTCTTGGTATCGATCGAAGTCGGTACCAAATTGGTCCGGTACCGATCTGTTGATGCCAGAAAAAGTCTGCATGGGAAGGATTCCCACTGGGGCCGGTACCATTGGTGCTGGTACCGGCATCGGTACTGGTGTCAGTACCAGTGCCCGTTGAACCACTGGTGTCAAAGGTACCGCAGCTGTAAGGAGAACTGCAAGACTGCGTTCGATAGCGAGGAATCTCTGGTCTATCGATGCTGCCGATGCCTGGGTATTGGTACTGGTAAAAGCGGCCGGAACCCCTGAGCATGGCAGCAGTAGTTCTGCCAAGGTTGAAGCCTCGAGAACATCCTGGAACCCCGTTAATGCTTTGGAGGCCGAAACCTCCCGCCGGGGCTGTTTTGCCGATGTAGTTTCCTCAAGGGCAATGCCAATGGTCTCTCGATGCTTTGAAGGAGAGCTACCCTTTGAGGACCGGCTCTTATGTTTAGTTACCTGAGATCCATGGGAGGAAGACGAGGCTCTTGAAGACGTTGATGCAATGGACATGGTATCCGAAGAAAAGAGGGTACTGAGCTTTGCAGCTTGGTTCTGGCTTCCTCTTTTAGTCATCCCCATTCAGGAGGAACACTCAGATGAAGAATGGTCAGGGCCTAAACATTTTAGACACCAGTCATGGGTGTCGGTGACGGAGATGGTACCGCCACATTTAGTACATTTTTTAAAACCACTAGCTGGTTTTTCCATCTTTTGGGAAAAATGGGGTCTAATGCCCAAAATGGCACCTAGCACCAAAAGAAAAAGTTTCTGAAGAGAAACAGTTTAAAAAAAATATCTATATATATATTTTTTTTTTAAAAGAAGAAAGAACCGGCGGTATCGGTAGGTGTCGTGCGGAGGCAGGTGCGACCACAAGAAAACAAGTTTAAAGAAGAAATTTTCTGCGGTGACAGGGTATGTGTCCTGTCGGCTCCATGGAAAATGAAGAACTGAAGAAGGAGAGTTGGAAAGGCAGTGCGCATGTGCTGAGGGATGCTCCCAAAAGCGTTCCTATTGGACGCTGGGGAGAGTTCCCACGCAGGCTCCGTCGGTACCAACGATACCCATATGTGAAGACTACATTCCTGCTTGTTCCTGGAGATAAGATATAATCAAATGGCTACCAACTACTGCTGATGACAAAAGGATGGAATGAGGATAATTGTTGAAAATACCATCAATGTCACACCTGAAGAGACACCTGAAGAGATAGTTACAACAAAACAAATTGTGCTATGGTGCTGGAAGATGAGACCCCCAGGTCGGAAGGCACTCAACTAGCTACTGGGGAAGAGCTGAAGACTTTTCAGAGTAAAGCCAGCATTTATGATGTGGTTGGATCAAAGCCCTCAGGAAGTCTGACTGCTGATGTAGCTGCGCATGAAATGAGAGTCAGAAGCTGTAAAGATGTCTTACGCATTGGAACATGGAACGTACGAAGCATGAACCAAGGGAAGTTGGAGGTGGTCAAGAATGAAATGGAACGTGTACAACTTGATCTGTTGGGTGTCAGCGAACTGAAGTGGACTGGCATGGGGCACTTTGCATCAGATGATCACATGGTCTACTATGCTGGAAATGAAAGACAAAGAAGAAATGGTGTTGCATTTATAATAAAGAAGAAACTTGCAAGAACTGTAATGAAATACAATGCAGTCAGCGAACGCTTAATCTCTATTCGTCTACGAGGATTGCCTATCAACACAACTATAATTCAAGTATATGCCCCAACAACAGCTGCAGAAGAGAATGAAATTGAAGAGTTCTATGAACAAGTACAAGCTGAAATTGACAGAACATGCAAACAGGATATCCTGATAGTCATGGGTGACTGGAACGCAAAAGTTGGCAACAAAGAAGGCGGCAAAGTAGTTGGAAAATATGGACTTGGCAACAGAAATGAAGCTGGAGAAAGACTGATAGAATTCTGCAAGACCAATGATCTATTCATCTCAAACACCTTCTTCCAGCAACACAAGCGGCGACTGTACACATGGACTTCACCCAATGGATTGTATAAAAATCAAATTGACTACATCTGTGGAAGTCAACGATGGAAAAGAGTAGTTACTCACCTGTAACAGGTGTTCTCCAGGAGCAGCAGGAATCAGTCCTCACTTATGGGTGTCATCGACGCCGATGAAGCCCCAGCGGAGCATTTCCCCAGCTTTCCATGAAAGCCTTTGGGAATGCTGGCACGCATGCGCGGTTCCCTTCCCGCCTAAAGGTGCCATCTTACCTCAGTCAAATGACATAGCTAAGAACAGCACACAAAAATGTAAAAATTAAACTATGTACAACTGCAACTCCAAGGGGAGGAGGGAGGGTAGTGAGGACTGATTCCTGCTGCTCCTGGAGAACACCTGTTACAGGTGAGTAACTACTCTTTCTCCAGGACCAAGCAGGAAGTCAGTCCTCACTTATGGGTGACTCCCCAGCTCTGGGCTACCAGGAACCCAGGCTGAACAAGAGAACTCCCTCTAGTCTCAGCAACACAGTAAAGGCTTTGCAAGGACACACCCTCCACAGGTAGCCCAAACAGAGGGCAGGAGTTGCCTAGACCTCAAAGAGATTCCGGAGTACTGCTTGGCCAAAAGCACTGTCCCTATGGGACTCCCTCTCCAGACAGTAGTGGGCTGCAAAAGTCTGGCTTGAAGACCAAGTAGCAGCCCTGCAGATGTCTTGCAATGGAACAGAGCGGAGGTGAGTCACTGATGCAGCCATTGCCCTCACACGGTGGGCCGTGACCCTACCCTGCAAAGGAAGGTCAGCTGCCTTGTAAGCCCAGGTGATACAGTCAGCCACCCAGATGGACAAGGTACGCTTGGACACAGGCCTCCCCAAGTTATTGGGGTCAAAAGAAAGGAAGAGCTGAGAAGCCTTCCTGTGACCCTGCGTACATTCAAGGTAGAAGGATAAGGCCCTCCTACAGTCCAAGGTATGGAGAACTGTTTCAGCCTGATTTGCATGAGGCCTAGGGAAGAAAGTAGGAAGAACCACCTCCTGGTTGAGGTGGAAAGAGGAGACAACCTTAGGAAGGAACTTAGGGTGAGTCCTGAGGACAACCCTGTTCTTATAGAACCTGGTGTAAGGCCTATCACAGACCAAGGCCTGAAGCTCACTCACTCTCCTAGCCGAAGTAAGGGCTATCAGAAAGAGAGTCTTCCAGGAAAGGAAGCGTAGAGGGCAAGTAGCCATAGGCTCAAAAGGTGGGCGAGTCAGCTGCTGCAAGACCACATTAAGCTCCCACTCAGGAGCAGGACGACGTATGGGAGGGCTTGAGCAGAAGCAAGCCTCTGAGAAACCTAGACACCAAAGGGTGCACAGACAAGGAATGGCCCTCAACTAGGGAGTGGTGAGCTGCTAAAGCAGAGAGGTGGACCCGAACAGAGTTGGACTTGAGACCCTGATTGGACAAGTGCAGCAGGTACTGAAGCACTACTGACACAGTACAGGAGAAAGGATCCTCAGCACGTAGCTGACACCACACAGAGAACCTTTTCCACTTGAGAGCATAGGTCTTCCTAGTGGATTGTTTCCTGGAGGCTAGGAGAACTTCCTCAACCTCGGGAGGCAGGCCCCAGGGAGCCAACACTACCCTTGCAGCCTCCATGCCATCAGATTGAGAGCTTTGAGATTGGGATGCAGCAAGGAGCCCTGATCCTGAGAGAGAAGGTCGGGCTGCAATCCCAGAGGCAGAGGCAGATCCACTGCCAGTTGAAGCAGGAGGGGGAACCAAGGCTGCCTTGGCCACCTGGGAGCTACCAGGAGGACTGAGGCCCCGTCTCGGAGAATCTTGTTCGGGCCACCAGAGGGGTGGGAGGAAACGCATAGAGTAGGCCCTGAGTCCAGGGAATCAGAAAAGCATCTGCTGCTACTCTCAGAGGATGCGGTTACCTGGAGCAGAACCTTGGCAGCTGGTTGTTCAGTGGACTGGCAAACAGGTCTATGGAGGGAAGCCCCCATTTCAAGAAAATCTTTTGAACCACCAAAGGATGTAGCTGCCACTCGTGTGGTTGCAGAATCCTGCTCAATCTGTCGGCCAGGGAATTCTCCTGGCCTGGAAGATAGACTGCTTTGAGGAGCACGTTGTGTTTCAGGGCAAAGGAACAGAGGTCCTGGGCCTCCTGGCAAAGGGGCTGGGAACCAGTCCCGCCCTGTTTGTTTACATAGAACATGGCTACCTGATTGTCTGTCTGGATCAAGACAGACTGTTGTGCCAGGGAAGCAGTAAAGGCCTTGAGGGCCAAGCGAATAGCTCCGAGTTCCAGCAGATTGATCTGCTGGGACGCCTCCCAATGAGACCACAGGCCCTGGGTGCACTTGTCTAGGCAGTGTGCTCCCCAACCCTGCAGAGAGGCATCGGTGGTCAGTACCACTGTATGAGGTGGGATCTGAAAGGGCACCCCCACCAGCAGATTGGGGGGGTGTAACCACCAGTTGAGGGAGGCCAGGAAATGGTGGGACACTCTGATCCTGTCTCTGAGACTGCCTGAGGCTTGTGACCACTGAGTCTGAAGGCACCACTGGGCAGGCCTCATATGGAGCCTGGCATTGGGATGTCACCTGTACCATCGACGCCATGTGGCCCAGAAGCCTGAGACAGAGTCTGGCGGAGACCAAGGACCTGTGCAGAAACTTGCTGGTGAGGTCCATGAGCCTTTGTGCTCGGTCCACTGGTAAGAATGCTCTTGCCAGCTGAGAATCCAACCTTGCCCCTATGAACTCCAGGTTCTGGGAGGGGAGCAAAGTGGACTTTGCGAAGTTGATGACAAAGCCCACCTTTTGGAGCAGTTCTATGGTCCTTCTGGTGGCCTGTTGAACTTCCAGGGAAGTCTGGCCTCTGATGAGCCAGTCGTCTAGGTAAGGAAACACAAAGATGCCCTGATTTCTCAGGTAGGCTGCCACCACTGCCAGGCACTTGGTAAACACCCTGGGAGCGGAGGTCAGTCCAAAAGGCAGTACCCTGTACTGATAATGGTTTCCTCCCACAATGAACCTGAGGTACTTTCTGTGGTCTGGATGAATAAGGATGTGAGTGTAAGCATCCTTGAGATCTAAAGAGCAAAGCCAATCTCCCTGCTGGAGGTAGGGCAGAAGTGTTCCAAGAGTAAGCATCTTGAACTTCTCTTTCACCAGAAACTTGTTCAGGTTTCTGAGATCCAAAATGGGTCGAAGACCACCGGTTCTTTTTGGCACCAGGAAATACCTGGAGTAAAACCCGTGACCTTGGAAGTGGGGAGGCAAAGGCTCCACGGCCTTGTCCAGCAACAGACCTTGTAGCTCCTGGAGGAGAAGGGCTGTATGCAGGGGAGGCTGGAAAGGTTCCCCTGGGAAGTGTGGCGGAGGCAGTTGGTGAAAGTGCAGGGCATAGCCTCGATGGACTATGTCCAGCACCCAACTGTCTTGGGCTATCAAGGGCCACTTGTGGGCGAACAAGGCTAGGCGGCCTCCTGTGCAGGGCTGGGTATGCAAGGGAGGAATGGCTATACTCAAGGAGTCAAAAACCCCCACCCTGCTGAGTGGGAGCAGGGGCTGCAGGCTTGGGGGTCCTCTGTCTACGGAGCCCATTACCCTGGCCCTTGGTTTGCTGACCCTGGGAGGCAGCTTGGGCAGCCGGATATTGTGGGTACTGTTTGTAGGCAGTGCCCTTTCTCGGGTAAAAGGACTTTTTACCCGAGCCCTTCTTCTTATGAGAAGGGGCAGAGGTCTTCTTCGATAGCCTTGTCCTTGTGAGGTGCTCTGTCTCGAGCTGAGGGCCTTCTCGGCCACAGGCTTGCCAAAAAGGTTTTCACCTCGGCAAGGGACATCGACCAACTTGTCCTGAACCCATGGCTCGAGGTCCGATGACTGTAACCATGCCTGGCGTCGGGCCGCGATGCCGGCTGCCGCTACTCGGGCCGAAGCCTCGAAGCCATCGTAGGCGGCGCGGGACATGAACTTAGAGCATTCCCGGATCCTCAAAGACAAGGACTTAAAACTCTGCAAGGGTTCCCCGGAGAGACCAGCAGAGAATCCGGCCAACTCCTTGGCCAGGTCTCGTAAATACATGCCCATATACAGCTGGTAAGTCTGGACACGGCAAGCAAGCATCGAGCCCTGAAAGTACTTTCTACCGACGCCATCAAGGCTTCGGGCTTCCCTTCCAGGAGGCACCGTGGAGTGCATCTTCTGACTCTTCAGACGATGCATGGCCGATTCCACAACCATGGAATGGTGTGCTAGCTGTGCTTTCTGGAAGCCAGGACTCTTTCGGAGTCGATAGATGGAATCGACTCGCTTGCTCAAAACTGGCGCCGAGGCCGGTGCCTCCCACATCCGGAAGAGGAGCCGTTCCAGCATCGGAGGAACCGGGACAGTAAAGGCCTCCTTCGGAGGAGAGTCATACTGCAGAGCATCAAGCTCTTCGGCTCGAGGCTCCTCCTCGGCGTCAGCCAAGATAGCCAGGGCAGCCGCCATATCGCAGACAAACTCCAAGAACCTAGTATCCTCCGAAGGGGATCTACTCCGGGGCTCAGACTCAGGTGAGTCTGAAGGGACACACCGAATCTTGAAGGTGTCAGGAGACTCCTCGTCTTCGGTCTCCCAAGCAGACTCGTCCGATGTCGAGTCGAGGTCCGACCCCGCGGGGCCCCTAGGCACCCGCCCCGATGCCAGTGGCACCGGCGTTGAGACCCTCGGTCCCGAATGGGAGGTTGAGGGAGACCTCGACCGAGGACGACTTCGAGCCACAAGGGACTCTAGTATCGGCTCGGTCTCCGGGGTCAACTTCGAAGTCGATGTCCTGGTGGTTGGGGCAGATGCGCCAGACAGGCTGGCCATCAGTGCCCGCTGCTGATCCATGAAGGTAGACATTCTGCTTTCCAAGGCTGTCAACCTGAGACTCAGCTCGGGTGACGCAGCAGCCCCCGACTCGGGCCCCGGCGGCGCCGGGCCCGATGTCGGTACTCGGGGAGGCGAGTCCACGAGGACAACAGGACTTACGTGTCCAGCAGACTCCAGCTCCATGCGAGGAACTTTAGATGGCTTCTCCTGGTCCATGGGCCCGGGACGACGGTTGGGGGTCGTAGACCTGGCCCTCGAGGGCTCAGGGACATCCTCCGACGCCGCCCTCGTGAGCCACTTCTTCCTCTTACGTTCCCGGTCGGGGGACCCCCTGTCCGAGGAGCTTCGACGCCTCTCGGGATCGGAATCCCGAGATGTCGAGGCCTCAGACGAGGTCCGGGCCCGGGCAGAGTCCAAGAAAAGCCTTTCACTTTGTTGCTGACGACTTCGGAGGGCCTTGGAAGACATTTTTCCACATGGCCCGCACGTTTTAGAATTGTGGTCCGGGCCAAGGCACCGAAGGCAGCAGTCGTGTGTGTCGGTGAGAGACATTATCTTCTTACACCGATCACACTTTAAAACCACTGGAAGACATTGGGGAGAAAAGGGTCCCCGCGAGGTCAAAGGACCGGCCTTCCAGGGAAAGGAAAAAAATTTGGCGCGAGCGCCTAGCCACTAAGGGCAAAAAACGAAAAAAGGAAAAAAGGGATTCGATACCGGTGTACCGAACCCGGCGGGAGGGGAACCGACGTCGAATCCGAGGAAAAAAGCGAAATAACGCCAAGAAAAAACTTCTCTTTTCCGGGAAAAAAAGGACACACGTCCGATGGGCTTCACGGAAAAAAAAAGACTGAGGTAAGATGGCACCTTTATGCGGGAAGGGAACCGCGCATGCGTGCCAGCATTCCCAAAGGCTTTCATGGAAAGCTGGGGAAATGCTCCGCTGGGGCTTCATCGGCGTCGATGACACCCATAAGTGAGGACTGACTTCCTGCTTGGTCCTGGAGAAAGCTCTGTAACATCAACAAAGACAAAACCTGGGGTTGACTGTGGTACAGATCATCAACTACTAGTATGCAAACTCAAGCTAAAGTTGAAAAAGAGCAAACCACTCATGAATGCAGCAAAATATGACCTTGAGAATATACCACTGGAATTTAAAGACTGCCTGCAAAATCGATGTGCTGCTTTAGATACAAATGACAGAGCTCCTGAAGAGTTATGGAATGACATCAAGAACGTTCTGTTGGAAGAAAGCGAGAAGTCTCTACAAAAGGTGAAAAAGCAAAAACGGCCAAACTGGATGACGGAAGAAACTCTGAAAATTGCCCAGAAACGCAGAGAAGCTAAAGCCAGAGGAGAAAGAAAGACAATCACAGAACTCAACAGAGATTTCCAACGTGCAGCAAGATAGGACAAGGAAAAGTACTACAATGACACTTGCAAGGAAATAGAAGCAGAAACTATTAGAGGAAGAACAAGATCGGCTTTCCTAAAGCTACGAGAGTTAAAGAAAAAGTTCCAGCCTCAAATTGGAATGTTACAAGATGCTCAAGGTTCTATGTTGAATGATGCTGAAAAGATCAAGAAAAGGTGGAAGGAATATACAGAGTTTTTATATGATAAAGATCAAGTGGACCAACAGCCGTTTCAACTTGTACTTTATGATCGGGAACCATTGGTGATGAAAGAAGAAGTTGAAGCAGCATTGGAAGCCTTATCAAAGAACAAAGCACCAGGCATTGATAGCATTCCCATAGAAGTATTGCAGCAATCTGATGCAGCTGTTACCGTACTCACAAGGCTCTGCCAAGAAATATGGAAGACAACATCATGGCCAACTGACTGGAAAAGATCTGTGTTTATACCAATACTAAAGAAAGGTGATCCAACTGACTGTGGAAATTATTGCACAATCGCTCTGATCCCACATGCCAGCAAGATTCTACTGAAGATTATTCAAAAGAGACTACAACCATACCTGGAACAAGAACTACCTGAAGTGCAAGCAGGGTTCAGGAAAGGGCGAGGAATGAGAGACATCATTGCAGATGTGAGATGGATCCTTGAAAAGACTAAAGAATACCAAAAGGATATCTATTTGTGCTTTATCGACTATAGCAAGGCTTTTGACTGTGTAAACCCGGGGTCTCAAACACGCGGCCCGCGGGCCGCATGTGGCCTGCGAGAGAACTTTGTACGGCCCGCGACGGAGGGAAACAAAAATCCCAAAAAACCCTGGCTTCTGCTGCTGCTGTTGCCGCTGTGGCAGAATCAACTGTCAAATTTTTAAAAAAAAAATGGCTTCTGCTGCTCAAGCAGCAAAATCAGCTGTCCTGCGGCCCCTTCCCCTCTGCCTGGAGATCCCTGAGTCTGCTCCATCAGCGGCATGCTTTTCAAGCCGCAAAGAGAGTATTTCCCTCTCACGCGGCTTGAAAAGTGAATAGGCTTAAGCCGCACGAGAGGGAAATACTCTCTTCGCGGCTTGAAAAGTGAATAGGCTTAAGCCGCGCGAGAGGGAAATACTCTCTTCGCGGCTTAAAAAGCCCGCCGCTAAAGGAGCAGACTCAGGGCTCTTTCGGACAGATGGGAAGGGGCCGCGGGACAGCTAGCAGAAGCCAGTTTTTTAAAAAAATTTGACGGTTGATTCTGCCGCTGCCACGGCAGCAGCGGCAGCAGCCAGGGTTTTTTGGGTTTTTTTGTTTCCCTCCATCGCGGGCCGCGTGTTTGAGACCCCGGTTCTATATGATGTGGCTCGGTAGCACTTCACTTCACTTGTCAGCAGCAGAAGCCAGGTTTTTTTTTTTTTATTTACCTGGGCTGATGGGAGGGAGGGAGGGGGGGTGTAGGACTGGAAATGGGCTGATGGGGGTTAGGAAGGACTGGAGGTGGGCTGATGGGGGGAGTTAGGTCTGGTAATGAGCTATGGAGGGGCTGACTGAAATGGGGTAATGGGGGTTAGGACTGGAAGTGGGCTAATGGCAGGGGGGTTATGACTGGTAATGGGCTATGGTGGGGGCTAGGACTGGAAATGGGCAGATGGGGTTAGGACTGGAGGGGGGCTGATTGGGGGGTTAGGACTGGAGGTGGGCTGATTGGGGGGTTAGGACTGGAGGTGGGCTGATTGGGGGTTAGGACTGGTAATGGCCTATGAGGGGAGGTAAGACTGAAAATGGGGTGATGGGGGATAAGACTGCAAGTGGGCTATGGGGGGGACTAGGACTGGTAATGGGCTATGGGGGGGTAAGACTGAAAATGGGGTGATGGGGGTAAGACTGGAAGTGCGCTATGGGGAGGTTAGGACTGGTAATGGGCTATGGGGGGTCTAGGACTGGTAATGGGCTGGGGGGGTTGCTAGGACTGGAAATTGGCTGAGTGGAAGGGGGGCTTGAACTGCAAATGGCTGATGGGGAGGAGGGCTTGGAATGGAAATGGGCTGTGAGGGGAGGGAGCTAGCACTGGAAATGGGCTGAGTGGGGGGGGGAGCTAGGATTGGAAATGGGCTGATGGTGAGGCTAGGATAGGACTAGAAATGGACTGATGCAGGGACTAGAAAGGAGCAGATGCTGGGTGGGGCTGGAACTAGAAGGGAGCTGATGTTGGGGGAGGATTAGAATGGGATGGAGCTGGGATAGTGAAATGGAGAGGGGAAAAATATTTTGTCTGGGAGAGAAGACAAATCTACAGTTGGCCAGGTACTGGGAGAGTAAGTGGGGATTGAGGATGGAGGGGTAAAATTTGAGTGGATGAAATAGGAATGAGGAAAGAGCAAAAGGAGAAAGATTAGTATGTTAAAGCAGATGTAGAGAGAGAATGGAAAAAAAACTAGGAGAGAGAAGAAAGGACAAATGGACAGCAGACGATGGAGAGTTAGCAGAAGACATGAAGAAACCAGAAGAAAGTGACTGGAACAATTGCAACTGAAAAAAAATGCACAAAGGTAGAAAAATATCTCTTTATTTTGAATTTATTAACTGGAATATGTCAGCTCTGGGAAATGTGCATCATTAATGTTTGCACTTTAGTACAAGAGGAAATTAATTTATAGTTTTATTTCTACAGTGTTGTTGTACATTCCAAGTTTGGCTTTTGGGGTTCCCAGTTTAATTATTGTCTTCCTGTTTCTAAATCTTTTAGTCTTTCTTTATCCATACTCATTAAGAGGCATGTTTACTAAAAGTTAGTGTATGGTAACATTATGCAAATATTTATGCAAATGAGGCCCCGCGTCTTATGCGGCCCCCGGGTTACTTTACAAGTCCTCATTTGGCCCTCAAAGCAATTTGAGTTTGAGACCCCTGGTATAAACCATGAGAAACTCTGGACCACATTAAGAAGCATGGGTATACCAGAACACCTGATCGTTCTCTTGCGCAATCTGTACATTGATCAAGAAGCAACAGTTCGAACGGAACAAGGAGAAACAGAATGGTTTAAAATAAGCAAAGGTGTTAAGACAAGGCTGCATACTTTCCCCCTACCTGTTTAATTTATATGCAGAACAAATCATCAGAGAAGCAGGATTGTATGAAGACAACAGAGGTGTGAAGATTGGTGTAAGACTCATCAACAACCTTCGCTATGCTGATGATACCACATTACTGGCTGAAAGTGAAGATGATCTGAAACATTTGCTTCTCACAATCAAAGAACATAGTTTCAAAATGGGCCTGCACCTTAATGTAAAGAAGACAAAGATCATGACAACTGGCATAATCAACAGGTTCATCGTTGAAGGAGAAGAAATTGAAATTGTGAACAACTTTAACCTACTTGGATCAACTATCAATAAAGAAGCAACAAGCAGTCAAGAAATCAGACGAAGCATTGCTCTTGGCAGAATGGCTATGAAAGACCTAGATAAGATTCTCAAGAGCAGAGATGTCTCTCTCCATACAAAGATTCGACTTGTTCAAGCCATGGTATTTTCAATAACATCATATGGATGTGAAAGCTGGACAGTGAAAAAGACAGATAGGAAGAAAATTGATGCCTTTGAATTATGGTGTTGGCGGCGAATACTGTGTATACCATGGACTGCCTGAAGAACAAACCAGTCGGTACTAGAGGAGATCAAACCTAAGCTTTCTTTAGAAGCTCAGATGAAAGACTTCGACTTTCATACTTTGGACACATCATGCGAAGAGAGAAATCATTAGAGAAAGACATTATGCTTGGCAAGATAGAAGGTCAACGCAAAAGAGGAAGGCCAGCAATGAGATGGATCGATACAATAACAGCAGCTACGGGTACCAGTCTGTCAACAATGAGCTGCCTGACTGAAGACCGAACACAATTTAGGACAGCTATCCAGGGGGTCGCCATGAGTCGACTCAGACTCGACGGCACTTAACAACAACAACATACTCGAGATAGATATTGATTTGTAAATATAGAGATTGGGAATATTAAATCATCATTATTTGCACTGCTCTTTTGTTCTACAATGGCGACTGGATATATAGGGAAAGTAAGAAAAGTCTCAATATATTAAGGAAAAATACGGACTTGGCAGCGCATTCTCTAGTGACGGATATGCCTATTACATCTGGATTTTGAATACACTGACATCAGCCATATTAGATGCTCATATTTCGTCAATCCTATCAACAGACCATGCATGTGTTTGGGTAAATAATGAAAATAAAAAGATGGACTTGTCCACATACCACCAACAAAACAAAAAAAGTAAGAATGTGTCCCTGCAAAAACACACTAAAAAAAACTACACTAAAAAATTTCTAAAAAGTATCATATCCTCAGACTAGTATCATCAGGCAATATTCTGTTCTTCTCTAGATAGCAAAGCACAGTTACTTACCTGTAACAGGTGATCTCTGGGAACAGCAGGAATAAGTCTTCACATATGGGTACGTCGATACAGACGGAGTCTGTGCGAGAACGCTTCCCAGCGTCCAATCAGAAAGCTTTTGGAAGCATCCCAACACGCCTGCGTGCTGCCTTCACGCCTTCCCAACTGCCTCTCCTCAGTTAAGTTTTAAAGCTGAGACAAAGAGAGAGAGAGAGCAAGGAAGGGAAAGATAGAGATAGAGAAGTGCAACTCCTAGGGGAGGTGGGTGGGTTGTGAAGACTTATTCCTGCTGTTCCCAGAGATCACCTGTTACAGGTAAGTAACTGTGCTATCTCCAAAAACAAGCAGGAATGAGTCTTCACATATGGGGACTCCCAAGCTCAGATGCCCAGAGGGAGTCCTAGCATGTTGCAAGTCTAGAACGAGCCATGCTATTCCTCAGGACCTCAGGCATCCTGGGGATGGAGGGTAGGAGTTGAATACAGAAAAGGAGCTGTGGAGCAGCTGGCTAGAACAGGGCTTCTAAAGGGGAAGACCCTGTATAGAGGGCATTTAGTAGTGAAATATGGTAATCTGGGCCTCCCTTGTTGGCATTGCACAAGTCCACTGAGGTACATATGGATCTGTTAGAAGAGCCAGTGAATGTGCTCAAGGGGTACCTCACTGAGAAGTAGAGGTAATAAAAGTAGAAAAACAAGTGGAGGTCAGAACCCTTCAGGGTGAAAAATAGTCCCGGGGAAAAACTGGGGTAGTATAAGAGATAGAGCTTCAGCGGAAGACGCAGAAGGTACTATTAAAGAAAGCTTAAGCTGTTTTGGTCCAAAAAACAGTACAAACCTAGGACCAAAAGAAAAATGAGTCTGACCCAACTGGACTGAGAATGGAATCAGTCCATGTAGGAGAGAAAGGGTATGGAGACCCTTGTATCTGATAAAAAAGTAAGGACAGACTCAGGAGTGCTAAGCTTTAGATTAACTGAAGCTCAGCAATGTCTTTCCTAAATGGGGTCAATTAGGAAAGAAAAAAGGTACATGGAGAGCTTCAGGAGTACCTAACAAAGTTTGTTAATTACCACAGGAAGTGGTTATAAGTGTAGCACCCTAAGTATGCTGGCACAGCATGGATAGGGGTAGTGCCCATCTGTCAGGATCATATAGGAATGTAAGGATATCTGAACCTGACAGATAGATAAGTATGTGGATACATATCTATCTAAAAATATATCTCACTAGATCTATCTCTATCTCTATCTATCTATATCTATATCTATATCTATATCTATATCTATATCTATATATATATATATACACACACACACACATATATACACGTTTAAATATATACACATATAGGGTATATATGCATATATCTATAAAGAGATATGTATGGGCAGAAGACATACAGATAGATATATATCTATATATCTATATATATATGAATATGTAGGCATATGGACACATGTCTCCAGGTACGTGGATGGAGAGATGTCTATAGAACCCGATCCCCCCTAGGGATATGGGGAGAGAGGAAGATTCATCTGACAGCAAGAAGGTTGATACCTGCTTGAATAGATACATAGAGAATCCTTCTTTCCTGGTTATGACTGGCAGAGTCAGAGGAAAGGTCTACCTGACAAGAAGTCATCTAGATTCTTTTCAGAATTTGAGCTCTTGAATAACCAGGATGGCCTACGTGAAAAATGCAGAGAATAACTTCAGTCTGCAGGCAGGAAGTCCAGATCTCTCCAGAATTGCAGTATGAAGAATGGATAGAGGACGCCACTGGAGGAAGATACCCTAGTGACCCACCTATGAGGGCAAGATGGGTATTAGGTGTCCTCTAGCTGCCACTGAAAGAGAATTATCTCCGACGAGAAGACCAAAGGAGATATGGGCCAAGCCAGGGAATTGGCCCTTCTTTAGGTTTTCACGTGATGAAAGGCCTGAGTCTTATGTCTCAAGAGAGATTTAAGATGAGATGGTAAGGGTAGGGAATACCTACCAGTCATGGAACATGACTGGGGGAAACCCTCCTAACCATCTGGGGTTATCTGCTAGGCAAGATACTAATGCTCTCTAGCAAGGGCCCATAGTGCAAAGCTACTCTGTAGAGGTGCAGAGAGCGTGCTGCAGGTTGGTTAGAAGAAAAAACTGGCTGTGTAAAGCCAGTAGGTAACAAACTATTCTGCCAAGGACAAGGGGGCGAAGAATAGAAGTTAACCAACCAGACTGTGATAATAGGGTTTCCCAAACGAGGTTGATAACCTGTTTGGGACTTAGTACTGAGGCTAGAAGGATTGCTAGTGGAGGGGAATCCCTGGTTGTGTGGTGAACAGAACCAGTGGCTTAACCACTAGAAATTGCTATATCTGCAGCACCTACCAGGGCAGCGGAGAAAATTTCTTTTCCCTCTCCCTTTTTTAGATTGGGAAAAAGAAACGACATAATAGGACCTCCTATTGTCTGATGAGCTGCCCTAAGGTAACAAAGGGGGAGACAACTCCGGAAGGGAGAATCCTCCGGTAGAACAGGTAGAGCACCATAGGGGCTTACCCTTGTAAAAGAGCCACTCTTACAAACCAAATGTTGTAGTAAGAGGGAAGTAAGACAGAGTTGAAGGAGACTGACTATGGAGGAAGTCTCTGACAGGTGAGATGATACATGCTAGTACAGGTAAACAACTGTCTATTGATAGTTGTTACTTCTCTTTCCTCCAAGAGGAAGAGGAAAACCTGTTAAGTATGGGCATGATCATCAGAAAGACTCAGAGTTAAAGAAAAGATGTCTCATGAAGAGATATCTAGGAAGGTTAGGATAAATTTAGTGCAGATACTGCAAATGAAAAGAAGCAGACTGCCACTCTAACCACCAACCAAGAAGGGCAATGATGATCTATTGGAAACCCTGCGACTGCTGGGTTTGTTGACCCTGTTGAGGTTGTGGATTCTTCAGACCAGGGCGATGTTTCCCCTGTTTGTGAACATCTGTATGATGGGCAGAAAATGGATAAAACCTTCTCCCCCTAGGGGAAGAAAGTCTGGCAGGACATTTACTACCAACTGGGAAAGAAGGCGGCGTAGAACAGTCTCAGGAAACAGGAAAGTCAGTGGTTGACTGAGCAACCTGGAGTAAATTATTTATTTAGATGTATTTATATCCCGCTTTTCACCGGGTAAAGACTCCTTGTTAAAGAGATTTTCTCCAGTGCAAGGAGTATTTCCCAGTCTTTCTTGTGCCCATTTGTCCAAGTCTGAAGCCTGGAGCCAGGCTTTACATCGTGCCCCTATAGCTATAGCAGAAGTCCTGCCAACAGACTCAAAGGAGTCTAGGGAAGCACGAGTAAGAAACCTAGAGATATTGTGAGCATGACTAACCAGTGAGGAATAGTCTGCACTTTTGGGCTCTTGAAGAAAAGGAGTCAAAAAATGTAATTTCTTTGTGACCTCCTCAAGAGATAAACCCATATAAAAAATATATGAGAGAATTCTTGCTGAAAGCATGGATGCCTGGAAGGTTTGGCGTCCAAAGGCATCTAAAGTCTTAGACTCATGACCTGGCGGATAAGAAGAGTGGTTTTTAGTACTCTTCACCCGCCTCATTGCTGATTCTACAACAATGGAATGATGAGGAAGTTGAGTCCTTTGAAATCCTGGAGAGGGGGGCACCTGATATAGAAGATCAATTGCTCTGGAAAGTGGGGGTACTTTTAAAGGAGCTTTCCACATTCGCAGAAGGAGATCCTGCAAGGAATGATGCAAAGGAAGCATGATGTTCTCCTTTGCTGTCCCAGGAATATAGAGGGATCCTGTATTCCCTTGTGTAGGATCCTGTCCAGGAATAGAAATGGCAAGTGATTTTGCCATATCCAGGAGGAAAGCCTGAAAAAAAGAATCCCCAGAGGAAACTTCCTTTGGATAGGCTAGATCTGATGAAGAACTAGCGTTGGCACAGAGGGATCTATCCAAGTTCATAGGAATAGAAGATCCTGAATGGTGAAGTATGGGATCCTTAGAGGATGGTCGCCGGTACTGCAGGAGGTCAGGACCAGCGACAGTCAGTAGCACATCGTCCATGCTAGGGATCGATTCCAAACTCGGTATCGAGGGAAGCGAGCCTGATGAGAGAAGCATGGAAGGCACCGACAGCAATGGTAATGTGGATAGCGGTACCGACTTTGGTACCGTATCCGATACCGGTGGAAGGCGGCCAGCCGGTGGCAACTCTAACGGTATCAAAGAAACCGAGAGTGCCGGGATCTGGATTATCGGAACCGAGCCTTCGGTACCGTCTGGTGTCGATACCAAGGCGAGTCGGTACCCAGTCCTCCAGACTGGAGATCGATTCCAGACTCGGCATCGAAGGAAGCAAGTCTATCGATGCACATCTGGAGGGTACCGACGTCAGTACTAGTATCGGTACCGGTACCGAAACTGGAAGGTCGGTCTGCAGCGTATCCAACGGCCCCGTAGGTACCGAGGACGCCAGACGACGATCCTTGGTGAGGAATGTTTCATCCAACACCATTGCCGATGCCGGGGTATCGGTACAGCTCGAAGAGGATGCCACCACCGGGCATGGCTCAGGTATGTTCTGTGAGGGGTGAACCTCAGGAACAACCTGAAACCCCACACGGGCTTTGGAGGCCGAAGACTCCCACTGGGGTTTTGAAGCCAGTGGATTCTCGAGGGCAAGGCCGGAGGCATCTCTATGCTGTGCATGAGATCTGCCACTCGAGGACTGGCTAGTTTTAACAGACTGTTTTTGGGTTACCTGATCCTGTGTAGAAGATGATATGGTTGGTGCCCGGAAGTTGAATGGGGACCGCGTGTCGAGGGGAACTCAATGTTGAAAACTTCTTCCCACAATACTATTGCAGGAGGGACACTCCGGAGGAAAATGGTCAGGACCCAAGCAGGTTAGACACCAATTGTGTGTGTCTAAAATTAAGTTTGTACGTTTCTTGGGGATAGTGGCTGGCGGTTCCATGAAGGAAAGTGGAGAGGCCTAAAAAAATGTGAGACACTAAGAAGGAAAAATATTCCTTAAAAAGGAAAAATTTTACAAGAAAGAAAAAAGAAACACCGGCGGTACCGGTGGCGTCGGGGAAGGCAGCCGCGACCACAAGAAAAATAAAAAATAAAAGAAGAATTTTCTGCGGTGACAGAAGGACGTCCTGCCGGCTCCGCGGAAAACCGAAAACCGAGGAGAGGTAGTTGGGAAGGCGGGAAGGCAGCACACAGGCGTGTTGGGATGCTTCCAAAAGCTTTCTGATTAGATGCTGGGAAGCGTTCCCGCACAGACTCCGTCAGTAACGACGTACCCATATGTGAAGACTCATTCCTGCTTGTTCCTGGAGATTATGTCTTATACTATCACCACCGAAGTATAATCATATACTTCTAGATTAAGTTATTACAAAAATAATTTTTGTCGCTTTTTTCTTGAATCATTGTTTTCTGTGTCAATCTCCAACTTTCAAAAAACACAATTCTAGTGTCTCAGATTGCCATCTCATTTTTTCTCATAGGTATCATATCATGATCGTAGTGATTAGAAACATGCAGAAATAGCCATAAACATTTCCAACTTCAAAGTTGAGGCTCAGAGACTGCTGTCCTTTTAAAAGGGAAGAAGAAATCTCCATGCTTGAATGTTGATATCTCCTGAATAATGTACTGACCATTTTTTTCTTTTAGACTACTGATTACCGATGCAGACCTGAGTTGATGAAACAAACGACAGAGAATGGTGCTGGATCCAATGTGTTGACAGCTACATCTCTTTTGAGTGCTTCTTGTACTAAGATAGGTGCACTTGATTTATTTGTACTTTGGGTCAAAAGTCTGTGTATCATGAAGATTTTATGGATATTGCTGCACTTTTCTTTAATCAGTAAGTCTAATGGATCAATATTTAAAGGCACTTATCAGGATAGCAGCAGCTGCTATCCAGATAAGTTCCCTATCCAACAATTTTCAAACAGCATTATCCGTATAGTGGCACTGAAAATTACAGACCACCCCAGCATTATCAGGATGCCGACAGGCAGGGCTGGCCCGTCCATTGAGCAAGAATGTTGTTTGCACAGGGTCCCGCGCAAGCAACATTCTGCATCAGCCCATAGATTAAAAAAACAAAACAAAACATCAGCTCTATCAGCAGCGGCTTTCAGAGCCGCGAAGAGAGAGTTTCTCTCTTGCGGCTCTGTTAAACCCGCCGGGGCTGATGAGACTTCCTGTTTCCCATCAGCCCCGGTGGGCTTAACAGAGCCGCGAGAAAGGGAAACTCTCCCTTCGTGGCTCTGAAAAGCCCGCGCTTTGAGAGCTAATGCCGGGAGGGCTCTGCCGGGCAGGGGGGGCCCTGTGGGACGCTTGACTCTGCCGCTGCCACGGCGGCAGCAGCAGCCAGTTTGTTTGGTTTTAAATCTATGGGCTGCTGGGGGGGGAAGGGGGGTTAGGACTGGTAATGAGCTATGGGGGGGCTAATACTGAAAGTGGGCTGATGGGGGGTAAGGACTAGCAATGGGCTGGGGGGGCTAGGACTGGAAATCGACTAATGGAGGTTTAGGACTGGAGGTGGGCTGATGGGGGGGTTAGGACTGTCAATGGGCTATGGGGGGAGGCTAAGACTTCAAATGGGCTGATGGGGGGTTAGGACTGGTAATGGGCTATGGAGGGGGCTAAGACTGGAAATGGGCTGATGGGGTGGGTTAGGACTGGACGTGGGCTGATGGGGGGTTAGGACTGGTAATGGGCTATGGAGGGGCTAAGACTGAAAATGGGGTGATGAGGGTGTTAGGACTGGAAGTGGGCTGATGGGTGGCTTAGGACTGGAAATGGGCTATGGGGGGCTAGGACTGGTAATGGACTGGGGGGGTTGCTAGGACAGGAAATGGGCTGAGTGGAAGGGGGGGCTTGAACTGCAAATAGCTGATGGGGACGGGGGCTTGGAATGGAAATGGGCTGTGAGGGAAAGGAGCTAGGACTGGAAATGGGCTGTGGGGGGGGGGGGGGGGAGCTAGAAGAGAGAAGAAAGGACAAATGGACAGCATACGATGGAGAGTTAGCAGAAGACACGAAGAAACCAGAAGAAAGAGGCTGGAGCAATTGCAACTGAAAAAAATGCACAAAAGATAGAAAAATTTCTTTATTTTGAATTTATTAACTGGAATATGTCAGCTCTGGGAAATAAATGTGCATCATTAACGTGTGCACTTTGTTTAATACAAGAGGAAATTAATTTATAGTTTTATCTGTACAAGTGTTGTTGTACATTCCAAGTTTGGCTTTTACATAGTAACATAGTAAATGACGGCAGATAAAGACCAGTATGGTCCATCTAGTCTGCCCAGTATGACGGCAAGAGTAGGTGCACCTGCCGCTCCATGCAGGCCACCCCTCCCCATGCCTTTGTTTAGGGGTGAACCCACCACTCCATGTAGGACACCCCTATTTGTTGAGAAATTAGATGGATCAGTTTATTTTGATTTTATCCTGTTGCTGTAAAGGGATCCACTGTGTATGTCGTATGCCATTTTGAATTCAGTCATCGTGTTTGCCCCCACCACTTCCATCGGGAGGGCGTTCCAAGCATCCACCACCCTTTCAGTGAAAAAGTATTTCCTGACATTGCCTTTCAATTTACCCCCTTGCAGCTTCTTGTTATGCCCTCTAGTTTTACAGCTTCCCCGTCTTTGGAAGAGGTTTGTTTGTTCATTATTTCCCTTTAAGTATTTAAAGGTCTGAATCGTATCTCCCCTGTCCCTCCTCTCCTCCAAAGTGTACATGTTTAGGTCTCTTCTCATAGGGTTTCTTACGCAGGCCCCATATCATTTTGGTCGCCTTCCTCTGAACAGTTTCCAGTCTTTTTACATCTTTTGCAAGATATGGTCTCCAAAACTGAACACAGTATTCCAAGTGAGGTCTCACCAGTGACTTGTACAGTGGCATAAGTACCTCTTCCTTTCTGCTGGTAATTCCTTTGTATGCAGTCCAACATTCTCCTGGCTTTTGCCACCGCCTTGTCGCACTGTTTTGCCACCTTGAGACCTTCAGAAATAATCACACCAAGGTCTTTCTCCTGATCCGTGCACACCAACCTCTCGCCCCCTATCGCTTAAATTTCCCTTGGATTTCTGCTACCCAAGTGCATGACTTTGCACTTCTTTGCATTAAATCTTAATTGTCAAGCATTAGACCATTCTTCCAGCTTTTGTAGATCTTTCCTCATGTTAACCACTCCCTCGGGGGAGTCCACTCTGTTGCAAATTTTTGTGTCATCTGCAAAAAGACAGACTTTTCCATTCAGTCCTTCAGCAATATCACTCACAAATACACTGAACAGTGCCGGGTCCAGGACCGACCCCTGGGGCACCCCGCTAATCACCTTCCCTTCATCCGAGTGAGCTCCATTTACCATCACCTTCTGTTGTCTGTCAGTCAACCAATTTCTGATCCAATTTACCATCTTGGGATCCGTCCCCAAGGTACTGAGTTTATTGATAAGCCTCCTATGAGGAACAGTATCAAAGGCTTTGCTGAAAACCAGGTAGATGACATCCATCACATGACCCTGATCTAGTTCCCTGGTCACCCCAGTCAAAGAACTCAGATTTGTTTGGCAAGATTGTCCTTCGGTAAAACCATGCTGCCTTGGGTCTTGCAACCTGTTGGTTTTGAGAAAGTTCACTATCTGCTCTTTCAGGAACACCTCCATTACTTTTCCCGCCACCGAGGTAAGGCTCACAGGCCTGTAGTTTGACACGTCTTCCCTGTCACCACTTTTGTGTAAAGGTACGACATCAGCCATTCTCCAGTCCTGAGGAACCTCTCCTGTTTCCAAGGATCTGTTGAAAACATCCTTTAACGGCCCTGCAAGAACCTCTCTGAGCTCTTTCAGTATCCTGGGATGTATCCCATCCGGTCCCATGGCCTTGTCCACTTTCAGCTTTGCAAGTTGTTCTAACACTTCATCTTCTGTGAATGGTGTGGTATCTACTTCATTCCCATTTTTATATTTGGGAGTCACAGGAGATCCTTCTTCAGGACTTTCTTTAGTAAAAACAGAGCAGAAGTATTCGTTTAGAAATTTCACTTTTTCAATGTCACTTTCCACGAGTCCGTTCGCAGCACTTCTGAGTCCTGCAATTCCACCTCTGATCTTCTTCCTTTCCCGAATATACCTGAAGAAAGTTGTTTTCTCGCCACACTTAACATCTTTAGCCATCTTTTCCTCTGCCTTTGATTTTGCTATCCTTATTTCTCTTTTTGTCTCTGAGTTTGATCCTGTATTCATTTCTGTGTTCCTTTGTGAGCTTTTGAATTTTGCGAAAGCTGTGTTTTTTTGCCTTTGAGCAGCCACTTCTTTGGAAAACCAAACAGGTTTTCTTTTCCTCTTGTTTTTGTTTACTTTTCTTACATATTTATCTGTTGCCCCTTTTATTGCCACCTTTAGTTTAGCCCATTGCAATTCCACTTCCCTTATCTTCTTCCACCCTGTCTGCTCCTACTTTAGGTACTCGGTCATTTTATTGAAGTCTGTGTTTTTGAAGTTTAGGACTTTGAGCTTGCTTTGATTGGCCTGTACCAAGGCTTTTATATCAAACCACACCATGTGATGATCGCTGCTGCTCACAGGGGCACTCACGCAGACATTCGACATGCTATCACCGTTGGTGAGCACTAAATCCAGTGCTGAGCTTTCCCTGGTTGGTTCCATCACCATTTGCCTAAGTAACGCATCTTGGAGAGCATCCACAATTTTTTTGCTTCTTTCCAGATTTGCGGAAGGAGTAATCCAATCCACATCTGGTAGATTAAAGTCACCCAATATTATCGCTTCCCCCTTGGCAATATCTATAATCAGTTTGTTATCTATCTCTTCAATTTTCGTCGGAGGTCTGTAGACTACAGCAGTATGGATGACAGTGCCATCTCCTCTTTCCAAAAGAGTGCTTCTTCTTTTCCCCATGCCCCCTGCATTTCAGTAGCTTCAATATTGCTTTTGACATACAAGGCTACTCCTCCTCTTCTTCCATGTTCTCTGTCTCTTCTGAATAGATTATAGCCAGCTATAGCTATATCCCAATCATGTGATTAATTTAGCCATATTTCTATAATGGCCACAATGTCCAAATCCATTTCCACCATTAGGGCTTCCAGGTCCGGAACTTTGTTGGCTAAGTTTCAAGCATTTGTGCTCATTGCTTTCCAGCATTTAACTGGCTTGTGTGTATTTTGCATTGATTTTGTTCTGCCTACATCTTCCCGCTTGTTTTTGATGTGTGGTTTAAAAGTGTGGCTGTTTCTGATTTTAACCTGCTTTTGTAGGGGGTGACGTCCAGAGCTTGACCTTCCACATCCGTCACCCGCTTTTTCTAGTTTAAATGCATATCCACATATTGCTTGAATTTTTCACTTAGGATTCTTTTCCCTGCGACAGTTCCCAGTTTCATTGTCTTCCTGTTTCTAAATTGTGATTCCTTGTTTGGTGATGGTCTATGTTCTGCATGTGAAACTGAGCTGAGGTATTGTGTTTATGTATTGTGTTTATGTAATTTGACAGTGCCACTTGTTCTTTTTCTCCAGTAGGTCATGTATTGTTATTCTCTGAAATGTATTGGTTTAATATTTGCAGTGTTGCAGTGTGGCACTGGATTACAGTAATGTAGAAATCTTTTAGTCTTTATCCATACACTCATTAAGAGGCATGTTTACTAAAGTTAGTGTATGGTAACATTATGCAAATATTTATGCAAACGAGCCCCGCACCGAGTCTCCGCACATGGCCTCGCACCCCCCTTGGGCTGCCCCTGCCGACAGGTAAAGTGAGGGTGCTCCACCTATCTATATGGAGAGCAACGATATTTAGTCCTCTATTGATATAACTACTGTATGATAAATTTAAAACAGCAAGGCGGCCATGCTAAATTTATCTGCATAGCAGTACAGATAGACCGAATATCGCTGCTCTCATCATCATTGCTGCTTTTGTAGATAGTTTTAGTGAATATACCTATTATATATTTAAATGCCACAGTCAGAATTAGAACAGACCCATAAATTTATATAAAATACCTATGAGAAAAATTTTGTATTGTTGATGTGGAAAACTAGAATTGCATTTTGTGAAAAGTTACATTGACACAGAAAATTTTACATGCTCATTACCCCCCACTTAATATGTTCTATGTAAACTAGAAGTTTGAATGTAAACCTCTTTGACTTAAGGAGAAGGCAATATCTAAAACCTGCTAAATAAATAAAAATACGTTTTTTTCTTCAAATAAGTGCATTATACTTGAGTGATAGTGGTGGTATAAGACAACATTAGGGCATGTTTACTAAACCATGACAGGCTTCTGCAGGTAACATGCCATTTTAGTGTAAATTGTGCTGCCTTACCTGCCAAAGCAGTGCACTATTGAGGGCATGCACAGCATTTTCCCAGCAGATAGCACACTGAAATTGCAGTGTGGGGCCTGGCAGCACCGTACATGCAGAAATTAGCACCCATGCTGTCTGCAACTGTGACGCTAACCATGTATTGATGCCCACTGTGGTAATTGCATACTGCAGACACACCCACTCTTCACCCATTCTTGCAGATACTGCAGGCTCTGTATATAATGCAAAAAATCACTGCACTATCTGCATTTTTCCTGTGCTGTTAAGGTGGCCTGACAGCGTGTACCAATAGGTAGCACAGTTTAGAAAACATGCCCCATTGTCTTCTAGAAAGGCAGAGTATTGCCCAATACTAGTCACTGACGATGACACCTCTCAGATTTTTTAAATTTTCCCCAAAAATATAGAGATTTCTCACAGATGTGTGTATGATAGGAGATCCGTTTCTCTTTTTTCATTTGTATATACAGTGTGGACCTTAGGCTTTTTTCCTATTATTGATTTATATCTGGGTGGATGTTAAAAGAGGGCAAGAGTAACTTAATCCAAATTAGATTTTTGGAAGTTAAATGATAACACAGGTACACTACCAAAAAACTGCCTCCAGTTTTGCAACTGATTCCTATAGATTTTGGGGTGCTGAATCCAGGAAAAATAGCCAAAATGTTCTATCACGTCACGTTTTCTTGCAAAATTAGATTTCTTACCCATATAAGGAATGTTCACATAATTTCTTTTTAGCCGACTGCAGTTTATTTTCTTGGCCCAAAATAGAGGTTGTAATGGTTAACTAACTAGAAACACTCCCTCATGATATTTTAGAGTGTTTTGTATTCATTTTATACATTAACAGGACAATTGGGAGGCGGGGGGCTAAATCCAGTACTCGCGCTGGCGCATGTTCTTTCCTGTTCGCCTCGCCTCGTTCGCTCGCTCGCTCAAACACGGTGGTTGCGACATGAACGGTCCAGTCAAATTTCAGTTTCTTGCAAGTTCATTATTACCTTTTGTTTGCTCAGTCGTAATCCAGCTTTATTCCGAAGTGGTTCACTACAGTTGTAGTTTGCAGTGCTGTGTATTTGTGATGGCTCACAGAGCCAGAGGTTGCGTCAACTCTCCGGACAGTTTTTGTTTTATTTGTGGGGAATATACCGTGAAAAAGCGGCAGAGGAACATTTCTGCATTTATTTAAAAAGTATATTTCGCCTATTTCGGTTTGAAGTTAGGCGATCAAGACAAACCGTGGGCTCCTCACAAAGTGTGCAAGACATGTGAGGAAGATCTACGCTTATGGATGAAAGGTAAAAAACAAGCATTTCGTTTCGGAATACCTATGATGTGGCGTGAACAAAGAGACCACAGCAGTGACTGCTATTTTTGCTCTTGCACTGTGAAGGGATACAACTTAAAAAATAAGAACGTAATAAGTTACCCCAACCTTCCCTCAGCAATTAGGCCTATGCCTCATAGCAACGAAGTACCTGTGCCTGAACCACCAAAATCTTTGGATCATATTTGTGTGGACGGTTCTGATCATGATGAGACTCATCAGATGGCTTTTCCCGATGAGTCCAGTACTTCCGAGTTTGAAACTGAACCAGATCCGAAACCTGAACTTTTCTCTCAAGCTGAATTGAATGATTTAATCCGGGATTTAGGACTCCCAAAAGATGCTGCCCAACTGCTAGGTTCTCGGCTTAAACAGAAAAATCTATTGTCACCAGGAACAACTTTTTATTGGTACCGCAACCGCGAGACACAATTTTTGAAGTATTTCAGCAAAGAGGAAGATTTGGTATTTTGCAACGATATATACGGAGTGATGGAAAAGTTTAAACTCAAGTATGATCCTGCTGAATGGCGGCTGTTCATTGATTCGTCAAAAGACAGCATAAAAGGTGTTCTTCTTCATAATGGCAACACATTCGCTTCAGTTCCTATTGCTCACTCTGTTATTCTCCAAGAAAAATACGAGAATTTGGCCCTGATTCTTCAGAAGATTCGTTATGATGAGCATAAGTGGATGATTTGTGGAGACTTTAAAATTCTATCCATGCTATTAGGGCAGCAATCCGGTTTCACCAAATATCCCTGCTTCCTTTGCTTGTGGGATAGCCGGGCCCGCGACCTACACTGGGGGAAAAATGACTGGCCAATTCGGGAGTATTTGAGACCCGGTGAGAAAAATGTTCTTCATGAGAGCTTGGTACCTCGTGATAAAATTCTATTACCACCTCTCCACATTAAGTTGGGTCTCATTAAGCAATTCATCAAGTCCCTTCCAAAAGATGGTGAGTGCTTTCGGTACCTTTGCTCAAAGTTCCCCCGACTTTCTGAAGCAAAGCTAAAGGAAGGAGTGTTTGTTGGCCCTGATATAAGGAAACTCATTTCAGATGGAGCATTCGCTGAAACGATGTCTGAGAAGGAAAAAGAAGCCTGGGATTCCTTCAAGGATGTTGTTCTCAAATTCTTGGGGAACAGGCGGGATGAGAACTATAAGGATATTGTTGCCAGGATGCTCAATGCCTTCAAAGAACACGGCTATAACATGAGCCTGAAAGTCCATTTCTTGCACTCCCATGTGAACTACTTTCCCGAAAACTTGGGGGTGTACAGTGAAGAACAAGGTGAAAGGTTTCACCAGGACATCAAGGACGCAGAGAGAAGGTACCAAGGAAGATGGAACACCACTATGATGGCTGATTTCTGCTGGTTGCTGCTGCGGGAAACCCCAGATGAAAAATACGCCAAGCAGCGCACCAAGAGAAGCATTCGGGGGAAGAAGAAACGGGCCCACCAGGAGATTGATTGACCCAAGAATGACTTTAAAATCTAAACTGTGTTGACAAATATCGTGTTTTTACTAAACTTTGAAATAAAAATTTGCTAGTTATTACCACAGTGTCGGATCTCATTTATTAGAATTTTATTTTCACACCATCGGGTGTTTGTCTTCATGTATTGCAATGGTGCGGTTTGCGTTTTCTATTCTTACATACATACCTGTACAACATTTTTTGCACATTTCTTTGCTTTGCTTTGTGTCTAACCTCGCTCTTATATGCTCAATGTTTGTGCACATGTGGCTGTTTTAAGTGCAGACAATTTTGCTGCCATCACAGTGTGTTTTGTTGACATTACTCTATTCTTATGTGCTGCCTTGTTACAATTTTCTTTATTCTTATTTGAATAACTACTAAACAATTAGTATAAAGAATTCATCCAAGAAACTTTTATCTCGATCGCACTCAATCTGAAACGTTCACCTCAAACTGCTAACCCAATGTAGCAAAACATCTGTACGTGATGGAGCAAATTGGTTACCAGATTTGGATTCAGCGCACCAAAAAACGTAAAAATCAATCGAAACATTAGAGGCAGTTTAAAAAAAAAATTTTTTTAGTGTACCTGTGTAATTTGTTGGTAGACAAACCAGGAACAAGAATTTCCCCAGAGAAGAAAAATTCATGAAATTTTCATGTTAAATGGCAATGCGAAAACTCCTAATGAAATAATTTGGAATGCCTTTAATGTTACCATGAGGGAATATTTATTGGACTAGTAGTGAAAAGGAAAAAAATAAAAGCTATTAATGCATACAGATAATGAGTTAGTGCAAAAATTAACCCAAGCAAAAGCTGAGCTCAAGAAAACTGACAGAAATCTCCTCCAGGAATTAACTGAAATTAGAAGAAATCTTATTATTATTAAAATGGAAAAAAGTACAATATGATCTTATGAGATATAAGTAACTTTATTACAAAAAGGGTAATGAAGCAGATTACTGAAAGGCCAGATACAAAAAACAATTTCATGCATTAAAGATCAAATGGGTAATAAACATCATAGAAAGGGGGATAACCAATTTCTTTTTTTTTTTTTTTTTTACAGAAAACTCTATTCAAATGAAGAGAAGATCCCAAAGGAGACAAATGGGATACCAGAGGCGGGGTAAAAGTCCCATACTTAAATGAGGGCAGATTGTGATAACCAACAAGTTGAAAGCGCATGTTTTAAGCATTGCAAAAAGTGTGTTCTGCAGTGTAGAGTGCTAGTGGGAGTCCCCAGATCCTGCTGGCAAAGATGAGACCTGAACCGCCATGGGGACTGAAGAAAGTTAAAAAGTCTGCCAGTGTGATCTGGAGGCTCCTTGGATCAACTCCTACAGGGGACCTCTGATGGCCCCTTCCCTCTCTCCCCAGCCCTGATAGTACTAAAATGTAGAAAATTGCCCCCCCTGCTAATGATGGAACTTCTTGTAATTGTATTAACAGAAAATATAAATACATAAAAAGGTGTACGATTTGGAGGCTGCAAGTCAAAACTTGTTCTCTTTCCAGATGCTTTTCCAACTTACAGAGCCAGACACAACCTTATCCAATCTAATGAAAGAAATTTTGAAATTCAGAGAGGTTTCAGGATTTAAATTTAGATAATAAAAAAACAGGTGCATTAAACAATCTTGAAAGAAACAGAACATAATAGTGTGGGTATAGTTTGCAGACTTTCGAAACCATCTTTTGATTTGACAAGGCAGTTAAATTTTACAAAAGGGGGGAAAAGAAGAGAAGAAAGGTACAAACACAGACAGGCAACATTAGGCAGTGCAACAAGGAAAAGGTTACAAAAGAAGCCAGAAACACAGGATAAAGGAAAAGAATAATAATGATGCAGGGTCCTCCAGTACCTCAAAAACTGGGGCAAAAGGCTTAAGGGAAGAACTATGCCTTAAGACCCAACCTAAAAGCAGAGAGGCTGTTTTCCAGTCTCAAAGCCACAGGTAAAGCAGTCCAGAAATATGGTGCTAGATAAGATGAGTAGTGACAAGTTAATTTAAGAATGAATTTGAAGCTGGGAGGACCTCAGAGAGCAGGAAGGTGCATAGGGAGAAAGACGTTCATTAAGGAAAACCAATCTGAAACGCTTTGAATTTCATTCTAAAACAATTGGGAGCCAATGATGGCAGTACAACAATGAAGTGATTCAGCCATATTTCTGAGTATGGCAAAACAGCTTGATCAGAATGTTTTGGATATGTTGCAATTGTTTCAGACAGGAAGCTGAAAGGCCAATAAAATAGCGCACTACTAGTTTGCTTAGTACTAGAACATGAAGACAACATTGCAGGTCAGGTTGGTCTAAATATCAAAGAATATAAGAAGGAGGATTCCGAGGGCAAACAGGCTGATGCAGAAACCCTGCACTAGAGCCCAATGCTTAAAGCTCTAGCACAAGGTTTCATAATGCAAATTTAACGCTGATTCTTTGTGCTGGGATGCAACATACAAATTACCCAGTGCACAAAGAGTCAGCATTAAACTGGGAGAACAAGCCAAACACATGCACAGAAGTCTGTGCAAGTTTGACATGCTGTCCTAGAGAAACGGTAATCTAAGGTGAACCTCAGATGACCTAGGCATTGGGGAAAGCATCCAGTGCAATCAGCACACTATTGGGGCACCAGTGCCCTCCTAGACACTTACTCCCCGACAAACAAAATCCCAGGTGGCCCAAATCCTCCCTCCCACCCAAACAAACAAAATCCCCAGTGGTCCCAATCTCCCTACCCAATCACAAACTTCCATGAAAAACGGCAGCTCCTGACCCTGCACGATGCATCCTGGGATGTACCAGGTGGGGACAGACTGCCATATAAGGTAAAAAATGCCTTATATGGCAGCGTAAACTGCCATGTTGCATCCTCGGACGCATAAGCTATCCTGGATGCAATTGGGGTGGGGGGAGGTCACGCTGCCATATAAAGCATCTTTTTGCCTTATATGGCAATCTGACACTACTCAGTGCATCCCAGGATGCACCACATGGGGCCAGGCGCTGCCATTTTTCAAGATGGTGGCGCAGGGGCAGGAGATGTAAGTAATGCTCCCGTCTAATACTTAAAGATCCTGGGAAGGGAGTGGGGGGTTCAGGGCCATTAAGCCACCAGAAAGTTTTGTGATTGGGTGTGAGGAGGGGGGAAAATCGGGGGCCACCAGGGTTGTACAGATTGGGTGTGGGGGGAGGGGTGTTGGGGCCACTAAGCCACCAGGGATTTTGTTTTTGTCAGCAGGTTGGTGTCTGGGTGGGGGCACTGGCACTCCCACAATGCTTATCCTGAGGGAAGCAGTAGATTTCTCTGGTTCTTTTTAATAATGGTTTATGGATCTTTCCTTCAAGAACTTATTTATTTAACATCTTTTTTGATACAGTCTTTCTACTAATTAAAACAGTTTACAGAGAACTCTATGCACACAAACAAGATAACTTGACAATTGGTGAAAGTTACAAAAAACTGAGGGATTGGCATGCATACAAGGTAGGAGGGAGCAAAGTAGAGCTTAACTCAATTTATGTACAAAGTGGTAAAGAGGGGATGAGGAGGATATGTCTATGTTATGTTGTTAGGAGTCAGGTCATTTGGGAAGTGCAGGTCTGCTCTATAAAATTATAGGAACAGTTGAGATTTTAGATTTTTCCGGAATTCTCCTTTTAATTCAATGCTCCTTAGGTGATGGAGTAGTGCATTCCATGTTGCTTGGGCATAGAGGGAGAATGCTCTTGAGCAGGTTCGTTAGTTGCACTTGATCTTATCTGACGGTATCTATAATAGGTTGAGGTTGTGGCATCTTCTTATTCTGTTGTCAGTGGGTTTGTGCAGGATGGATTGTATGGATTTGGCAGCTTGTTTATGTAGAGTTTTATGAGTGTTGAGCAGGACTTTATATTTGATTCTAGATGGGATCGGAAGCCAGTGTAGTTGCTTGAGGAGCAGGGTAATGTGTGTTTTTAGGGAAGCACCTTGGATGATCCTGGCTGTGGCATTTTGCATGAGTTGCAGGGGGTAGAGAGTGCTTTTGGGCAGTCCTTGGTAGATGGAGTTGCAATAATCTAGGATGGGAGTTGTGATGGCCTGGCTTACAGAGCGGAAGTCACCTGGGTCCAGGAGAGGGCATTCTTAGTTTGTAGTAGAGTGCTCTGGTGGTTTGCTTTATTTAGGCTTGTAGCTGTAGGCCTTGGTCAAGGATGATTCAGAAATATTTGACCTCTATCTTGACGTTGAAGTCTGTACTTCTGACTTTGATAGTAGCTGGAGGTTTGAAGGTTGCATCTTTAGTAATGTGTAGAATTTCAGTCTTATGGTTGATGCTGAGGTTATGAGCTTGAAACCAACTCTCTATAGCTGAGAAGCATTTTGATGAGGGAGTAGCCTGGTCTGATGGGAGTGAATGGTGTGAAGATCATTATGTCATCAGCATATATTAGATAATTAATGCTGTGGCTTCGGATGACTGCACAAAAGGGCTGAATATAGATGTTAAACAGTATGGAAGAGAGGGCAGAGCCCTGGAGGACTCCTTGCTTGAGTATGGAGAGAGAGGACGTTATCTGAGCTTATCTTTATTTGCTGTATGCGGTCTGATAAATACAAGTAGAACAATTTGATGGTTGTGCCTTGTAGTCTGATCTCCTATAGTCTGTTGAGTAGAAGTTGATGTGGGACAAAATCGAATGCTGCAGATATATCAAGGAACGGTAGAATGAAGCCTTGGGAGGATATTTCTGTGCCTTTGACAAGGGTATCCAGCAGTGAAGTGAGGAGAGGTTCCACACCATGCTGGGGGCAAAATCAGTGTTGATACTGGTCTAGAATTGCATGTGTGTTTATATAGTCTTGTAGCTGAGTGAACTGTTTTTTCTATGACTTTGGCTAAAAGTGGAATGCTGAAAATGAGTCTGTAGGAAGTCAATGAGGTTGGGTCAAGATTGCTTTTTTCCAAGATGGGCTTGATTGAGGATTGCTTGAGTAGGGGTGGCAGGATACCCTGCTAGAGAGAGCCATGGTAATTTTTGCAATGAAAGGTATGAGATGCGATCTTGTGATTTTGATCCATGAGACTGGGCATGTATCAAAAGGAGAGGTGGTAGTGTTTATGCTGTTGATTATGGTGTTAAGCTGGTCGTGGGTGATTTCGTGAAAGGATTCCCAGCTGTAGGAGTCGTCGTTCTGTTTATTGTGTTTGTGGGGAGTGAGCTTTGTAGGTTTGCAAGCATCTTGTAAGGATTGCAGGTGGAGGGCCATTTGCTATGGGTTAGGAGAGTTGCAAGCATGATTTGGGATAGGCTGCTTAGAAAAGGATTTGGCTATGTCAGACAGCTCTCTTGGGTTTGTTGATGGTTCTCATTAGGTTAGTGTAATATTCATGTTTTGAATTGTTTGTGGCTGTGCAATATTTGTTTAGTTCCTCGAGATAAAGGGTTTGGAGCTGCAGGTTGTTGGTTTTCCTCCAATTGCGCTTGAGTTTGCAGAGGTTGCATTTGAGAGCTTTCAGTGTGGCAGAGTACCATGTTGTAAAGTGTTGTCGTTTGTTACTGCAAGTCCTAGTGGATGCCTGGGCTGCAGCAGCTAATGCTGAATTCCATTTTATGATGAGGTCTTTGATGTTGGACTCGGCTGTATTGGGAGTAAGATGAGGTAGGACTTTCTGTAAAAAGACTTGGTTGTCAAATGATGAGAATCTTCTATTTGTTGGGTTAGAGTTCTGTGTTGGATTTTGTTTATGAGTGTAGGGAAGGGTGACGTTTATCAGGCTGTGGTATGACTGGGGGATGGGCATAATTGTGGGGGGAAGCTGAGTAAAGGTGCTTGTTAGATGATTGGGTATGAAAAGCAGATAGAGGGTTCCTCCTTTGCAATGAGTGGGTTTCTTGATGACTTGTGTAAATTGCAGGTTGTGTAGTGCCTATGAAGGCAGCTGCTGGCTTAGTTGGTGCTGATGACAGACTGAAGGACACCAAGAAGAATGAAGTTGGATTGATTCACAGAGTAAGTGCACACTGCTTCAGTAATGGTGGGATAACTCTTCCGTGTTGATGGATGTGGCTCAATATATTAGGCAGATAGTGATGATTTTATTTGCCACTATGAGCATGTCTAGGGTGTGTAATGAGGAGGTTTCTCTAATGGTAAAATTGCTGTGTTTGCTTGTCAGGATACAAACACCGCCACCTTTTCTGTGAGATCTGGGGCAGTTGTGAATGTCGTATGTATGAGAGTTCAGCTGGTTTATTAATACAGTATCATCCTCTGAGAACTAGGTTTTCGTGATGAATTAAATAATTGATGATGGGGATTTTACTGTGTGCTGATTGTATGTTGACTAGAGAACATGAAAGGAAGGTGTTGGAATGTGTTTGGTTGTCGGTTGAGGAGTTTTAAAGGGAATTAAATGGTATTGGGATGAGGTGGGTATGCTTATTGGTTGTGTGTGTGAAGTTAATAAATCCATGACTGGGAGATTTTGCTTGTTTTGGGTGGTAAATGATAGGGATGGTACTGTAGGTATGTGAGTTGGTCGTTTTAATGGCGAGTAGTAATATGATTAGACCTTATGATGAGGTCAAGTTGTTTGTGAGACATGTTTGTGGTTAGCGGAGGTAGTTAGTAGTTGTGATTGGTTATCGGTGTATCTGTTTACAATGCTGGAGTGGAGGCTGATTACTTGGGCTCCTGGCTTGGACATAGTCATTCTTTGGTCCACTCTAAGGGCCACATCTAAGGGGCCCTTCAGCGAGGTCCTTAGATATGGTGGACCTACGATTTATGTTTACCCATTCCACTCCATTCATTATTTTATAGACCTCTATCATAGATCACCCGCAGTCATCTTTTATCCAAGTTGAAGAGCCCTAACCTTTTAGGCCTTTCCTCATAGGGGTATTCTTCCATTTTTTTAATGCCATCAAGTCAGTGTTGACTCATAGCGACCCAGCTACCTCTGAGTTTTCTTGGCAATGTATCACTGGAAGAAGATTGCCAGCCTTTCCTTCCGAGGCAATGGAGGGTAAAGTGACTTGCCCAAGGTCACAAGGAGTGCCAGTGGGAATTGAACCCTTGATCTTCTGGGTACTAGGCAGTTGCTTTAACCACTAGGCTACTCCTCCACTCTATTCTTCCATACCCTTTACTATTTTGGTCACTCTTCTCTGTACCTTTTCTAATTCTGCTATATCCTTTTTAAAGATATAGCGACCAGAACTACATGCAATTTTCTAGGTGCGGTTGCACCTTGGATCAATACAGAGGCATTATAATATCCTTTATTTTATTCTTTGTTTCTTTCCTTATGATTCCTAGCATTCTATTTGTTTTCTTGGTTACAGCTGCATGCTGGGTGGAGGGTTTCAATCTTTTTCCTGGGTGGTGGTTCCTAAGGTGGAAAGCTGCATCGTGTAACCGTAGTTTGGGTTGTTCTTCCCTAAGTGCATAACTATGCACTTGGCGGCATTAAATTTCATCTGCCATTTGGACATCTGGTCTTCCAATTTATTCAGGTCCTCTTGCAATTTTTCACAATCTTCTCGTGTTTTAAGAACTTTAAATACTTAAATATTTAGGAAAATATTGGATTAGATTTAGCTCATGCTTTTATATATTTAACAAGACACCAGAGACTTATGTAGCAACTACTTGGATGCAGCATTAAGAACAGCATCACTATCGAGTGGCCCTACTAAATACTGCAAGAAACCAATCAAACAGTCTGACATATTCCAGAACAGGGGAGGTTCTTGCTGCCAGTCATTTCATACTAGAGAAAGATTCCTCGAGAGGGAAAAATCCCATTTAATATATAAGCCACTCCTACAGGCAGAATTCTGCCTTTGGTAGCCAGCCATTGCACCATGGCGTTGTAGAGGTAGTCTGCCCTTACGGGCAGGTGTCTCTGGCACCTAGTCAGTGCACTCTAAGGGGGAATAGGAATGTTTTACACTTGGTTACATCATCTTATTTAGAGAGTACAACAGGCTTAGAGCAGCTGCAGAGGAGAGGACAGCAGATGTTGATGCCCGTGCAAACCCTGCCAGCACCCAACTGTCTCACAAGGAGAGCAACTCAGTCTGTAAAGAGGTTCCAGGAGCAACAACCACACCTTCCAGATCACCAGAGCCAGTAGCCTTGCAGAGCAGTTCCAGGGGTCTGCATCTACAGAAGCCACCAGCTTTCAGGAAGAAAAGGAACCCAAGCAACCTTCCTACACCAGTGGTACCAGATCCAACTGTGATATCCAGCACAGCATCAGGGATTTGTGTCTGCCTCACATACAGATTAAGGTAAAATGGGACAAAGTACTATAGAAAAGAGAGGGATTTCCACTTAGAAAAGACCAGCTTAAATACTAAAGGTGCTTGAGAGACAAATAAGTAAAATTCACTAACTGAAGTGAAAGTGGTAAACTGATAAGTGACTGCTCTGCTTAAGATAAAGAGTAATTGAAAAGTTCTCCAGGACCAAGCAGGAAGTCAGTCCTCACATATGGGTGTCATCGGCGCCGATGAAGCCCCAGAGGAGCATTTCCCCAGCTTTCTATGAAAGCCTTTGGGAATGCAGGCACGCATGCGCGGTTCCCTTCCCGCCTAAAGGTGCCATCATACCTCAGTCTCTTTTTTTCCCGAGAAGCCCACAGGACGTGTGTCCCGTCATCCTGGATAAAAGTTGATTTTTTTCGGCGATTCTCGCTGTTTTTTCTCCCAGTTCGACGCTGGTACCCCTCCCGCCGGGTTTGGTACACCAATATCGAGCCCGATTCTTCTTTTTCGGTTTTTGCCCTTCGTGGCTGGCGTTTGCGCCCTTTTTTGTTTTTTTCCCTGGAAGGCCAGTCTTTTGACCTCGCGGGGACTCTTTTTTCCCCGATGGCTTCCAGAGGTTTCAAGAAGTGTGATCAGTGTAAGAAATTAATGTCTCTCACCGACACACACGACTGCTGCCTTCGGTGCCTCGGTCCTGATCACGACCCTAAGTCGTGTGGACCATGTGGGAAGATGTCTTCCAAGGCACTCTGAAGTCGCCAGCAGCAGAAAGAAGGGCGTTTCTCGGACTCAGCCTCCGGCCGGGCCCGGACCTCATCTGAGGCCTCGACATCTCGGGATTCGGATCCCGAGCGCCGAAGCTCCTCGGACAGGGGGACCCCCGACCGGGAACGCAAGAGGAAGAAGCGGCTCGCGAGGGCGTCGTCGTCAGAGGTCCCTGGCTCCTTGGGGCCAGGTCTAAGACCCCTGACCGTCACCCCGGGCCCGTGGAACAAGAGAAGCCTGCCAAAGTTCCTCGCGTGGAACCGGAGTCTGCTGGACACGTAAGCCCCGTAGTCCTCGAGGACTCTCCTCCCAGAGAGCCACCGCCGGGGCCCGAGTCGGTGGCTGCTGCGTCTCCCGAGCTGAGTCTCAGGATGACAGCCTTGGAGAGCAGACTGTCTGCCTTCATGGAGCAGCAGAGGGCACTGATGGCCAGCCTGTCTGGCGCATCTGCCCCGACCACCGGGACATCGACTTCGAAGTCGACCCCGGAGACCGAGCCGATACTCGAGTCCATCATGGCTCGAAGTCGACCTTGGTCGAGGTCTCCCTCAACCTCCCGCTCGGGACCGAGGGCGTTGACGCTGGTGCCTCCGGCGTCGGGGCGGGTGCTCCAGGGCGCCGCGGGGTCGGACCCTGACTCCTCGTTGGACGAGTCCGCCTGGGAGACGGAGGATAAGCAGTCCCCCGATACGTTCAAGACTCGGTGCGTCCCGTCGGACTCACCGCAATCTGAGCCCCGGAGTAAATCCCCTCCGGAGGATACTCGGTTCTCGGAGTTCGTCTGGGATATGGCCACTGCCTTGGCTATTCTGGCGGACCCCGAGGAAGAGCCTCGAGCTGAAGAGCTCGAGGCCCTGCAGTATGACTCTCCTCCGAAGGAGGCCTTTACTGTCCCGGTTCCTTCGATGCTGGAATGGCTCCTCTTCCGGATGTGGGAGGCAACGGCCTCAGTGCCGGTTTTAAGCAAGCGAGTCGACTCGATCTATCGACTCAGAAAGAGCCCTGGCTGTCAAAAGGCACAGCTACCACACCATTCCATGGTTGTGGAATCGGCCATGCATCGTCTGAAGAGCCAGAAGATGCACTCTGTGGTGCCCCCCGGCAGGGAGGCCCGAAACTTTGATGACGTCGGTAGAAAGTGCTTCCAGGGCTCGATGCTTGCTTGCCGTGTCCAGTCTTACCAGCTGTACATGGGCATGTACTTGCGGGACCTGGCCAAGGAGTTGGCCGGGTTCTCTGCTGGACTCTCCGGGGAACCCTTGCAGAGATTCAAGTCCTTGTCCTCGGGGATTCGGGACTGCTCGAAGTTCATGTCCCGCGCCGCCTACGATGGCTTCGAGGCTTCGGCCCGAGTTGCGACAGCCGGCATCGCGGCTCGATGCCAGGCATGGCTGCAGTCACCGGACCTCGAGCCATGGGTTCAGGACAAGTTGGTCAATGTCCCTTGCCAAGGTGAAAACCTTTTTGGCAAGCCCATGACCGAGAAGGCCGCCCAGCTCGAAACAGAGCACCTTACATGGACAAAGCTGTCTAGAAAGACCTCTGCCCCTTCTCATAAAAAGAAGGGCTCGGGTAAAAAGCCCTTTTACCCGAGGAAGGGCACTGCCTACAAACAGTACCCTCAATATCAGGCTTCCCAAGCTGCCCCCCAAGGTCAGCAAGCCAAGGGGCAGGGTAATGGGCCCCGTAGGCAGAGGACCCCCAAGCCTCCGGCCCCTGCTCCCACTCAGCAGGGTGGGGGTTTTTGACTCCTTGAGTGTAGCCTCTCCATCCCTGCTCTCCCAACCCTGCACAGGAGGTCGCCTCGCCCTCTTTGCCCACCAGTGGCCCCTCATCACCGGGGACAGTTGGGTGTTGGACATAGTCCACAGAGGCTATGCCCTGCATTTTCACCAACTGCCTCCTCCATACTTTCCAGGGGAGCCTCCAAGGCCTCCCCTGCACACAGACCTTCTCCTTCAAGAGCTTCAGGGTCTGTTGGTGGACAGGGCGGTGGAGCCTGTGCCTCCCCACTTGCACGGTCACGGATTCTACTCCAGGTATTTCCTGGTACCCAAAAGAACCGGTGGCCTTCGACCCATTCTGGATCTCAGAAACCTCAACAAGTTCCTCGAGAAAGAAAAGTTCAAGATGCTTACTCTTGGAACACTTCTGCCCTACCTCCACAGCAGGGAGATTGGCTATGCTCCTTAGATCTAAAGGATGCGTACACTCACATCCTCATTCATCCAGACCACAGAAAGTACCTCAGGTTCATTGTGGGAGGAAACCATTATCAGTACAGAGTACTGCCTTTTGGCCTCACCTCCGCTCCCAGGGTCTTTACCAAATGCCTAGCAGTGGTGGCGGCCTACTTGAGAAATCAGGGAATCTTTGTCTTCCCCTATCTGGACGACTGGCTCATCAGGGTCAGACATGCCAGGAGGCCAGACAAGCCACCCTCAGAACTATAGCTCTTCTTCAAAGCCTGGGGTTTGTCATAAACTTCGCAAAGTCCACTTTGCTCCCCTCCCAGAACTTGGAGTTCATAGGAGCAAGGCTGGACTCCCTGCTAGCAAAGGCTTTCTTGCCAGCAGACAGAGCCCAAAGACTGATAAACTTAGCAAAGCAGTTTCTCAGCACGTCTCTGGTCTCCGCCAGACTCTGCCTAAGGCTGCTTGGCCACATGGCTTCGACAGTGCATGTGACCCACAATGCCAGGCTCCATATGAGGCCTGCACAGTGGTGCCTTCGGACTCAGTAGTCACAGGCAGCCTCAGACACAGGATAAGGGTGTCCAGACAATTTCTGACCTCCCTCAACTGGTGGCTGCACCCACCCAATCTACTAAAGGTGGCGCCTTTTCAGATTCCTGGCTACATGGTGGTACTGACCACAGCCGCCTCCCTGCAGGGCTGGGGAGCTCATTGTCTAGGCAAATGCACCCAGGGCCTCTGGTCTCCTTGGGAAGCTGCACAGCAGATCAATCTCCTCGAACTCAGAGCTATTTGATTAGCACTCAAAGCTTTCTCTCCTGCCCTGGCTCATCAATCTGTCCTGGTTCAGACAACCAAGTAGCCATGTTTTATGTGAACAAACAGGGCGGGACTGGGTCCAGAATCCTTGGTCGGGAGGCTCAGGACCTTTGTTCAATTGCCCTCAAGCACAACATGCTCCTCAAGGCTGTGTACCTTCCAGGCCAGGACAACTACTGGCCGACAGGTTAAGCAGAATTCTGCAGCCCCACGAGTGGCAGCTGCATACTTCAGTAGTTCAGAGGATCTTCCTAAAATGGGGTCTCCCTTTGGTAGATCTCTTTGCCAGCCCAATCTACAATCAACTGCCAAAGCTCTGCTCCAGGCAACCGCATCCTCTGAGAATAGCAGCAGATGCTTTTCTGATTCCATGGTCTCAGGGCCTCCTGTATGCGTTTCCTCACACGCCCTTGGTGGCCCGAACTCTCTTCAAAATTCTTCAGGACAAGGCCTCGGTCCTGCTGGTGGCTCCCAGGTGGCCAAGACAGCCTTGGTTTCCTCTTCTGCTTCAACTGGCGGTGGATCCCCCACTGCCTCTGGGGTTGCAACCCGAACTTCTCTCACAGGAGCAGGGTTCCCTTCTGCACCCCAATCTCAAAGCTCTCAATTTGATGGCCTGGAGGCTGCAAGGGTAGTTTTGGCTCCCTGGGGCCTACCTCAGGAAGTTGAGGAGATTGTCCTAGCCTTTAGAAAACAGTCCACTAGGAAAACCTATGCTCTCAAATGGAAAAGGTTTTCTGTGTGGTGTCAGCTACGTACAGAGGATCCTTTCTCCTGTACTGTGCCAGTAGTGCTTCAGTACTTACTGCACTTATCAAATCAGGGACTTAAGTCCAATTCTGTTCGGGTCCACCTCTCAGCTCTAGCAGCTCACCACTCACTGGTGGAGGGACATTCTCTGTCAGGTCACCCCTTGGTGTCCCGCTTTCTCAGGGGCTTGCTTTTGCTCAAGCCTCCAATCCGTCCTCCTGCCCCTGAGTGGGAGTTGAATGTGGTCTTGCAGCAACTGACTCGCCCACCTTTTGAGCCGATGGCTACTTGTCCACTACGCTTCCTATCCTGGAAGACACTCTTCCTGATAGCCCTTACCTCGGCTAGGCGAGTGAGTGAGCTTCAGGCCCTGGTCTGTGATAGGTCTTACACCAGGATTTATAGGAACAGGTAGTCCTCAGGACTCATCCCAAGTTCCTCCCAAAGGTTGTCTCCTCTTTCCACCTCAATCAGGAGGTGGTTCTTCCAACATTCTTCCCTAGGCCTCATGCAAGCCAGGCTGAAGCAGTCCCGCATACTCTGGACTGTAGGAGGGCCTTATCCTTCTACCTTGACCGTACGCAGGGGCATAGGAGGGCTACTCAGCTCTTCGTATCCTTTGACCCCAATAAGTTGGGGTTGACTGTGTCCAAGCGTACCTTGTCCATCTGGGTGGCTGACTGTATCACCTGGGCTTACAAGGCGGCTGACCTTCCTTTGCAGGGTCGGGTCACAGCCCATCGTGTTAAGGCAATGGCTGCCTCAGTGGCTCATCTCCGCTCTGTGCCCTTGGTAGACATCTGCAGGGCTGCAACTTGGTCTTCAAGCCAGACTTTTGCGGCCCATTACTGTCTGGAGAGGGAGTCCCGTAGGGACAGTGCTTTTGGCCAGGCAGTACTCCGGAATCTCTTTGAGGTTTAGGCAACTCCTGCCCTCTGTTGGGCTACCGGTGGAGGTTGTGTCCTTGGAAAGCCTTTCTTTCCTGCTGTGACTAGAGGGAGTTGTTCAGCCTGGGTTCCTCGGTAGCCCAGAGCTAGGGAGTCATCCATATGTGAGGACTGACTTCCTGCTTGGTCCTGGAGAAAGAGTAGTTACTCACCTCTAACAGGGGTTCTCCAGGAGCAGCAGGAATCAGTCCTCACAACCCTCCCTCCTCCCCTGGGAGTTGCAGTTGTACATAGTTTATTTTTTCATTTTTGTGTGCTGTTCTTAGCTATGTTATTTGACTGAGGTATGATGGCACCTTTGGGAGGGAAGGGAACCGCGCATGCGTGCCTGCATTCCCAAAGGCTTTCATAGAAAGCTGGGGAAATGTTCCGCTGGGGCTTCATCGGCGCCGATGACACCCATATGTGAGGACTGATTCCTGCTGCTCCTGGAGAAAGCACAGTTACTTACCTGTAACTGGTGATCTCCGGAACAGCAGGAATTAGTCTTCACATGTGGGAGACGTCTCCGACGGAGCCCGCACGGGAATGCTCCCCAGCATCCAATCAGAAAGCCTTTGTGAGCATCCCCCGCGCCTGCGCGGTGGCTTCCCGCCCTTCCTACTGCCTCTCCCCAGTTGAGTTTGATAGCTGAGCCGGAAGGAGAGAAGAGGAAGGAATAGAGAAAAATTGAGATACAACTCTCCTAGGGGAAGTGGGCGGGTTGTGAAGACTAATTCCTGCTGTTCCGGAGATCACCTGTTACAGGTAAGTAACTGTGCTATCTCCAGGAACAAGCAGGAATGAGTCTTCACATGTGGGGACTCCCTAGCTTAGGATGCCCGGGGAGATCCCATAAGCGCAGCCCAGGACGGGATGGCATTTGCCCAGCCTGAATCTCTGGCATCCCCCGAGGGATGGAGGGCAGGAGTTGAATAGAGGAACAGCGAATCCAAAGACTACGGAGGCAAGTCTTTAGAGTGCAGAACAGGTACCATTAGGATACAGCAAAAAAAACCCCAGGCTACGGGAGTAGTCAGAGGAGTGCATGAAGAGAATCATTAAGCATTTAATGAGTAAATGACCTAGTACCATATAGAGCTTACCGGCCATTAAGTTTTAATGAATTAATGGTTTAGAGCCCTGTACTGCTTACCCACCGGGTTGTCGGAAGTAGTCCTGTGATGAAGGCACTGTAGACGCAGTAGCGAGGTCATCAAGGAAACTTCACCGCAGCGAGGAGGAAGTTCCAAATCCGGAAGGCCATGAGATCCAGGCGTCAGCTGGGTCAGGAGAAGGATGGCAGGTCTTCCAGGGGGCTCACGGCAAGCTGAGCACTCCCTTAGGAGTAGAGTCCATAACTCAGAGGACTAACAGTGGAAGACAGGCCGAACTAGAGAGCCTATCCCAGAGAAGAGTAGAGGTGTACCCCGGAGCAGAAGGGGTACACAGTCTGCCCTAGCGAGAGACAAGGGTCCGGACCTCCGGGAGGAGGACCTAACTGAAAAAAAAAGGAGCTGTTGACTTCACAGCAGTAGGGTACCACCAGTCCGCGGGCCGATCGGGAAATAGGCAGGCGGACTGGCCGGACCCCCGGGGGGGGGGGGGGGGGGAGTACCGGCCATAGGGGGAAAAAAGGCGGTAGAACACAGGTACTGTGGGGATCCCCCAAAGGCGCCTGCCAAGCAGGTGATATCTAGTATATCTAAGCCGGTGGACATGGGGACGCCCCCTCCGGTACTAACGCAGGCACGCCGGGGGGCCTGCCTCCATGAGCAGCACCCAGGTAAGGCGGATCTGCCATCGATCCCCAGAACGTCCACCTGGAGAGGTGGCCGCAAGATCCGTCAGGGGAGGGATCTTTCCCGGAGGGCAAGGGCAGATCGGCGAGCTAAGAGAGCGGTAGCGTGGGGGACGGAGGATAGCATAAGTCCGGTAGAATGCCGCAGGGGTTGGAGGCCCTATATGTGTCCCCAGGACCTGCACGTAGAACCTGTCCCCCGCACAATCGGGGGACATGAGGGGATAGTCCCTGGTGAGGGGAATTCCGGTACGGAAGCAATCAGCAAGAGAATACTGGCTGAGAGGGGTTCGGGGACGTACCGAAGAGTAAGTAGGGTGACCGTGGGCCATAGCTATCACGGCGTAAGGTGGTCTCCTTTTCCCACGGAGGAGAAGACCTGAACCCCTAGATAAGTCCCCGAACCATTTTCCAACTGAACGAGCCCCAGAGTAGAGCTCTATTCTAAACTTCTGGTAAGGAGGTTAAGTGCAGGCAGCCGCCCACCTGAGTCTAAAAATGCTTAGTATGAGAGTCTGGCGCGGGCCCGGGGACATCAATCCGGGGTGAGAGGTCCCTTGCTTGGGCGCGCCTGGAGGGTGGGCGGAGGGCTGACATTTCCTCTTCCTAGGGAAGGGGGTCTGGAGAGGCGTTTACCACCGCCGGGGGGGAGCCGGGCCCTAGGCTGGCTGCTAACTCTGGGAAGGTTAGCGAAGCACTGTGCGACCTGACGTAAGGCTTCGCTATTGAAGAGGTGATCTCCGTCGCAGGGAGAATTACCCAGGTTGTGCTGTGCCCGTTTACACAACTCGGACGCCTGCAACCATGCTGTACGGCATGCTCTAATGGCAACAGCAGAGGCTCTGCTGACGGACCGGAAGGAGTCCAGTGAAGCACGAGAAAAGAACCCGGAGATATTCCTGCAGTGATAAAGAAGCAGGGAATATTCAAAGGCCTTGGTTGCAGATACGAAGGTGGATAACCGAGATAACCTCTCGGTGACCTCCCGAAGCGACAGACTCATATAAAATATATATGAAATAATTCGGGCCGCCAGCATAGACGTTTGGACGGCTTGACGTCCTAGAGTATCTAGCGTCTTCGAGGCGCGGCCTGGAGGGCGAGAAGCATGCTTCTCCTTGCTTCCGGCCTTCCTCAGCGCCGATTCCACCACAATGGACTGATGTGGAAGCTGGTGCTGCCGAAAACCCGGGGACGGAGGCACCCGGTACAGAGCCTGCATCTCAGTCGACGGCGCCGGAACCCTCAAAGGCGACCGCCAAGCCCCCAGCAGGAGATCCTGCAGGGAGGGATGCAGAGGAAGCATCACGGCTGCCTGTTCCGCAGGGCCTGGGCTCGGGTCCGGGATAGCCAGCAAGTCCGCCATGTCAAGGAGGAAATCCTGAAAAGGCAGCTCTGCCGGAGCAGTTATGGCGGGAGAGGCCGCCAGGGCACTAAGAGGCCGCTCGGGCCGATGCCCGCTGGGCAGAGGAGGGGACCAACCGACCCGGATCGGGGCAGTCAACATGGCGTCGTCGGCTCCTGGAATTGATTCCAAGCTAGGCATCGAAGAGGTCGATGGCGCCGATGGCGCCGCAGGAATCGGCCTCGGCCCCGAACCCGGGGGCAGCGCTTCCCCCCGTGACTGGAGCGAATCCGCGGCCGCCGGAGGGCAGGGGCCAGCGGTCTCTGCTCTGCGCTGCGGGAGGGGACAGGGGCCGATCCCGAGACGTGCCGTGGCCAGGCTTTCAAGGCTGGACAACGACTCCAGGCTGGGCATCGAACCGAGCAAGGAGATCGACTCCTTCCTCGAGGACCCCGGCGGGAGCGACCGCGCCGGTGGTGGAGATCCCGGAGCGCGGATCGGAACCGCGCCGACCGGTGCCACGAGCATCAAGGGCCCCCGAGGACGGTGCTCGGTGGAGAGGGGGTCATCTGACGCCGGTGCCGATCGGCGGGTGCTGCCCGATGCCGGGCCCCCTCTCGAACCCGTCCTACCCGGAGGGAAAACCTGCCAGGGCATACGGCCCGTCCCCGAGGGGAGCCAGGTCACCCGACGACGAGTCCCTGCGGGGGGGGGGAAGCCTGCGGTGGGATCGAGGCGAACGAAGACCCCGAGGCCCCTTTTCTAGGAAAGGGCGGGGCCCTCGACGGCCACGTCGATGCCGGGGGTGGCCCGTGTGCTGGTCGACACACCCCGAGGTCCCCGGGGAAGGTTGATGGTGGTTCCTTGAGCTCGACGCCCCTGCCGTCGCCGGCGGAGTGGCGCCGCTCAAAACCGGTACCGCCCTTGCGCAGGGCTGGGGTACCGGCGACCCAGCTCGGGTCGAAGCGAGCGGCTCCGAGGGGAGCGGGGCCAGGAGATCATCCCCGGTGAGGGGTGGAACCATCGACGCCGGCGCGTTTGAAGCGGGTACCGCCTCCGCGCATGGCCGGAACGCAGGGCCAGGCTGTGTCGAGCCGATCGGCCCCAGAGGTGCCGAGGGCAGTGGCTGGTGATCCCCGGTGGGGAGCGAGTCACTCGACGCCCACGGGTCGACACCACCCAAAGCGGATACTACCCCCGTAGGGACGCCATACCGGCGCGAGTCGGTCGGCCCCGGAGGCGCCGAGGACCGCAGCTGCCAATCCCCGGTGAGGAGAGGGACGCTCGACACCGGCGCCGATGGGTCGGTACCGCTCGTAGCGGGTACCACCCCTGCGCATGGCAGTGATGGAGGAACGCCCGGCTGGACCGAGTCGATCGGCCCCGGAGGCGCCGAGGACAGCAGCCGACGATCCTTGGTGAGGAGCGGAACGCTCGACACCGACGCCGATGCCGGGGTCTCAGTACCGCCCGGAGCGGGTACCACACCCGAGCATGGCTGGGATGTAGGGAGGTCAGACCCGGTCGAGTCGATCGGCCCCGGAGGCGCCGATGACACCAGCTGACGATCCCTGGCGAAGAGTGGAACACTCGACGCCGATGCCGGGGAATCGGCACCGCTCGAAGTGGGTACCTCCCTCGGGCATGGCTCGGGAATGTTCTGTGAGGAGCAAACCTCAGGAACATCCCGAAACCCCGTAAATGCTTTGGAGCCCGAGGACTCCTGCCGGGGTATATTAGTTAAGGGGGACTTGAGGGGTCGGCTGGAGCTGTCGCCATGCCGCGCATGAGACTCGCCCCTCAAGACTCGGCTAGTCTTAACAGACTGTTGTGTGGATACCTGATCCTGGAGAGAAGCACGACCCGACAACCGCGCGTTGGGCGCAAAGACGTCGTCGAGGGATATCCGAAAAAGGGAGGGTCTTCTCCCGACACTGTAGCCCGGGGGATCCGGGAAAGAAGGGTCAGGCCCCAAACAGGAGAGGCACCAGGCATTGGAGTCCAATTGGAAAATCAGGTCCCCACAGTGAGGGCACTGCTAGGGAGAAGAAGGCTCCATGCTGTAAGCCCGGTAGGCCTCGGCGCACAGAGGGGAGGGTCCCTCCGGGCGACCGAAAATAAATGAAATTTAAATGAAAATTAATTGAAAAGAAAGAAAGAAAGGGGCACAGAGGTGCCACAGTCGGCGGGAAATGCCGCGACTACAGAAACAAGAACAAAGGAAAAAATTTCTGCGGTGGCAGGAGGGACGTCCTGCCTGCTCCGCGGAAAACGAAAAACTGGGGAGAGGCAGTAGGAAGGGCGGGAAGCCACCGCGCAGGCGCGGGGGATGCTCCCAAAGGCTTTCTGATTGGATGCTGGGGAGCATTCCCGTGCGGGCTCCGTCGGAGACGTCTCCCACGTGTGAAGACTCATTCCTGCTTGTTCCTGGAGATCACCTGTTACAGGTGAGTAACTACTCTTTATTACCCTTCCTTCAAACAAAGAAAAGAAAGGAATAAATCTGCTTGTAATCAATTTTGCATAAGAGGAAGGAATTACCTGCTTGTAATATAATTCTTGTTCATTGTTCCTGCCAATTGTTATTTCTCCAGTGAACCTACCCTTGGTTTAGAACATAATTTCTGGCTTGAACTAATTTATTTGAGAAGGGAATGGTGCGAGTATCAAGTGCCAAGGACCTCCTGGTTTATACCAGTCCACAATCAAGAGAACTCGGATACTTAAAAATTTGTGAGCTTCAGAGTAAAGGCTAAGTAAAAAGCTCATAGGACTGGTGTGCTCCCTTGTCTGATAAGCAGTTGAAGTAACCAAGGACCACACAGAAAGGGGGTTATGCTTAAAAGACTAACTGTTCAGAATTATTTCAAAGAAATTGAAAGATGTGGAATGTTGGTCCATCTCCACTTGACAGAATTACAACTTTAAAAATGATTATTATGCTAAAGCTATCTTATTTCCAAGATCATTGAGATTCCCAAGAAAGTATTACAAAAACTAAAAGAACATATTCCTAAATGTATTAGGAATTAGAAAACAACTAGGGTCTCCAAAAGCACTATATTCTTGGATAACCTCAAATGTGGATTGGGATCCCCAACTTAATAAAGTATCATGTTGCTTGCCAATTACATGTGATTTTTAAATTGATGGAATAAGGGGAATAAAATGCAAGTTAAAATGGAACAAACTCGGGAAAGCAAAAATAAAATTAGAATTATATAAACTGATTCAAAACAAAGATGTAACATGAAAAGAGAAAACACACATGTAAATAAAGCTTTAAAAGTCTGGGACTACTATAGAAGAAAAAGTTTATTTTTCTTCAAGATCCATCAGCTTTAGCTTATATAATTGAAAACCCAAATACCCTTCCAGATTTGAATCTTCAAAATTATGGAAGATAAAAAGTCTATTTAATATGGAGTAATTAAAGATGGAAAAATGTGAGCTTTCTAATTAAGACTATTTTTTTCTATATTGCCATATGCTACAGCATTCAAGGCGGTATTCAACGATATTTAAAACACACATATTATAATACTCAGAACTTAAACCATACTCACAGAGTGCATTCCTATCAATACCTGCTTTACTCCTTCATTGCCTAGCTATTCAACTTGGGAACAGAAAAGGCTTTTTTTTAGATATTCTAGAGGTCATTTATTATGCATATAGATATATAAAACATTATCTTCAAGGGAGAAAAAGTTTTTGCCATTTACTTGTGAGATGTCAGCTGAAACCTGCTGCAGAATTAGCATCAAATATATGTAAATTAATAATTTTCTTTCTTTGAATACTACTAGATCAGTCCAAACAAACAGGTTATGTCCCCTTGCCAGCAGATATTGGAGACAGAGAACATTAGAATTTTCCAGTGACCTCATCACTGGTATAAGGAGTGGTGCAGATAGAACATGTGTCAGTATGATCATAACCAAGCACAACCATTCACCCAGAATAACAAAACATACCAAAAAACTACCACCCCGAGGAATTACTCCTGTAGGTCAGAGGAACCCACAAGGAAAAGGAATGGTTTGTCCACATTTTCCTACCCTAGCCCAAGGGGAAAGCACGAGGATAGAAGCAGATTCACTCTCAAGCGGGAAGAGGGGGAGCTACAATCTTCTGTGGGAGGGTCCTGGACTGGTCTAGCAGGATGCCAGGAAAGAAAATTATCAGTAAGTTAAATTTCTCCATTCTTCTCATCCTGCTAGCCCAGGATGTAACTAAGCTATGCCCTAACCTGAGAGGGAGGAAGAGACAACTGCTCTAAGGATAGCAGCCTCAAAGGCCTAATCTGCCATTGCCTGAACATCCAACAATGTTGTTTCATGAAAGTACTCAAAGAGGACCAAGTGGCTGCCCTGCAAATGTCCATGCTGGGGTCACAGCCATAAATTCCACCCAAGATGAAGCCTCAGCCTGGGTAATGTGTGCCTGGAGACCCTCGGGACTACCTTATCCTTCAAAATGTATGCTAAATCAATGGTCTCCCATTCACCTACCTGGAGTGGATTTGGAGGCTGCCTCGCCTTTGCGAGTCCCTCAAAAAAGTACAAATTGTTGATCTGACTTACAAAATGGATTTGTCACAAAATGCAATAGAATTCTGCGAATAACCACATTGAGGTCCTTGTCTTTCCCCTGGCACTCCTCCTTGGAGAAGGGTCAGACATAAGATCACCTTATTAATATATGAAGAGAGGACATGACTTTCGGCAAAAAGGATAGCACCTGCTAAAAAAGGACTGCGCCTTGGTGTTCCTGCATGTTGCATGAGATCTAACAATGGATGCCTCCAATGAACTACAATCTGTGGTAAAACCTCAATTGCCAATTTGAATTCTCCCAGATCCAGAGTGTGATGACTGAGAAAGACCGCCTCGACATTCTCCTCTCTGGCAATCTGAACCATTGAGATTGAGTGAAGGTGCCACTCTGAATACTAGTAAAACTGCAGCATCTCCTGAGCCACAATAAAACTCTTGGTAACATAGTAACACAGTAACATAGTAAATGACGGCAGATAAAGACCAGCATGGTCCATCCAAACTGCCCAGCAAATATACGGCAAGAGTAGGTGCACCCGTCGCTCTGTGCAGGCCACCCCTCCCCATGTCTTTGTTTAGGGGTGGACTCACCACTCCATGTAGGACACCCCTAATTGTTGAGAAGTTAGATGGTTCAGTTTATTTAGTTTTTATCCTGTTGCTATAAAGAGATCCGCAGTGCTTGTCCCATGCTGTTTTGAATTCCGTCACAGTGTTTGCCCCACCACCTCCATCGGGAGAGCATTCCAAGCATCCACCACCCTTTCAGTGAAAAAAATATTTCCTGACATTGCCTTTCAATTTTCCACCTTGCAACTTCATGTTATGCCCACTAGTTTTGCAGCTTCCCCGTCTTTGGAAGAGGTTTGTTTGTTCATCGTTCCTCTTTAAGTATTTAAAGGTCTGAATCATATCTCCCCTATCCCTCCTCTCCTTCAAAGTGTACATATTTAGGTCTTCAAGTCTCTTCTCATAGGGTTTCTTATGCAGGCCCCAAATCATTTTGGTCGCCTTCCTCCGAACAGTTTCCAGTCTTTTTACATCTTTTGCAAGATATGGTCTCCAAAACTGAACACAGTATTCCAAATGAGGCCTCACCAGTGACTTGTACAGTGGCATAAGTACCTCTTCCTTTCTGCTGGTAATTCCTCTCTGTATGCAGTCCAACATCCTCCTGGCTTTTGCCACCGCCTTGTCGCACTGCTTTGCCACCTTGAGATCATCAGAGATAATCACACCAAGGTCTTTCTCCAACCATGCACACCAACCTCTCGCCCCCTATTGCGTACATTTCCCTTGGATTTCTGCTACCTAAGTGCATGACACTGCACTTTTTCACATTAAATCGGAATTGCCAAGCATTAGACCATTCTTCCAGCTTTTGTAGATCTTTCCTCATGTTATCCACTCCCTCGGGGAGTCCACTCTGTTGCAAATTTTTGTCTCATCTGCAAAAAGACAGACTTTTCCATTCAGTCCTTCAGCCATATCCCTCACAAATACATTGAACAGTGCCGGGCCCAGGACCGAACCCTGGGGCACCCCGCTAATCACCTTCCTTTCATCCGAGTGAGCTCCATGTACCATCACCTTCTGTCATCTGTCAGTCAACCAATTTCTAATCCAGTTCACCATCTTGGGACCCATCCCCAAGTTACTGAGTTTATTGACAAGCCTGCTATGAGGAACAGTATCAAAGGCTTTGCTGAAATCCAGGTAGATGACATTCATCGCATGCCCCTGATCTAGTTCCTTGGTCACCCAGTGAAAGAACTCAATCAGATTTGTTTGGCAAGACTGTCCTTCAGTAAAACTATGTTGCCTCAGATCTTGCAACCTGTTGGTTTTGAGAAAGTTCACTATTCGCTCTTTCAGGAGCGCCTCCATTACTTTTCCCACCACCGAGGTAAGGCTCACGGGTCTGTAGTTTGACGCTTCTTCCCTGTCACCACTTTTGTGTAGAGGTACGACATCAGCCATTCTCCAGTCCTGAGGAACCTCTCCTGTTTCCAAGGATCTGTTGAATACATCCTTTAACGGCCCTTCAAGAACCTCTCTGAGCTCTTTCAGTATCTTGGGATGTATCCCATCCAGTCCCATGGCTTTGTCCACTTTCAGTTTAGCAAGTTGTTCCAACACCTCATCTTCCTTTTTTATATTTTTATATTTGGGAGTCACAGCTGGTCCATCTCCAGGATTTTCTTTAGTAAAAACAGAGTAGAAGTATTTGTTTAGCAATTTCACTTTTTCTATGTCACTTTCCACGAGTCCTTTCCCAGCACTTCTGAGTCCTGCAATTCCAACTCTGATCTTCTTCCTTTCCCGAATATACCTGAAGAAATTTTTGTCACCACCCTTAACATCTTTAGCCATCTTTTCCTCTGCCTTTGATTTTGCTATCCATATTTCTCTTTTTGATTCTTTTGAGTTTGATCCTGTATTCATTTCTGTGTTCTTCTGTTTGCAAGCTTTTGAATTTTGCGAAAGCTGTGTTTTTTGCCTTTATTTGAGCAGCCACTTCTTTGGAAAACCAAATAGTTTTCCTTCTCCTCTTGTTTTTATTTACTTTTTTTTACATATTTATCTGTTGCCCCTTTTATTGCCACCTTTAGTTTAGCCCATTGCAATTCCACTTCCCTTATCTCCTTCCACCCTATCATCTCCTCCTTTAGGTACTCGGCCATTTTTTTGAAGTTTAGGACTTTGAGCTTGCTATGTTTGACCTGTACCTTGGCTTTTATCTCAAACCACACCGTTTGATGAGCGTTGTTGCTCACATGGGGCACTCAAGCAGACATTCGACATGCTATCACCGTTGGTGAGCACTAAATCCAGTGTTGAGCTTTCCCTGGATAGTTCCATGACCATTTGTCTAAGTGATGCATCTTGGAGAGCATCTACAATTTTTTTGCTTCTTTCCAGATGTGCAGGAGTAATCCAATCCACATCAGGTAGTTGACATACATCACCATGGTGGCATTATTAGACCATAACTGGACCACTGCTCCATCCGGTGAGTACCTAAAGTGAAGCAGGGCCAAATGGATCACTCCCTCCTCCAGCCGGTTGATTGACTGGGTCACCTTGTGAGAAAACCAGCACACTTGAGTCATCTGGCCCAGACAATGGGCCCCACAACTAGAGGGGCTCGCATAGGTGGTCAGAACAACCCACTATAGGGGATCCAACTCCACCCTCTCCAAGAGCTATTTGTGAAGAGTCCACCAGGCAAGCTCCTTGCCACTGAAGGGAGCAGAGGAAGGTGAAAATTGAAATTCTGAGAAACAAGAGACCACAAGAAGAAGAGAGAGCACTGCAGTGCCTGTACATGGGCCCATGCCCATGGCTGCCACAGACCCCAAGAGTTGCAGGCAATCCCATATTCTGTGCATGCTTAGAGCTTGAAAAGAACAGTTCTACTCTATGAGCTTCAGAAATCAGTTCTCCTTGAGAAACACTATCCTGGTGAGAATCAAAGTGGGCCCTTAAGTACTTGATAGAATGAGAGGGAACCAAATTGCTCTTAACATAGTTCATAACCCATCTGAGCTTCTCCAAGCACTGAACCACTTGGGGAAAGGCTGCCCGACTGTCCTCCAACTTGGCTCAAATGAGTCAGCTGTCAAGATAGGGATGGACCCTGATACCCTTCTGCCATTGCATCGCCACTACTACCACCATGACGTTGGAAAAGATTCTGGGAGTAAACATCAGTGCCTGAAACTGGAAAGGTCACGCCAGGATGGAAAACTGCAGGAAACATTCCTGATCGTCCTGAATAGGGATATGTAAGTATGCTTCAGCTAAATCAAGGGAAGAGAGAAACTCCCTTCTCCTGACCATCTGAATCACAGAATCACTACAAGACCTCAGGCAACTATTGACTCCGAGATTGAGCACCACAAAGTAAACAGAATACCCGCCCCATCTATCTCAGCTGGGGGCACTGGGGTGATCACCCACAACTGCAGAAGCCTCTTCAGAGTGATCTCTACCACTGCTCTTTTTAGTTGCTAATTATAAGGAGAGGTTACAAATACATCCAACATTGGATGGCACATTCCCAAATGTACTTCATAAAGTTAAATAAGAGACTTCATCAAATTTAACATATTGCAACATTTAAACATTAGCCAACGAGTAACAGCCTCAGCAAAGACTCACTGATAAAGCAAAATCAGGAGTACATATAATATCAATGGCTGTCACTCGCTCATCATATCTATCAAGATTCACAGAGTAGTATTCAAAACTATAATCTCATTGGACATTCAAACTCCATTTATATCATCAAGTCCGTGAATCAAGTCCGTGAATCAAGATGAAATTGATATTTATATCATCAAGTCCGTGAATCAAGATGAAATTGAATACCCCTGAGGGGTATTCAATTTCATCTTGATTCACGGACTTGATGATATAAATGGAGTTTGAATGTCCAATGAGATTATAGTTTTGAATACTACTCTGTGAATCTTGATAGATATGATGAGCGAGTGACAGCCATTGATGTTATATGTACTCCTGATTTTGCTTTATCAGTGAGTCTTTGCTGAGGCTGTTACTCGTTGGCTAATGTTTAAATGTTGCAATATGTTAAATTTGATGAAGTCTCTTATTTAACTTTATGAAGTATCATTTTTGAGGCTTTGATATTGGCTTTTTGGGTCTTGTGAGTTACATTCCCAAATATAGCCATGCCAGTTGATGTCCAAGACCCACTGATCTGCTGTTATTTGGGTCCACTCTGGGTAAAATAGGCAAAGTCATCTGCCCAGCAGGGCCCTTGGAGTGGGACCCATAGCCCCTCATTGAACAGCTCAGGAGGTATCAGTACCCAAGGAGCTGTCTCTACCTTTTTAGATGTACGAGCCCCTCAAAGGGTTACAACTTGGTCAGAAACTTTCCAGAATGAGAAGAGAACTGCCTTCCTGGCCAGTAGTGCCTGGACTCATGCTTACAAAAGTGTGATGAAGATCTCTTGAAAGACTTATCCTTAACCAGTTTCGAAGTACTTCCCAAATAACTTGCCTCTGAATGGCAGTTTAGCGAGAGAGGCCTCAGAGGCCACATCTGTCGACCAGTTCCACAACCAGAGCCAGCACTGGGCCACATTGGCCAAAGAGCGTAGTTACTCACCTGTAACAGGTGTTCTCCAGGAGCAGCAGGAATCAGTCCTCACTTATGGGTGACGTCGGCGCCGACGGAGCCCTCGCGGAGCAATTTTCCCCAGCTTTCAAAGAAAGCCTTTGGGAATTGCAGCGCGCATGCGCGCGGTCGTCTTCCCGCCCGAAGGTGCCATCTTAGCCAGTCAGATGACATAGCTAAAAAGACAGCATAAAAATTTGCAAAAAGAACATAAGCAGACGATTGCAACTCCAAGGGGAGGAGGGAGGGTAGTGAGGACTGATTCCTGCTGCTCCTGGAGAACACCTGTTACAGGTGAGTAACTACGCTTTCTCCAGGACCAAGCAGGAAGTCAGTCCTCACTTATGGGACTCCCAAGCTCAAGGCTACCGGAGACCCTAAGCACAAAAATGAGCTCCCTCTAGCTCAGCAGCACAGAAGGATAGAATCTTCGCTGAATTATCACCCACCGGTAGCCCACATCCGGGATGGAGGGTAGGAGTTGCTCAGACCTCAAAGAGATCACGGAGGACTGCCTGTCCGAAAGCACTGTCCCTACGGGACTCCCTCTCGAGACAGTAATGGACCGCAAAAGTCTGGCTCGACGACCAAGTAGCGGCCCGGCAGATGTCTGCCAGCGGAACAGAGCGGAGGTAAGCCACTGACGTGGCCTTTGCCCGAACGCAATGAGCCGTGACTCGACTTTCTAAGGCGAGTCCGGCTGCCCCATAAGCCCAAGAGATACAGTCCGCAACCCAGATGGACAGAGTACGCTTGGAGACCGGGAGTCCCAATTTATTGGGGTCAAAAGACACAAAAAGCTGAGCAGCTTTACGGTGCTCCCGCGTACGGTCAAGGTAGAAGTTCAATGCCCTTCTACAGTCCAGGGTATGGAGGACCGTCTCAGCTCGGCTGGAGTGTGGTCTGGGAAAGAAGGTTGGAAGTACCACCTCCTGATTGATGTGAAAAGGGGAGACCACTTTAGGCAGAAACTTTGGGTGAGTCCGTAGGACTACCCTATTCTTGTAGAACCGAGTGTAGGGGGGATCAGACACGAGGGCCTGCAATTCACTTACGCGCCTAGCGGAAGTGAGGGCTATCAAGAACAGTGTTTTCCAAGACAGAAAACGGAGAGAGAACATGTAGCCATGGGTTCAAAAGGCGGACAGGTGATCCGCTGCAAAACCACATTCAGGTCCCAGTCCGGCGCTGGCGGGCGCAGAGGTGGTTTAAGTAGAAGAAGACCTCGGAGAAACCTCGCTACGAGAGGGTCGCTGGAGAGAGGTCTACCGTCCACCGGCACATGATGTGCCGAAAGAGCACTGAGGTGAACTTTGACGGAGTTGGACTTAAGTCCCAGATTAGAGAGGTGTAGCAAGTACTGCAAGATCACCGACACCGGGCAGGAGAAGGGATCCTGCGACTGTTGGGTACACCAGACCGCAAAGCGACGCCATTTAAGGGCGTAGCATTTGCGGGTAGAAGGGCGTCGCGAAGCCAGGACGACCTCCTCCACCTCCGCCGGCAGGAGAAGGGGAGCAAGGACTACCCTCTCAGCAGCCAGGCCATGAGGTTGAGAGACCTGAGGTTGGGGTGCAGTAGGGACCCCTGATCCTGAGTGAGGAGATCCGGTTGTACTCCCAGAGGGACCGGACCCTCCACCGCCAGTTGCAGCAGGAGCGGAAACCACGGCTGTCTGGGCCAGCGAGGGGCCACCAGGATCAAAAAGGCTTTGTCTCGGAGAACCTTGAAAAGAGTCCGAGAGACCAGCGGGATGGGAGGGAAAGCGTACAGAAGGCTCCCCGACCATGAGATCAGAAAGGCGTCCGCCGCAACCCGAAGGGGGTGTGGCAGACGAGAGCAGAAGCGAGGAAGCTGCCGGTTGCGAGGACTGGCAAAGAGATCCATCGTGGGGAGGCCCCACTTGAGGAAGAGCTTCTGAACTACCAAGGGATCCAGACGCCACTCGTGCGGCTGGAGGACCCTGCTGAGCTTGTCCGCAAGGCAATTGTCTTGGCCCGGGAGATAAACTGCCTTGAGGAGAATGCCGTGACTGACGGCCCAAGAGCAGAGCTTCTGAGCCTCCCGGCAGAGGAGAAAGGAGCCCGTGCCCCCCTGTTTGTTCACGTAGAACATGGCAACTTGATTGTCCGTCTGGACAAGGACGGACTGTTGGGAAGTCAGGTGGGAGAAGGCCTTGAGAGCTAGGCGGATCGCCCGGAGCTCCAGGAAGTTGATCTGCTGAGCAGACTCCCACGTGGTCCAGAGGCCCTGAGTACGCGCCTCTTGGCAATGCGCTCCCCAGCCCAGGAGGGATGCATCGGTGGTCAGCACCCGGGTCGGCTGAGGTGACTGGAAGGGCATACCGAATGTCAGGTTCGGCTGCCGGAGCCACCACCGGAGAGACGAGATCAGCGGCTCGGAAACGCGCACTAGGTCTGCGAGGCCGCCCGTGGCCTGTCGCCACTGCCGGCGGAGACACCATTGAGCAGACCGCATATTCAGGCGGGCATTGGGGGTCACATGGACAGTGGAAGCCATATGGCCGAGCAGTCTCAGGAAGCGCCTGGCGGAGACCAGGGGCTGGCTGCGAAAGCGGTCGGCTAGGTCCATGAGCCGCTGAGCCCTGTCGAGCGGTAGATACGCTCGCGCCTGAGGAGTGTGCAGCCTTGCGCCGATGAACTCGAGATCCTGTGAGGGGAGCAAAGTGGACTTTGCGAAGTTTATGACAAAGCCCAAGTGCTGCAGCAGAGTCACCGTGCGGCACGTGGCGTTGGTGACCTCCTGAGCGGACGCTGCTCTGATGAGCCAGTCGTCGAGGTACGGAAAGACATAGAGGCCGTGAAGCCGGAGATGGGCCGCCACGACCGCGAGACATTTTGTGAAGACTCGCGGTGCGGAGGACAGGCCAAAGGGCAGTACTCTGTACTGGTAATGATTTCCCGCCACCACAAACCTTAGGTATTGGCGGTGGCTTGGGTGGATGAGGATGTGCGTGTAGGCATCCTTTAGATCCAAGGAGCATAGCCAATCTCCCTGCTGGAGGTAGGGCAGAAGGATTCCAAGGGTAAGCATTTTGAACTTCTCCCGCACAAGGAACTTGTTGAGGTTGCGCAAGTCCAGGATGGGTCTGAGGCCCCCTGTTCTCTTCGGTATCAGAAAATACCTTGAATAGAAGCCTTGACCTCTCAGGTGGTGTGGCACCGGTTCCACCGCCTGTTCCTGCAGAAGACCTGCTAACTCCTGAAGGAGCAACTCCCTGTGCAGAGGGGGGCGCGGAGGCTCTCCCGGAAAATAGGAGGGAGGGACCTGATGGAAGTGGAGAAGGTAGCCTTCTCGCACGACCTGAAGCACCCAGGCATCTGCGGTGATGCTGGACCACCTGTGGGCGAAGTGAACCAGCCGGCCTCCGGTGCTGGGGGGAACCAGCGGGGGGGGAGAGGCTATGCTGAGCGAGTCAAAAGCCCCCACCCTGCTGAGCAGGGGCTGGTGGTGCAGGCTTGGGGGCTTGCTGCCTACGGGACCCGTTACCCCGTCCCTTGGCCTGCTGGCCCTGTTGGGGAGCTGCAGGGGCCTGATAATGGGGGTATTGTTTGTAGGCAGCCGCCTTCCTCGGGTAAAAGGACTTTTTCCCCGAGCCCTTCTTTTTCTGGGAAGGGGCGGAGGTCTTCCTAGAAAGCCTGGTCCTGGTGAGAGTCTCAGTCTCAATTTGTGCAGCCTTTTCCGCCATGGGCTTGCCAAAGAGGTTTTCGCCTCGGCAGGGGACATCGACCAACTTGTCCTGTACCCAGGGCTCAAGGTCGGACGACTGAAGCCAAGCCTGTCGGCGGGCACCGATGCCGGCTGCGGCCACTCGAGCCGAGGCTTCAAAGCCATCATAGGCTGCTCGGGACATGAACTTTGAGCATTCCCGAATGCCCGTGGACAAGGCTAGGAACCTCCGCAAGGGCTCCTCGGAGAGACCAGCGGAGAATCCGGCTAGCTCTTTAGCCAGATCCCGGAGATACATGCCCATGTATAGCTGGTAAGTCTGGACACGACATGCGAGCATAGAGCCCTGGAAGCACTTCTTGCCAAGGCCATCCAGGTTACGGGCCTCCCTTCCAGGAGGCACCGAGGAGTGCATCTTCTGGCTCTTAAGACGATGCATGGCCGATTCCACTACCATGGAATGGTGTGGCAGCTGTGCCTTTTGAAAGCCAGGGCTCTTGCGGACCCGATAGATAGAATCGACCCGCTTGCTCAGGACCGGCGAGGAGGCCGGACTCTCCCACATGCGGAAGAGTAGTCGTTCCAGCATAGGAGGAACCGGCACAGTAAAGTGTTCCCTCGCGGGAGAGTCATACTGGAGGGCGTCGAGCTCTTCGGCTCGAGGCTCCTCCTCGGGATCCGCAGGGAAGGCCAAAGCCTTGGCCATATCCCTAACGAAGTCCGAGAACCGGGCATCCTCCGGGGGGGACTGCTTCCGAGGCTCGGACTCCGGTGAGTCCGATGGGACACACCGAGTCCGGAAAGAATCAGGTGACTCTTCCTCCTCAGACTCCCAGACCGACTCCGACGAGGACTCGGTGGGGTCGGCCCGGGCAGGGTGCGGCGCCAGCCGCCCCGACGCCGAGGGAGTCGGCGTCGGCGACCTCGGTCCCGAACGGGAGGCCGAGGGCGACCTCGACCGAGGATCGACTCGAGTTCTCATCGACTCGAGGATCGGCTCGGTCTCCGGGGTCGACTTGGACGTCGACGTCCCGGCGGTCGGGGCAGCGACGCCAGCGAAGCCAGCGAGCAGTGCCCTCTGCTGGTCCATGAAGGCAGACAGTCTGCTCTCCAAGGCCGTCAACCTGAGTCCGAGCTCAGGTGACCCAGCAGCAGCCCCCGACTCGGGCCCCGACGGCGTCGGGCCCGACGTCGGCTGTCGCGGAGGCGAGTCCAGAAGGACCACAGGACTTACCCGGGCAGGCATCTCCGTCTCCAGGCGAGGTCGCTTCGGGATGTGTTCCTTCTCCAAGGACCCGGGGCGGCTGTCGGGGCTATGCGACCTGGCCCTCGCGGAGCCAGGAGCGTCCACCGACGCCGCCCTCGCGGGTTTTTCCTTCCGACGATGGTCCCCGGAGGGAGAACCCCGGTCGGAGTAGCTCCGGCAACGGTCCGAGCTGGAGCCTTTCGACACGGAGGCCTCCGACGAGGTCCGGGTACGGCTGGGGTCAGCGAAGATTCTCTCACGCTGATGCCGCCGACTTCTCAACGCCTTTGAGGACAGTTTGCTGCAGGGCCCACAGATCAGTTCCTCATGATCCGGGCCCAGGCAGCGGAGGCAAAAGTCGTGTGTCGGTTAGTGACATATTTCGGTCACACCGACCACACCGCTTAAACCCACTGGCAGCCATCGGGGGAAAAAGGGCCCCTGCGAGGTCAAAGGACCGGGCTGCCAGGGAAAACGAAAACGAAAGCTGACTAAGTCAGAAAAACCGAAAAAAAGTAAGAGGACTCGAGACCGGCGTCGCGAGTCCGGGCGGGAAAACGATCGGCGTCGAACCGAAAGAAAAAAGGATAAAATAAAGAAGAAAATCAACTTTTTCGCGGGGACAAGACGGGGACGTCTGTAGGGCTCCGCGGAAAAAATAAGACTGGCTAAGATGGCACCTTCGGGCGGGAAGACGACCGCGCATGCGCGCTGCAATTCCCAAAGGCTTTCTTTGAAAGCTGGGGAAAATTGCTCCGCGAGGGCTCCGTCGGCGCCGACGTCACCCATAAGTGAGGACTGACTTCCTGCTTGGTCCTGGAGAACCATTGTGCCTTGGCCGACAGATGGATAAGTTCATATAGCGCATCTGCCAAGAAGGCAGCAAAGGCTTTAGCCTCCAGCACTTGTTGCATCCAGCGCAGTAGAGCTCTCACCATTAGGTTGCCACAGACTGAGGTCTGCACATCCAGGTTTGAGGCAGTGTTCCACAGTGCCTCAATTTACAGTCCTGCTGATCCCACAAGGCAGCGCCAACTTCCACCGAAATTTTAGTATATTTGGATATGTTGGTAATCAAAGAGTCCACCTTTGGAAACTGGAACCAACACTCCATGTCTTCCACAGGCAGGGCACACAGCCAGTCCAACACCTTGCTGCCGCAGAGGACAGAATCAGGGGAGGACTGAACTTATGCAGACTGACAGCAGTAATGGCAAAAGCCCTCATCAGAGACCTCAGGATGCCCTCTAAAATGGAGTCACTTTCTGATGGAGCCTCCATTGGATCTCTGATATCCACAGGAAAGAGGTTACTTGAGCAGAGACACCAGCTCCTCCCGCTGACACAAATTTACCATGGTGGATTCCTCATCCTCAGCCAAGAAAACCTCTCCATCCTCAGGCTCTAGGTCATTTCTTCCACTGCCTGAATCCAGACTGCCCACCTCTGCATCCTTTCCAGGGTGAGCCTGGAGAACTTGGGACCTCAGGATAACCAGCACCCCTGGAGACCTTGGGGTACTTAGGAACCAGAGCACCCTGACTCATACCCTTAGGGCAGATAATGAAGGACCTTTACTAGCTGGGCTCACACTACCCTTTGGACAGACTCAGTCTGCTGTATGGCAAAGAGAAATTGGGGGGGGGGGGGAGGGAGGAGAAGTAAAACTTGGTGGAATCAAGCCCTCAGGGCCCCCAAATGGACTCCTAGGTCCCCTCCCACTGGAAGCAGCAGCCTCATTGCCTTCCTGATGTGCTGCGAGAATTGGGCAATCACTCAAAATGGTGAACCTTCCCACCAGAGCACACTTGACTAGAGTCAGCACCACATACTCCTCTGGCTCAGACTGTCCCCCTACACCAAATCATGAGGATTCCTCACCACCACCAAGGACCCCCCAGATTGGCAGTGCAAGCAGAGCATTCTATGAGCCTTCCCCTACAACTCAGGCAACGGCAGCTGCACTCAGCCATCACAGTGGCAGCCATTGCCAAAACCCACCAAGGGTTTTGGACTGACAAATGAGCCTCCTCTCAAATGCAACCTACTTCCCCTCAGGAAGAGCAGCTCTTCTCACTGTACAGGTCCTCAGCAAAAGTGGAGCACACCAGTGCTTCAAATAAAAGCAAAGACTGCTGCTTTCATGATTTCTTTCATCTTTTTTTTCCAGATGAATTTTATTGTTTGGGGCATCCCCAAAACCCAAAAGGTCCAGACAAGCAAGAAGATGGAGAACAGAATCCAAGCAAAGCTGATTCACCCTGGTGGGCCAGACCAGCTGTAACTGGGGCCTTCAACCAGGAGCTGCAGTTATATGAGAGGCATCCAATAAGGCCCACTCCTCCCATCAGGGGGACAGAAGCCTATGGCCTGAGAGACAACGGTCATCCTCAACCAGAGATGGTGGCCTGGAACTGGTACCCTGGGAGTAAAAGACCCCACTCTACTGAGGAGAACAGCCCTCAGACTGTGGCTCCAGGAGCAACACACAAAACTACACCAATCCAGCCATCATATCTTCTGGAGACTGAATTTACTGGCCTGTGCTCTGTCTGCTCCACTTCTTATACCAGTGATGTCATCACTAAAAAGTTCTAGTGTTCTGTCTCCAACATGTGCTGGCAGAGGGATATAACCCGTTTGTCTGGACTGATCTAGCAGGATGAGAAGGAACAGGTGATACAGTAAATACTAAACCCAATTGGGATAAATTGGAAAATATATTAGGTATATCCTTAATGAGGAACAATGGATAAAAATATTAGAAGCACTTAAGAGAACATAAAAATCCAAGCTACTGCTTAAAGATGTATACAGGCTAATGATGAGATGGTATTTAAAGCCAATTAAGAACATGTAAAGAGCCAAACGGGTAAGTTGTTGAAGGGGATGCACAATGGATGGTACCTACATAATTTGTGAAATTTTTCACACCCTTAAAGTTTTTACATTTCATTGTGACAATTCCATCCAAAACACATTAAAATAGGAGCTTGTTTCACTGATCTACACAGATACTGTACACTTTCAAAGTGAAAGAACAATTACAGGAATATTCAAGAAGAAACAAACATGTCTTGATTGCATTCACACCATTTGCCACAGCAAACCTAAATTAGTACCATTTCCAAAAATTTCCTTAAGGTCCATAGCAAGTTTAGTAAACCCTCACCTGCATCCAATCACAGTAGCTGAACTGGAGGAAGGCTATAGGAAAATTCCTAATATGTTTAACAACTTTTGGGGAACTGTCACATCTATCATTGTAAAGTACAAATGGTTTGGCCAACACCAAGACACCACCTTGATCAGGCTCTTCCTCCGAAGTCAGTAGCCATGTGTTGAGGAAATTATACAGAAAGGTTACTGAGCAGCCTTAGATTACTTTTAAAAAATTAGAGAGATCTCTGAGATAAGTTTTAAGATTAATCCAAAACATGGCCTTTATGGGAGGGTGGCAAGAAGGAAACCACTGCCAAAGAAGCTACATGTGCCGCATAGCCAGGGCCGGCCCAAGGGTTTCTGCCACCCTAGGAAGAAGCCTTGGCTGTGCCGGCCCCCAAGGCTGAGCAGGGGAGGGGAGTGAGGGGAGGGGTGTGTGGCTCGGTGGAAGACCATGTGCTTTGATACACATGGCCTGCCGCTTCTAACCCCACCCCCGACATAACTTCAGAGGTTCAGACGTGGGAGATCCAAGATGGCCGCTCGATCCGCACGTCTGTGAGCTGCTTCATGCCGAAGCGTAAGGGGAAACTACAGGGGGGACCCTCCCCAGCCTAAGCAGACCTCTTCCGCGATTCCCTCCAAAGTTGGACCGATGGATACTTTCGTGCAGCAACATGGACAGGCCCTTTCAGTCTCCGGAGTAATCCCGATTGAGTCGACGCCGAGACCGGAGAGTCCAGCGCCTTCCTCCGGGTGTGATCTCACTCCGGATTTGCAAAAAACACCCGCACTCCCTGCAGACTTCCTGGACCTCAGCGTTTCTGAAGTGGTGCGACCTGTTGAGGTCGGCGCTGTTCCTTCAGTGGGAGGGAAAGCTCCGGTCACAGATTCGGTGGATCCGAGGTCAGCGTCTGAGGGAGCAGAGGTGGACGCGGCAGAGAAGTCACAAGTCCCCCAGGATTTAAAAGCTTTACCATGGGAGAAGAGAAGTGCGACATTTTCCCCTGAGACCCCGCCTGAATTACCTCTGTTGATGCCTTTCTCTTTGGAGCGTCCTGAACGCATTACCTTGGACTCCATCTCGATAGCACTAAGTTTGGTGAGTGTTTAGTATCTCAAACTAACGCCACCTTGACGTTGATAGAAGAAAATAAGATGAACATACAGAATTGTCAGGACTCTGACTTTTTTGCAGTCTCAAGCTTCTGTGATGGACAGTAAGGTTACACAGCTGGAGGAAAAGTTTAATGATGTTTGTAAAGATATGTGGGGAGTTAAATTTAAAATGGAAATGCTGGAAAATCAGAACAGGGCTATGAATATTAGGATAATGAATTTTCTTCGTTCTTCTATGGTTACCCCCCGTGATATGTTTAAGATATATCTGAGTGAAGTACTGAACATTCCTGAAGATTCGCATCCCACAATTTCCAAAATTTATTATCTTCCCACTGGGAAAAAAATAAAAAGTCCAGCCAGGGATTCCCCTATTAATGAAGAAGCTTTAGATGTATTGAATATTTCAGAGATTTTAGACACTTCTGTATCTGATACTGTGGTTCCAGCAACTTTGTTAATTTCATTGGCATTAGTGTCTGATCGTGAGTGGTTATTGAAAATGTATTTCAAAAAACGTTCCATTCTGTTTAAAGGGCTTGCTATCCGAATGTTTCCTGACTTATCGCGTGATATGCAAAGAAGGAGAAGAGAGTTTTTGCTGCTTAAGGTGGGGGTGATTCAGATGGGTGGCTTATTTTTTCTCAAATTTCCTTGCAAATGTTTGGTTGAACTGCAATCTGTATCTTATATTTTTTTTGAACCTATTAAATTAGTCTCCTTTATTAGTGCTCGCTTGTCTGCTGGCCCCTAGGTGGGTGGGTATTTTTGCTATATGGGTATACCGGTCCCTGCGGATCTAGCTGTTCCTAATGAGTTTATAACTCTTTGTTTTCCTAGTATTGGGTCTCCTCAGTGTGAGGACTTGTAAGACTGGGTTATAATTATATTTCATCCGAGTGTATTTTTTCTTGTTTATTACTTGCTCAAGTCCTTTTTTCTGTATCAAGTATGATTGCTTGTATAATTTTGTTTGCAATCTTATAAATAAATTTAAAAAAAAGAAAAAAGTTCAGTAGTGGCAGGCCATGTGTGCCAAAGCATATAGCCTGCCACTGAGCCTAGCCATCTCCCCCCCCCCCCTGCCGCCAGAATAAGCGACAGGGGGGGGGGACCTCGGCCTGGGGAGAGGTGAAGGGTGGCACAGCTTGGCGCATTGGGGGGGGGGGGTGTCGTCAGGCCATGTGTGCAGAAGCACATGGCCTGCTGCCCACAGAGATCTGCTGCCCACAGATCTGCTGCTCTAGATGGCCGCCTAACCCGCCTAGTGGACGGGCTGGTCCTGCGCACAGCATTTGCAAAAAGAACACACTTAGGTGAAACTGCATGTACGTGGAGAAAGTTTAGTGGCTTAATAAAACCAAAGTAGAACTTTTCAGTCTCAATGCTGAATGATGTATGTGATATAAAATAAACAGCACATTACCTCTCTGTCACCATCTTTACAGTAAAGCATGGTTACAGTAAAGCATGGTGGTGGCTGCATTATGTTGTGGGGATGTTTTATAGAAGAGGGGACAGAGAGGCTTGTGTAGATCAAGGGAAAGATGGAGGGTGCAAAGCGCAAGCAGAAACTGTAGGAAAACCTGTTCCAGTCTGCCACAGACCTGGGACTAGGAAGAACATTCAACTTTCAGCAGGACAATGACCCTACACAAAAGCAAAAGCAACAATAAAGTGGCTCAGCAAGAAGAAAAATGAATATCTGAATGGCTCAGTCAAAGCTCAAACCTGAATCTGACAGAAAATTTCTGGCAAGACTTGAAAACTGCAGCCGACAGATACTTATTCTCAATGACTCATTGCTGTTACAGCTACAAAAGAGGCTTCCACCATGTATTGAGTCCACGGGTGTGAAGATGTATGCAAGCAAGACTTTTTGGTTTCTTGTTATTAATTACATTTTGAATGTTTTTTAAATTATGTTTTGAATATTTATTTCATGATGAAACAGAGCTTATTGTGTAGATCAATGAAAAAGATCTACTTTAGTGTACTCTGAATTCTATTTTTAGACAGAAAAATGTAAATAAGCGTAGACTTTAATAAGGCACTGTACTTGCACATGTGTTACAGTTAGTGATGGTATAGATATCTATAAATATGCCATTGAACTCAAATATATTTTCTAGAGTTGCCACTGCATGGAATAAGAGCTACAAGAACAATACAGATCACTTAACTGTTTGCTTACTTGTAAAGCACAGTTACTTACCTGTAACAGGTGATCTCTGGGAACAGCAGGAATAAGTCTTCACATATGGGTATCGTCGGTACCGATGGAGCCTGCGCGGGAACGCTCCCCAGCGTCCAGAAAGAAAGCTTTTGGGAGCATCCCACAGCGCCTACGCGCTGCCTTCCCGCCTTTCCTAACCGCCTCTCTCCAGTTCGAGTTTTAAGCTGAGACAAAGAGAGAGAGAGGAAAGGAAAGATAGATAGAGAGATACAACTCCTAGGGGAGGTGGGTGGGTTGTGAAGACTTATTCCTGCTGTTCCCAAACATCACCTGTTACAGGTAAGTAACTGTGCTATCTCCAGGAACAAGCAGGAATGAGTCTTCACATATGGGGACTCCCCAGCTAGAGATGCCAGGGAGATCTCCAAGGTTGTGAGTCCCTGAGAAGGGCTCTACCTCCCCCCATGGATCTCGGGCATCCAACCAGGGATGGGGGGTAGGAGTTGATTAGGTATGGAACAGGTGTTTGAGAACAGCCTGATCAAACAAGGCAGCCTGGCGGGAGTCCTTGTCCAAGCAGTAATGGGCTGTAAAGGTATGAACCGAGGCCCAGGTGGCTGCTCGACAGATTTGGTCAATGGACACAGAGTTTAGATGAGCCATAGAGGCTGCCATGGCCCTCACATTGTGAGCTGTGACATGGCCCTCCAGAGAAAGGTTCTTACTCTGGTAGGCGAAAGAAATACACTGAGCAAACCAATTGGACAGAGTTCTCTTAGAGACTGGAAGTCCTAAATGAGAGGGATCAAAGCAACAAATAGTTGAGAGGACTTTCTATGTTGCTGTTTCCTTTGTAAGTAAAAAGCAAGTGCTCTCTTACAATCCAGGGTATGAAAATTCCTCTCTGCACTTGATGCATGAGGTCCTGGAAAAAAGACAGGTAAATACACCTCCTGGTTCAGATGAAAAGGTGAGACCACTTTAGGCATAAAGTGTGGATTAGTCCTGAGGACTACTTTATCATGATGGAACCTTGTATAAGGAGGATTAGCCACCAAGGCTTGCAACTCACTGATACGGCGAGCTGAGATGACTGCAATGAGAAAAATAACCTTCCAGGAAAGGAATTTCAAGGAGGTAGTGGCTAAGGGTTCAAAGGGTGGCTTCATAAGCTGGCCAAGAACCAAATTCAAATCCCATGCCACTGGAGGTGGTCTAATGGGAGGTTTAGTTAAAAGAAGGCCTCTCATGAATCTTGCAATAAGAGGATGAGAGGAAATAGGCTGTCCATTGAGAGGCTTAAGGGATGCTGCAATAGAACTCAAATGGACTCTTACTGAATTTGTTTTAAGGCCTGTATGGGATAAATGCAGCAAATACTCTAGTAAAGAATTCAGAGGTATTGCAAGAGGGTTAAGACCCTTCTCTGCATACCAAATGGTAAACCTTTTCCATTTAAAAGCATAGGAACGTCTAGTGGAAGGCTTTCTGGAAGCATGAAGGATATCCTTCACATGCTGAGAAAGAAGCAAATCTTGAAGGTCTAGGCCTTCAGCAACCAGGCTCTGAGATGAAGAGACTGGGGATTTGGGTGCCACAACGTTCCCTCCTCCTGGGACAGGAGGTCTGGAGCAGATCCCAAGTCCAGGGAGGGAGCTTGAGAGAGATGCAGAAGTAGAGGGTACCACACTTGGCGTGGCCAACGTGGTGCTATGAGGATCATAGACCCCTTGTCTCTCTGAAGCTTGAACAGTGTCTTGGAAATTAGGGGAATGGGTGGAAAGGCATAGAGGAAGTCTTGCCCCCAATGGAGGAGGAAGGCATCCCTGGCCTGAACTCCCTGACACGGAATCCTGGAACAGAACCGGGGAAGTTTGGCATTCCACGGACTTGCAAACAGGTCTATGTCCGGGGTTCCCCAAATTCGAAAGATCCTGGCTATCTGGTCCCCGTGGAGGGACCATTCGTGTGGAAGCAGAACTCGACTGAGTCTGTCTGCCCAAGAGTTTTGAACCCCTGGAAGATACACTGCCATGAGATGAATTTGATGCTCTCTGGCGAAGGCCCACAATCCCAAAGCTTCGTTGCAAAGCGACAGAGAGCCAGTCCCGCCCTGCTTGTTCACGTAGAACATGGCTACTTGGTTGTCCGTGTGGATGAGGACTGTCATGTAGCTGAGCAGGGTGTGGAAGACTCTGAGAGCTAGAAAAATTGTTCTGAGCTCCAAGAGGTTGATATGTAGAGATGTCTCCTGTGGAGACCAGATGCCCTGGGTGGAGAGATCTTGTAGATGAGCTCCCCAACCCCTTGGAGAGGCATCTGTTGTAAGGGTTGCTTGGGGTAGCAACTGTTGAAAGGGGGACCCCAGCAACAGATTCTGAGTGGACCTCCACCACTGGAGAGACCAAAAGAGGCGACTGGAGGTTGCTATTTTGTCTGACAGGCACCCTGATGCCTGGGTCCATTGAGTGGACAGAGTCCACTGAGCTGCTCGCATGTGAAGGCGAGCGTAAGGAACCACATGCACGGTGGATGCCATGTGGCCTAAGAGTTGTAACATCTCTCGAGCAGTTAAATGGGACTTTAACTGAACTTGTGAGGCTAACTGCACCAATCGTAGGCAACGGGCTTGGGGAAGATAGGCCCTTACAGTTTTGGAATCCAGCAAGGCCCCTATGAACTCTAATGACTGAGTAGGGGTGAGATGTGATTTTGGGATGTTTATTACAAGTCCCAGATACTGAAGAACACGCCTTGTGCAGGCTAGGGAAGCCTGGGCCTCTGTCTGGGATGGAGCTCGGATGAGCCAATCGTCCAGATATGGGAATACAAATATTCCTAGAGTGCGTAGAAATGCAGCTACTACTGCCATGCATTTTGTGAACACTCTTGGAGCAGAGGCCAGACCAAAAGGAAGCACTCTGTATTGGTAGTGCTTTCCTTGATAAAGGAACCAAAGGAACCTTCTGTGTGTTGGATGGATGAGGACATGGGTGTACGCATCCTTGAGATCTAGAGAACAAAGCCAATCCTGACTCTGAAGATATGGAAGGAGAGCACCGAGAGAAATCATCTTGAATTTCTCCTTGCATAGAAACTTGTTCAATTCTCTGAGATCTAATATGGGTCTGTAGCCCCCTGTTTTCTTTGGGATAAGAAAATAGGGGGAGTAGAACCCTGAACCCTGTTGAAGAAGGGGTACTTCTTCTATTGCCCTTTGGGCAAGAAGGGTAGCAATCTCCTGACCCAGAAGGTCGAGGAGAGATGTTGGAGAATTGAACTGTTTCACCATGGTGTGAGGAGGAAGGTTTAAGAAATGAAGCTTGTACCCCTCCCTTATGATGGAGAGGGTCCATTGCTCTGCTGTGATTTGTTCCCATCTGGGAGCAAAGTGAGCTAACCTTCCTGGAATGGTGAAAGGCTCTGGTTCTTCTAGAGCCAGAAAGGCTAAGTTCTCTAGATGTAAGTCAAAGGCCCTGAGGAGGCTGAGGCTGTTGGGCCGTAGCAGTCCTTGCAGCCTTAGGCTTGGCTTGTTTAGGTTGTTGCTGACGCTTTGCAGCAAAACGACCTGCAGAAGATGCCTGCTGACCATAAACAGGATAATATTTCCCCTTTTTGGGAAAGAAAGCCTTTTTGATTAACCTTTTTCTAACAGGAGCAGAAGTAGACTTTGAAAGTCTATCTAAGGCAGAATTCTCAGCATCCATCTGAGTGGCCTTTGCTTGCCAATCCTTGCCAAAAAGGTTTTCACCTGTACAAGGAAGATTTCCTAATCCATCCTGGACCCAAGGTTCCAAATCAGAAGCTTGTAACCAAGCAAGTCTGCGTGCACCTATGGCAATAGCCGAGGCTCTGCTGGCACACTCAAAAGAGTCAAAGGCTGCACGGTTGGAAAATTTGGAAACATCTTGGGCATGTTTAAGCCAAGTGAGAAACTCCTCCCTTTTATCTTCTGAGATAAAAGGAGATAAAGTTTGCAGATGATCTGTAACTTCCTTTAGAAACATCCCCATATAGAGACTATAGGAGTTGATTCTGGCAGTAAGCATATTAGCCTGGAAAATTCTCCGGCCAAAAGCATCCAAGGTTCTGCATTCTCTTCCTGGAGGATTAGATGAGTGTCTTTTTGCACTCTTTATCTTCTGCATAGCAGACTCCACCACAATAGAGTGGTGATGAAGATGAGTCTTATGAAAGCCAGGACAAGGAGGAACACGGTACATGCTGTCCAACCTGCGAGAATGAGGGGAGGTAGTAAGAGGTGTCTCCCATATGCCCATGTGATCATAAAGGATCTCATGAATTGGTAAAGTAGCTGCCTCTTTAGGAGCCTTAGGATATTGTAAAATATCCAATTTCTTGGGTCTAGGCTCTGGTTCAGGGGCCACTGAAATAGAGAGGCCCCTGGCCACTCCCCTAATGAAGTCTTGAAAAGACAAGTCTTCTGGAGGAGACATTCTTCTTTTTGGAGAAGAGGGCTCCTGAGGAAGGAGTACCGATGCTTCGACAGAAGCCTCTGATACATCAGAGTCTTTGGAGGAATCAAAGTATCGCCTGTCTGGATGCTCTTGCAGAGCCCGATACGCGGACCGAGTGGTATCGACATCGGGAGTGATCGGTACCGATTCGGTACCGATGGGCATCACAGAACAGGGTACCGCTGCAGTCGACACCGAAGCCGATGCAATCGGTACCGGCACCGGAACAGATATCGGTGCCGGAACCGGTACCGACAACGGAGTTTGTTGTGGTACCGGAGGCGTCGCAGCTTGTATGAATGCCGTAATGGCACGCTGCATGGTCAGAATATTCTGATCCATCGACACAACCAATGTCTGGATGTCGGTACCAGTGGAAACCACCGGTACCCCAGAACATGGCAACAGGTGATCGGTCGAGGCCACGCCATCGATGTCAACCTGTGACCCCATAGATGAAGCTTTGGAAGTTGGAGCTTCCCGCCGGGGTAATTTTGCCAGTGCAGGATCCTCAAGAGCAAGCCCGTAGGCATCTCGAGACTTATAGGGAGATCTACCCTTCGAGGACCGGCTGGACTTATGTTTGGTTACCTGAGATCCATGGGAGGAAGCAGCAGCCCTGGAAAGCGTAGTTACTCACCTGTAACAGGTGTTCTCCAGGAGCAGCAGGAATCAGTCCTCACATATGGGTGACGTCGGCGCCGACGGAGCCCTCGCGGAGCAATTTTCCCCAGCTTTCAAAGAAAGCCTTTGGGAATTGCAGCGCGCATGCGCGGTCCCCTTCCCGCCCAAGGATGCCATCTTAGCCAGTCAGATGACATAGCTAAAAGACAGCATAACAATTTGCAAAAAAAACTAAAGCAGATAATTGCAACTCCAAGGGGAGGAGGGAGGGTTGTGAGGACTGATTCCTGCTGCTCCTGGAGAACACCTGTTACAGGTGAGTAACTACGCTTTCTCCAGGACCAAGCAGGAAGTCAGTCCTCACATATGGGACTCCCAAGCTTAAGGCTACCGGAGACCCTAAGCACAAAAATGAGCTCCCTCTAGCTCAGCAGTACAGAAGGAAGGAATCTTCGCTGAATTATTACCCACCGGTAGCCCCCATCCGGGATGGAGGGTAGGAGTTGCTCAAACCTCGAAGAGATTTCGGAGGACTGCCTGTCCGAAAGCACTGTCCCTGCGGGACTCCCTCTCGAGGCAGTAATGGACCGCAAAAGTCTGGCTCGAAGACCAAGTAGCGGCCCGGCAGATGTCTGCCAATGGAACAGAGCGGAGGTAAGCCACTGACGTAGCCTTCGCCCGAACACAATGAGCCGTGACCCGACTTTCTAACGAGAGTCCGGCTGCCCCATAAGCCCAAGCGATACAGTCAGCAACCCAGATGGACAGAGTACGCTTGGAGACCGGGAGCCCCAATTTATTGGGGTCAAAAGACACAAAAAGCTGAGCAGCTTTACGGTGCTCCCGCGTACGGTCAAGGTAGAAGTTCAATGCCCTTCTACAGTCCAGGGTATGCAGGACCATTTCAGCTCGGCTGGAGTGTGGCCTGGGAAAGAAGGTCGGAAGTACCACCTCCTGATTGATGTGAAAAGGGGAGACCACTTTAGGAAGAAATTTAGGGTGAGTCCGTAGGACTACCCTATTTTTGTAGAACCGAGTGTAAGGGGGATCAGACACGAGGGCCTGCAATTCACTTACGCGTCTAGCGGAAGTGAGGGCTATCAGGAATAAGGTTTTCCAAGAAAGAAAACGGAGAGAACAGGTAGCCATAGGTTCAAAAGGCGGACAGGTGATCCGCTGCAAAACCACATTCAGATCCCAGTCAGGTGCTGGCGGGCGCAGAGGTGGTTTAAGTAGAAGGAGACCTCGGAGAAACCTTGCCACGAGAGGGTCGCTGGAAAGAGGTCTGCCGTCCACCGGCACATGATGTGCTGAAAGAGCACTGAGGTGAACTTTAACGGAGTTGGACTTAAGTCCCAGATTAGAGAGGTAGAGCAAGTACTGCAAGATCACCGACACCGAGCAGGAGAAGGGATCCTGAGACTGCTGGGCACACCAAGCGGAAAAGCGACGCCATTTAAGGGCGTAGCATTTGCGGGTAGAAGGTCGCCGGGAAGCTAGGACGACCTCTTCCACCTCTGCCGGCAGTAGAAGGGGAGCAAGGACTACCCTTTCAGCCGCCAGGCCATCAGATGTAGAGATCTGAGGTTGGGGTGCAGTAGGGACCCCTGATCCTGTGTTAGGAGATCTGGTTGAAACCCCAGAGGGAACGGATCCTCCACCGCTAGTTGCAGCAGGAGTGGAAACCACGGCTGTCTGGGCCACCGAGGAGCTATCAGGATCATGGAAGCTTTGTCTCAGAGAACCTTGAAAAGAGTTCGAGAGACTAGCGGTATGGGAGGAAAGGCATAGAGAAGGCCTTTCGACCATGAGAGCAGAAAAGCATCCGCCGCTACTCGAAGGGGATGCGGCTGTCGAGAGCAGAAGCGAGGAAGTTGCCGGTTGAGAGGACTGGCAAAGAGATCCATCGTGGGGAGGCCCCACTTCAGAAAAAGTTTCTGAACTACGAAGGGATCCAGTCGCCACTCGTGCGGCTGGAGGATTCTGCTGAGTTTGTCCGCCAGGCAATTTTCTTGGCCTGGGAGATAGACTGCCTTGAGAAGAATGCCGTGGCTTACGGCCCAAGAGCAGAGTCTCTGTGCTTCTCGACAGAGAAGGAAGGAGCCCGTGCCCCCCTGTTTGTTCACGTAGAACATGGCAACTTGATTGTCCGTCTGGACAAGGACGGACCGGTGAGAAGTCAGGTGGGAGAAAGCCTTGAGAGCCAGACGGATCGCTCTGAGCTCTAGGAAGTTGATCTGCTGCGCAGACTCCCACGTGGTCCAGAGACCTTGAGTACATGCCTCTTGGCAATGCGCTCCCCATCCCAGGAGAGAAGCATCGGTCGTCAGCACCTGAGCCGGCGGAGGAGACTGAAAAGGCATTCCGAGTACGAGGTTCGGCCGATGAAGCCACCACTGTAGAGAAGAGGCCAGCGGGCCTGAGACCCGCACTAAGTCGGCTAGGCCGCCCGTGGCCTGTTGCCACTGCTTGCGAAGGCACCACTGAGCAGGCCGCATATTCAGGCGGGCATTGGGGGTCACGTGGACGGTGGAAGCCATGTGGCCGAGTAGTCTCAGGAAGCGCCTGGCCGAGACCAGGGACTGGCTGCGAAAACGGCCGGCTAGGTCCATGAGCCGTTGAGCCCTGTCGAGAGGCAGGAAAGCTCGCGCCTGAAGAGTGTGCAATCTTGCGCCGATGAACTCGAGATCTTGCGAGGGGAGCAAAGTGGACTTTGCGAAGTTTACGACAAAGCCCAAGTACTGGAGGAGAGTCACAGTGTGGCGCGTGGCTTGTGTGACCTCTTGAGATGACGATGCTCTGATGAGCCAGTCGTCTAGGTAAGGAAAGACATAGAGGCCCTGAAGCCGGAGATAAGCCGCCACCACCGCGAGACATTTTGTGAAGACTCGTGGTGCGGACGATAGGCCAAAGGGCAGTACTCTGTACTGGTAATGATTTCCTGCCACCACAAAACTTAGGTATTGGCGGTGGCTTGGGTGGATGAGGATGTGCGTGTAGGCATCCTTTAGATCCAAGGAGCATAGCCAATCTCCCTGCTGGAGGTAGGGCAGAAGGATTCCAAGGGTAAGCATCTTGAACTTCTCCCTCACGAGGAACTTGTTGAGGTTGCGCAAGTCCAGGATGGGTCTGAGGCCTCCTGTTCTTTTTGGTATTAGGAAATACCTGGAATAAAAGCCTTGACCTCTCAGGTGGTGGGGCACCGGTTCCACAGCCTGTTCCTGAAGAAGACTTGCTAACTCCTGAAGGAGTAAGTCCCTGTGCAGAGGGAGTCGTGGAGGCTCTCCCGGAAAATAGGAGGGAGGGACCTGTTGGAAGTGGAGAAGATAGCCTTCTCTCACAACCTGAAGCACCCAGGCATCTGATGTGATGTTGGACCACCTGTGGGCAAAGTGGACCAGCCGGCCTCCTGTGCTGGGAGGAACCAGCTGAGGGGGAGAGGCTATGCTGAGGAAGTCAAAAACCCCCACCCTGCTGAGCAGGGGCCGGTGGTGCAGGCTTGGGGGCTTGCTGCCTACGGGACCCGTTACCCCGTCCCTTGGCCTGCTGACCCTGTTGGGGAGCTGCGGAGGCCTGATATTGAGGGTAATGTTTATAGGCAGCCGCCTTTCTCGGGTAAAAGGACTTCTTTCCCGAGCCCTTCTTCTTCTGGGAAGGGGCAGAGGTCTTCCTAGAAAGCCTAGTTCTGGTGAGAGTCTCCGTCTCGAGTTGTGCAGCCTTCTCAGCCATGGGCTTGCCAAAGAGGTTCTCACCTCGGCAGGGGACATCGACCAACTTGTCCTGCACCCAAGGTTCAAGGTCAGACGACTGAAGCCAAGCCTGTCGGCGGGCACCGATGCCGGCTGCGGCCACACGAGCCGATGCTTCAAAGCCATCATAGGCTGCTCGAGAAATGAATTTGGAGCATTCCCGAATACCAGTGGACAAGGCTAGGAACCTCCGCAAAGGTTCCTCGGACAGTCCAGCAGAGAATCCGGCTATCTCTTTAGCCAGGTCTCTAAGGTACATGCCCATGTAGAGCTGGTAGGTCTGGACCCGACAAGCAAGCATAGAGCCCTGGAAACACTTCTTACCGAGGCCATCCAGGTTGCGGGCCTCCCTGCCAGGAGGCACCGAGGAGTGCATCTTCTGGCTCTTAAGCCTATGCATGGCCGATTCCACCACCATGGAATGGTGCGGTAGCTGTGCTTTTTGGAAGCCAGGGCTCTTGCGGATTCGATAGATGGAATCGACCCGCTTGCTTAATACCGGCGACGATGCCGGACTCTCCCACATGCGGAAGAGTAGTCGTTCCAGCATGGGAGGAACCGGTACAGTAAAGTGCTCCCTGGCGGGAGAGTCGTACTGAAGGGCGTCGAGCTCTTCGGCTCGAGGCTCCTCCTCGGGATCCGCAGGGAAGGCCAAAGCCTTGGCCATATCCCTGACGAAGTCCGAGAACCGGGCATCCTCCGGGGGGGACTGTTTCCGAGGTTCAGACTCAGGTGAGTCCGAGGGGACACACCGAGTCCGAAAAGAATCAGGTGACTCTTCCACTTCAGACTCCCAGGCCGACTCCGAGGAGGAATCGGTGGGGTCAGCTTGGGCGGGCGGAGGCGTCGGCCGCCCCGAAGCCGAGGGAGTCGGCGTCGACGACCTCGGTCCCGAACGGGAGGCCGAGGGTGACCTCGACCGAGGATCGGCTCGGTCTCCGGGGTCGACTTAGAGGTCGACGTCCCGGCGGTCGGGGCAGAGGCGCCAGCGAGGCTAGCGATCAGTGCCCGCTGCTGGACCATGAAGGCAGATAGTCTGCTCTCCAAGGCCGTCAACCTGAGTCCGACCTCAGGTGACCCAGCAGCCCCCGACTCGGGCCCCGACGGCGTCGGGCCCGACGTCGGACCCCTCGGAGGCGAGTCCAGGAGGACTACAGGACTTACCCGAGCAGGCATCTCCGATTCCAAACGAGGTCGCTTCGGGAGATGTTCCTTCTCCAAAGACCCGGGACGGCTATCGGGGCTATGCGACCTGGCCCTCGCGGAACCAGGTGCGTCCACCGACGCCGCCCTCGCGGGTTTCGCCTTCCGTCGATGATCCCCGGAGGGAGAACCTCTGTCGGAGGAACTCCGGCGATGCTCAGAGCTGGAGCCTCTGGACGCCGAGGCCTCCGACGAGGTCCGGGTACGGGCGGGATCTGCGAAGATTCTTTCCCGCTGATGCCGCCGACTCCGTAACGCTTTGGAGGACATTTTGCTGCAGGCCCCACAGATCAGTTCCTCATGATCTGGGCCAAGGCAGTGGAGGCAATTATCGTGTGTGTCAGTGAGTGACATATTTCTGTCACACTGAACACACCTCTTGAAACCACTGGCAGCCATCGGGGGAAAAAGGGCCCCTGCAAGGTCAAAGGACCGGGCTGCCAGCGAAAAACCGAAAACGAAACTGACAGAAAAATCAGAAAAACCGAAAAATAAGAGAAGGACTCGCAACGGCGTCGCGAGTCCGGGCAGGAAAGAGACCGGCGTCGAACCGAAGAAAAAAGAGAAATAAATCACGAAAAAATCAGCTTTTTCAGCGGGGACAAGAAGATCACGTCTGTAGGGCTCCTCGGAAAAAAGAAGACTGGCTAAGATGGCACCCTTGGGCGGGAAGGGACCGCGCATGCACGCTGCAATTCCCAAAGGCTTTCTTTGAAAGCTGGGGAAAATTGCTCCGCGAGGGCTCCGTCGGCGCCGACGTCACCCATATGTGAGGACTGACTTCCTGCTTGGTCCTGGAGATGTCGATGCCACCGAAGCTGCATCAGAGTGAAACAGGGTACTGAGCTTGGCCGCTCGATTCTGTCGACCTCTTTTAGACATCATGGAACAGGACTCACAATCGGTGATGGAGTGGTCAGGACCCAAACATTTTAGACACCAGTCATGGGTGTCGGTGATAGAAAGAATACCGCTGCACTTCGTGCACTTTTTAAACCCGGAAGCGGGCTTTTCCATGAGGAAACATTTTTTCTAGGCCTAAGGCCCATAAGGAAAAATTGCACAGAAGTGGGAAACGGTAGTTTTTTTTTTTTTTAAAGAAAGAAGAAAAGACCGGCGGTACCGGTCCGACGTCAAAGAAGGCAGACGCGCGACCAAAGAAATAAAGAAAAATAAAGAACTTCTTCAGCGGTGACAGGAACACGACCTGCTGGCTCTGCGGAAAAGAAGAACTGGAGAGAGGCGGTTAGGAAAGGCGGGAAGGTAGCATGCAGGCGCTGTGGGATGCTCCCAAAAGCTTTCTTTCTGGACGCTGGGAAGCGTTCCCGCACAGGCTCAGTCGGTACCGACGATACCCATATGTGAAGACTCATTCCTGCTTGTTCCTGGAGATCAAGTGTTCTCCATAGAAAGCAGGATTAATCTGGCACACAGTGCAATAGCACCTGGACTAAACAGCTCTTCCAGGGCTCAGAGCTATTGTAAAGTTCTTGGAGCAGATGGCTCATGAACCAACATGAGGAGAAGCTATTTTGGACCTAGTCTTTAGTGGAACACAGGATCTGGTGCAAGAGATAACTGTTGGGGCCACTGGATAATAGTGATCAAAGCATGGTCGCATTTGATTTAATAAATGGAGGGAGGACATTAAGGAAATCCACAGTACTACCTTTTAACTTTCAAGAGGGGTATTCTAATAAAATGAGGAAAATAATTAAGAAAAAACTAAAAAGGATCAGCTGCAAAAATTAAAGATTTACATCAAGCATGAGCGTTGTTTAAAAATACTATCTTGGAAGCCCAGACCAAATGTATTCCAAGCTTTACAAAAAGTGGAAAGGTTGATATCCTGGAATTCTAGGCTCTCAGCAGCCATGCCGTGAGGTGTATAGACTGAGGATTCGGGTGCAATAGCGTCCCATTCTCCTGGGAAAGAAGATCTCGAGCCCATCCCAACTCCAGAGGCTTGGCTTGAGAGAGACGTAGAAACAGTGGATACCACATCTGTCGTGGTCAGCGTGGGGCTATGAGGATCATATGGCCTCTGTCTCTCTGAAGCTTGAATAGAGTTTTGGAAATGAGGGGAATGGGTAGGTAGGCAAAGAGGAAGTCCTGACCCCAATGGAGATGGAAGGCATCCCTTGCCTGACCGTTCTGAGCCGGAATTCTGGAACAGAACCGGGGAAGTTTGGCATTCTGAGGACTTGCAAAGAGATCTATATCTGGAGTTCCCCAGATCTGAAAGATTCGAGCAATTTGCTCTGGATGAAGAGACCATTCGTGTGGCAGCAGTACTCGACTGAGTTTGTCTGCCAAGAGATTTTGTGTGCCTGGAAGATACACCGCTAGTAGGTGGCTTTGAAGATCTCTGGTGCAGGCCCAGAGGCGTAGAGCTTCATTGCACAGCACCTGAGAACCCGTCCCACCCTGCTTGTTCACACAGAACATGACTACTTGATTGTCGGTCTGGACAAGAACCGTCTTGTAGCTCAGGCGGTCCTGAAATACTTGAAGAGCATAGAAGATGGCTCTGAGTTCCAGGAGGTTTATGTGAAGACAAGCCTCCTGCTCAGTCCAAAGACCCTGAGTGGAGAGATTGTCCAAGTGAGCCACCCCAATCTAACTTGGATGCATTTGTCGTCAAGGTGGCTTGGTGTAGTGGCTGCTGAAAAGGAGACCCTACGAGAAGGTTTTTCAGCGATTGCTACTACTGTAGGGACAAAACGAGGCATGCAGAGTTTCTGATTTTGTCCCTCAGGCGACCCTAAGTCTGTGTCCACTGAGAGACTAGGGTTCACTGGGCTGCTTGCATGTGTATGCGAGCACAGGGAACCACATGGACAGTGGATGCCATATGCCCCAGTAGCTGAAGCATTTCTCGAGGAGTTAGAAAAGTTTTCATAGCTGCTTGCGAGGCCAGCTGGAGTATTCAAAGACAACGTGTTTGTGGCAGGAAAGCCTTTGACTGCCTTGTGTCTAGATGAGCTCCTATGAACTCTAGAGACTGAGAAGGGGTGAGATGAGATTTTGGGAGGTTTATGACCAGTCCCAGGTACTGCAGGATTTGCATTGTACAAGAGAGAGCGGAGCTTGCTTCTGGAGCTGTTGATGCCCGGATGAGTCAGTCATCTAAGTAAGGGAAAACGAATATCCCCAGAGTTCTCAGGAATGCTACTACTACTGCCATGCATTTTGTGAAGACTCTTGGGGCGGAAGCCAGTCCAAAGGGTAGAACCCTGTACTGGTAATGTCTTCCTTAAAAGAGGAATCGAAGAAACCTCCTGCGATCTGTATGGATGAGAATATGTGTATATGCATCCTTTAGATCTAGAGAACATAGCCAATCCTGACTCTGAATGTAAGGAAGAAGTGTTCCGAGGGAAATCATCTTGAATTTTTCTCGAAACAGATACTTGTTCAACTCTGAGGTCCAGTATTGGTCTGTATCCCCCTGTCTTATTTGGAATGAGGAAGAAGGGGGAGTAGAAACCCATGCCCTGTTGAGATATGGGTACCTTTTCTATTGCCTCTTGAGCAAGTAGTGAGGTGACCTCTTGACAGAAGAGAGTGGTGAAGGGGCCCCGAGAATTGAACTGTCTTGTGATGGTGGGAGGGGGCATACTGTGAAAATGGAGTTTGTACCTCTCTGTTACAATAGAGAGTCCAGTGCTCTGATGTTATCTGTTGCCATCTTTCGGCGAAATGACAGAGTCTGCCTGGGATGATGAGAGGCTCTGGACCCTTCAGGGGCAGGATGTCTAGGTTCTCTAGGAAGGAGTCAAAGCCCCTGAGGAGGCTGTGTCTGCTGAGCTGGTTGAGCTCTAGGGACTTGGCCCTTCCTCTGCTGTCTGGGTTGCTGCTGCCCTTTCTGGGGAGCGTGAACTGGGTAGTGGAACAGCCTGGGTGTAAGATGGATAGAATTTTTTTTCTTGTTGAAAAAGGGTTTCTTAACTGTCTTTTTCTTAGCTGGGTTGGCTGTGGTCCTTGATAATCTGTTCAAGGTGGTGTTTTCAGACTCAAGCTGATTAGCTTTGTCCTGCCAATCCTTGCCAAAGTAGTTTTCTCCTGTGCAAGGAATATTCCCCAGCTTGTCTTGCACCCATTATTCTAAATCAGATGCTTGTAACCAGGCAATGCGACGTGCACCGATGGAGATAGCAGAGGTTCTGCTAATGCACTCAAAGCAATCAAAGGTTGCACGGTTCATGAACTTAGAAACATTCTGAGCATGTTTGACCAGAGTGAGAAAGTCAGCCCTCTTTTCATCGGGAAGAAGTGGAGCCATGAATTCCAAATCTCTTGTAACCTCCCGAAGAAACATACCCATATAAAGTATGTAAGAGCTTATTCTAGCTGATAGCATCAAGGACTGAAAGCATCGACGCCCAAAGGCATCAAGCGTTCTCGATTCACGACCTGGAGGGTTGGATGAATGCGTCTTAGCACTCTTGATCCTATGCATTGCCGATTCCACTACCATGGAATGGTGTGCTAATTGTGTTTTTTTTGGAAACCGGGACACTGCGTTACCCAGTACATTGTATCGCGTCTCCGAGAATGTGGAGACACCGTTAAAGGTGTTTCCCACATCCTAAGCATGAGATCATGCAAAATTCGGTGAATGGGAAGGGTAGCAGACTCCTTAGGAGCTGCCGGATACTGAAGAATTTCCAACTCTTCAGCTCTCGGTTTCTACCCAGGGGTCACGGTGATCGAGAGTCCCCTTGCTACATCACGTATGAAGTCCTGAAAGGACATGTCCTCCAGGGGAGGCATCCGACACTGTGGCGAAGGAGAGGGATCCTTCAGAAAACCACCCCGGTACCGAGTCATTGGAATTGGAGGATTCAAAGTATTGTCGGGACGGATGCTCTCGTATTGCTTGTCGCCAGTATCGATCGAAGTCGGCATTGGACTGCCTCGATACCGGACCCTCGATGCCGGAGACCGATTCCAGGGCCAGCAAGGGAGAAAGCATGGAGTGAGGCGCATCGGTCGATGCAGGTACATTGGGTACTGATATCGGTACGGAGAACTGCATTGATTGAAGTGGTTTTAGCAGTACCGAGGTTGCTAATAAAGCTGCAAGACTGCACTCGATGTCCAGGATACATTGATCCATGGAGCCCGCCGATGCCTGGATGTCGGTATCTTCCCGTTTGGTCTTCTTTCAGTGCTGTGTTCTGTCAATGACTAAATATAATTCATTCAAATCAATCACTAGTTAGTTTGTGTAATTGGTGCTTTTGTCAATACACATGTTCATAATCCACTTCAGTTTTAACCAAGTTAGTTGTATAGAAATGCTTCTATCATCTCAAATAAATACAACGAACTAATGCGTGGGAGATCAGAGACTTATCGGCAACAATTTGTAGATGTTGATCATTTCTACACTAGTGCTCTTTTGCATCAATGACCTTCCCAACACTTTGGAAACGTAGATTAAAGATAAACTCTATAAATGTGCTTATCTTAAGGCTTTCCCCAACACCTCTCCTTGGCGCCTTCTTTGCGTTTCACTCCCTTCGAGTTTCTTCAGGGGGTTATATGACTGAATACTCTATAAAGATCAAAAGTTAAAAATACTAAGTGAACTTGCTTTCTACTTCACACTAACTGTTTTTCTTATATTATTTTACTATTATTGACAAACTTTCACATACCAGATACACCAATGCTGCAGACATCTTCCTCCTTAGGATTTCTAACTAAACAGTTTTGTTAAAGAACGCGGCGCATGTGGAATGCTCACTAAACCTTCTTCTATTATATCTCTACTCCTTTGCGTGGATGACATATTACCTGCTTTACGTTTTTCTACGTCATTACCGTATACAGCAGCTTCTCAACCCCATTGACACTATCCTTCAAAATGATGATCACAAACAAGCCCTCCAATCTATTTGTGCATTGAGGCCTCGTGGAATTAGTAGCTTCATCTACCATAGAATTCAATATATGTTAAAAGGGAACACCTCCTGCGAAACCACATTCGTGGTATATGCAGTACAATGTCCATGTGATTTAATTTATGTGGGGAAGACTACCAGACCGTTTATAACACGGACGGCGGAACACAGAAGCCATTTAAAATGTAAGATCATAACAGCACCTTTAGTACCACATTGTCTGGAAAAAGGGCACAGTTTTGAAGATTTGAGATGCTTTTGCATCGAGGAAGTATCTTCAGGGAAAGTAGGAAAATCACGAGAACAGATGCTGATTTTACAAGAACAGCGATGGATTTTTATTCTACAGTCATTAATTACTTTGGTTATAGTGCAAATGCCACATTGTCCATATCTTCTATGGCCCATTACTTTATCCACTTCTATCTCACCAGTTTTAGGAGATTGCAATACCGCTGGACTCAATTTTTCCTTCAGATTTGGATTTCTTAACCACACACAACGTATACTCTTATCCTCCAAACCTGGAATATTGCTTATGACATTGGCATGTTTCAACAAAATGCGTTGAATTTTGAAGCTTAAAGGTAAATACTTTGTGATTAAGTTCACGTGGTTTGTATCCAGAGATTTGCTTTTATCCCTCGACCCTATTAGTAATGTTCTGTTATATAATGCTCGATTATATGCTCATCTAATGACATGTTGGGGATATCCCCTTTCTCGTAAATTATTTGACAAAATCTGTGACTGTTTTTTAAATTCATCATCTTCAGAACAGTTTCTTCTATAACGAATGAATTGAGAAAATGGCAAACTATCCTTAAGATTTAATGGATGTGCACTGCCATAATGCAAGAACGTATTACGTATTAGTAGAAAGTCTAGAGCAAATGCCACGAAGATCACATAGCACATTATCAGCAAAAGAACAACTGGCATTGAAAGAATTACAAACAAGGACAGACACAGTGATATGGAGAGCGGACAAGGGAGGGGCTGTAGTGGTTTTGAGTCGCGAATATTACATAGAGGAAGCACAACGTCAATTGTCCGATCAAACCACTTATAAAGTATTGCAGAACAATCCAACAAATAACCTTCAAACACAAATTAAAGAGCTCACCTTAGATGCCTTACAAAAGAAATTGATCACAAGGAAAGAGTGGAGGTTTTTGAATATTTCAACTCCAGGTTTTATTTAGTCCCTAAGATACACAAGAATTTAGATCGGCCTCCAGGACGGCCTATAGTTTCCACCCGTGGTACTACTTTGGAACCATTGTCAACATTTATAGATTCGTATTTACGCCCATTGTTAAAAGAGATACCATCATACAGTATATAAGAGACACTGCACATTTTTTGGAGATTCTGGCTAATCACACACAGTGGGCAAATCAGCCAGACATTATCCTGGCGACGATGGACTTGACTGCCTTGTATACAAACATACCGCAAACAGCGGTGTATGAGACAGTAGAATGTTTTTTAAAACATCGAGGAGACCTATTGGAAGAACGGGTTGAAGTTTCTATTACAGTTAGCAGATTTGACTATTTTTCAAAATTACTTCGTATTTCAGAATGTAATATATCAAGTCTCCGGAGTAGTAATGGCAGCCACATGTGCCCCTTCCATCGCAAATCTGTTTATGGTCAATTATGAAAAGCGATGGATATCTACAACTTCATGTGGCACCAATTTAAAATTGTGGTGCCAGTACATCGATGATGTTTTTTTTGCTATGGAGAGGGTCTCCTGAATCACTGGAAGAATTTTTTGAATGGCTGAATGGGCTAGACAGCAACATTCAGTTCACTCACTCATTTCATTTTGATACAATGACATTTTTAGACGTGATCACCACCAAGGGAAATCAAGGGTGGGTCATGTCTATTCATAGAAAATCTACAGACCGTAATACGTTCTTGCATTATGGCAGTGCACATCCATTAAATCTTAAGGATAGTTTGCCATTTTCTCAATTCATTCATTATAGAAGAAACTGTTCGGAAGATGATGAATTTAAAAAACAGTCACAGATTTTGTCAAATAATTTACGAGAAAGGGGATATTCCCAACATGTCATTAGATGAGCATATAATCGAGCATTATATAACAGAACATTACTAATAGAGTCGAGGGATAAAAGCAAATCTCTGGATACAAACCACGTGAACTTAATCACAAAGTATTCACCTTTAAGCTTCAAAATTCAACACATTTTGTTGAAACATGCCAATGTCATACGCAATGTTCCAGGTTTGGAGGATAACAGTATACGTTGTGTATGGTTAAGAAATCAAAATCTGAAGGAGAAATTGAGTCCAGCGGTATTGAGATCTCCTAAAACTGGTGAGATAGAAGTGGATAAAGTAATGGACCATAGAAGATGTGGACAATGTGGCATCTGCACTATAACCAAAGTAATTAGTAGCTTCACCTACCATGGAATTCAATAAATGTTAAAAGGGAGCACCTCCTGCGAAACCACGTTCGTGGCATATGCAGTACAATGTCCATGTGATTTAATTCATGTGAGGAAGACTACCAGACCATTTAAAACACAGATGGTGGAACATAGAAGCCGTTTAACATGTAAGATCATGATAGCACCTTTAGTACCACATTGTCTGGAAAAAGGGCAGTTTTGAAGATTTGAGATGCTTCTGCATCAAGAAAGTATCTTCAGGGAAAGTAGGAAAATCACGAGAACAGACGCTGATTATACAAGAACAGCGATGTATTTTTATTCTACAGTCATTAATTTCACGAGGCCTCAATGCACAAATAGATTGGAGGGCTTGTTTGTGATCATCATTTTGAAGGATAGTGTGAATGGGGTTGACAAGCCGCTGTATACGGTAATGACGTCGAAAAACGTAAAGGAGGTAATACATCATCCACGCAAGGGAGTAGAGGTATAATAGAAGGTTTAGTGAGCATTCCACATGCATGACGTTCTTTAACAAAAATGTTTAGTTAGAAATCCTAAGGAGGAAGATGTCTGCAGCATCGGTGTATCCGGTATGTGAAAGTTTTAGTGAATAATAAAATAATATAAGAAAAAACAGTTTGTGTGAAGTACAAAGCAAGTTCACTTAGTATTTTTAACTTTTGATCTTTATAAAGTATTCAGTCATATAACCCCCTGAAGAAACTCGAAGGGAGTGAAACGCAAAGAAGGCGCCAAGGAGAGGCGTTGGGGAAAAACTTAAGATAAGCACATTGATTAAATTAGACTTACCTGCTAATTGTAGTTCCTGGAGTACTTCCAGTCTAGTCCCGGAATCTCTGGGTTGTCAACCTCATCTAGCAGCTTTGGAGACTGAGAAACTTCATTGCTGTGATGTCACCAGTATATAAGGGCTGGCACCACCTCCTCACATCAGTTTACCTATTGACAAAGCAGACTCACCGGAGCAACAAGTAAGTAACAAAATGCAGTTTGAAAACACCGCGTAACTAACTCACATAGGCCTGCCAACCCAACTATACACAAGATCCATGCAGATCGTATGCCAGGAGATCCCCTGTCCATTATCCTACTACCACAGGGGCCATGAATCCCCCCACGCCCCGCCCATGGGAACATTCGCAGTGCAAACACTCCAACCCCCCAAACGCATTGAGAAGTTTGCTTACCAGTAATAGAGCTCCTGCTTCAGGCTACGGTCAACTGAACTCGACAGGGCGGGATATGGGACTAGACTGGAAGTACTCCAGGAACTACAATTAGCAGGTAAGTCTAATTTATTCTTCCTGATCGTACCTCCAGTCTAGTCCCGGAATCTCTGGGGATGTACCAGAGCAGTAAAACACATTAACGGGAGGGTCCTGCGAGACCAGCCTGAAGCACAGCCGATCCAAAACAGGAATCTCTGCCCGCCTGTACATCCAGACGGTAATGCTTCACAAAGGTATTAAGCGACGACCAAGTAGCCGCCTTACAGATCTCCACCGCCAGCACCAAGCTAAACTCCACCCATGATGCCGCTTGTGCCCTAGTGGAATGAGCTCGCAGACCTTCCGGTATGATGCGACCACAAAGAATGTAAGTCGATGCGATCGCTTCCTTGATCCAACGAGCAATGGAACCTTTCGAGGCCGACTCCCCTCGTTTAGGCTCCGCGAAGAGAACGAACAGCCTGTCCGACTTACGGAAGGACGCTGTTCTCGCCACATATTTCTTCAACGCCCGGCGAATATCCAAAGAATGAAGTCGGTCCGCTCCCGGAGTCTTACCCTTAACCCGAAACACGGGCAACGACACCACTTGGTTCAAATGAAACACCGAGACCACCTTAGGCAAGAATGACAGAACCGGTCTCAACACCACCTTAGAATCGTAGAAGGAGAGAAAGGGCTCCCTACAGGACAGCGCTTGTAACTCCGAAACTCGCCTAGCCGAGGTAATGGCCACTAAAAATACTACTTTCAGCGTAAGATCTTTCAAAGAAGCCTTCCCCAAAGGCTCAAAAGGCGCACCCCCCAAGGCCTCCAAGACTAAGGGCAGATCCCAAGCAGGAACCATATGCGAACGCGGCGGCCGGAGAAGCGCCACCGCCTTCAAAAACCGCTTAACATCTGGATGGCAACCTAGCGAGATTCCTTGTACCTTCCCTCTATAACAGGCTAAAGCCGCCAACTGCACCCTCAGGGAAGATGCCGCTAGGCCCTTTTGAAACCCATCTTGCAAGAAAGATAGAATCTGCGGAACCGACGCCTTCAAAGGAACACAGTGTCTTTCCTCACACCAAGCCTCAAAGACGCGCCACACTCTGACATATGCTAAAGGAAGTAGATCTCCGCCTCGACTTCAGCAAGGTAATAATGACTGCCGCCGAATAACCTCTCGCTTTCAACCTTGCCCTCTCAAGAGCCAGGCCGTAAGCGAGAATCGATCCACCTGGGGCATGCAGAGAGGCCCCTGGGTAAGAAGGTCCACGCGAACAGGAAGCCTCCAGGGCTGCCCCTCCAACAGTCTGATCAAGTCCGCGTACCAAGGTCTTCTGGGCCAATTCGGAGCAATGAGAACTACGCGACCTTTGTGCCGCTCTATGCGCTGTAGCACCCGCCCGATCAACACCCACGGCGGAAACACATACAGCAGCTGTCCCTCTGGCCATTTCTGAATGAGAGCGTCTAGGCCCTCCGCCATCCTCTCCTTTCTTCTGCTGAAGAACCGATCGACTTTTGCGGACTGGAAAGTCGCCATGAGATCCATTACTGGCATCCCCCAGCGCTGAACCAGCAGAGCAAACACTTCGGGGTGCAGGACCCACTCCCCCGGGTCCACCCTCACCCGACTCAGAAAATCGGCCTCCACATTGTCCACTCCGGCGACATGCGCCGCCAACAAGGCCACCAGGTTTCTCTCGGCCCACTCGAACAAAACGTCCGCTTCGTCTTCCAGCGGTACACTGCTGGTACCTCCTTGACGATTTATGTACGCTACCGCCGTCGCGTTGTCCGAGAACACTCGAACTGCCATTCCCTGTAGAAACGGGCACAACCGCTGAAGAGCCAATGTCACTGCCCGCAACTCTAGTCTGTTGATGGACCAGCTCTTCTCCAGGGCGGACCACTGACCTTGCACCAAGTGCCCCTGACAACGAGCTCCCCAGCCGTGCAGGCTGGCATCCGTCGTTAGCGACACCCAAGCTGGCGCCTCTAACGACACCCCCTTTGTTAGCCAATCCGGTCCCAACCACCAGCGCAGCGCCCGACGCGTGTGCGGAAGGCAAGGCAATTTCTGGGACAGGGAGTCTTCCTGATGCGACCAACTTCTTAACAGAGCCCGCTGTAACGGCCTCATGTGGGCCCGCGCCCATGGCACTAACTCCAGCATCGCCGCCATCGTCCCTAACAGCTGCAGATACTCCCAGGCTGTAGGACAGCCGAGACCGAGAAACCGAGCCACCAAACGCCTGAGGGCTAGCACCTGCTGCTGAGGCAGAAACACTCGGCCCACGCTCGTATCGAAACGTGCCCCGAGGTATTCCAGGTTTTGAGACGGCTCCAAGTGGCTCTTTGCAGTGTTGACCACCCAACCGAGACTTTGCAAAAGATTTATCACCCTGGCCGTAGCCGATACACTTTCCTCCCTGGACTTCGCTCTGATCAGCCAATCGTCCAGATAGGGATTGACCAACACTCCTTCCTTTCGCAACGCCGCTGCCACTACCACCATCACCTTGGTGAACATTCGCGGCGCCGTCGCCAGGCCAAACGGAAGCGCTCGAAACTGATAATGTCCCATCGGTACCGCAAACCTGAGGAATTTCTGATGCTCTGGGCGGATCGGAATATGAAGATACGCCTCCGATAAGTCCAGGGAAGTCAGAAACTCTCCGCGCCGCACCGCCACAATGACTGACCTGAGAATTTCCATTCGAAAATGCGTCACGCGGAGACAGCGATTCACCCTTTTCAAATCTAGAATGGGCCGCCACGTCCCTTCCTTCTTTGGGACGACGAAGTAAATAGAGTATCGACCGCAACCTAACTGGTCGATAGGCACCGGAACAATGGCCCTGAGCAACAACAGCCTCTGCACCGTTTCCTGTACGGCCTTGCGCTTTGCGGGAGCAGTGCACGGGGACCGAACGAAAGAATCAGATACCGGATGCTGCAGCTCTAGCGCATAACCTTCGCAAATCACCTCCAACACCCACCGATCGGACGTGAGTCGGGCCCAGGCAGGGTAAAAATCTCGTAGTCAACCCCCTACGGGAACTAACCCCCCCTGGGCCCCCATGACTTCATTGTGACTTTTTGAAGGTGGAGGACGAGGACGCAGCCGCAAAACCCCTGTTTGCGCCTCGAAACCCCCGAAACCCCTGGGATCTACCAGGGAAGCGACCTCTCTGGACCTGGGCCCCCCTCGAGGACGAGAACCGCCGAAACTCCCGCTGCGGTCCCCTAGACCCGGGCCCCGCGCGACTCTGTTTGGGTTTATCCTCTGGCAAACGACTGCCTTTGGATTCCCCTAAATCCTTAACCAACTTCTCCAGATCCTCTCCAAAGAGCAGCTTCCCCCTAAAAGGAAGCTTACTCAACCTCGCCTTCGAAGAACCATCCGCTGTCCAATTCCGCAGCCACAGACACCATCTGCCAGCGACTACCGAGGCCATACTCTTCGCTAACCCTCGGATCAAATCATAGTGAATGTCGGCGAGATAAGCCGCCCCCGACTCCAACCTCGCGGCCTCCTCGGACACCTCTATCGATTTATCCCCTTGCACACGCTGAGCCCACCGCAAGCAGGCTCGCGCTACCCAGGCTCCACAAATAGATGCCTGTAAAGACAATGCGTTGGCCTAAAAAATCTGCTTCAACAACACTTCCAACTTGCGGTCTTGCGCATCCTTAAGAGCCGCTGCACCTTCCACCGGGATGGTAGTTTTCTTGGTTACCGCTGAGACGGCTGCATCTACCTTTGGAGCTTTAAACAAGTCTCTGTCCTGATCCGAGAGAGGGTACAACCGAGCCATCACTCGAGAACCCTTAAGAGCAGCATCCGGCATATCCCATTCTTCCTGTATCATCTCCTTAAACACCCTATGCACCGGGAAAGCCTTCTGATTTTTCTGCACCGCCTGTAGCAGCGGATCCTCCAGGGAAGAATCTGCTACTGGCCCTGCGTCCGGCATATTAAGCGCTTTAAGAGACTCTGAAATGAGCGCCGGTAACTCTTCTCTACGAAATACCCAAACTACCCGCGCCTGATCCTCTTGGTCCCTAATCTCACCTTCTTCTAGATCCTCCAACTCACCATCCATGTCCCCGTCCTCTGACCGCCCCTCCTCTGACACGACGGAGGACGCTAGAGGATCTCTGCCAGGCCTGGCCCGCTTGGCACCGATGTTCGAAGCTGCCGCCGGCAACGGAGACCGCGGTCGCTTCAGTCCCGGCTCCGCTCCTGAGGTACTCGCCGCAGGAGCTCCCTGCGAGTCCGCCAAAGTCTTCTGGAGCAGTGCAAGGAAATCTGACGAGAAAATTGCCCCTAGATCGCCCGCTAGAGGCTGCTGAGGGAGCGGAGATACTGTGGCCGCCGACGCACTGACCCCTGGCTCAGGGGGCGGCAGGGAAGGATGGCTGGGGTCAATCATATCTCCCAAAACCTCAGGTTCCCCAGCCTCTGAAATGGGAACCACCTCTTTGGCCTCTAACTCGGGAGCGCAGCCCCTACAGACACCTTCCTGTGAAACAGAACTGCGCTTAGTTCCACATAAAAGACAGAGCTGCTTGGAAGGCATGTCAACCTGATCCACCCAGGGTGCAAACCCCCCCCCCCCAAAGGAAACAAAAAGAATTTTTTTTTTTTTATTAACTGCTGCCCTCTTCAGGGAGAGTCCCCACCAGAGTCCTGAAGAAAAAAAATGCAAAACGAAGCTTCTAGGCCCAGCTAGGAAGCGCCCAGGCCCCACACCCCGCGATCTTCCCGCCCCTCAGGCCACGCGGCCCGGCCTGAACGCTACACACCTCTGTTTCCCACCGAAAACGGCCCACGGCCCTGCGCAATGGTTGCCGGATCGGCAGTCACACTCTGCACCACATACCGGCGAGATTAAAAAGGCCCCGTTACCTTGGGATGCCTCCGATGCAGGAGAAACAGCTGGGACTGCTCCACGGGCTGTCGGCAGTGGCAGGCAATACTTCTGCACTCACCGCACCCTTCAAAACAAGCCGGTCCGGTCCCCTGCGGCCAGGATGGAAACCAGCTGGCGATCCTCTCCCTGCCGTCGACTAAATCCCACTGCCTGGCTCCCGACGGTTCTCCGGCTGAGGTAAAAAGGCAGGTAATGGAACAGAGGATCCCCGGGCAACGGCCAAACCGCTGCCCTCCCAGACTTAAAGCAGAGCCAAAACAAGGTGACTGAAGGAAGTAGCCCCTTAAATGATCTTTTGGTTTACTCTGTTTGTTTTTTTTTTTTTTTTTTAAACCTAAACTTTACTTAATCGTTCCTCTAGTGAGCCCTGGGATCCCTGGGCTCACCACCTCTCTAGCTGCTTTGGAGACTGAAAAACTGATGTGAGGAGGTGGTGCCAGCCCTTATATACTGGTGACATCACAGCAATGAAGTTTCTCAGTCTCCAAAGCTGCTAGATGAGGTTGACAACCCAGAGATTCCAGGACTAGACTGGAGGTACGATCAGGAATATAGAGTTTATCTTTAATCTACGTTTCCAAAGCGTTGGGAAGGTCATTGATGCAAAAGGGCACTAGTGTAGATATGATCAACATCTACAAATTGTTGCGATAAGTCTCAGACCTCCCACGCATTAGTTAGTTGTATTTATTTGAGATGATAGAAGCATTTCCATACAACTAACTTGATTAAAACTGAAGTGGATTATGAACATGTGTATTGACAAAAGCATCAATTACATAAACTAACTAGTGATTGATTTGAGTGAATTATATTTAGTCATTGGATGTCAGTACTGGCAGAGCAGGCCACGACACCAGAACATGGCACCAAGAGTTCTCCGGAGGTGGAAGCTTTGGGAACATCATGGAACCCTGTTAATGCTTTGGAGGCCGGGGCCTCCTGCCGGGGTTGTTTGGCTGGTGTGCTTTCCTCGAGGGCAATGCTAGTAGCAACTTGATGCTTAGAAGGATATCTACCCTTTGAGGACCGGCAGGTATTGGAAGACCTGGGTTTGGTTACCTGAGATCCATGGGAGTAAGATGAAGCCCTGGACGACATTGATGCAACAGACATTGCATCCGAGGCAAAGAGGGTGCCGAGTTTTACAGCTCTGTTCTGCAGGCCTCTCTTGGTCATCTTTCTACAAAGGTGACACTACGGTGGTAAATGTCAGGACCTAAACATTTGAGATACCAATCATGGGTGTTGGTAGCAGAAATGGTACTGCTACACTTTGAACATTTTTTGAAACCACTAGATGGTTTCTTCATTTTGAAAGAAAAAAGGGCCTAGTGCCCGAAATGGCGCCTGGCACCAAGAGGGGACAGACCCTCAAAAAAAAAAGTTATTCTTTCTTTTTCTTTTCTTTTTTTTTAAGGAAAAGAAATAAGAAAATAAAGAAAACATCGGTGGTACCGGTATAGACATCGACGGGAAGGCAGATGCGACCACAAAAAGATGATTTTCTGCGGTGACAGGATTTGCTGCCTGTCGGCTCCACAGAAAACGAAAAACTGAAGAGGGAGAGTTGGAAAGGCGGGAAGGCAGTGGCGCAGGCGCATTGGGATGCTCCCAAAAGCTTTCCTATTGGATGCTGGGGAGCGTTCCCACACAGGCTCCGTCGGTACTGATGATACCCATATGTGAAGACTACATTCCTGTTTGTTCCTGGAGATAAGGTATTCTCCAGGGACAGCAAGAATCAGTCCTCACATATGGGTGACGACAGCGCCAATGGAGCCTGCACGGAAGCATCTCCCCAGCTTTCAAAGAACGCCTTTGGGAGATGCCACTGCGCATGCATGGTCCCCTTCCCTCCCAAGGGTGCCATCTTACCTCAGTCTAATGACATAGCTAAGACAGCAAAAATAAAATACGGTAAAGCAGCAACTTCAAGGGGAGGAGGAAGGGTTGAGGACCAATTCCTGCTGTCCCCTTAGAACACCAGCTACAGGTGAGTAACTTTGCTTTCTCCAGGAACAAGCAGGAAATCAGTCCTCACATATGGGACTCCCAAGCTACAGACTACCGAGAAACTGTACAAAACGCCACGGGTGACCAGAGAAGGTGAGCTGAGCTGCAGCAGTTGAGTTCCAACTGAGAGACTCTCGCAAGACCCAAGGGTCCGGTGGGGTCCAGCACTTCAGTAGCTTGAACACAGAAGGGTCGGAGGGCAGGAGTTGCCTACACCCCAAAGAGATTAGTAGCACGGCCTGGCAGAAGGTGCTGTCCTGTCGAGTCTCCCTCTCCAGGCAGTAGTAAGCTGTGAAGGTATGGACTGAAGACCAGGTGGTGGCCCAGCAGATTTACATCAAAGATATGGAATGCAGATTTGCCATAGAGGTAGCCATGGCCCTGACGCAGTATGCCGTAACCCAGTGGTCTAGTGAGATCCCAGTCTGCTCATAGGCGAGGGCAATACAGTCCGCCACTCAAGTGGACAGAGTTCGCTTGGTTATTAGAAGCCCCGGACGACTGGTGTCATAGGAGACAAAGAGCATAGGCACTCTGCGGTGGCCCAGAGTCTGTTGCAGACAGAAGGATAGGGCCTTCTTACAATCTAGAATATGGAGAACGGTTTCCGCCTTGCCGGCATGAGGCCTTAGGTAGAAGGTGGGGAGCACCACCACTTGATTGAGGTGGAAGGGGGACACCACCTTTGGCAGAAACTTGGGATGTGTGCGGAGCACCACCCTGCTCTTGTAGAACCTCGTGTAGGGCAGTACTGCCATAAGAACCTGGAGCTTGCTGACCATAAGAGCCTGGAGCTTGCTGACCATGTGAGTCGACATGAGTGCCAAAAGACATACAACCTTATAAGAACATAAGATATGCCATACTGGGTCAGACCAAGGTCCATCAAGCCCAGTATCCTGTTTACCACAGTTGCCAATCTAGGTCATACGTACCTAGCAGTTTCCCCAAACACAGGTTCCACAATGCTTGTATTGGGTCAAGCATTGATATCCTGGGTCCCTTCTTAATAATGGTTTATGGACCTTTCCTCCAGGAACTTGTCCAAACCTTTTTTAAACCCAGCTACACTAACAGCCATTACTACAACCTTCCAGGAGAGGTACCGCAGGTGGCAATAGCCAGGGGCTCAAACGGTGGCTTAGTGAGATGTGAGAGCACCAAATTGAGATTCCACTCTGCCTTTGGTGGGCAGACGGGGGGCTTGGACAACTTAAGGCCCCTTAGGAAACGAGAGAAAAGGGGATGAGCTGAGAGGGGCTTGCCCTCGACAGCATGGTGGTGCGCCACAATAGCACTTAAGTGCACTCTGTGTTGGACTTCAGTCCCACCTGGGACAGGTGGAGTAGGTACTAGAGCACCAGCTGCACCAAGCAGGAGAACGGATTTGCCTGCCTCTCCTTACACCACACTGAAAACCATTTGAAGGCATACGCTCTTCTTGTGAAGGCCTTGCAGGAGGCCAGAAGGACCTCCTCCATGTCATGTGGGAGGTTGAAGGGAGCTAGCTACCTTTTCAGCAGACATGCCATGAGAGACAGGGACCTCAGGTTGGAGTGCAAGAGAGAGCCCTCCTCCTGTGAAAGTAGTCCTGGGGCGCAGCCCAAGGGAATCGGATGCACCGCCGACAGACAGAGAAGCAGCGGAAACCAGGGTTGCCTGGGCCACAGGGGCCTACTAGAATCAGTGATGCCCTGTCATACTGGACTTTGAAGTTGATCTTGGCGACCAGCATTGTCAACGGGAAGGCATAAAGGAGGCCTTCATCCATGGGATGAGGAATGCATCTGCTGCCACCTGGGACAGATATGGGTGGTGGGAGCGGAAGCGGGGCAACTGCGTGTTGTCTGGGCTAGCAAACAGGTCCACTAGGGGAATGCCCCAGAGTCGGAAAAGCCGGGGGCCACTCTGGGTCCAGGTGCCACACGTGCGGATGGTGGACTCTGCTCAGGCTATCCACCAGGGCGTTTTCCAGGACCACGAAGCAGGTCGCTTGCAGGATCATCCCGTTTCATGTCACATATGAGGAGAGGGATACCGCCTCCTGGCTGAGGGAGTATGACCCCATGCCTCCTTGTTTGTTGACATAGAACATTGTGACTTGGTTGTCCATCTGGACCAGCACAGACTGGTTCTGCAACTGGTGGCAAAAGGCTCGGAGGGCCAGAAATATTGCCTAGATCTCCAGGAGGTTGATCTGCAACTCGCACTTCATCTGGGACCACGTGCCTTGGGTGCAGAGGTCCTCGCAGTGAGCTGTCCATAGTAAGGACCCCTGGGGGGGGGGGGTGCCTGGAAGGGCATCCTGGCCTGAAGATGGCGGCGGGGGGGGGGGATCTGCCACCAATCAAGGGAGTCTACCAGTTGGTAGGTCACTTTTACCATGTTTTGAAGCCTGCCCACGGAGCAGAAGCACCACTGAGCCATCCTCATATGCAGGTGGGCGTATGGGGTTACGCGGACTGTGGAGGCCAGGTCTAGCAGGTAGAGAGGGTGAGCGGGCACTGACTGGCAGTGTTGCACTTCTGTGGCTAGCGCCCTGAGGTATTCGGTCCTCTCCGGAGGGAGGAAGGCCATGTCCAGCTGATCCCTATGAATACCAGGTACTGCGCTCGAAACAGATGGAACTTGGGGTAGTTGATGATGAACCCCAGATGTTGCAGGATGTGGATGATGTGCTCGGTGGTGTGGTGCACCTCTGCAGCTGTGCCTCCCCTTCTGAGCCAGTCGTCCAGGTAGGGAAAGACAAAGGCCCCATGGAGACGAAGGTGGGCTGCGACCACCGCTAGGCACTTGGTGAAGACCCTTGGCAATGATGCCAGACCGAAGGGTAGCACCCTTACTGGTAGTGACCTCCTCCCACCACAAACCGGAAGTATTGTCGGTGGTTGGGATAAATCAGGATGTATGCATAAGCATCCTTCAGGTCTAAGGAGCATAGTCAGTCTCTCTGCTGGAGGTAAGGCAGCTGTGTTTCAAGGGAGAGCATCTTGAACTTCTCCCTCACCAGAAATCTGTTCAAGTCCCACAGGTCCAGGATGGACCTGAGGCCCCCTGTTCACTTGGGAACAAGGAAATATCTGGAGTAGAAGCCTTTGCACCAGACAGATTTGGGCACTGGCTCCACTGCCCTGTCTGCGAGGAGGCTTGCCAGCTCAATGAGGAGCAGAGTCTGGTGAAGGAGAGGTTTTACTGGTTCTCCTGGGAAGAACGGGGGTAGCATCTGTTGCAGGTGGAGGAGGTATCCCTCTTTGACTACCTGCAGCACTCAGGAATCTGTGCTAATGGAGGGCCACTTGTGGGCAAACAGGGTCAGATGCCCCTCTGTGGGCTGTTGAGGGCCTCCTGGGGGGAGATGAGGCCATACCCAAAGAGTCAAAAACTCCCTCCAGGTTGGGCCGGGGCCAGTGCCTGCATCTTAGGCTTGTGGGGGCTGTGCCTGTGCCCCTTGGACTGTTGCTCCTGCTATGGACAGAGAAGGCCTGGTACTATGGGGCATTACCAAACCCCCCCTTCTTTCTCATGAAGAAGAGCTTCTTCCCCGGGGCCTTCTTATAGGGGGGTGAACCAAGATCTTCTTCGAGAGTCTGGTCCTGGTCAGGAACTCAGTCTCCATCTCAGCAGCCCTGTCTGACATGGGTTTTCTGAAGAGGTTCTCTCTGGTGCAAAGGACATTGATGAGTTTGTCCTGGACCCACTGCTTGAGATCAGATGACTGCAGTCATGCCTGGAATTGGGCCCTGACGACCACGGTGGCCACTCTGGCTGAGGACTCGAAGCCATCATATGCTGCTTGAGACAGGAACTTCAAGCACTTATTGACTGCCGAGGCCAGAGACTTGAACTGCTGAAGAGGTTCTCCATCGAGGCCTGCAGAGAAACCAGTGAGCTCCCTAGCCAGTTCCTTTAGGTACATGCCGATGTACAACTGGTAGGACTGGACTCAGCAAACCAGTATCAAGTCCTGCTAGCATTTTTGGCTGAGGGTGTCCAAGGTCTGGGCCTCCCTACCCAGAGGCACCAAGGAATGAGTCTTTTGGCTCTTGAGTCACCGCATGGCCAACTCGATAACCATAGAATTGTGAGGGAGCTGGGTTTTTTGGAACCCTGGGCTTGATCGGACTCAGTACATGGAATCGAGCTGTCTGCTCACAATGGTCACCAACGCCGGAGTTTCCCACATATAAAGAAGGAAGCGCTCGAGGATCGGAGGGGCCTATATGCGGGGATCCTCCTCCACCTCGGTCTTGAACGCGAGCACCTTTGCCATATCCCGCACAAAACTGGAGGTAGGCAACGTCCTTGGGCGGAGAATGGCGCAGGGACACCACAGAAGACGGGTCCAAGGGCATGTCTCAATGTTGCCAGGTGTCCAGGGACAATTCACCCTTGGTTTCCCAGTCTGATTCAAAGTCAAAGGAAGAATCCAAGGCTCCGGGGGCTCCTGTGGTTGGGCCCTGAGCCCAAGGCCCATGACCCCCAGGGGACCTGTGGTCCGAGCCGCATGCACTCATTGGAGAGGACCGGTGTCCCAAGGAACAGGACAGGGACCAGTACCTTGTCTGATGCTGATGGGTCTCTCGAGGTCGGTAGTGCTCAAGGATCGGCTTGATGACTGGGGAAGCCCTTGAGGTCGAGGGTCCGGTCATCGGGGTGGATGAACCAGAGGAACTGGACATCAGTGCCTACTGCTGTGCCAGGAGGGCAGTGATACTGTTTTCCAAGGCAGCCAGTCTGGTCTCCATGCCAGATGGCTCCACAGCCTTCGATGTGGGCACTGATGGCTTTGGGCCTGGTGTCTGTTCCATCGAGGGGGAGTCCTCAAAAAGGATGGCCTCAGGGGGTTGGAAGCTGGTCGCCCGATGCCAACAACTCCTTCCAGGGCAGCTTGTGAGGCAGCTCCTGCTCTGACTCCCTCGGACTCACACTGGGGACTGCAGGGTCTGGTGTGGGATTTACCCATTTTTCTAGACCCATCCTCCAAGGCGTTGCTCTTGAGTTCCACCTCTGGGGAGTTCCTCTCGGAGAAACCACTGTCATGGGGACTCAGAGGCAGCCCGGGCACTGTGGGGCACCAAGATACTAGAGGAGGCCCTGGAGCGTGGTGTTGCCAGGGACTCTGGTGCAGAGTTGGATCTATGGAAAACTTCTCCTGCTGCAGCTGGAGGCTCTTGATGGACTTTAAAGACATGGACTTCCAAAGGTCGCAGGCCAAGTTGTCGTGGTCCGGCCCGAGGCAACAAAGGCAGCAGTCATGTGGGTCAGTGAGGAACATCATCTTACTGCACCGATCATATTCTTTGAAGCTACTGGAGACCATGGGGAAAAACAGATCCTTGAACCCAGGCGAGGGTCTGAGGCATACTGGCCAAAAAGGGCACAAAGTGCTGGTTGAGGGACACCTCGAAAAAAACCAAGAAAATGAACCCGAGGAGCGCCACGAAGGCGAGTTGGCTTGAGGGTGAGAAGAGGAACCGGCACACGTACCGGAATGGAAAATTTTTAAGAAACATACTACAGGTGTATGTTGCCCCTCCTTCACGTATTTTTAGACACCTGTGGTATAATTTTTCTTACCATGTGCACACAGCATGTTACACTTTACCCCTCCCCATTTATTTATTATTTATTGTTTTTAGCCATCCTATTTTCCTATCAAACTATCATTTTGTAAAACAGGAGCGATAATGTTTTCACTTTTTTTAAATTGCATATATATGTTGGTTCTTTATAACTACTTGGACTATCCTGTATTTTATTTAAGTTCTTTATCTGTTTCTTATGATTTTTAATGCATTTCTTAATGTATTGATTTTTTAATATATGTATTTATATGTATTACATTATAGTTGCATAATTTTAAAGGAATTATTGATGTTCTAATTTGTGTTCTCTCTGAAGTCCCCCCTGACGAAGGCTACGCCAAAACGCGGCTGTGTAGGAGTCAGTCAATAAAGGACCATTCTTACTTTCTTGCCTTTGTGTGTTCTGTGGTCTTTCTGCAAGTTAGTGTGTTTTTTGTGGACTTAAGGCAAAAAAGACACTTTTTCAGGGGAAACGGGACAGATGTCTGGTGGGCTCCGCAGAAAAAAGGAAACTGAGGCAAGATGGCACTCTTGAGCGGGAAGGGGACCATGGATGCGTGGGGCATCTCCCAAAGGCTTTCTTTGAAAGCTGGGGAGATGCTTCCATGCAGGCTCCATTGGCGCAGACGTCACCCGTATGTCAGGACTGACTTCCTGCTTGTTTCTGCAGAAGACATTTTTCAGATGCGTTAGTGAGAAGAGGAAGGACAAAAGTGGTATTGTCAGATTCAAGGGTGAAGGGGAGGAATATGTAGAAGCTGATGAGGATAAAGTGGAATTGCTTAACAAATTTCTGTTCTGTGTTCACAGATGAAGGGCCAGGAGCAGGACCTCAGAAAACACAAACAAATAGGAACAGAGGTGACGGGAGCTCGAATGATTTTCAGAAGACTCCGTTCATGAGGAACTAGCTAAATTAAACATAAAGCAATGGGATACATCTGAAAATACTGAAGGAACTTGGGGATATTTTAATGGCTCCACTGACTGACCTTTTCAATGCTTCTTTGGAGTCGGCAGTGGTCCCAGAGGGCTGGAAAAAGGCACATGTGGTCCCTTTACAAAAAAGTGTAAGTAAGGATGAGGTTGAAAATTACAGGCCGGTCAGTCTAACTGCTGTGGTGAGTAAATTATTGGAAACACTGCTAAAAGAGAGAATAGTGAGATTTTTGGAGTCCAAAGGATTGCAGGATCTGAGGCAGCATGGGTTTACCACAGGCAGGTCTTGTCAGACTAATCTGATCAATTTCTTTTACTTGGGGGACCAGGACGGTGGACAGCCCTAGATGTGGTATACTTAGATTTCATTAAAGCCTTTGACATAGTTCTGCACAGGCGACTTACAAACAAACTGAGCACTAAAGTTACTGATTGGCATAGAAACTGGTTGAGTTGAAGGTGGCAAAAGGTACAGGTAAATGGAGCTCACTCTGAGGAGGAGGAAACCAGTGGTGTATTGCAGGGATCTGTCCTTGGTCCGAATTTTATTTTTTTTTTTTACATCTTTGTTAGTGATATTGCGGAACGGTTGTCTGGTAAGGTTTGTCTGTTTGCAGATGATACAACATCTGCAATAAGAGTAGACACTCAGGAAGGAGCAGATAACATGAGGAGAGATCTAGCTAAGCTTGAATTTGGCAGCTGAGATTTAATGCTAAAAAATGCAGGATCATGCATTTGGGCTGCAAAAATCCAAGGAAGCGGTACAGTGTAGGAGGTGAAGAACCTCTGTCTACAAAAGAAGAGCAGGACCTCGGCATAATTGTGTCTGACAATCTTAAAGTAGCTAAACAGGTAGAAAAGCCAGAAGGATGCTTGGGTGCATAGGGAGAGGAATGGCCAGCAGAAAAAAGGAGGTGATAGTGCCTCTAGTGCGACCTAATTTGGAGTATTGTGTGCAGTTCTGGAGACCACACCTTCAAAAGGATATAAATAGATTGGAGTCTGTGCAAAGGGTGGCTACTATAATGGCTAGTGGTCTTCATTATAAAGCCTATGAGGACAGACTTAAAGATCTTAATATGTATATGTTTGAGAAAAGATGGGATAGAAGAGATATGATAGATACCTCTGTGGCATAAATGCACAGGAGGAGAATCTCCTTCAATTGAAAGCAAGCTCTGTTACGAGGGGACATAGGATGAGGGTGAATGGGGATAGACTCAGGAATAATATGTGGAAATATTTCTTTACAGAAAGAGTGGTAGATGCATGTAATAGTCTCCCAGTGGAGGTGGTAGAGATGAGGACAGTATCTGAATTCAAAAAAGCATGGGACAAACACAGAGGATCTCTAAAGGTAAAAAAGGGACTATTGTAGTTGATATGGAAGGGCAGACTAGATAGACCATGTGTTCTTTTTCTGCCGTCATGTTTCTATGTAATAAAAGCTATTAGTGCAGTTGGGTTTAAAAATGGTTTGGACAAGTTCCTGGAGGAAAAGTCCATAAACCATTATTAAAGAGGACCCAGGAAATTCCACTCCTTACCCCAGGATAAACATTGTGGAATCTGTATACCTTTCAGGGAACCTGACAGATACTTGTGACTTGGATTGGACACTTTTGGAAACAGGATACTGGGCTTGATGGACTTTAGTCTGACCCAGTATGGCATTCAATGTAAACCGCCCTGATTAGATGATAGGGCGGAACAGAAAAATTGTTAAATAAATAAATAATGTGGCTGTTTCCATGTTACTATGTTTTTGCTGGGAGTGACGTCCCGAACTTGTAATGGACAATACTTGTAATAGACAAATGAAAAATATAAATGTCCTACACAGGTGATGTAACATTATGCTGAAATCTATAATAAAACTTAAAATTAAAAAATATATATATGGAAAGAGGATGAGTGGCAGAACTGGGTACCAGTGTCTTAACCTTCAGAGTCCTGTAACTGAGCACAATCAGACATGTGTGCACACATTCTGAGAGCAAGCTCTCTGGGGACTCCTGAAGATATCCCAATTGGTTCTGGAAGGGCTGCTTACTGCTGTACAGATAAATGGAGAAATTTTGCTTACCGTTAATTTCCTTTCCTGGCGTCCTGCTAGACCCGTCCAGACTAGTGGGTTATCTCCCCTTGCCAACAGATGATGGAAGACATAAAAAAGAAAGCAAAACTATGCCATGAAAACCTAGCACAGTTAGAAGGAGCCCTCAGTATTTTCTTTGTCTCCAGCAGATGGTGGTTTTCTGTTCCTGAATTCTTCCAGAGAGGCCTATTGCTCCTGCCCAGTCTGCGTCTGAGTGCAGTATAGCTTGGCCACTTTAGATCCCAGGAGGTGTATGAGATACCCTTTTCTGGTTGATTTGTTACTTTGGGGCTAGTTCCTGGCTAGGAGAACCAACATAGCATGGTGGGGGCGTTGGATCATGAGGCTCCTTCTGAGAGACCCTTAGCTGTCTTTTGGCCTTTTTTCTTTTCTTTTTCCCTTTTATTTCTTAAAAAGAAAAAAATAAGGCCTGAGAGTCTTCTGCAGTTCTGTGTAGTTCCTTAGCACGTGGCTGATCGGGATTTCCTCCCTACACCCCCCACAGCTCCCGCTCCACTTTATCTTTATTAAAACATTTAATATACCACCCAATGCCTGGGCATCTGAGCAGTTAATTTAACAGGTGCTACAGGAAAAAGGAAAAGAATGCCATTTAAAATTTAAAACTGAAAAGCGAGAGGGAGATGTAGCTAGGTGAGAGACCTAAACAGAGGATGGAGGGAGGTCAAAGGCAAGGGAAAAAAAGATGTTTTTTTAGTAGTGTTTTAAAGTGGAGAAAGGAAAGCTCCAGGCGAAGGTCGGGGGGGGGGGGGGGAGGGAGTTCCAAAGAAGAGGTCAGAGGAAGAAAAAAGCAGAGGCTCGAGTTGATTTGAGGTGGGCAGATGAGGGGGATGGGAGAAAGAGGACTAGAGGACAGCAACCTTGGGCCGGAAGGACTGGGGTTTCTAGTCCCACAGGTGCTCCTTGTGGTCTTGGGCAAGCCACTTAACCCTCCATAGCCCATGTTCCCTGTAAAATAGTTCTCTCCAAGTTATAAAGCCCTGTTCAATGTAATTTCAGTTTGTTCAATGTAAACCGCACTGATGCAGAATAGCGCGGTATATAAGAGAATGTAAATAAAATAAAAATAAATAAAACAAGAGGCAATCAGAATGAATCTGGTGGAGAGAACGATGAAAGGAGTGGAGATGAATCTGGTCAGAGAGATACTGGGGGGTTCTGGTATGGATGGTACAGTGGACCAGGGTGAGAATCTTATATTGGACACGGAATTTTATAGGTAACCAGTGAAGTTTGATGAGTAGCAGTGTAATGTAATCGGTACGGGATGTGTGGGCGAGTATACGGGCAGCGGTGTTCTGAAGGAGTTCAAGCGACAAAGTTGATACTGAGGGAGTCCGGCTAGAGCAACATTGCAATAATCGACATGTGTCATAACTAAAGAAAGAAGAAGAGTAGCCAAAGATGAAGGTGTGAGAAAAGGTTGGACAGAGCGGATCTGGTGAAGAAAATAAAAAGAACGCTGAACAATAGAAGAGATATGGTCGCCAAAGGAAGGGGAAGAGTCAAGTAACACCAAGATAGTGGAGCGTGGAAACCAGGGGAAGTGAGGTGCTTGCAAGGATTGGAGCAAAGAATATTATAATGCCTCTGTATCGTTCCATGGTACAATCGCACCTTGAATATTGTGTGCAATTCTGGTCGCCGTATCTTAAAAAGGATATAGCGTTATTAGAAAAGGTACAGAGAAGAACCACCAAAATGGTAAAGGGGATGGAAGGCTACTCCTATGAAGGGAGGCTACAAATGTTAGGGCTCTTCAACCTGGAAAAGAGACGGCTGAGGGGAGATATGATAGAAGTCTATAAATTAATGAACGGAGTGGAACGGGTAAACGTAGATCAATTGTTTACGTTATCGGAATATAGAAAGACTAGGGGACATGCAATGAAGCTACAGGGCAAACTATTTAAGACAAATAAGAGAAAATATTTTTTCACTCAACGTGTAATCAAACTCTGGAATTTGTTACCGGAGAATGTAGTAAGAGCTGTTAGTGTAGATGGGTTTAAAAAAGGTTTGGACAAGTTCCTGGAGGAAAGGTCCATAAACCATTATTAAAAAGGGACCCAGGATATCAATGCTTGACTCAATACAAGCATTGTGGAACCTGTGTCTTTTGGGGATACTGCTAGGTATGTATGACCTAGATTGGCCACTGCTGGAAACAGGATACTGGGCTTGATGGACCTTGGTCTGACCCAGTATGGCATATCTTATGTTCTTATGAGGGGGGGGCGTATGAGAGGAAAAAGAGAACCAGATAACCAAAGTTTTGGAGGGGTTAATATGTAAATAGTTGAAAGCCATCCAGGAGGAAGCTGAGGAGAGGCAGGCATTCAAGGGTGTCAAATTAGGGGTAGAGGAATTGGTGTGATGGACTACAACAATGTCGTCTGCATAGTAGAAAGCAAAGATGCTGTGCTGCTGAACTATAAGAGCAAGGGGGGCCAGAAAATGTTGAAAATAAGAGGGGCAAGCACAGGGGAGAGAGGTAACAGAGGAAGTGGAGGTGCCGGAGAGGACAGTAAAAGTGTGAGACGATAGGAAAGAGTAGAACCAATGAAGAACAGAACCAGAGATACCTGAGTCACAGAGTCAGGAAAGCACAGTTACTTACCTGTAACAGGTGATCTCTGGGAACAGCAGGAATAAGTCTTCACATATGGGTATCGTCGGTACCGATGGAGCTTGCGCGGGAACGCTCCCCAGCGTCCAAAAGGAAAGCTTTTGGGAGCATCCCACAGCGCCTGCGTGCTTCCTTCCCGCCTTTCCTAACTGCCTCTCTCCAGTTCGAGTTTTAAAGCTGAGACAAAGAGAGAGAGAGGAAAGGAAAGATAGAGAGATAGAACTCCTAGGGGAGGTGGGTGGGTTGTGAAGACTTATTTCTGCTGTTCCCAGAGATCACCTGTTACAGGTAAGTAACTGTGCTATCTCCAGGAACAAGCAAGAATGAATCTTCACATATGGGGACTCCCCAGCTAGAGATGCCTGGGAGATCACCCAGATTTTGAGTCCCTGGGAAGGGCTCCGTCTGCACCCATGAATCTCAGGCATCCAGTCAGGGATGGAGGGTAGGCATTGATTAGGTATGGAACAGGTGTTTGAGAACAGCCTGACCAAACAAGGCATCCCGGCGGGAGTCTTGTCCAAGCAGTAATGGGCTGTGAAGGTATGAACCGATGCCCAGGTGGCCACTCGACAGATTTGGTCGATGGACACAGAGTTAAGATGAGCCATAGAGGCTGCCATGGCCCTCACATTGTGAGCTGTGACATGGCCCTCCAGAGAAAGCACAGTTACTTACCTGTAACAGGTGATCTCTGGGAACAGCAGGAATAAGTCTTCACATATGGGTACGTCGGTACCGACGAAGCCTGCACGGGAATGCTCCCCAGCATCCAATCAGAAAGCTTTTGGGAGCATCCCTCACGCCTGCGCACTGCCTTCCCGCCTTCTCCACTGCCTCTCCTCAGTTGAGTTTCATAGCTGAGACAAAAGGAGAGAAAGAGGAAAAGAAGACAGAAAGATAGATACAACTCCTAGGGGAGGTGGGTGGGTTGTGAAGACTTATTCCTGCTGTTCCCAGAGATCACCTGTTATAGGTAAGTAACTGTGCTATCTCCAGGAACAAGCAGGAATGAGTCTTCACATATGGGGACTCCCAAGCTAAGATGCCTGGAGCCCTAACATGTTGAAGATTGAAAACATGCTACACCTCATATGGCCAGGCATCCTGAGGATGGAGGGTAGGAGTTGAAAGGAGAGGAGCTGCTGAAAAAACAGCTAACCTAAGAGAGGACTACCCGGAAGGAGTCCATGTATGTATGATCATTATCAAAAGATATATTGAAATGAACTAACATCATAATATTGAAATGAACAATCACCATATGATGCTCACCTACTGGATTGCAGGAAGTAGAAAGGCTGATGTAGTCTACTGGGGATCCAGTAGAAAAATGTTCAAGGTGACCTCACTGGAGTGAAGGTGGAGGTCCACATCTGGAAGTGAGAGGTGACCCCAGGATTTAATTGGGGTAACACAAACACGGCAGGTCTTCAGTGGGAAGTTTCATGGAAAGCTGAAAACTCTTTTGGCTACAGAAGCATTTAGAGGTAGGAGCAAAAGAGGAAGACTGACCGATCTGGACAAACAGATCTAGTCCTTGAGGGAGGAAAGGGAATGAAAAGAACCCCATACTCCCAGGAAGGACAGATGTTTGAGGAATTGAATCTGAAATCTACTGAAGATCTAAGATGCCTTTCCTATCTGGTGAGAGAGAGGAAGACATTGGCTTCAGGGATACTTCAACCTAGGAAACAGTAGGGCTGTCAGTTCCACAGCAATGGTTGTGTGCAAAAAGCCGAAACATACTGTGGAACAGTGTGAAACTGTGCAAGCCCACTGTCAGAAATATACAGGAAGGTAAAAACCTTTATGAGTATAGACAGTCAGGAGATAAGTATGGAAATACATATCTACCAGAGATCTATATACCAGATGTATATAGATATATGGATAGATCTAAAATAAGATCTATATACCAGATGTATATAGATATATGGATAGATCTAAAATAAGAATTAAAGGGCATAGCATATGCACAATTAGCTGACAGGCAGATACATCTACAGAGATGTATATAGGTATATAGATATATATACCTGAGTATATAGGTTTAATGATAAAGGAATGCTATCCAGTGAATTATCAGCATGGCTATGTGAAAAAACAGAGGATAATATTAGTCTGTAAACAGCAAGTCCGGAGTCCTGTGGAACTCCAGCATGGTAAAAGGACAGAAACGCATGGAATGAGATACCAGGTTGACCTACGTGAGGGACAAGGAGGTATTAGGCGTTTTTCAGATTAATATGTGCTGTCCTTGAAGTAATAGGATACCATGGGGACAAGCTGCAAGAAGAAATAGAATATCCCTAAGGAATGGGATAACTCCCAGACTTTCATTTGGAGAAGGCATATGTCCTTCTCCCTCTTCTTTTTTTTTTTTTTTTTTTTTTTTAAGATAGCAGGGTATGAAGAACCCCCCCAGTCATAGGAGATGACTGAGGAAGCATTTTTCAACCATGATGGATAGTCATTCGAGAAACTCTATGCTCTCTAGCAAGGGCCCATAGTGGAAAGCTTCTCAGTAGGATTGCAGAGAGCATTATGCAGGAGAACTGGGATGTAGAACTGGTTGATGGAGAAAAACTGACAGCCACGTCCATTACATGCCAAACCCAGAGATTGGAGATGGCAAGGGTAAAGTGTAAGAAGCCTGTAGTGAAAAAGATTATCCAAGAAAGATGTAGAAAACTGTCTTGGAATCACTACTAAGGCAAGACAGGAGTGGTGGAAGACAATACTGGGACTTGTGGAAAAGTACCAGTAGGCAAGCAGTGGAACTCCTGCATGGGCAGCTACTGAATAGGGCAACAGAGAGAGTCAGTCTGTATCAAACAGAGATAACAGACTGAACAAAGAGAGCAAGCTGTCTCTGTCTGCAGAGCTGCCCAGATAAAGAAAAAAAAAGTTTATTCAGGAGAAGAAACTCTACAGTGAAAAGAAAGACAAGAAAAGTCTTTCAATGGTAGGGTACCACTCTTACAGGGGAACCCCTGGCGAAGAGGGTAGAGCTAGAAGCTGAAGAAGGACTTACCACATGGTAAGTCCATGGAAGGAAAAAATTCATGCTGGTACAGAGAAACTATCATATGATAGTTGCTAAACCTCTCTTCTAGTCAGGAAGAGGTGGAAAACTCTGTAACTTATAGACATGAATAACCTGACAGTTCAGCATAGTGAATGGATTTCCTGAGAATAGGAATCCCTGAGCAGAGTTTTGAATGGAAAAACAGTGAAAAACTTCTGCTGAAAAGACGTTAACTGTAGTTATAAAAAGATTAATCAGAAACCTATGGTTACTGTGTTTATTCAGCCTGGCTAGAGTTTGGATTCTTCAGACCAGGGCGAGATTTCCCCTGCTTGGGAACATCCGAATGATGGGCAGGTGAAGAGGAAAACCTCTTTCTTTTAGGGAAAGAAGGTCTGGTAGGGCATTTTCTACCTGCTGAGGAAGGAGAGGGCTTAGGATGGCCCGCAGAAACAGGAAAGTCAGTGGAGCAATGAGCAACCTGACGTAAGGACTCCTTATTGAAGAGATTTTCTCCAGTACAAGGAGTATTACCCAGTCTTTGTGGTGCCCATCTATTCAAGTCTGATACTTGGAGCCAGGCTTTACGACGTGCTCCTATGGCTATAGCAGAAGTTCTGCTAACAGACTCAAAAGAGTCTAGGGAAGCACGAGAAAGAAACCAAGAGATATTTTGGCTATGACTAAGAAGTAAGGAATAGTCTGCAGCCTTGGGCTCTGATAGAAAAGGAGTCAAAAGAGATAATTTCTTTGTGACCTCCTGAAGGGATAGACTCATATAGAAAATATATGAGAGAATCCTTTTTGCCAGCATAGATGTTTGGAAGGTTTGACGTCCAAAGGCATCCAGTAATCTAGATGCACGCCCTGGCGGGAAAAGAAGAATGTTTTTTCTTGCTTTTTACCTTCCTCATTGCTGATTCCACTACAATGGAATGATGGGGAAGTTGAGGCTTTTGAAATCCTGGAGAGGGGGGCACCTGATACAGAAGATCAGTTGCTGTAGGAGGTGAAGAAACCCTTAAAGGTTTTTCCCATACCTTCAGAAGAAGATTCTGCAAAGAGTGATGTAAGGGAAGCATTACATTTTCCTTTCCTGCAGAAAAACCCTAAGACTCATAGCCAGGGATAGGAATATTAAGGAAGGTTGCCATGTCAAGGAGAAACTTCTGAAAAGAAGGATCTCTGATGGGAACCATCCCTGGACAGGTTAAACCTGAAAAGGAAGCCTGGGCACCGGAGGATATACCTGTCCGGTGCAGAATGGATGGATACTGGAACTGGCAATTATGAGTTGAGACAGTCAGTAGTGCATCATCCATTCCAGGAATCGACTCTAAACTAGGCATAGAGAGGAGCGATCCAGTTGACAAAAGCATGGAAGGAGCTGGTTCCGATGATGCTGTAGGTACCGGCATCGATACCGATACCGGTAGCGAAGGCGCCGAAGCAGACATCGGAGACAGCTCAAGTGGTACCGAGGTAAGTAAAACCCCTTGGTGATTATCCTCGGTACCGTGTATGCGGAATCGGTAAACATCTGTTCCGTGACGCGTCGGTACCCAGTCATCTAGACTAGATAGCGATTACAGACTCGGCATCGAAGGGAGCGAGTCTATCGATGCATGTCTCGAGGGTACCAACGTCGGTGATGGTATCGGTGATGCTGCTGATACAGGAAAATCAATCTGGGTCGTAACGTTCGGTCCTGAAGGTACCGAGGACGCCAGATGACGATTCCTGGTGAAGAGTAGATCACTCAACACCGGAGCCGATGCCGGGGTATCGGTACCGCTGGAAGCGGATGCCACCCCCGAGCATAGCTCAGATACAGGAAAGTCAATCTGGGTCGTATCGATCGGTCCCGAAGGTACCGAGGACGCTCGATGACGATCCCTGGTGAAGAGTGGATCACTCAACACCGGTGCCGATGCCGGGGTATCGGTACCGCTCGAAGCGGATGCCACCACCGAGCATGGCTCAGGTATGTTCTGTGAGGGGTGAGCCCCAGGAACAACCTGAAACCCCTGAAATGCTTTGGAGCCCGAAGACTACCGCCGGGGTTTTAATGCCAATGGGGTCTTGAGGGCAAGGCCGGAGCCGTCATCATGCTTGGCATGAGACCTACCACTCAAGAATTGGCTAGTCTTAACAGACTGTTTGTGGCTTACCTGATCCTGTAGAGAAGAATAAACCGGTGCCCGCACTTCGGGAGAGAAAACGGTATCGAGGGAAACTCGAAAGAGGGAAGGTCTTCTCACAGTTTTGCAGCCTGAGTGTTCAGGGGAAAAAGGGTCAGGACCCGAACAGTTTAGACACCAGGAATTGGAGTCTAAAAAGAAAACTGTGCTTCCACAGTGAAGGCACTTCTTAGGAGACGAAGGCCATGGTGGAGAGGCCTTGTAGGCCCAAAAAATTTAAAGACAGAAACTGAGGGAAAAATCTCCCTGAGTTTAAGAAAAAGAAAAGAAAAATCCACAGGCGGTACCGGTGGCGGCGGGAAAACAGCCGCGACCACAAGAAAACAAGAAATAAAGAATTTGAAGAAAAAAGTTTCTGCGGTGAAAGGAGGACGTCCTGCCAGCTCCGCGGAAAAACGAAAACTGAGGAGAGGCAGTGGAGAAGGCGGGAAGGCAGTGCGCAGGTGCGAGGGAAGCTCCCAAAAGCTTTCTGATTGGATGCTGGGGAGCATTCCCGTGCAGGCTCCGTCGGTACCGACGTACCCATATGTGAAGACTCATTCCTGCTTGTTCCTGGAGATAGGTTCTTACTCTGGTAGGCGAAGGAAATACACTGAGCAATGCAATTAGAGTTCTCTTAGAGACTGGAAGTCCTAAATGAGAAGGATCAAAAGCAACAAAAAGTTGAGAGGACTTTCTATGTTGCTGTGTCCTTTGTAAGTAGAAAGCAAGTGCTCTTTTACAATCCAGGGTATGAAGATTCCTCTCTGCACTTGATGCATGAGGTCCTGGAAAAAAGACAGGTAAATACACCTCCTGGTTCAGATGAAAAGGTGAGACCACTTTAGGCATAAAGTGTGGATTAGTTCTGAGGACTACCTTGTCATGATGGAACCTTGTATAAGGAGGATTAGCCACTAAAGCTTGCAACTCACTGATACGGTGAGCTGAGGTGACTGCAATGAGAAAAATAACCTTCCAGGAAAGGAATTTCAAGGACGTAGTGGCTAAGGGTTCAAAGGGTGGCTTCATAAGCTGTCCAAGAACCAGATTCAAGTCCCATGCCACTGGAGGTGGTTTAATGGGAGGTTTAGTCAAAAGAAGGCCTCTCATGAATCTTGCTATAAGAGGATGAGAGGAAATAGGGTGTCCATTGAGAGGCTTAAGGGATGCTGCAATAGCACTCAAATGGACTCTGATTGAATTTGTTTTAAGGCCTGCATGGGATAAATGCAGAAAATAGTCTAATAAAGAATTCAAAGGTATTGCAAGAGGGTTGAGACCCTTCTCTGCACACCAAATGGAAAACCTTTTCCATTTAAAAGAATAGGAACGTCTGGTGGAAGGCTTTCTGGAAGCATGAAGGATATCCTTTACTTGCTGAGAAAGGTGTAAATCCTGAAGGTCTAGGCCTTCAGCAACCAGGCTCTGAGATGAAGAGACTGAGGATTTGGGTGCCACAAGGATCCCTCCTCCTGGGAGAGGAGATCTGGAGCAGACCCCAGGTCCAGGGAGGGAGCTTGAGAGAGATGCAGAAGTAGAGGGTACCACACTTGGCGTGGCCAACGTGGTGCGATGAGGATCATAGACCCCTTGTCTCTCTAAAGCTTGAACAGAGTTTTGGCGATGAGGGGAATAGGTGGAAAGGCATAGAGGAAGTCTTGCCCCCAATGAAGGAGGAAGGCATCCCTGGCCTGAACTCCCTGACATGGAATCCTGGAACAAAACCGGGGAAGTTTGGCATTCCACGGACTTGCAAACAGGTCTATGTCTGGGGTACCCCAAATCCGAAAAATCCTGGCTATCTGGTCCCCATGGAGGGACCATTCGTGTGGAAGCAGAACTCGACTGAGTCTGTCTGCCCAAGAGTTTTGAACCCCTGGAAGATACACTGCCATGAGATGGATTTGATGCTCTCTGGCGAAGGCCCACAATCTGAGAGCTTCGTTGCAAAGCGACAGAGAGCCAGTCCCTCCCTGCTTGTTCACGTAGAACATGGCTACCTGGTTGTCCGTGTGGATGAGGACTGTCTTGTAGCTGAGCAGGGTGTGGAAGACTCTGAGAGCCAGAAAGATTGCTCTGAGCTCTAAGAGGTTGATATGTAGAGATGTCTCCTGTGGAGACCAGATGCCTTGGGTCGAGAGATCTTGTAGATGAGCTCCCCAACCCTTTGGAGAGGCATCTGTTGTAAGGGTTGCTAGGGGTAACACCTGTTGAAAGGGGGACCCCAGCAACAGATTTTGAGTGGACTTCCACCAGTGGAGGGACCAAAAGAGGCGACTGGAGGTTGCTATTTTGTCTGACAGGCAACCTGCTGCCTGAGTCCATTGGGTGGATAGGGTCCACTGAGCTGCCCTCATGTGAAGGCGAGCGTAAGGAACCACATGCACCGTGGATGCCATTTGGCCTAAGAGTTGTAACATCTCTCGAGCAGTTAAATGGGATTTTAACTGAATCTGGGAGGCTAACTGCACTAAGCGTAGGCAACGGGCCTGGGGAAGATAGGCCCTTGCAGTTGTGGTATCCAGTAAGGCCCCTATGAACTCTAGAGACTGAGTAGGGGTGAGATGGGATTTTGGAATGTTGATTACCAGTCCCAGATACTGAAGAACACGCCTTGTGCAGGCCAGGGAAGTCTGGGCCTCTGACTGGGATGGAGCTCGGATGAGCCAGTCGTCCAGATATGGGAATACGAATATTCTTAGAGTGCACAGAAATGCAGCTACTACTGCCATGCATTTTGTGAACACTCTTGCAGCAGAGGCCAGACCGAAAGGAAGCACTTTGTATTGGTAGTGCTTTCCTTGGTAAAGGAACCGAAGGAACCTTCTGTGAGTTGGATGGATGAGAACATGGGTGTACGCATCCTTGAGATCTAGAGAACAAAGCCAGTCCTGACTCTGGAGGTATGGAAGGAGAGTTCCGAGAGAGATCATCTTGAATTTCTCCTTGTATAGAAACTTGTTCAATTCTCTGAGATCTAGTATGGGTCTGTAGCCCCCCGTTTTCTTTGGAAAGAGAAAATAGGGGGAGTAGAACCCTGAGCCCTGTTGAAGAAGGGGTACTTCTTCTATTGCCCCTTGGGCAAGAAGGGTAGTAATCTCTTGACCTAGAAGGTTGAGGAGAGATGTTGGAGAATTGAACTGTTTCACCATGGTGTGAGGAGGAAGGTTTAAGAAATGAAGCTTGTACCCATCTCGTATGATGGAGAGGGTCCATTGCTCTGCTGTGATTTGTTCCCATCTGGGAGCAAAGTGAGCTAACCTTCCTGGGATGGTGAGAGGCTCTGGATGTTCTAGAGCCAGAAAGGCTAAGTTCTCTAGTGGAAAGTCAAAGGTCCTGGGGAGGCTGAGGCTGTTGGGCCGTAGCAGTCCTCGCAGCCTGAGAGTTGGCCTGTTTTGGTTGTTGCTGTCTCTTTGTAGCAAAACGACCTTGGGAAGAGGTCTGACCATAATCCAAAGAAAATTTCCCTTTTTGGGGGAAAGATCCTTTTTGAAAAACCTCTTTTAAAAGGAGCAGTAGTAGACTTTGAAAGTCTATCTAAAGCAGAATTTTCAGCATCCATCTGGTTGGCCTTTGCTTGCCAATCTTTGCCAAAGAGGTTTTCTCCTGTACAGGGAAGGTTACCTAGACCATCCTGTACCCAGGATTCCAAATCAGAAGCTTGTAACCAAGCAACTCTGCGTGCACCTATGGCAATAGCCGAGGCTCTACTGGCATCTTCAAAAGAGTCAAAGGCTGCACGGTTGGAAAACTTGGATACATCCTGTGCCTGTTTAAGCCAGGTGACATATTCTTCTCTCTTATCTTGACATAAAAGGAGATAAGGTTTGCAGATGATCTGTAACTTCTTTTAGAAACATCCCCATATAGAGACTATAGGAGTTGATTCTGGCTACAAGCATACTGGGCCTGGAAGATTTTCCTGCCAAAGGCATCTAGGGTTCTGCATTCTCTTCCTGGAGGAGCAGAGGAGTGCCTTTTTGTACTCTTGATCTTTTTCATAGCAGACTCTACCACAATGGAGTGGTGAGGAAGCTGAGTCTTATGAAACCCAGGACAAGGAGGAACATGATACATGGGGTCCAACCTTCGGGAATGAGGGGAGGTGGAAAGGGGAGTCTCCCATATGCCCAACATGTGATCATAAAGAATCTCATGTACTGGTAAGGTGGCTGCCTCTTTAGGAGCCTTAGGATATTGTAGGATATCTAATTTTTTGGCTCTAGGTTCAGTTTCAGAGGCCACTGAGATGGACAGGCCTTTGGCCACCTCCCTAATGAAGTCCTGAAAAGACAAGTCTTCAGGAGGAGACATTCTCCTTTTTGGAGAAGAAGGTTCCTGAGGAAGGATCCCTGATGCTTCAATTGAGGCCTCTGATGTATCAGAGTCTTCAGAGGAAACAAAGTATCGACTGTCTGGATGCTCTCGCAGAGCCCGATACGTGTACCGGGAGGTATCGACATCGGGAGTAATTGGTACCGAGTCAGTACTGATAGGCATCACTGGATAGCATACTGCTGCCATCGATGCTGATGTCGATGCAAGCGGTACAGGTATCGGAACCGATTTTGGATCCGGTACCAGAATCGGTACCGGTACCGACAACGGGGTTTGTTGCGGTACCGCAGGCGTCGCAGCTTGTATGAATGCCGTGATGGCACGCTGCATGGTCAGAATACTCTGATCCATCGACGCCACCAATGTCTGGATGTCGGTACCGGTGGTAACCGCCGGTACCCCAGAACATTGTAACAGGTGATCGGTCGAGGCCGAGCCATCGATGTCAACCTGTGACCCCATAGGTAGAGCTTTGGAAGCCGGAGCCTCCCGCCGGGGTAATTTTGCCGGTGTGGATTCCTCAAGAGTAAGCCCGGGGGCATCTCGATACTTAGAGGGAGATGAACTCTTTGAGGACCGGCCAGATTTAAGTTTGGTTACCTGAGATCCATGGGATGAAGAAGCAGCCCTGGAAGACGTCGATGCCACAGAAGCTGCATCGGAGGGAAACAGGGTACTGAGCTTGGCTGCCTGATTTTGTAGCCCTCTCTTAGACATCATAGAACAGGACTCTCAATCCGCTATGGAGTGGTCAGGACCTAAACATTTTAGACACCAGTCATGGGTGTCTGTGACAGAAACAGTGCTGCTGCACTTCGTGCACTTTTTAAACCCGGAGGCGGGTTTTTCCATGAGGCAAAATATATCTGTAGGCCTAAGGCCCCAGAAGAAAAATGCACTGTAGTATTTTTATTTTTTAAGAAAGAAAAAAGACCGGTGGTACCGGTCCGGGATCGAGAAGGCAGACAGGCAACTAAAGAAAAATAAAAGAAAATAAGAAATTCTTCAGCGGTGACAGGAAACACAACCTGCTGGCTCCGTGGAAAAGAAGAACTGGAGAGAGGCAGTTAGGAAAGGCGGGAAGGCAGCGCGCAGGCGCTGTGGGATGCTCCCAAAAGCTTTCCTTTTGGACACTGGGGAGCGTTCCCGCGCATGCTCCGTCGGTACCGACGATACCCATATGTGAAGACTCATTCCTGCTTGTTCCTGGAGATAGAGAGCGATGATCCACATCATCAAAAGCAGAAGAGAGATCCAGAGAGACAGCCAAGGAGAAATCACCATGGTTGTGGGTGATGTAAGTTCATTGAGTAGAGAAAGGATAATGGTCTCTGTACTGTGTCTGTGACGAAAGCCAGACTGACGGGGATGCAAGGCAAGGGTGGCATTGAGGTGTGAGGAAAGTTGGGCAAAGGTTGAAGATGGGGCTCCAGTGAGCAGGAAAAGTGGGATCAAGTGAGGATTTCTTAAGGACTGGTCGATAACGGCATGCTTCCAAGGGTGGGGGAAATGCCAGAGTAGAGGCTTGAATTGAAGATACAAAGAACAATAGGAAGAAGAGCCAAAGAGGGAACTGTGAGCCGTTGAGAGGGAATGGGATTGGAGGAGCAGGTAGTTTTGTGGGGCGAAGGGAGAGCCTTAAGTAATTTTGAGGAAGAGAGGCTGAAATGTTGACCAGGAGTGAGAAAGGGGAGGGGTAGTGAAGATTGGTGAGGATGATGAGGGTGGGGGGAGGAGAAAGGGGGAGGGGCGGACAAGTGGGAAAGTAACAGCACAGGGTAAGAACCTTATCAGGGAAATAAGATGCTAGTAAGGCGGGATCGGGAGAGCAAGAAGGGGAGGGGGCGGAGCAGCAGAGGGATGGCGAGACGACAGAGCAAAGGGAGGAGTTGGAGGAGAATGAAATGATCCCAGAGTAATAGGAAAGCTCAGCAGAATGAATGAAAGAGCAATAGTACAAGTGGCAATGGCGAAAGTGGGCAAGGGACTTAGCAGAAGGGTGCTTATGCCAGAGGCACTTGGCACGACTGAGATAGGAACGATGGAGGCAAAGACCAGGATGGAACCAAAGGTGATGAGAAGCGGGTGGTTTGGAACAAAACAGTGATTGGGGGGGAGGGGAGGGGCAAGAGCATTGAGGGCTTTGGTGAGGGTAGAGTTCCAGGATAGAACCTGGAGATCAGAAGGGAAGAGAAATCGGGGGAAGAGCTGATCGGAAGACGGGAACTGCTGGAGAATGCTTGCAGAAGCACGGTGGGTGATGGAGGAGGAGGGGTGTGCAACAGAGGGGCGAAACAAGGACTGACTTAGCCAAATGGATTGGCAGGGAAAAGAGAAGAGGTAAAGGTGTATGACCATGCAACGGAAAGGGTTGCAATATCAGAGAGAGGGTGGGAGGACCAGCAGGTGTAATGATGAGATCAAGGGAGTGACCAGCAGAATAAGTGGGGCAGTGGACATGTTGGAGCAATGAGAGATAAGCAAGAAGGGAAATGAAGGCTGTGTCACTGGGGCGAGTAGAAGAGTCAAGGTGCACATTGAAATCACTGAGGATGACTAAACGAGGGTAAAGAAGAGAGGTTTCTGAGATGGTTAGAAGAAGGTAGTCCCAAAGATACGGGGAAAGAGATGGAGCAGCATAGATGGGAAGAAAATAAAAAGGAGGGGTACTGTTTGATCGGAGTAGTAAGGCATCAGGATAGTGGAGTGCAGGAGTGAAGACCTCACTGAGGGAGAGGGAGGAGTGAGAGAGCTGCCATTCCCAGGGGACCGCAGCACTGAGATCACTGCCTTCTCCAGCGGGCAACTGCAGAGGATCGCCGTCTGAACTTCACCAGCAGCAAAAAGGGGCCACTGCATCTAACCATGAGCATTTGCTGCGATCCTGTCTTTCCCACCCGAGGCCCCCGCCAGGTTGTGCACCATTTTTCCTTCAGTAAGGCCTACAGCTCCAGGCCAGTTTGAGACTGGTTTCAGTGCAGCTTGGTCAACCCAAGACCTCAGGGAGTATACAAGATACTCTCCTGGAGTCCTGCTAGACTAGTTTAGATTAGTGGGTTATCTGCCCTGCCAATAGATGGGAGACAGAGAAAAGAAAGCAAAACTATGCCGTGGAACCATTATCTAAATTTGTAGCTTTATTTTTAAACCCTATGGCTATGCAGATTCAATCATTTGTGAAAGACACTTCTCATTTTTTGCGTCTCATATCTAATGTTCAGATTACCACCCCGGAATGTTGGCTTGTTACTATGGATGTACACTCTCTCTAGAATGAGATTCTAGTGATAGTCAAACAGAAAACAGATGTTCCACAGAGTTCCCACTGTGTGACTTCTGCTTTTTTGTTACAGTTATTGGAGGTTGTGTTGACTCGCAATTATTTTTATTTTGATGGCCAGTTTTATCTTAAAATCATAATACCATGATGTTGATTTATTTAATTTATTTATTTAATGTTTCTTTTATACCGCGCTATTTGAAATCAGTGCGGTTTACATGTAAAGCACAGTTACTTACCTGTAACAGGTGATCTCTGGGAACAGCAGGAATTAGTCCTCACAAATGGGTACGTCGGAACCGATGGAGCCTGCGCGGGAAAGCTCCCCAGCTTCCCAGAAAGGAAGCTTTTGGGGCCTCCCACAGCACATGCACGCTGCCTTCCCGCCTTCCTGACCAACTCTCTTCAGTTCGAGTTTAAAGCTGAGACAATAGAGAGAGAAAAGGAAAGAGAGAGAGAGAGAGAGAGAGAGATACAACTCCTAGGGGAGGTGGGTGGGTTGTGAGGACTAATTCCTGCTGTTCCCAGAGATCACCTGTTACAGGTAAGTAACTGTGCTATCTCCAGGAACAAGCAGGAATGAGTCCTCACATATGGGGACTCCCTAGCTAAGATGCCGGGGAGATCCCCCTCCAAGAGTTCCTCATCTTCCTATGGATCTCAGGCATCCATTCAGGGAAGGTGGGCAGGAGTTGTTTAAGAATGGAACAGGTGTCTGAGGACAGCCTGACCAAACAAGGCATCCCGGCGGGAGTCCTTGTCCAAGCAGTAATGGGCTGTGAAGGTATGAACCGAGGCCCAGGTGGCTGCTCGACAGATCTGATCGATGGATACAGAATGAAGATGAGCCATAGATGTGGCCATGGCTCTCACATTGTGAGCTGTGACATGGCCTTCCAGAGAAAGGTTCTTACTCTGGTAAGCAAAAGAAATACAGTGAGCAATCCAATTGGACAGTTTTCTTTTTGAGACTGGAAGTTCTAAATGAGAAGGATCAAAAGCAACAAAAAGTTGAGAAGACTTTCGATGTTGCTGTGTCCTGTGGAGGTAAAAGGCAAGAGCTCTTTTACAGTCTAATGAAGGTTCCTCTCTGCATTGGATGCATGAGGAGCTGGAAAAAAGACAGGTAAATATACCTCTTGATTAAGATGAAAAGGTGAGACCACTTTAGGCATAAAGTGAGGATTTGTCCTAAGGACTACCTTATCATGATGGAACCTTGTATAAGGTGGATTAGCCACTAAAGCCTGCAGTTCACTGATGCGGCGAGCAGAAGTGATTGCAATAAGGAAAATGACTTTCCAGGAAAGGAATTTCAAGGAGGTAGTGGCTAAGGGTTCAAAGGGTGGCTTAATAAGCTGACCAAGAACCACGTTTAAGTCTCATGCCACCGGAGGAGGCCGAATGGGAGGCTTAGTTAAAGTTAGACCTCTCATGAATCTTGCAATAAGAGGATGAGAGGAAACAGATTGTCCATTGATAGGCTGAAGAGATGCTGCAACAGCACTCAAATGGACCCTTACAGAATTGATTTTAAGTCCTGCATTGGAAAGATGCAGGAGATATTCGAGTAAAGAATTTAAAGGTAGTGCTAGAGGGTTAAGACCCTTTTCAGCACACCAAATTGAAAATCTTTTCCATTTAAAAGCATAAGAACGCCTGGTGGAAGGTTTCCTAGATGCATGGAGGATATCCTTCACCTGTTGAGAAAGATTGAAGTCTTGAAGGTCTAGGCCTTCAGTAACCAAGCTCTGAGGTGAAGGGACTTGGGGTTTGGGTGCCACAAAGTCCCCTCCTCTTGAGACAGAAGGTCTGGAGCAGCTCCCAGATCCAGGGAGGGTGCCTGGGAGAGATGCAGAAGTAGAGGGTACCACACTTGGCGTGGCCAGCGTGGAGCTATGAGGATCATAGATCCTTGATTCCTCTGAAGTTTGAATAGAGTCTTGGGAATCAAGGGAATGGGTGGAAAGGCATATAGGAAGGCCTGGCCCCAATGAAGGAGGAAGGCATCCTTGGCCTGAGCTCCCTGACACGGAATTCTGGAACAGAACCGGGGATGTTTGGCATTGCACGGACTTGCAAACAGGTCTATGTCCGGGGTTCCCCATTTCTGAAAGATTCTGAGTACCTGATCCATGTGCAGGGACCATTCGTGTGGAAGCAGAACTCGACTGAGTCTGTCTGCCCAAGAGTTTTGGATTCCTGGGAGGTATACTGCCAGGAGATGGATTTGATGCTCTCTGGCGAAGGCCCACAATTTTAGAGCTTCGTTGCAAAGCGACAGAGAGCCAGTCCCTCCTTGTTTGTTTATGTAGAACATGGCTACTTGATTGTCGGTATGAACAAGGACTGTCATGTTGATGAGGAGGGTATGAAAGACCTTGAGAGCAAGGAAAATTGCTCGGAGCTCCAAAAGGTTGATATGAAGGGTGGTCTCCTGTGGAGACCAAGTGCCCTGAGTGGAGAGGTCTTGGAGATGAGCTCCCCAACCTGTTTGGGAGGCATCTGTAGTGAGAGTTGCTTGGGGTAACAAAGGTTGGAAGGGGGCCCCCCAACAACAGATTTTGAGTGGATATCCACCATTGGAGAGACCAAAAAAAAGACGTGTTGAGGTTGCTATTTGGTCTGAGAGAGCTCCTGATGCTTGGGTCCACTGGGTGGACAAAGTCCATTGAGCTGCTCTCATATGTAGGCGAGCATAAGGCACCACATGAATTGTGGATGCCATGTGGCCTAGCAGTTGTAGCATCTCCCTGGCAGTCAAGTAGCTTCTGGACTGAATTTGAGAGGCCAACTGCACTAGACGGTGGCAACGGGCCTGAGGAAGATAGGCCCTTGCAGTGGTGGTATCTAGCCAGGCCCCTATGAATTCTAGGGACTGAGTAGGGGTGAGTTGAGACTTTGGCAGATTGATGACAAGTCCCAGATACTGCAGTATGCGTCTGGTGTGGTCCAGGGAAGTTTGAGCCTCGGACTGAGATGGAGCTCGGATGAGCCAGTCGTCCAGGTATGGGAAGACAAAGATTCCCAGAGTACGTAGAAATGCGGCTACTATTGCCATGCATTTGGTAAATACCCTTGGAGCAGAGGCTAGACCGAAGGGAAGTACTCTGTATTGGAAATGTTTTCCCTGGAACAGAAACCGTAGGAATTTTCTGTGGGATGGATGGATGAGTATATGTGTGTACGCATCCTTGAGATCTAGAGAACAAAGCCAGTCCTGACTCTGTAGGTATGGAAGGAGAGTGCCTAGAGAAAGCATCTTGAATTTCTCCTTGTATAGAAATTTGTTCAATTCTCTGAGATCCAGAATGGGTCTGTACCCCCCTGTTTTCTTGGGGATGAGAAAATAAGGGGAGTAAAAATTTGACCCTTGTTGAGGAAGAGGAACCTCTTCTATTGCCTTTTGGGCGAGAAGAGTGGTCACCTCCTGGCCCAACAGGTACAGGAGAGATGGGGGAGAATTGAATTGTCTCACCATGGTATGGGGAGGAAGGCTTGAGAAATGTAGTTTGTAGCCCTCTCTGATGATAGAGAGGGTCCACTGTTCTGATGTGATTTGTTCCCATCTGGGAGCAAAGTGAGTTAACCTTCCTGGAATGGTGAGAGGCTCTGGTTGTTGCAGAGCCAGAAAGGTTAAGTTCTCTAGAATCAAGTCAAAAACTCGGAGGAGGTTGGGACTGCTGGACTGTAGCAGCCCCTGTAGACTTTGTTCTGGCCTGTTTAGATTGCTGACGCTTAGGAGCAAAGCAAACTATGGAAGATTGCTGGCCAGTATTTGTGGAAAATTTGGTCTTTTTATAGAAAGGCTTCTTAAAAGGTTTTTTCTTGGCAGGGGTAGAGGTAGACTTAGAAAGTCTATCTAAAGCAGCATTCTCTGCATCCATTTGAGTGGCTTTGATTTGCCACTCCTTGTCAAACAGATTTTCACCTGTACAGGGCAGATTGCCCAAGCCTTCTTGTACCCAGGGTTCCAAATCAGAGGCCAGGAGCCAAGCAAGTCTGCGAGCAGCTATGGCAATGCCGGAGGCTCTGCTAGCTCCCTCAAAAGAGTCAAAGGCTGCTCTGTTGGAGAACTTTGAAACATCTTGAGTTTGCTTTAGCAAAAGAAGGTACTCCTCCTTTTTGTCCTCTGGGATAATGACGTATCTTCATTGCAATCTCTTTCAAAAACATGCCCATATAGAGGCTGTATGAATTGATTCTGGCAATAAGCATGCTAGCTTGGAAGATTTTTCTACCAAAAGCATCCAGAGTCCTACATTCTCTTCCTGGAGGAGTAGAAGAGTGCCTTTTGGTACTCTATCTTTTTCATAGCAGACTTCACCACAATAGAGTGGTGAGGGAGCTGTGTTTTTTGAAAACGAGGAGAAGGAGGAACCCGATACATGGTGTCCAAACGTCGAGAATGTGGAGATAGTGTGAGAGGAGCCTCCCACAAGTCCATCATGTGTTCTTGAAGAATTTCATGTATGGGTAAGGTGGCTGCCTCTTTGGGAACCTTAGAGTATCCTAAAATATCCAATTTTTTTGCTCTAGGTTCCTTTTCAGAGGTTACAGATATGGAGAGTCCTTTAGCTACTTCAATAATGAAGTCTTGAAAGGACAAATCCTCTGGAGGAGACATTCTCCTTTTTGGAGAAGAGGGCTCCTCAGGACGAGTAAAAGAGACATCAGCAGAATCATCTGAGGTATCAGAATCTTCAGATGATTCAAAGTACCGCCTATTAGCTTCCAGAGATCGATACGCGTACCAACCGGTATCGACATCGGGCGTACCGGGAATCGGAGCGGTATCGAGAAAATCTCCGGAACCGGAGACCGGAACTGGCATACTACTGGAAGTAGATGCTCTGGGTACCGGTATCGGTTGCGCTTACCGGAACCGGAGTCGGAACCGATTGTCGCGGTACCGAGGGCGTTGCAGCGTTAATGAAAGCCAGTATGGCCTGCTGCATGGATTGTACCGTAGTACCCATAGACGCCACAACTGCCTGGATGTCGGTACCGGTGTTAGCCGGTACACCAGAGCAGTCTAACAGGAGATCGGTCGAGGCCGTGCCATCGATGTCTACCTGTAAACCCATAGGAGGAGCTTTGGAAGCCGGAGCTTCCCGCCGGGGTTGTTTGGCTGGGGCAGGGTCCTCAGGGTCAAACCCAAGGGCCTCTCGCTGCTTAGAGGGAGATTTGCCCTTTGAGGACCTGCCTGAAGAATGTTTGGTTACCTGAGATCCATCAGGAGAGGAAGACCTGGAGGATGTTGATGCTGGAGTATCAGTAGAAAACAGCATATGAAACTTGGCTGCTCTGTTCTGTAAGCCCCATTTGGACATCAGAGAGCAGGATGGACAATCCGGAATGGAATGGTCAGGCAACAAACATTTAAGACACCACTCATGGGTATCTGTGACTGAAATAGTACTGGTACACTTGGTGCATTTTTTAAAACCAGAGGCTGGTTTCTCCATGAGGGAGAATCTGAGAAGGCCTAGAGGCCTCACAGAAAAAACACACCAAGTGAGGAAAAGTAATTTTTTTTTTTTTTAAGAAATAAATGAAAAAAGACCGGCGGTACCGGTCTGGAATCGGGGAAGGCAGACACGCGGTCAAAGAAACAAATTAAAATAACAATTTCTTCAGCGGTGACAGGAACATGACCTGCTGGCTCCGCGGAAAAAGAAGAACTGAAGAGAGTTGGTCAGGAAGGCGGGAAGGCAGCGCGCATGCGCTGTGGGAGGCCCCAAAAGCTTCCTTTCTGGGAAGCTGGGGAGCTTTCCCGCGCAGGCTCCGTCGGTTCCGACTTACCCATATGTGAGGACTCATTCCTGCTTGTTCCTGGAGATCACATTTGTCCAGTGCAGGCAGGTCTGCAATGGACTTACAATGAACGGGGTTCTATATACAGGGCTAACAGGGTAACTATGTACACTTTGGCTATAGCAAGTTAAAGGGCAGCTCATGGGGTCAGTGATGGGGTCAGTTGTTGCCCCCTTGCTGGTCACGTTATATATGGCTCACTTTGAAAAACATGTATTTACCCTTTGTTTCATTTTTCTCAGATTAGTCTATGGAAGTGCATTTTGGATGATCTCTTTATTATTTGGCAAGGTTCATTACAGCAATTGCTGGATTTTGAGTCTTGGATAAATGATCAAAATCCATTTTTGAAATTTTCTATATTCTGATCATATTGAATTTTTAGACTATTAATTCATAGACAGTCTGATACTTTATCGACATGTCTTTATCAAAAACCTATATATAGAAACACGTTATTACGATTTGAAAGCGATCCCCCTAGATGTTTGAAGGAAAGCCTGCCTGTGGGTCAATTCCTGCACTTGCAACGTATTTGTACTTTCTTCACTGATTTTCTTGAAAAAGCCAATGATTTACAATGTCTGCTATTAAATCAGGGATATCCATGGTCTTCAATTAAACGTGCTTTTAAATGTGCTAGATACACCCATTGTGAATGGCTATTGTTGCTGGCACATTCAGAACATCAGCTGGATGAACAAATGGTATGTGTAATGCCTTATTCTAATATGGCCCCTCGGATAGTTGGTTTGATCAAGCAACATTGGTGCACCCTGTGGGTCTTGAACAGTGTTTGAGAGTCCTCCCTGCTTTGCCTATAAGCGTGGTCGAAACATCAATAATTGGCTGCAGGTTAAATCATGACCCGCTGAAGGGACCCATATATGCTGTGGTCACCGTCGATGGTGTGTCAATGCCATTACTAGCTCTGTTTAGGTTCACCCTGTTACTCAAGAGCAATTCAGTTTGCATTACACTACATCTTGTAACTCTAGCTATGTCATTTACTTGATTATTTGTCCACGTTCAAAAGTGTATGTAGGCCGTACTATTCGGCTGGTTCTCAAGCGCTTGCATGAACATTACAGCAGGCTTTCTAACAACATTGTGTCAGTTCCGTTGGTTGCCTATTTTTCTGATTGTCAGCATCAAGCTTTACAATTCCATTGGACTGTGATTTATCAGATAAGCCTGAATTGGCAGGGGGTAGTGACTACATTAGGTGTTTAAATTATTTGGAATAAAAGTGGATTTATCGCATATGGTCATTAAAACCATTTGGTTTGAATAATGAAATTGAGTGGACCCCTCTGCCTCTTGACAGGTGATGCTGTTTTAATTAATATAGTTTAATGGTTTAATTGAAGTCAGGAGTTGGTTAGTATGATTTGAACATCCTGTTCTATTTATTCTGGCGTTGGTCAGAAGTTCGCTAAGACAACTGAATGGTTGTTAAGGCTAAGATGGCTGGAGGCTGTTTGAATGTGTTCCCTGAAGGAAGGCTTATTAGTCTTAAACTTGATGTCATGTTGGGAGCTATTATGTGAATTTTAAATATGTTGTAAGGTATTCTATTCTGTTTCAGAATATGAGACCAATGAATGAAACCACTGGGACTTTATGAATTGAAGATCTGTTCCTCTGGGTTAAGCATAGTTACTCACCTGTAACAGGTGATCTCCGGGAACAGCAGGAATTTAGTACTCACATATGGGTATCGTCGGTACCGATGGAGCCTGCGCGGGAACGCTACCCAGCGTCCAATTAGAAAGCTTTTGGGAGCATCCCACAGCGCCTGCGTGCTGCCTTCCCGCCTTTCCCAACTGCCTCTCTCCAGTTGAGTTTTAAAGCTGAGACAAAGAGAGAGAGAGGGAAAGGGAAAGAGATAGATAGAGAGATATAACTCCTAGGGGAGGTGGGTGGGTTGTGAGGACTAAATTCCTGCAGTTCCCGGAGATTACCTGTTACAGGTGAGTAACTATGCTATCTCCAGGAACAAGCAGGAATATAGTTATCACATATGGGGACTCCCTAGCTTTAGGTGCCAGGGAGAGACCCCAGAAGTTGTGTGCCCCTGAACAGGGTTCCACTTCCCCCCATGGATCTCTGGCATCCTACCAGGGATGGTGGGTAGGAGTTGATTAGGTATGGAACAGGTGTTGGAGAACAGCCTGACCAAACAAGGCATCCCGGCGGGAGTCCTTGTCCAAGCAGTAATGGGCTGTGAAGGTATGAACCGAGGCCCAGGTGGCTGCTCGACAGATGTCGCCGATAGACAGAGTGCAGATGAGCCATTGAGGCTGCCATGGCTCTCACATTGTGAGCTGTGACATGGCCCTCCAGAGAAAGGTTCTTACTCTGATAGGCGAAGGAAATATACTGAGCAATCCAGTTAGACAGTGTTCTCTTGGAGACTGGAAGTCCCAAATGAGAAGGATCAAAAGCAACAAAGAGTTGAGAGGACTTTCTATGTTGCTGTGTTCTTTGTAAGTAAAAGGCTAAAGCTCTTTTACAGTCCAAGGCATGAAGATTCCTCTCTGCATTTGATGCATGAGGCCTTGGAAAAAACACAGGTAGGCAGACTGCTTGGTTCAGATGAAAAGGCGAGACCACTTTTGGCATAAAGTGTGGATGAGTCCTAAGGACTACCTTGTCATGATGGAACTTTGTATAAGGTGGATCAGCTACTAGCGCTTGCAACTCACTTATGCGATGTGCTTATGTGATTGCAATGAGAAATATAACCTTCCAAGAAAGGAATTTCAAGGAGGTAGTAGCTAAAGGTTCAAAGGGTGGCTTCATGAGCTGCCCAAGAACTAGGTTTAAGTCCCATGCCACCGGTGGTGGCCTAATGGGAGGCTTAGTTAGAAGAAGGCCTCTCATAAATCTTGCTATAAGAGGATGAGAGGAAATAGGCTGTCCATTTAGAGGCTTAAAGGAAGCTGCAATAGCACTCAAATGGACTCTTACTAAGTTACTTAAGTCCTGCATTGGATAAATGAAGGAGATACTCCAGCAAGGATTCCAGAGGTATCGCAAGGGGGTTAAGATCCTTTTGCAAACACCATATGGTAAACCTTTTCCACTTAAAAGCATAAGAGTGTCTTGTGGAAGGTTTCCTGGAAGCAAAAAGAATATCTTTTACTTGCTGAGGAAGATTAAGATCATGGCGATCTAGGCCTTCAGCAACCAAGCCCTGAGATGCAGAAACTGGGGATTGGGATGCCATAACATTCTGTCCTCCTGAGATAGGAGATCTGGAGCAGACCCTAACTCCAGGGAAGGAGCTTGAGAGAGATGTAGAAGCAGAGGGTACCACACTTGCCATAGCCAATGTGGAGCTATGAGAATTATATGGCCTCTGTCTCTCTAAAGCTTGAACAGGGTTTTGGGAATTAGGGGAATGGGTGGAAAGGCATACAGGAAATCTTGACCCCAGTAAAGGAGGAAAGCATCCCTGGCCTGAGCCCCCTGAGCCGGAATTCTGGAACAGAACCGGGGAAGTTTGGCATTCCACGGACTTGCAAAAAGGTCTATGTCCGGGGTTCCCCAAATCTGTAAAATCTTGGCCACCTGGTCTGTATGCAGAGACCACTCTTGTGGAAGCAGAACTTGACTGAGTCTGTCTGCCCAAGAGTTTTGTATGCCTGGAAGATACACTGCCAGGAGATGAATCTGATGCTCTCTGGCGAGGGCCCATAGTCGCAAAGCTTCGTTGCAAAGAGACAGAGAGCCTGTTCCCCCCTGCTTGTTCACGTAGAACATGGCTACTTGATTGTCTGTATGAATAAGGACTGTCTTGTAGCTGAGCAGGGTGTGGAACACTCGAAGAGCAAGGAAGATTGCTCTGAGCTCCAAGAGATTGATATGTAGATGAGTCTCCTGTGGAAACCAGGTGCCTTGGGTGGAGAGGTCTTGCAGATGAGCTCCCCAACCCATCGGAGAAGCATCTGTTGAGAGTTGCTTGGGGTAAGGGTTGTTGAAAAGGGGACCCCAACAACAGGTTTTGAGTGGACTTCCACCATTGGAGGGACAAAATAAGGCGACTTGTGTTTGCTATTTTGTCTGACAGGCATCCTGATGCCTGGGTCCATTGAGTGGATAACGTCCAATGGGCTGCCCTCATATGGAGGCGAGCATAGGGAACCACATGCACAGTAGATGCCATGTGACCTAGTAGTTGTAGCATTTCTCGGGCAGTGAGATGAGGCTTTAGCACTGCTTGAGAAGCTAACTGCACCATGCGAAGGCAGTGGGCCTGGGGGAGATAGGCCCTTGCCCTTCTGGTATCCAGCAAAGCTCCTATGAACTCTAAAGACTGAGTGGGACTTAGACTGGATTTTGGGATGTTTATTACCAGACCCAAATACTGAAGGATACACATTGTGCAAGATAGAGAAGTCCTGGCCTCTGACTCTGTTGGGGCTCGAATGAGCCAGTCGTCTAAGTAGGGAAAGATGAATATCCCTAGAGTGCGGAGAAATGCTGCTACTACAGCCATGCATTTCGTGAACACCCTTGGTGCTGAGGCCAGGCCAAAAGGAAGCACCCTGTATTGGTAGTGCTTTCCTTGAAAAAGGAACCGAAGGAACCTTCTGTGAGTTGGATGGATGAGAACATGGGTGTACGCATCCTTGAGATCTAGAGAACAAAGCCAATCCTGACTCTGAAGGTATGGCAGCAGAGTTCCGAGAGAAATCATCTTGAATTTCTCTTTGACAAGGAATTTGTTCAATTCTCTGAGGTCCAAGATAGGTCTGTATCCCCCTGTTTTCTTTGGGATAAGGAAATAGGGGGAGTAAAACCCTGTACCCTGATGATGAATGGGTACTTCTTCTATTGCCCCTTGGGCAAGAAGCATAGTGACCTCCTAACCTAACAGGTTGATGAGAGAGGTCGGAGAATTGAACTGCCTTATTATTGTGGGAGGGGGCATGCTTGAAAAATGAAGCTTGTACCCCTCCTTTATGATGGAAAGTGTCCAATGCTCTGCTGTTATCTGCCCCCATCTGGGGGCAAAGTGACTTAACCTTCCTGGAATGGTGGAAGGCTCTGGTCCCACGAGAGCCAGGAAGGCTAAGTTCTCTAGTTGAAAGTCAAAGGCCTTGTGGAGGCTGAGACTGCTGGGACGGCTGAGGCTTAGCAGTCTTTGCTTTCTTCTGTTTGGGTGGTTGCTGACCTTTCCTGACAAGCTGACCTGCAGAACGTCCCTGCTGAGCATAAGCAGGATAATATCTTTTCTTCTTAGAAAAGAATGGTTTCTTAAAAGATTTCTTTCTAGCAGGATCAGCTGTGGGCTATCTATCCAAGGTGGAGTTGTCAGCATCCAACTCATTGGCCTTTTCCTGCCAATCTCTACCAAACAGGTTCTCACCAGTACAAGGGATATTTCCCAATTTGTCTTGTACCCAGAGCTCCAGATCAGATGCCTGGAGCCAAGCAATTCTACGTGCACCTATGGCAATGGCAGAGGTTCTGCTTATGCACTCAAAGCAGTCAAAAGCTGCACGATTGACAAATTTAGAAACATCTTGGGCATGTTTGACCAATGTGAGAAAATCCTGTCTTCTAGCCTCAGGAAGAATAGGACTCAAAGCCTCTAAATCACCTGTGACCTCCTTCAGGAACATTCCCATGTATAGACTATAGGAACTGATCCTGGCAGAAAGCATGGAAGCTTGGAAGACACGACTTCCAAAAGCATCCAGGGTTCTGCACTCACGTCCTGGAGGATTAGAGGCATGCCTCTTTGCACTCTTGATACTTCTCATAGCTGATTCCACTACAATAGAGTGGTGAGGAAGCTGAGTTTTTTGGAAACCAGGACAAGGAGGGACTCGATACAGAGTATCCAGTCTGCGAGAATGAGGAGAGGTGGTAAGAGGTGTCTCCCACATTCTTAACATGAGATCATGCAAAATCTCATGAATGGGCAAGGTAGCTACTTCCTTAGGAGTTTTGGGATATTGCAAAATTTCCAACTCCTTAGCTCTGGGCTCTGTTTCGGGGGCCACAGTAACGGACAGATCCCGAGCCACCTCCCTGATAAAATCCTGGAAGGAAATATCCTCTGGAGGAAACATCCTGCACTTAGGGGAGGAGGGCTCCTCTGGGAGAAGCATTCCTGCATCGACAGAACTGTTAGAATCCTCAGATTCTTCTGAGGACTCGAAGTACCGTCTGTCCGGATGCTCTTGAAGAGCCCGATACCCGTACCGACTGATGTCGGTACTGGGAGCAAGCAGTACCGGAGTATCGGTACCGGGAGGCATCAGATGACTGGGTACCGGCAATGCAGACACCGATGTTGATGTCGATGCTATCGGTGCCGGCACCAGCTGGATTGTCTGTCGCGGTTCCGAGGGCATCGATGCCGCAAGGAGAGCCGCCAGACTGCGCTCAATAGCCAGGACTCTCTGGTCTATCGACGCTGCCGATGCCTGCATGTCGGTACCGGAGAAGACCGCCGGTACCCCAGAGCATGGCACCAGTAGTTCTGCCGAGGTCGAGGCCTCGAGAACATCCTGGAGCCCCGATAATGCTTTGGAAGCCGAAGCCTCCCGCCGGGGCAATTTTGCCGGTGCAGACTCCTCAAAGGCAACGCCAGAGGCATCTCGATGCTTAGAAGGAGATCTACCCTTTGAGGACTGGCTAGACTTATGTTTAGTTACCTGAGATCCACGGGAGGAAGATGAAGCCCTGGAAGACATCGATGCCACCGAAGCTGCATCAGAGGGAAACAGGGTACTGAGCTTGGCAGCTCGGTTCTGTCGACCTCTCTTGGACATCATGGCACAGGCCATACATTCCGAGATGGAATGGTCAGGACCTAAACATTTCAGACACCACTCATGGGTGTCGGTGACGGAGATGGTACCGCCACACTTGGTACACTTTTTAAACCCAGAGGAGGGTTTCTCCATCGTGGAAAAAATCCTGGGCCCAAGGCCCAAAATGGCGCATACACCTGGAAAAAACGGGAAAAGTACTAAGAAATTTTTTTTTTTTTTTTTTAAAGGAAGAAAGAAGAAAAAAACGACAGTACTGGTAAAGCGTCGAGGAAGGCAGACGCGACTACAAAAAAGAAGAACAATTTTCTGCGTTGACAGAAACACAACCTGCTGGCTCCGCGGAAAACAAAAAACTGGAGAGAGGCATTTGGGAAAGGCGGGAAGGCAGCATGCAGGCGCTGTGGGATGCTCCCAAAAGCTTTCTAATTGGATGCTGGGGAGCGTTCCCGCGCAGGCTCCGTCGGTACCGACGATACCCATATGTGATGACTACATTCCTGCTTGTTCCTGGAGATTAGTGAATATCAGAAGGTTTCTCTGTTTGATATTTGTGGTCAGCTGTACGGCTTGATCTAGAATAAGTTAACTGAATGAAATTAAGAGGGCCAGTTTGAGTTGTGACATCACCACTGGCAAAAAACCTAGCACAGCTAGAGGGATCCCTCAGTATTTTCGAAACAAGCAATGGAAGGTAGCCAAAACCTCCCAAGGTGCCCCTCAATGAGGACAACTATATACAATCTCTGCATGGGCCAAAGGGACAAATATATACAGAAGGTTGCAGTCCAAGGCACAAGGTTGAATGGGGCGGGTCCTGGACTGGTCTAGCTGGACTCCAGGAAAGGAAATTAACGGTAAGCAAAATTTCTCCTTAGAGATCTTCCTGCTAGACCAGTCCAGACTAGTGGGATGTACAAAAGCTACTCCATCATAGGGCGGGAAGAAAGTGCAGTGAAAGAACACTCGAGCCAAACCACATGGCCACTTGGGTAGGCACATCTAGCCAGTAGTGCCGTGTGAAGGAGCAAAGGAGGACAAAGTAGTTGCCCTGCAATTGTCCAAGGGTGATGCATTAAAGTGAAACGTGAGGACTGAGAAAACAGGCCTACCCAGCATCAGGTAGGCTGAGGCGATAGTGTCCATGATCCAGTGACCTAGGGTTGCCTTCTTGGACGCTGCTTGTCCCTTCCAGGGTCCTGTGAAAAGGTCAAAGTGGTGATCGTAAAAACGAAAGTAATTTGTCACTTTCAAGTACCGAAAGAGTGCACAATGGATATTTACAAAAAGCAAGTCCTTGTCTGGTCCAGTATACTGGCTTGGCGAAAAGGCCAGCAAGAACAGCACCTGATTGATGTGAAAGGGAGAGAGCATCTTGGGCAAAAAGGAGGAAAGGGGTCGCGGCAGGAGAGCACATGCAATTCCGAAATCTGCTGCGCCGAAATGATAGCTACCAAGAACACCGTTTTCAGGGATAGATCCTTGACAGTAGCCCACCTGAGCAGCTTGAAGAGCAGAAACATGAGCACTCGGAGAACAAGCATCAAGTCCCATGGTGGGACTATGGGGTGTACTGGTGGATGAAGGGTCTGAACCTCACGGAGAAAGCAGCCCAAATCCCAGTGCACCACCAGACCACAAAAACAGGAAAGTGCCACTAGCTGCACTCTGATTGAGCTCGACAAACCCTTCTGAACTCCTCCTTGAAGGCAGGCTAAAATTGAGGGGATTAAGACCCTCCACGGGGAAAGGTGAGAGATGACACCAGATCTCGAAGAGAGTGCAGACCCAGGCATAAGCCAATGATGTATAGTGCCATCTGGCTTTCAACAGGAAATAGCCCTTACTCCTTAGGTGCCCCTGCTACAGTAAATCCCTCCACCCCTGAAGCATAGGGGCTGGGAGAAGAGGAGATGGATGATGTCCACATACCACGGCCATTGAGGCCAGTCCGGGCCTTCAGGATCACCAGACTTGAGTGACCCTCGCTCCTCCGATGGATTCAGGGTATCATAGTCCACGGGATGGGACACAGAGGAGAGGGGATCTGGAGGTTGGGGCTGGACCATTTCATACACCCCCTTGGACTTGGGCTCCGGGCAATGGCTTAAGGAGGAGGGGAGCTTGGCATTGGCTGCTGTCGCCATCCAGTCCACCCTCAGGAAGCCCACTAATCCATGGGGCAAGTTCCCATTCCCTGGGAACGAGGAGGTGACAGCTGAGGAAATCTGATCCCTGATTGTCCTTGCCCAGGATGTGCTGGGCAATAAGCGCTTGGAGGTGCCATTCCACGCAGGGGAACAGTAGAGACATTTCCCAAGCTACTCCTAGGCACTTCAATCCACCCTGGCTATTTACATAAGCCACCGTGGTTGTTTTGTCTGAGAAGACTCGCACAGCGCTCCCATGGAGCATCTAACTTGTGCTGCAATGCCAGATGGATTAGCATGGTCTCTAGGCGATAGATGGCCCATTTAGCTTCCACCGGAGACCACTGACCCTGTGTGGTCTGGCTAAGACAGTGAGCTCCCTGACTGGAAAGACTGACATCTGTGGTGAGGAGCACGCAAGCTGCAGTTTTGAGGGGCGGCACACTAGCAGAGGCTGTGTCGCTACGACAGAGGAAGCAGGAGGTGGATTTGATTGTCCTGCGAAAACAGGATCCAGCATGTCAGCAAGTCCACAGGACGCATGTATGCTTGCACCCAGGGCATCAGCTCCAGGGTTGCAGCCATAGCTCCCAAAATCTGAAGGTAGTCCCAAACTGTGGGAGCAGAGTTCCCAAAAAAGTCCTGAGGTTAGCAGCGGAACTTGGCCCAGCACTCCCCCATAAGGAAGACTTTGCCTATGTGGGTGTCGAAACCAGCCTCAATTAGTCCAGGTTCTGAGACGGCATCAGGCAGCTCTCGCTGTTGATGACCCAGCTGAACTGCTCAAGGAGTTGGATCAATTGACACAGCACCCAAATGGCTTCTGGCAGAGACGTGTCCCAGATAAGCTAATCATCTAGGTAGGAGTGTACGCAGATGTCCTCGTGCCCGAGTCTCGACACAAGTACTACCATCACCTTGGAGAACATCCAAGGGGCTGTGGCCAGGCGGAAGGGCATTGCACAAAATTGGTAGTGAGAGACCAAGATCGCAAACTGGAGAAAGCGCTGCTAGTCCTCCAGGATGGGAATGTGAACACAGGCCTTCACCAAATCCAAGGAGGCGAGGAATTTTTCCATCTGCACCGCCTGGATCACAGACCGCAGCATTTCCACCTAGAACCGTGGAATTCTCAAGTTGCAGTTGACCCCTTTGAGCACACTCTAAAACACATCCTTGTCTTATAATGTTGATCACCTAGTGATCTGTCGCCAGATAGGCCCATTTGTGATAAAATTGGCACAGATGGCCTCCCACTTGTGAGAGATGGGAATGGGCCCTGGAACAGTCAGTAGGAGAGGCAGGAGGAAGACGGATGTACTGTCACAGAAGCCTGATTAGGCCCGGTATCCACCTTGAAAGGACTGGGACTTGGATCCAGTTCCAGAAGAGGAGGTGGTCTGCTTATTCGGTTGATACCAACCAGAATCACAGAATTTTGTTTGCGAAGATGACACCCCTGATGACGAAGAAGAAGAGTGCACAGAGAAACCCTTGGGCTTATCCTCCTGCAGCCACTGGGGCTTGACCTGAGGTCCTTGACTAACTTTACCAAGTCCTCACCAAAGCCTGTCCCTAAAGGGCAATTTGGCTAAGCGCCCCTTCGATGCGACATCTCCCAATCAATTTCTGAGCCATAGCCTCTGGTGAGCCACTGTCACTGCCGCGACTCCTCACGTAGAAAGGCGTACAAGGTCATAAAAGGCATCCACCAAAAAGGCCACCAGAGATTCAAGGGCGGCTGAATACTCATACTCAGAAGGAGCTGAACCCAGTGGAGGAGGGCACGTGTACAGAGGTTGCCCCATGTTGTCACCTGAAGGGCTAGGGAGGAAGCAGAGAAGGTCATCTAAAGGAGTCCTTCCACCTTCCGGCCCTGCAGATCCTAAAGAGCAGCTCCACCTTCTACAGGAATGGTGGTATGCTTAGTGACCGCTGTGATCAAGGCGTCAACCCTAGGAAACCACAGCCACTTTCCAAGACTGTCAGTGACCAGGCATAAACGCGACCCAATTGTTAGGTCTTCTTGAGGGGTGCATCAGGAGAAGCTCTGTCAGAAAAGGAAAGGTTCTGGAAGGCCCCCTGATGCCAGAATCAGAAGTGGAAGGAGTAGGGGCCGGTCCAGAGAGATACAGAATGTGCAGTTCAGTGGCACTCTGAACAATCGGGGGGAGGGGGGGAGATCTCCTCTCGGCAACAGATGCAGGCCAGATCGCTCTCCTCCGCATTGGAGGCAGCTGAACCAGAGTCATCGTGGGAAACGTTATCAGGCTACTCATCGCTGACAGATTCCACCTCACTCCAATAGGAGACTTTCAAGGGGGCTGTGGACCCTCCAGGACAGAGTCCTGCCCTTTCGATTGTTCGTGGGAACCACCCGCAGGGGCTACTGGAGGAGTGGCAGAATATGTGCCTGGCCAAGAGAGAACAAGGCCTTGACTCCCTTTCCATAGCCCCTAGGCATGCTGGAAGATGAGCGAAAGCTCTGCCACTGCGGGGTCAAACAGCCACTGTGACTGCTGTGGCTGGGAGCACTGCGACTATGGAAACAGAGGGAGAGCAGACTCCCCGTTGGCCACAGGAGCTAGTCCTGCAGTGAAATTCGGCATCGTGGAAAGATCAGGACTGCTTGGAGAAGGGGGAGAGTGCTCCAGGCAAAGACATGCTGATAATCCCAGACTTTGAAGGTGGCAACAAAACCTCAATAGCATCTGGAGCTGGAACCGCTATCAAGGATGCTGAAGTAGTAGAAGTCTTCCCTGGATTGGCTGTGCAAGCAGCACAGAGACGAAAAAGGGAAACATCACTGCTTAACTGCAGCCAAGGCAGGCGTTGATCCTAATGCACCACCGAGTTTCATTGGCTCTCGTAGCTGGGAGCTTGCCCCAGGAGGAAGAGAGAGAACCACTAGAGGGGTATCTCGTATATTCCCTGGGATCTCAGCCAGCCAAAATACACTGAAATCAATCTCAAATTGGCCTGGAGTTGTTGGCCTTAAGGAAGGAGGAATGGTGCACGGCCTACACAGACTGGGGACATTGGGCAGGAAAGAGTAGTTACTCACCTGTAACAGGTGTTCTCCAGGAGCAGCAGGAATCAGTCCTCACATATGGCTGACATCGACGTCGATGGAGCCCCTGCGGAGTATTAACCCAGCTTTCTATGAAAGCCTTTGGGAATACAGCATGCATGCGCGGTCCCCTTCCCGCCTAATGGTGCCATCTTGCTCAGTCAAATGACATAGCTAAAAAACAGCACACAAAAATGTAAGAATAAACTATGTACAACTGCAACTCCCAGGTGAGGAGGGAGGGTTGTGAGGACTGATTCCTGCTGCTCCTGGAGAACACCTGTTACAGGTGAGTAACTACTCTTTCTCCAGGACCAAGCAGGAAGTCAGCCTTCACATATGGGTGACTCCCTAGCTCTGGGCTACCAAGGAACCCAGGCTGAACAAGAGAATTCCCTCTAGTCCCAGCATCAAAGAAAGGCTTTTCACTGAAAGAACCTCCACCGGTAGCCCAACGGAGGGCTGGAGGGCAGGAGTTGCCTAAACCTCAAAGAGATTCCGGAGTACTGCCTGGCCAAAAGCACTGTCCCTATGGGACTCCAGGCAGTAATGAGCTGCAAAAGTCTGGCTTGAGGACCAAGTTGCAGCCCTGCAGATGTCTGCCAATGGTACAGAGCGGAGATGAACTACTGAGGCAGCCATTGTCCTGACACGATGGGCCGTGACCCGACCCTGCAAGGGAAGGTCAGCCGCCCTGTAAGCCCAGGTGATACAGTCAGCCACCCATATGGACAAGGTACGCTTGGACACAGCTAACCCCAAATTATTAGGGTCAAAAGAGATGAAGAGCTGAGTAGCCCTTCTATGTCCTTGCGTACGGTCAAGGTAGAAGGATAAGGCCCTCCTACAGTCCAGGGTATGCAGGACCGCTTCAGCCTGGCTTGCATGAGGCCTAGGGAAGAATGTTGGAAGAACCACCTCCTGGTTGAGGTGGAAAGAGGACACAACTTTAGGGAGGAACTTCGGATGAGTCCTAAGGACTACCCTGTTCCTATAGAAGCGGGTGTAAGGCCTGTCACAGACTAGGGTCTGAAGCTCACTCACCTGTCTGGCCGAGGTTAAGGCTACTAGGAAGAGTGTCTTCCAGGAAAGGAAGTGGAGAGGACAAGTAGCCATCGGCTCAAAAGGTGAGCAAGTCAGTTGCTGCAAGACCACATTCAACTCCCACTCAGGGGCTGGAGGACGGACAGGAGGTTTGAGCAAGAGCAAACCCCTGATAAACCGGGACACCAACGGGTGAACCGATAGAGAGTGTCCTTCCACCAGTGAGTGGTGAGCTGCTAGAGCTGAGAGGTGGACCCAAACTGAATTGGACTTAAGGCCCTAATTGGATAAGTGCAGCAGGTACTGAAGCACCAATGGTACAGTACAGGAGAAAGGATCCTCTGTACGCCGCTGACACCACACAGAAAACCTCTTCCACTTCAGGGCATAGGTTTTTCTAGTGGACTGCTTCCTAGAGGCCAGGACAACCTCTTCAACTTCAGGCGGTAAGGCCCCAAGAAGCCAAAACTACCCTTGCAGCTTCCAGGCCTTCAAATTGAGAGATTTGAGATTGGGGTGCAGAAGAGACCCCTGGTCTTGAGAAAGAAGGTCGGGCTGCAACCCTAGAGGTAGTGGAGTGTCCACTGCCAGCTGAAGCAGAAGTGGGAACCAAGGCTGTCTCGGCCACCTGGGGGCTACCAGAAGGACCGAGGCCTGGTCCTTTAGAACCCTGAACAGGGTTCGGGCCACCAGAGGCGTGGGAGGAAACGCATATAGGAGGCCTTGGGACCAGGAAATCAGAAAAGCATCTGCTGCTAGTCTCAGAGGATGCGGTTGCCTGGAGCAGAACTTGGGTAGCTGTCTGTTCAGGGGACTGGCAAAAAGATCTATGGATGGAAGCCCCCATCTCAGGAAGATCTTCTGAACTACCAAGGGATGGAGCTGCCACTCGTGGGGCTGCAGAAGTCTGCTCAACCTGTCTGCTAGGTAATTTTCCTGGCCAGGGAGATAAACCGCCTTGAGCAACATGTTGTGCCGGAGCGCAAACAAGCAAAGGTCCTGTGCCTCCTGACAAAGGAGCCTGGACCCAGTGCCTCCCTGTTTGTTGACATAAAACATGGCCACCTTATTGTCCGTTTGCACTAAAACAGACTGGTGAGCCAGGGTGTGAGCGAAAGTCTTGAGGGCTAAGCGAATAGCCCGAAGCTCCAGTAGATTGATCTGCTGCTGGGCCTCCCAGGGATACCACAGGCCCTGGGTGCACTTGCCCAGACAGTGTGCTCCCCAGCCCTGTAGAGAGGCATCGGTGGCCAATACCACTGTGAACCCAGGTGGTTGAAAAGGCATCCCTTTCAGTAAGTTGGGGGGATGCAGCCACCAACAGAGGGAGTGCAGGAATGGTCTGGACACCCTTACTCTGTCTCTGAGGCTCCCTATGGCCTGCGACCACTGAGTTCTGAGGCACCATTGCGCAGGCCTCATATGAAGCCTGGCATGGGGTGTATTTATTTTATTTATTTACATTTTCTTATATACAGCGCTATTCTGCATCAGTGCGGTTTACTTTGAACAAATTGAAATTACATTGAACAGGCATTATAACTTGGAGATAACTGTTTTACAGGGAACATGGGCTATGGAGGGTTAAGTGGCTTGCCCGAGACCACAAGGAGCACCTGTGGGACTAGAAACCACAGTCCTTCTGGCCCGAGGTTGCTGTCCTCTAGTGGGATTTGAACCCCCGACCTTCTGGCCTGAAGTACCTTGCCCCAACCACTAGGCTACTCCTCCACTCCATGTAACATGCACTCCGTGCAACATGCACTGTTGAAGCCATGTGGCCAAGAAGCCTCAGGCAGAGCCCGGCGGAGACCCGTGGACTGCTGAGAAACTGGTTTGCAAAGGTCATCAGTCTTTGGGCTCTGTTTTCTGGCAAAAAAGCTTTTGCCTGCAGAGAGTCTAGTCTTGCCCCTATGAACTCTAAGGTTTGGGAGGGGAGCAATGTGGACTTTGCAAAGTTTATGACAAACCCCAGATGCTGTAGTAGAGAAATCGTTCGGAGGGTGGCTTGCCTGGCCTCCTGGCACGTCTGACCCCTGATGAGCCAGTCATCCAGATAGGGGAAGACAAAGATTCCCTGATTTCTCAAGTAGGCCACCACCACTGTCAGGCATTTGGTAAAGACTCTGGGGGCGGAGGTGAGGCCAAATGGCAGCACTCTGTACTGATAATGGTTTCCTCCCACAATGAACCTGAGGTACTTTCTGTGGTCTGGATGAATGAGGATGTGAATGTACGCATCCTTTAGATCTAAAGAGCATAGCCAATCTCCCTGCTGGAGGTAGGGCAGAAGTGTTCCAAGAGTAAGCATCTTCTGTAAGAACTTGTTGAGATTTCTGAGGTCGAGAATAGGCCTGAGATCCCCTGTTCTCTTTGGTACTAGGAAGTACCTGGAGTAGAAACCGTGACCCTGAAGGTGGGGAGGCACAGGTTCCACCGCCTGGTCTCGTAACAGACCCTGGAGCTCCTGCAAGAAGAGGGCTGTATGGAGAGGAGGCCTTGGAGGCTCTCCTGGAAAATAGGGAGGAGGCAACTGATGAAAATGAAGCAGGTAGTCCTTGTGGACTATGCTTAAGACCCAGTTGTCTCCTGTAATGGATGGCCACCGGTGGGCAAACAGGGCTAGGCCATCTTCTGTGCAGGGATGGGACAGCAGGGACGGAGAGGCTATGCCTTGGGAGTCAAAAACCCCCACCCTGCTGAGTGGGAGCAGGAGCCGGAGGCTTGGGGGGGTTTTCTGCCTACGGGGCCCATGTCCCTGCCCCTTGGCCTGCTGACCCTGTGGGGGAGCGGGGGAGGCCTGGTAAAGTGGGAACTGTTTGTAGGCAGTCGCCTTCCTCGGGTAAAAGGACTTTTTACCCGAGCCCTTCTTCTTGTGTGAAGGGGCAGAAGTCTTTCGAGACAGCCTTGTCCTCGTGAGGTGCTCGGTCTCGAGCTCAGCAGCCTTCTCGGCCATGGGCTTTCCAGAAAGGTTTTCACCTCGGCAAGGGACATCAACCAACTTGTCTTGAACCCATGGCTCGAGGTCTGATGACTGCAGCCATGCCTGGCGTCGAGCCGCGATGCCGGCAGCCGCCACATGGGCTGATGCCTCGAAGCCATCGTAGGCCGCTCGGGACATGAACTTAGAGCATTCCCGGATCCCCGAAGACAAGGACTTGAACCTCTGCAAAGGTTCCCCGGAGAGACCCGCAGAGAACCCAGCAATCTCCTTTGCCAGGTCCCGCAAGTACATGCCCATGTACAGCTGGTAAGACAGGACACGGCAAGTGAGCATCGAGCCCTGGAAGCACTTTCTACCAAACACACCCAGGTTCCGGGCCTCCCTGCCAGGGGGCACCGCGGAGTGCATCATCTGACTTTTCAGACAATGCATGGCCGATTCCACCACCATGGAATGGTGCGGTAGCTGCGCCTTCTGAAAACCAGGGCTCTTACGGAGTCGATAGGAATCGACCCACTTGCTCAGAACTGGCGCCGAGGCCGGTGCCTCCCACATTCGGAAGAGGAGCCGTTCCAGCATCGGAGGAACCGGCACAGTAAAGGCCTCCTTCGGAGGAGAGTCATACTGGAGGGCCTTGAGCTCTTCAGCTCGAGGCTCCTCCTCGGGATCCGCCGGTATCGCCAAAGCAGTGGCCATATCCCGCACGAACTCCGAGAACCGGGTATCCTCCGGAGGGGACCTACTCCGGGGCTCAGACTGCGGTGAGTCCGATGGGACGCACCGAGTCTTGAAGGTATCAGGGGACTCCTCGTCCTCCGTCTCCCAGGCGAACTCGTCCGAAGAGGAGTCGGACTCCAACCGCGCGGGGCCCGGCAGCACCCGCCCCGACGCCGAAGGCACCGGCGTCGATGCCCTCGGTCCCGACCGGGAGGTCGAGGGTGACCGCGACCGAGGACGACCTCGAGCCTTCATGGTCTCAAGTATCGGCTCGGTCTCCGGGGTCGACTTCGACGTCGATGTCCCGGTGGTCGGGGCAGATGCGCCAGCGAGGCTGGCCATCAGCACTCGCTGCTGATCCATGAAGGCAGACAGTCTGCACTCCAAGGCTGTCAGCTAGAGACCCAGCTCAGGAGACTCAGCAGCTACAGACTCGGGCCCCGGTGGCGTAGGGCCCAACGTCGGCTCCCTGGGAGGAGAGTCCTCGAGGACAACAGGACTTACGTGTCCAGCAGACTCCAGCTCCACCCGAGGTACTTTTGACGGCTTCTCCTGTTCCACGGGCCCGGGATGGCGGTTGGAGGTCCGAGACCTAGCCCTTGAGGAGCCAGGGACCTCCTCCTCCGAAGCCCTCGCGAGCCGCTTCTTCCTCTTTTGCTCCCGCTCGGGGGACCCCCTCTCCGAGGAACCCTGACGATGCTCGGGGTCAGACTCCCGAGACGTCGAGGCCTCAGACGAGGTACGGGCTTGGCTGGAGGCCGAATCGGAGAAAAGCCTTTCCTTTTGGTGCTGATGACTTCGAAGTGCCTTAGTGGACATTTTTCACACGGCCCACAGATCTTAGGATCATGATCAGGGCCGAGGCACCGAAGGCAGCAGTCGTGTGTGTCGGTGAGAGACATTAGTTTCTTACACCGATCACACTTCTTAAAGCCACTGGAAGCCATCGGGGAAAAAAGAGTCCCCGCGAGTTCAAAGGACCGGCCTTCCAGGGAAAAGGAAAAAAAGGGCGTGAACCCCAGCCACGAAGGGCAAAAACCGAAAAAATAAGATTGGGCTCGATACCGGTGTACCGACCCCGGCGAGAAGGGGAACCGGTGTCGAACCGGAGAAAAAACCGCGAAGAAATCGCAAGGAATAGACCAAAAAATCTAACTATTTTCCGGGTGAACTAGGACACACATCCGATGGGCTCCACGGAAAAAGAGAGACTGAGCAAGATGGCACCTTTAGGCAGGAAGGGGACCGCGCATGCGTGCTGTATTCCCAAAGGCTTTCATAGAAAGCTGGGGAAATACTCCGCAGGGGCTCCATCGACGTCGATGTCACCCATATGTGAGGACTGACTTCCTGCTTCGTCCTGGAGAAAGACAGGATCACAGCAAACATGATTAGCACGGTTAGATGCAGTGGCACTTTTTGACACCAGTGAATTCAGGAGGCGATCCTCTGCACTGCAGCCTCAGTGCTGCGATCCTCCGGGAACGCAGTGGAGTAGGGGCAGTGGTGGTAGGGTGCAGGGAGGAAACCCCAATCAGCCATGTGCTAAGGAGCTACATGTAACTGTGCAGAAGACTCTCAGACCTTTTATACTTTTTTTTTTTTTTTATAAAGTAAAGAGGCCAAAAGACAGCTAAGGATCGGCCAAAAGGATCCTCGTGATCCAACGTCCCCACCAAACTATGTTGGCTCTCCTAGCCAGGAACTAGTCCCAAAATAATAGATCAACCAGAAAAGGGCATTTCATTTAACTCCTGGGAACTAAAGTGGCCGAGCTACACTGCATCCAGATGCAGACTGGGCAGGAGATATAGGTCTCTCTGGAAGAATTCAGGAACAGAAGAAAACCACCATCTGCTGGAGACAGAGAAAATACTGAGGGCCCCTCTAGCTGTGCTAGATTTTATACCAGTGGTGATAATGTCACAGCATAGTTTTGCTTTCTTTTCTCTGTGTCCCATCATCTGCTGGCCGGGGGAGATGACACACTAGTCTGGAATAATCTAGCAGGAAGATCGGGAAAACAAGATTGTCGCCTGCAGATCAAGAATCCCAAACCATAGTAAGAATGAAACAGAAAGGACAGAGCATGTGAGCTCCCTCTCTGCCTTCTACTGGTCTGGGGAGAGGGTGGAAAAAGCAGTTACTTACCTGTAACAGGTGATCTCTGGGAACAGCAGGAATTAGTCTTCACATATGGGTACGTCGGTACCGACGGAGCCTGCACGGGAATGCTGCCCAGCTTCCAATCAGAAAGCTTTTGGCAGCATCCCTCGCGCCTGCGCAGTGACTTCCCGCCTTCTCCACAGCCTCTCTTCAATTGAGTTTCAGAGCTGAGACAAAGGTGAGGAGAGAAAAGGAAGAAGATAAAAGAGATGCAACTCCTAGGGGAGGTGGGAGGGTTGTGAAGACTAATTCCTGCTGTTCCCAGAGATCACCTGTTACAGGTAAGTAACTGTGCTATCTCCAGGAACAAGCAGGAATGAGTCTTCACATATGGGGACTCCCTAGCTGGAGATGCCAGGGGGAGATCCCATAAAAATGCAGGAGCCTGGACCAGGGGTGCATTTTGTCTCCAGGAATCCCCGGCATCCAAAGTGGGATGGAGGGCAGGAGTTGACAAGAAAGGAGCTGTGAGGAAGAAACAGCATAGTCAAGGACTAGAGGGATTTGATGAGAAGCATTAAAAGACATTTAATGTACACTTAAATATGCAGCTTACCTACTGTATTGTAGGAAGTAGAAAGCATGATGGAGTCTACTGGTTAAGCAGTGGCGGAATCTTCAAGGTGACCTCTCAGTAGTGAGAATGAAGGTCCAGCCCTGGAGGTAGTAGATGATCCAGGTGTCAACTGGGTAGGATGTGACGTCAGGTCTTTAATGGAAAGCTTTATGGGAAAAGCTGAAAACTCCTTTAGGCATAAGGTCATTAACATTGAGGACTAAAGGAAGAAGACTGACGGAGTTGGACAACTAGCCCAGTCCTGGCGGGAAGAGGGGGACTGGAAAAAAACCCCTATTCCCACTGAAAACAGTTGTGTAGTCAAGATAAGAGGTACATTGTTTTTCCTAGCTGGTGAGAGATAGGAAAAAATATTGAAGCTTGATGCTTCATGGACTTAAAGAAAAAATAGCAGATGTTAGCACCAAAGTGGTTAGTGGTGCCTAACAGTTTCTGCATCGAAATATGGCATGGGACGTAGGGCGACAGACTGTCTAAAATCTCTAGGAGGTAAAACATGTAGTATAGACAGTAAGGGTGATAGTGTGTAAGACAGACCAACCCTTAAGAGGCCCTCCATAAAACACATATATATATAGGGATATATACATGTGGCTGGAAGACATATACATACATACATACATATACATACACATACATATATATACATACATACATATACATATATATATACATATACATATATATATACATATACATATATATATACATACATACATATACATACACATACATATATATATACATACATACATATACATACACATACATATATACATACATATATATACATACACATACATATATACATACATATATATACATACACATACATATATATATACATATATATATACATACATATATATACATATACATATATATATATATATATACATATACATATATACATATACATATGTACAGATGTATATTATTTATTTATTTATTTATTTATTTATTTATTTATTTAACAGTTCTTCTATACCGCTCTATTTTAGATCAGAGCGGTTTACATTTAACATCAACTATACAACACAGGCACTCTGAGTTGTATTTACAATAAACAGGGAGATCAACTTGGAAGTAACTGGGGGAACTATATACATTGTATTTACGCTGTTATCTGTTTTCAGGCAGATCCTATCTACATCTTATTTACACTGGGATATGGGATATGGGATATTAGGATATGGGTGGTAAAATATATCAAATATATATATATATGATATACCTGAATATATGTAAATTTGTGGGGCATGGTCTAGCACCACAATGGTAATGATATAGGTATGTAGACATATATGGAGATGCTACATAGCAGACAATAGGTTGAAGATACATGTCTACCACCCATCCCCATAATTGTACATGGGGAATATAAAAGAAAAAGATTCTGTGCTCTACAAGAGGGTGAACCCACTTGAGATATGTAGAGAGAATCTATTTTCAAGGATTGAGGGATGCAGAAAAGCAATCTAACCAGATAACCGTGATGTTCACTTGAGAACAGATGAATATATGAATCTGTGAAGAACAAGGTGGGAGCTCCACAGAACACTGATATGGTATATGTGGAGAAACGCAGGGGAAAATACCAGAGGGACCTATGGAAGGACCCAGAGGTAGCATGCGTAAACAGAAGCCTTGGAGTCCCACGCAGAAGAACTGATATCTCGTGTTAACACCCCAGGCCAGAGGGGGTGTGGAGAACCTTCATAAGTATAAGAAGGGATGAGAAGTTTTTCCTCACTAATAGAGAAAACTTCAGAGACAAGGTCAATGCTCTATAGCAAGGCCCTCATAGTAGAAAGCTTCTCTGAAGACTACAGAGAGCATTGTGCAGGAGAGCTATGAGATAAACTGACTGAAGTCAGGTGTGTTGCCATATCCTAGGAGAGGAGATGGTAGAATAATGTGAGAAAGCCTAAACGAGTAGGAGGATCCAGATAGTTTGGAATCACTACTGAGGCTAGACAAAATGTTGAATAAGGGACTGGAACATGGGAAAAGTCCCAGTAATAATATCACTGGAACTCCTGCAGGCAGAGCTGCTGACGGAAACAGCAGAGATGTTGTCCAGTGCTGAATAAAGAAAAAGAGAGAAGAAAAGAGAGGAGATATCTTTTCTCTCTGTCTGGGGAACGAGCTTGCTAAAGAAGCTGTTCAGTATGGTACCCCTCAAGTAATTAGAGGGTGACGTATCCATAGGGTACGTCAACTGAAGGAAAAAATGTTCAGTTGGGATAAAAATTATCAGGGGATAGTTGCAACTGCTCTTCTAGGGAATAAGAAGAGGAGAAGGGTGCAGATCCTGAACAAAGAATTTTTCCCTCCGACAGGTTAATACACTGAAAAGAAAAGCACAGTGAATAAACTTCTAATATGTAGAAGTGAGGTAAGTTACCATTTCCAGCCTCTATGGTCGCTGGGAATGCTGAGACTGGCCAGAAGTGGAGGACTTCAGACTAGGCTGAGGTGTCCCTTGTTTAGGTACAGCCGAAGGATGGGCAGGAGATGAATGAAACTTTCTTTTCTTAGGGAAAGAAGGTTTGGTAGGACATTTCCTACTCTTTGAAGAAGGAGGTGGCTTAGAATGGTTTCTAGTGGAAGAAGAGTCAGTGGAGCATTGAACAACCTGACGTAAAGCCTCCTTATTGAAAAGACCTTCCCCTGTACAAGGAGAATGAGCTAGTATAGTTTGTGCCCGTTTGCTCAAGTCTGAAGCCTCAAGCCAGGCTCTGCGACGTGCTGCAATGGCAATAGCAGAGGATCTGCTAACGGACTCAAAAGAGTCTATAGAAGCACGAGACAGGAACCAGGATATATTCCGGCTGTGATTGATGAGCAAGGAATAATCAGTAGCCTTGGGCTCTGGTAAAAAAGGGGTCAACAGAGACAATTTCTCTGTGACTTCCTGGAGTGTTAGACTCATGTGAAAAATATATGAGAGAACTCTGGAGGCCAGCATAGAGTTTTGGAAGGCCTGACGGCCAAAAGCATCGAGTGTTCTTGAAGAACGACCTGGCGGATAAGAAGAATGCTTCTTCTTGCTGTTAACTTTCCTCAGTGCCGATTCCACTACAAGGGAACGATGAGAAAGTTGAGGCTTTTGGAACCCTGGAGAGGGTGGCACTCGGTACCGAACCTCAATGTCTGTAGAAACTTGAGGAAGTCGTAAGGGCGATTTCCAAACCCTGAGAAGGAGATCCTGCAGAGCAGGATGTAAAGGAAACTGTATATTTTGCATATGTGCCGGTGAGCCATGGGTAGGATCACAACCAGGGATAGAAATATTAAGAAAGGTTGCCATATCCAGGAGAAAAGTCTGAAAAGACTGATCTCCTATGGGAACCATCCCTGGTAAGGCTAAAGGAAAAGCCTGAGCACCAGAGGACTTACAGTGTAGTGCACCAATGCCAGGTATCGGTTCCAAACTAGGCATCGGTGCAAGAACAGGCGTCGACATCGATACTGATACAGGATTAGCAGGTGAAGTCGCCATCGGGAACTGCTGCAGTGGTACCGAGATCATGAATCTGGGATCTTCGGAACTGCCTATCTGGAAACGACAGGAGTCGGTTCCCGGACACGTCGATACGCAGCCCTCGAGACTAGATATCGGCTCAAGACTTGGCATCGGAGGAAGCGAGGCTATCGATGCATGTCGCGAGGGTTCCGACGCCGGTGGCAGCATCGGCAATGCCGATACCACCAAGGCAGTCTGGGTTACATCGATCGATACCGACGGTACCGAGGATACCCAAGGAGCACCTCTTGCAAAGGCGGTCCATCTCGATGCCGATGGCAGGGTATCGGAACCGATCGATGCCGGTACCGTCCCGGAGCATGGCTGAGATTGAGGGAAGTCAATGCGGTGCGTATCGATCGGTCCCGAAGGTACCGAGGATGCCCGATGACGATCCCTGGTGAAGAGTAGATTACTCGACACCGGTGCCGATGCCGGAGGCTCGGTACTGCTCGAAGCGGATACAACCTCCGCGCATGGCTCAGGCATGTTCTGTGAGGGGTGAGCCCCAGGAACATCCTGAAACCCCTTTAACGCTTTGGCAGGGGTAAAGCCAATGGATTCTTGAGGGTAAGGTCAGAGCCGTCACCATGCTGGACATGGGACATACCACTCAAGCATTGACTAGTCTTAACAGACTGTTTTTGGGTTACCTGATCCTGTGAAGTAGAGAAACCGGGTACCCTCAGTGCCGAGGAAAAAACGGTATCGAGGGAAACTCTAAATACTGAAGGTTTCTTCACCAAATTATCTCCTGAAAAGTCAGGGGAAAAAGGGTCAGGACCCACACAGTTGAGACACCAACTATTGGTGTCTAAAAAGAAACAGGTGTTTCCACATCGAATGCACTTCTTAGGAAAAGAAGGCTCCATGATGAAAAGGCCTAGTAGGCCTAAGTAGTTAAGGCAAAAAAACTGAAGAAAAGGTTTCTCAGAATTTAGTCAAAAATCCACCGGCGATACCAGTGGCAGCGGGAAATACAGCCGCGACCACAAGAAAACAAAAAATTAAAGTAATTAAAAAGAAAAGTTTCTGTGGTGACAGGAGGACGTCCTGCCGGCTCCGCGGAAAAACGAAAACTGAAGAGAGGCTGTGGAGAAGGCAGGAAGTAACTGCGCAGGCGCGAGGGATGCTGCCAAAAGCTTTCTGATTGGAAGCTGGGCAGCATTCCCGTGCAGGCTCCGTCGGTACCGACGTACCCATATGTGAAGACTCATCCCTGCTTGTTCCTGGAGATGATGTATTATTGAGCTAGAAGCATGGCCTAGATCAGGGGTGGGCAAACCTTTTGACTCGAGGGCCGCAATGGGTTCATATATTGGACCCGGGGGCCGGACCAAGAGTAGATGGACGGTGTGTATGTGTGAATTAATATAAATTAAATTTAAATTTGTAACATTAAATGTTTAGATTAATTTAAGGTAGAAAAGCATAAAAAGAGTTATTTTACAAAACTTTTATGCAATGTATTTCTTTCATAAAATAGTACCTTCAATTTTAGTGGCCGTAGTTTGCCCATCCCTGCACTAGACCATGCCTCCCTACTTCCTTCTGTGGGTGGGTCTTTTGGTTTCTGAAGCGTGGTAGCCAAAGTGGGGGCTGTCCCACCTCCTTCATCCGAAAAGATGGGGTGGGCAAGATATGAGTGAGATTTAAGATTCTGAATCACCTCACATGAATCTGCAGTTATTGCGTGCCGAAGCGTCAGGAAGTGGGATATCCAGATCCTCCCAAGTGACCAGCCCATTTCCTGTCCTAGCCCCCCCATAGCCCATTACCAGTCCTAACCCCCCCATAGCCCATTACCAGTCCTAACCCCCCATCACCCCATTTCCAGACAGCCCCCATCAGCCCACAGCCCATTACCAGTCTTAACCCCCCCATAGCCCATTGCCAGTCTTACCCCCCCCCCATCAGCCCACAGCCCATTGCCAGTCTTACCCCCCCCCCATAGCCCATTGCCAGTCCTAACCCCCATCACCCCATTTCCAGACAGCCCCCATCAGCCCACAGCCCATTGCCGGTCTTAACCCCCCCCATAGCCCATTACCAGTCCTAACCCCCCCCCCATCAGCCCACAGCCCATTGCCAGTCCTAACCCCCCCCCATCGGCTCACAGCTCAATGACAGTCCTACCCCCCCCCATCAGCTCATGGAAATTAAAATTTTAAAAAAAGCTGGCCGCTGCCGCCGCGGCAGCATGGAGTGTCCCGCGGGGCCCCCTCTGCCCGGCTGAACTCTCCCGGCCCGGCTGAGTCCCTCTGCGCCGGCTTTCAGATACGCGAAGGGAGAGTGTCTCCCTCGCGTCTCTGTTAAGCCCGCAGGGGCTGATGGGAAGCAGGGGCTGATGGGAAGCAGGGGCTGATGGGAAATTTCCCATCTGCCCCTGCGGGCTTAACAGAGACGCGAGGGAGACGCTCTCCCTTTGCGTATCTGCAAGCCGGAGCAGAGGGCTTCAGCCGTGCCAGGAGAGTTCAGCCGGGCAGAGGGGGCCGGATTAAAAGGTCCGCGGGCCGTAGTTTGCCCATCCCTGGCCTAGATGGTTAAAAGAGCAAGAAGGGGAGGGGGTTGGTGCTGTCTGCAGGGGCGTATCATCAAAGTCTGATTCAAATGAGTACCCACGTGAGATGGGAGTATTACTGGTCTGACAGGAGAGGATTAGTAGGGGCTTATTACTAGCCTAAGAATTTTGATCAGATGGCTGCTGATATAGGAAAAAAGTTATTACCAGTTTGGAAGTCTGACTTGGACGGCTACTGGCATGGGAGGTGGTGGTGATGGTAGTGGCAGCAGCGGTGGTGGTAGGTTTCTTGCTAGGTGCTGTAAGGCTAGTAATGGAGGCACCATCTGGCCTGGAGATGGAGCTTGCACACGTCTCACTTGAGCTGGTTGTGGAGCTGCAGCGTGACCGGGTGGAGTAACTGTTCTTCGGATGGGAAACTGCAGAGGGAAAAGAAACAGACCTAAGCTCTAAGAGGAACATTATGAATGCATTATCTTATATTCATACACAAGTCTATATTCACACTCAGGAGAAACATGAAACGTGCATTCATATAAAGTACATCTGCATTTACAACTCCTGAAATATGGACATGTACCCACACACAAAGGAACACAATAAGATATTAAATGATGGCAGAAAAATACCAGTCAGGTCATCCAATCTACCCAATTATTCTACTAAGGATATATTTACGACTTCAATTCTTGGTGTTTATAAATTTAGGTGTTTATTTTCCAACTAATTAAGAGCTCCTTTGAGGGGAAAAAAAATCCACATTTTTGTAAAGATACTCTTGCTACATATACTTTTGATCCCACTAGAAAAGGTATTTGTGCTACTTGGAAGTTGTTAATGCAGAAAAAAAAAGGGGACATAAACCAAGTGGAGGATACAAGACAAGCTGGGGAAGAGGCAAGCACTAGAAGTAGTGTTTTTTTCAGCATTTATCCTATAAACACCTTCTTAATTTTTTTTGCATTGAAGGTATTTTATTAATGTTTACCGGATGAAATCTATAATCAGAAGGACTAGATATATCCCACTGCAAGCCAAACAGCATGACTATTTGTAAGATTTTTCTTTGTATTCAGGATAGTTTTTGTCATCATCCTCTTTTATATTTCACTATCTTGGGAAGAACAGCAAACAAGATCCTCTTAGTTCACTTTCAGCTAACCTTCCTCCAAGTTTTGTAGCAATCTGAACAGCTAGCATTACCAGCCTGGTACCAATACCAAAAACAGATAAACACAGAAACATTCGTGTTTGAGCACAGATATGCTGAATGAGAGGCATTACTTGTGTACATATACAATAACACCAATAACTAGATGCAGTATATACACATAAGTGCACATCCAGAAATAGAGGCATTGGGCACATACATACACCCGCACACACAAAAGCACATCCTGATCAGTTACATTTCATTGAACTTGCACAAGGCAAGGTCTTTGGTTGCTGCTGCTGTTCTAAATCTGCAGGCCCCTCAGATAACCAGCCCTGTACATGTTTTGAAGGAATCTCACACGCCACTCCTCTCTCCTAAAATGGGAACAAAAGGGAAGGAAAAAACCTGACAGACTCCCTCTTTGTCCTTCCAGACTAGTCCAAATGCGTGGATTTATGCTTTTCTACCAGATGAAGGCTGAGAACAATTGGTTTGATAACATCACACTATATACAGCATTATATAGTCCACACTTATCCAGTATTTCTCAGTCTCCAGCAGAAGGCAGTACCCTCTGCCCCTCCCTTACTTTTGGGGGGATGCCCAAAGGGGAAGTTGATGGAGTGCTGCCTTCCTGGCAAATCTTTTGGCTGTAGTGGCTCTCTCCTCCCCTACTTTTATCTTCTAAGGGAAGCTTGATGGAGAGCTGTTGACTGTCTTTGTGACAAATATTTTAGCAGCAGTACCCTCGGCCCTCCTTCCCTACTTGTGGGAGGTGGCCCAAGGAGATATTGATGAAGGCCTGGTGCTTGACAAAAACAAAAACTAGCAGTTGAGACAGGCAAATGCCTGGGCTATGCTGGATTTGGCTGCAGCTGCAGGAGCACTAGCTGGGGGAGGGAGAGAGTGCAGGGGTGACACCCAGATACAAGACTACAACGGTGTTTGCATTTGTGCGTACAAAGTGGGCCAGATGCTGCATGGGTGATGGCAGTGACGACATCAGTGTTAGTTCTAGCGACTGAGGCCATGGCGATGCAGAGGCATCAAAGCTAACAGGCGCCCAAGCTCAAGAGAGGTTTTTCTTAACAGTGGGTTCTGTGTTAAGAAGCAGCATAAGAATTTCCCAGAGCTAGTTAGAGGCATATTTTAGCAGGCACTGCCACCATCTTGCCAGGTTCTAATGTTGCTGAAAAATAAATCCCAATGTGGAAGATTGATAAATACCTTACCAAAAAATCTCCCCAAGACTCCCCAATGAAGATTAGTATATCTTTTTGTCGGGCCGCAGAGAGGGAGGTTCAGACAATTTTCAAAACCACACCAAGCTACTGCGGACCATTTTAATCACCCAACAGTTCTTTAGTGAAATAGGCGAAGAAAGTGAAAACTTATCTTAAAATGCGAAGAGAAGGAACTCAGAGACTTGAGTAGACTTGAAAACCAAAGTCCGAATTTCAAATTGCACGACGTGCACGTTTCGGGGTCCAAAAGCCCCTGTATCAAGTGCTCCTCATGTAAGTCGCCAAAAGGTGGTTCTTCTCCCTGAGGAGCACTTGATACAGGGGCTTTTGGACCCCGAAACGTGCACGTCGTGCAATTTGAAATTCGGACTTTGGTTTTCAAGTCTACTCAAGTCTCTGAGTTCCTTCTCTTCGCATTTTAAGATAAGTTTTCACTTTCTTCGCCTATTTCACTAAAGAACTGTTGGGTGATTAAAATGGTCCGCAGTAGCTTGGTGTGGTTTTGAAAATTGTCTGAACCTCCCTCTCTGCGGCCTGACAAAAAGATATACTAATCTTCATTGGGGAGTCTTGGGGAAATTTTTTGGTGAGGTTCTAATGTTGAGCACAGCCTTGTGAAAGGGTCACCAGCTTAGGCCTGCCAGTAGCCTAGCAAGAGAGTCCTCAATATTTTGGTAAAGAGCAGAATCATGGGCAAAAAAAAAAAAGTTTGCTTCCCAGTTCATCTAGACCAGCGATGGCGAACCTATGGCACGCGTGCCAGCTGTGGCACGCGAAGGCCTTGCAGCTGGCACGCGTGAAGGTCCGCAAAAAAAGAAAAAGCGGGCTCTGGCTGCTGCCGCGGACGCGGCAGCATGCAGTGTCCCGCGGGGCCCCCTCCGCCCGCTAAGCCCCTCTGCAAGGGCTTTCAGATTCGCGAGGGAGACAGCGTCTCCCTCGCGTCTCTGTTAAGCCCGTAGGGGTTAATGGGAAATTTCCCATCAGCCCCTTTAGACGCGAGGGACTGATGGGAAATTTCCCATTAGCCCCTGCGGGCTTAAGAAGAGACGCGAGGGAGACGCTGTCTCCCTCGCGAATCTGAAAGCCCTTGCAGAGGGGCTTAGCGGGCGGAGGGGGCCCCGCGGGACACTGCATGCTGCCGCGTCCGCGGCAGCAGCAGCCAGAGCCCTCTTTTTCTTTTTTTAAATTTGCCGGGGGGGGGGGGGGGGTGTTAGGACTGCTAATGGGCTGGGGGGGGGGGGGGGTGTTAGGACTGCTAATGGGCTGGGGGGGGGGGGGTTAGGACTGCTAATGGGCTGGGGGGGGGGGTTAGGACTGCTAATGGGCTAGGAGGGGGGGGGTTAGGACAGCTAATGGGCAAGGAGGGGGGGGGGTTAGGACTGCTAATGGGCTAGGGGGGGGGTTAGGACTGCTAATGGGCTGGGGGGGGGGTTTGGACTGCTAGTGGGCTAGGAGGGGGGGTTAGGACTGCTAATGGGCTAGGAGGGGGGGTTAGGACTGCTAATGGGCTAGGAGGGGGGGATAGGACTGCTAATGGGCTAGGGGGGGTTAGGACTGCTAATGGGCTGTGGGCTGATGGGGGCTGTCTGGAAATGGGGTGATGGGGGGTTAGGACTGCTAATGGGCAAGTGGGGTTAGGACTGCTAATGGGCAGGGGGGGGTTTGGACTGCTAATGGGCTGGGGGGGGGGTTAGGACTGCTAATGGGCTAGGAGGGGGGGTTAGGACTGCTAATGGGCTAGGGGGGGTTAGGACTGCTAATGGGCTGTGGGCTGATGGGGGCTGTCTGGAAATGGGGTGATGGGGGGTTAGGACTGCTAATGGGCTAGAGAGGGGGGGGTTAGGAATGGTAATGGGGTGGGGGGGTTAGGACTGCTAATGGGCTAGGGGGGGGTTAGGACTGCTAATGGGCTAGGGGGGGTTAGGACTGCTAATGGGCTGTGGGCTGATGGGGGCTGTCTGGAAATGGGGTGATGGGGGGTTAGGACTGCTAATGGGCTAGAGAGGGGGGTTAGGACTGCTAATGGGCTAGGGGGGGGTTAGGACTGCTAATGGGCTGGGGGGGTTAGGACTGCTAATGGGCTAGGGGGGGTTAGGACTGCTAATGGGCTGTGGGCTGATGGGGGCTGTCTGGAAATGGGGTGATGGGGGGTTAGGACTGCTAATGGGCTAGAGTGGGGGGGTTAGGACTGCTAATGGGCTATAGTGGGGTTGTTACGACTGCTAATGGGCTTGGGGGGGGTTAGGACTGCTAATGGGCTTGGGGGGGGTTAGGACTGCTAATGGGCTAGGGGGGGGGTTAGGATTGCTAATGGGCTGGGGGGGGTTAGGACTGCTAATGGGCTAGGAGGGGGGGTTAGGACTGCTAATGGGCTAGGGGGGGGTTAGGACTGCTAATGGGCTAGGAGGGGGGGGGGGTTAGGAATTCTAATGGGCTAGGGGGGGGGATAGGACTGCGAAGGGGCTAGGAGGGGGGGTTAGGACTGCTAATGGGCTAGGGGGGGGTTAGGACTGCTAATGGGCTAGGAGGGGGGGGGGTTAGGACTGCTAATGGGCTAGGGGGGGTTAGGACTGCTAAAGGGCTAGGAGGGGGGGTTAGGAATTCTAATGGGCTAGGGGGGGTTAGGACTGCTAATGGGCTGTGGGCTGATGGGGGCTGTCTTGAAATGGGGTGATGGGGGTTATGACTGCTAATCAGCTATGGGGGGGGTTAGGACTCATAATGTGCTATAGAGGGGGTGTTAGGACTGCTAATGGGCTAGGGGGGGGGGGGTTAGGACTGCTAATGGGCTGATGGGGAGGGGTTAGGACTTGAGGTGGGCTGTTGGGTGGGGTTAGGACTGGAAATGGGCTGATGGGGGGTTAACACTGGAGGTGGTCTGATGGGGTTAGGACTGGTAATGGGCTATGGGGGGGTTTAGGACTGATAATGGGCTATGGGGGGGCTGGGACAAGAAATGGGCTGATGGGGAGGGGTTAGGACTTGAGGTGGGCTGATGGGGTTAGGACTGGTAATGGACTGTGGGCTGATGGGGGGGTTAGGACTGGCAATGGGCTATGGGGGGCTGACTGGAAGTGGGGGGTTAGGACTGGTAATGGGTTATAGGGGGGGGCTTAAACTGAAAATGGGGTGATGGGGGGTTAGGACTGGAAGTGGGTTGATGAGGGGGGGATAGGACTGGTATTGGGTTGGGGGGCTGCTAGGACTGGAAATGGGCTGATGCAGGGACTAGAAGGGAATGGATGCTGGGTGAGGCTGGAACTAGAAGGGAGCTGGTGTTGGGGGAGGATTAGAATGGGATGGGGCTGGGAGAGTAAAATGGAGAGGGGAAAAATATTTTGTGTGGGAGGGATAAAAAATCTACAATTGGCCGGGTATTGGGAGAGTAAGTGGGGATTGAGGATGGAGGGGTAAATTTTGAGTAGATGAAATAGGAATGAGGAAAGAGCCAAAGGAGAAAGATTAGTATGTTAAAGCAGATGTAGAGAGAGAATGGAAAAAAAAAAACAAGAAGACAGAAGAAAGGACAAATGGACAGCAGATGGAGAGTTAGCAGAAGACACGAAGAAACCAGAAGAAAGTGGCTGGAACAATTGCAACTGAAAAAAAATGCACAAAAGGTAGAAAAATATCTCTTTATTTTGAATTTATTAACTGGAATATGTCAGCTCTGGGAAATGTGCATCATTAATTTTTGCGCTTTGTTTAGTACAAGAGGAAATTAATATATAGTTTTATTTCTACAGTGTTGTTGTATATTCCAAGTTTGGCTTTTGGGGTTCCCAGTTTAATTATTGTCTTCCTGTTTCTAAATTGTGATTCCTTGTTTGGTGATGGTCTGTTCTGCATGTGTAACTGAGCTGAGGTATTCTGTTTATATAATTCCTATTTGACATTGCCACTTGTTCTTTCCAGTAGGTCATGTATTGTTGTTCTCTGAGATGTATTGGTTTAATATTTGCAGTGTTGCCTTTTGATAGGTAGAGTATGGTGCTTTGTGAGTCCTGGTAGTGCTGTTAGGATACGGCGGGTTTGCTATGGGTTCTAAATGGGCAGCGTTTGTAGTAGTTCCTAATGTGCCTGGCGGTTGGTACTGGATTATAGTAATGTAGAAACCTTTTAGTCTTTCTTTATCCATATACTCATTAAGAGGCATGTTTACTAAAAGTTAGTGTATGGTAACATTATGCAAATATTTATGCAAATGAAGCACCTTATGCAAATGGGGCTTTAATTGACGTGCTGGCACTTTGAGGAAATTCTTTGGTTTTGTGCGGCAGTTTGGGCACTCGGGCTCAAAAAGGTTAGCCATCACTGATCTAGACACTCAGTTCTCTATCTCAGGGCCACAGATCTGGGGGCCATTCTTCCAATATGTGCCCCAGAGAATGCCTGAAGATAACCAATTGTTCTGTAGAAGACAGTGGAGTTTTGGGTCCCTGGCATCTCGTCCAGGCCTCTCAGGGTCCCTTACAGAGGTATGGTGAAGTTTTTTTTAGGAGATCCCCTAGAGAGAGAGGGGAGATCCCTGCAGGGGGAGGTACTTAAGAACATAAGATATGCCATACTGGGTCAGACCAAGGTCCATCAAGCCCAGTATTCTGTTTCCAACAGTGGCCAATCTAGGTCATATGTACCTAGCAGTTTCCCCAAGGGACACAGGTTCCACAATGCTTGTATTGGTTCAAGCACTGATATCCTGGGTCCCTTCTTAATAATGGTTTATGGACCTTTCCTCCAGCAACTTGTCCAAACCTTTTTTAAACCCAGCTACACCCTCCGGTAACAAATTCCAGAGTTTGATTGCACGTTGAGTGAAAAAATATTTTCTTTTATTAGTCTTAAATAGCTTACCCTGTAGCTTCATTGCATGTCCCCTAGTCTTTCTATATTCTGATAAGGTAAACAATCGATCTACGTTTACCCGTTCCACTCCGTTCATTAATTTATAGACTTCTATCATATCTCCCTTCAGCCGTCTCTTTTCCAGGGGGCCCAACCTCCTTTTGCAAAATTTCATTGGCATTCTAGCATGTTCAAGACTTTTCAGATCCTAGTTAGCAGCGCTTTATCTGGTGGGGTCTGCTCAGGGCGTGGACAAAATAATATATTTTCCATGTCTACTGTGCTGTAGTCTATGACTAGGGGTCAAATGATGCCACTTATGGAAGGTCTACCTCCTTTGTGTACAGGCAACATCTGGTGCATTGTGCCACCTTGCATTTGGGGAGCTGTGTTCTCTGGCTTCTGAAGGAAGCTTCTCATTTAGCACAGTTACTTACCTGTAACAGGTGATCTCTGGGAACAGCAGGAATAAGTCTTCACATATGGGTATCGTCGGTACCGACGGAGCCTGCGCGGGAATGCTCCCCAGCGTCCAATAAGAAAGCTTTTGGGAGCATCCCACAGCGCCTGCGTGCTGCCTTCCCGCCTTTCCCAACCGCCTCTCTCCAGTTCGAGTTTTAAAGCTGAGACAAAGAGAGAGAGAGAGGGAAGAAAAGATAGAGAGATACAACTCCTAGGGGAGGTGGGTGGGTTGTGAAGACTTATTCCTGCTGTTCCCAAACATCACCTGTTACAGGTAAGTAACTGTGCTATCTCCAGGAACAAGCAGGAATGAGTCTTCACATATGGGGACTCCCTAGCTGCAGATGCCAGGGAGAGACCCCAGAGTTGTGTGTCCTTGAAAAGGGCTCCACCTCCCCCCATGGATCTCTGGCATCCAACCAGGGTAGGTGGGTAGGAGTTGATTAGGAATGGAACAGGTGTTTGAGAACAGCCTGACCAAACGAGGCATCACGGCGGGAGTCCTTGTCCAAAAGGTAATGGGCTGAGAAGGTATGAACCGAGGCCCAGGTGGCCGTTCGACAGATTTGGTCGATGGACACAGAGTTTATACGAGCCATTGAGGCTGCCATGGCCCTCACATTGTGAGCTGTGACATGGCCTTCCAGAGAAAGGTTCCTACTCTGGTAGGCGAAAGAAATACACTGAGCAATCCAGTTGGACAGTGTTCTCTTAGAAACTGGAAGTCCTAAATGTGAAGGATCAAAAGCAACAAAGAGCTGAGAAGACTTTCTATGTTGCTGCGTTCTTTGTAAGTAAAAGGCGAGAGCTCTTTTACAATCCAAAGTATGAAGATTCCTCTCTGCACTTGATGCATGAGGTCCTGGAAAAAGACAGGTAAGCATACCTCTTGGTTCAGATGAAAAGGCGAGACCACTTTGGGCATAAAGTGTGGATTGGTCCTGAGGACTACCTTATCATGATGGAACCTTGTATAAGGAGGAGTAGCCACCAAGGCTTGCAACTCACTGATGTGACGTGCTGAGGTGACTGCAATGAGAAAGATAACCTTCCAAGAAAAAAATTTCAAGGAGGTGGTGGCTAAAGGTTCAAAGGGTGGCTTCATAAGCTGGCCAAGAACCAGATCTAAGTCCCATGCCACTGGAGGTGGTCTAATGGGAGGTTTAGTTAAAAGAAGGCCTCTCATGAATCTTGCTATAAGAGGATGAGAGGAAATAGGCTGTCCATTGAGAGGCTTGAGGGACGCTGCAATAGCACTCAAATGGACTCTTACTGAATTCGTTTTAAGGCCTGCATGGGATAAATGCAGAAGATACTCTAGTAAAGAATTCAGAGGTATTGCAAGAGGGTTAAGACCCTTCTCTGAACACCAAATGGTAAATCTTTTCCATTTGAAAGCATAAGATCGTCTAGTGGAAGGCTTTCTAGAAGCATGAAGAATCTCTCTGACTTGCTGAGAGAGATGAAAAACATGAAGGTCTAGGCCTTCAGCAACCAGGCCCTGAGATGGAGAGACTGGGGGTTTGGGTGCCACAACGTTCCGTCTTCCTGGGATAGAAGATCTGGTGCAGAGACCAATTCCAGGGAGGGAGCTTCAGAGAGATGCAGAAGTAGAGGGTACCACACTTGGTGTGGCCAGTGTGGTGCTATGAGGATCATGGAAACTCGGTCTCTCTGAAGCTTGAAAAGTGTTTTGGGAATTAGGGGAATGGGTGGAAAGGCATAAAGGAAGTCTTGACCCCAGTGAAGAAGGAAGGCATCCTTGGCCTGAACTCCCTGACACGGAATTCTGGAACAGAACCGGGGAAGTTTGGCATTCCACGGATTTGCAAAGAGGTCTATGTCCTGGGTTCCCCAAATTCGAAAAATTCTGGCTACCTGGTCCATGTGGAGGGACCACTCGTGTGGAAGCAGAACTCGACTGAGTCTGTCTGCCCAAGAGTTTTGAACGCCTGGAAGATATACTGCCATAAGATGAATCTGATGCTCTCTGGCGAAGGCCCACAGTCGCAAAGCTTCATTGCAAAGCGAGAGAGAGCCAGTCCCTCCCTGCTTGTTCACATAGAACATGGCTACTTGGTTGTCCGTGTGGATGAGGACTGTCCTGTAGCTGAGCAGGGAGTGGAACACTCTGAGAGCTAAGAAAATTGCTCTGAGTTCCAAGAGATTGATGTGTAGAGAAGTCTCCTGTGGAGACCAGATGCCCTGGGTGGAGAGATCTTGAAGATGAACTCCCCAACCCATTGGAGAGGCATCTGTTGTAAGGGTTGCTTGGGGAAGTGACTGCTGAAAAGGGGACCCCAGCAACAGGTTTTGAGAGGACTTCCACCACTGGAGAGACCAAAAAGGCGACTGGAGTTTGCTATTTTGTCTGACAGGCAACCTGATGCCTGAGTCCATTGGGTGGACAAAGTCCATTGAGCTGCCCTCATGTGAAGACGAGCATATGGAACCACATGCACGGTGGATGCCATGTGGCCCAAGAGTTGTAACATTTCCCGAGCAGTTAAATGGGGCTTTAACTGTATTTGGGAGGCTAACTGCACCAAGCGTAGGCAACGAGCCTGAGGAAGACAGGCCCTTGCAGTTGTGGTATCCAGGACAGCCCCTATAAACTCCAGAGATTGACTAGGGGTGAGATTGGACTTTGGGATGTTTATTACCAGTCCCAAATACTGAAGGACACGCATTGTGCAGGTTAGAAAAGTCTTGGCCTCTGACTGAGAGGGAGCTCGAATGAGCCAGTCGTCCAGATATGGGAAAACAAATATTCCCAGGGTGCGTAGAAATGCAGCTACTACTGCCATGCACTTCGTGAACACCCTTGGTGCGGAGGCCAGACCGAAAGGAAGCACCCTGTATTGGTAGTGCTTTTCTCCAAAAAGGAACCGAAGGAACCTTCTGTGTGTTGGATGGATGAGGACATGGGTGTACGCATCCTTGAGATCTAGAGAACAAAGCCAGTCCTGAATCTGAAGGTATGGAAGCAGAGCACCGAGAGAAATCATCTTGAATTTCTCCTTGAATAGAAATTTGTTCAATTCTCTGAGATCTAAGATGGGTCTGTAGCTCCCTGTTTTCTTTGGAATAAGAAAATAAGGGGAGTAGAACCCTGTGCCTTGCTGAAGAAGAGGTACTTCTTCTATTGCCCCTTGGGCAAGAAGGGTGGCAATCTCCTGACCCAGAAGGTCGAGGAGAGATGTTGGAGAATTGAACTTTTTCACTATGGTGTGAGGGGGAAGGCTTAAGAAATGAAGCTTGTACCCTTCCCTTATGATAGAGTGTGTCCATTGCTCTGATGTAATTTGTTCCCATCTGGGAGCAAAGTAAGTCAACCTTCCTGGAATGGTAAGGGGCTCTGGTTCTTCCATATCCAGAAAGGCTAAGTTCTCTAGCTGCAAGTCAAAGGCCCTGAGGAGGCTGAGGCTGCTGGGTCATGGCAGGCCTAGCAGCCTTTGATTTGGCTTGTTTAGGTGGCTGCTGACGCTTTGCAGCAAAACGACCTGCAGAAGATGCCTGCTGACCATAAGCAGGATAGTATCTTCCCTTTTTGGAAAAAGATGTTTTTTTGAACAATCTTTTCTTAACAGGAGCAGAGGTAGACTTTGAAAGTCGATCCAAAGCAGAGTTTTCAGCATCCATCTGATTGGCCTTTGCTTGCCAATCCTTACCAAAAAGGTTTTCACCTGTACAAGGGATATTCCCTAATTCATCTTGTACCCAGAGCTCCAAATCAAAAGCTTGTAGCCAAGCAATTCTGCGTGCCCCTATGGCAATAGCCGAAGCTCTGCTTACACACTCAAAAGAGTCAAAGGTTGCACGGTTGGAAAATTTGGAGGCATCTTGGGCATGTTTGAGCCAAGTGAGAAACTCCTGCCTTTTATCCTCTGAAATAAAAGGGGTTAAAGTCTGCAGATGATCTGTGACTTTTTAGAAACATTCCTATATAGAGACTATAAGAGTTGATCCTGGCAGCTAGCATAGAAGCTTGGAAAACCCTTCGGCCAAAAGCATCTAGGGTCCTGCATTCACGCCCTGGAGGATTAGATGAGTGTCTCTTTGCACTCTTTATTTTTCTCATGGCAGACTCTACCACAATAGAGTGGTGAGGAAGCTGAGTCTTGTGGAAGCCAGGACAAGGAGGGACACGATACATGGTGTCTAGCCTGAGAGAATGAGGAGAGGTGGTAAGAGGTGTCTCCCACATCCTCAACATGAGATCATACAGAATCTCATGGATAGGTAAAGTAGCTGCCTCTTTAGGGGTTTTAGGATATTGTAAAATATCTAACTCCTTGGCTCTGGGTTCTGACTCAGGGGCCACTGTGATGGAGAGGCCCCTAGCCACTTCCCTAATGAAGTCTTGAAAAGACAAGTCTTCTGGAGGAGACATTCTTCGTTTAGGAGAAGGCGGCTCCTGAGGAAGAAGTATCGATGCCTCGACAGAACCCTCAGACTCATCAGAGTCTTCAGAGGAATCGAAGTATCGCCTGTCTGGATGCTCCTGTAGAGCACGATAGCCGTACCGAGTAGGATCGGTATCGGGAGTAACCGGTACCGGTTCGGTACCGATGGGCATCATAGGACAGAGTACCGTTGCAGTCGACACCGAAGCCGATGCAATCGGTACCAGCACCGGGAGTGATGCCGGTGTCGGAGCCGGTACCGACAACGGGGATTGTTGTGGTACCGGAGGCGTCGCAGCCTGTATGAATGCCGACAGGGTGCGCTGCATGGCCAGAATCTTCTGATCCATCGACGGGAGCCACCGGTACCCCAGAACACGGCAACAGGTGATCTGTCGAGGCCGAGCCATCAATGTCAACCTGTGACCCCATAGATAACGCTTTGGAAGCCGGAGCTTCCCGCCGGGGTAATTTTGCCAGTGCGGAATCCTCGAGGGCAAACCCGGAGGCATCTCGATGCTTGGAGGGAGATTTACCCTTTGAGGACCGGCTAGATTTATGCTTGGTTACCTGAGATCCATGGGAGGAAGAAGCAGCCCTGGAAGATGTCGATGCCACCAAAGCTGCATCAGAGGGAAACAGGGTACTGAGCTTGGCTGCTTGGTTCTGCCGACCTCTTTTAGACATCATGGTACAGGACATACAATCTGTAATGGAATGGTCAGGCCCCAAACATTTTAGACACCAGTCATGGGTGTCGGTGACAGAAATAGTACCGCCACATTTTGTGCACTTTTTGAACCCGGAGGCAGGTTTCTCCATGAGGAAAAAAATTTTTAGGCCTAAGGCCCAAAAACTGAAAATGCACAGTGACGAAAAGATAAATTGTTTTTTTTTTTTGAAAGAAAGAAAAGAAAAGACCGGCAGTACCGGTCCGACGTCGAAGAAGGCAGATGTGACACAAAAGAAATAAGAAAAAATAAAGAACTTCTTCTGCAGTGACAGGAACACGACCTGCTGGCTCCGCGGAAAAGAAGAACTGGAGAGAGGCAGTTGGGAAAGGCGGGAAGGCAGCACGCAGGCGCTGTGGGATGCTCCCAAAAGCTTTCTTATTGGACGCTGGGGAGCGTTCCCGCGCAGGCTCTGTTGGTACCGATGATACCCATATGTGAAGACTCATTCCTGCTTGTTCCTGGAGATTATTGCTTTCCCTTTGGCTGAAGGTGCTTCTATTGCCTTAAGTGTATGCTGAGGGACTGGCATGCCTTTTTCCTTGTAAGGAAGCATGGATGATGTTTTTCAGCCTTCAAACTGCACAGGCATCATTAGACATGGGATAGTCAGTGACCACAAGGTGCCGAACAGCTCTCTTAGTCTTTGCAAGTATCAACTGCGCAGTGTCCCAATGCCATGTCCTCCTACTGAGATTAACAGGCCATGTGGTCCATCACCCTTTAGTGGGGATTTGGTCAAGGACAGCCAAAGGTTTGCACTGTATCATCTTTTCTTCCCACTATCGCTGTTCTGCTTCTGGAAAATGGGACATGAGTAACATAGTATATGACCTTAAACACTATCTTTAAATCCTACCCCCTATTTTCCTTTCACTGTGTTTTTGTTGGAAGTATCACCATGAGGTAATCCCTCTCGAGGTGAACCTTTTCTTTTTATTTGTTTTATACAAGCCACAATCAATAGCTCAACATGCTTAAAAATATAGCAGTCACATCAAGGGAAGTGCTATGAGCAAACCCCTCAAAATAAATACTTTCAGTTCCAAAGATCATAAATATCCTCAAGGGACAAAGTATTTTTCTTATCTGTTTGTTCCCTTTCTTCTCTTCTTCGCTGATTTGTTGCTGCGAGAAGAAACTGCAAATCACCCTCCAAATTGTAGAGGTGCTCAAAGCACTGCCATGAATCAAGCCGATTTTTCATTCATGAATAATATGCTACATAACGCCATGTTTCAGGCTTAGGTATTCTTCCAGCCCTTCATCAGGCCTTTCCCAAATGAAAAATCGGTATGATTGGAGGGACCACTCGTGTGGCAGCAGTATTCGACTGAGTCTGTCTGCCCATAAGTTTTGAATGCCCGGAAGGTATACCACAAACAGGTGAATTTGCAACTCTCTGGCGAGGGCCCATAGCCGCAAAGCTTTGTTGCATAGCGACAGAGAGCCTGTTCCGCCTTGCTTGTTCACATAGAACATAGCTACCTGATTGTCAGTTTGGACCAGAACTGTCTTGTTGCTGAGATGGGCCTGAAAGACATGAATAGCATTGAAGATGGCTCTCAGCTCTAGGAGGTTTATGTGAAGGGAAACCGCCTGTGAGGTCCAAAGACCCTGAGCGGAGAGATCGTGCAAGCGGGCCCCCCAACCCATCTTGGACGCATCTGTTAGGGTGGCCTGATATAGAGGCTGCTGGAAAGGAGAGCCTACAAGGAGGTTTTCTAGAGATTGCCACCATTGCAGGGACGAAATCAGACGTGTGGTGTTTCTGATCTTGTCCATTAGCTGACCCGAGGCCTGTGACCATTGAAACATAGAAACATAGAAATATGATGACAGAAAAAGACCACATGGCCTATCTAGTCTGTCCTTCCATATCAACAACTACAACAGTCCCCTTTTTACCTTTAGAGATCCTCTGTGTTGGTCCCATGCTTTTTTGAATTCAGTTAGCTGTCCGTCCTCATCTCTACCACCTCCACTGGGAGACTATTCCATGGATCCACTACTCTTTCCGTAAAGAAATATTTCCACATATCACTCCTGAATCTATCTCCCTTCACCCTCATCCCATGTCTCCTCGTAACAGAACTTGCTTTCAATTGAAAGAGGCTCTCTCCCTGAACATTTATGCCACGGAGGTATTTAAACATCTCAAATCATTATCACCTCTATCCCACCTTTCCTCTAAGGTGTACATATTAAGATCCTTAAGTCTGTCCTCATATGCTTTATAATGAAGCCCACTAATCATTTTAGTAGCCAACCTCTGCACCGACTCCATCCTGTTCACATCCTTTTGAAGGTGCGGTCTCCAGAATTGCACACTATACTCCAAATGAGGTCACACCAAAGACTTATAGAGAGGCATTATCACCTTTTTTCAGCTAGCCATTCCTCTCCGTATGCACCCAAGCATCCTTCTAGCTTTTGCCGTCGCCTTTTCTACCTGTTTAGCTACTTTAAGATCATCAGACACAACCACGCCTAGGTCCCCCTCTTCTTTAGTGGACAAAAGTACTTCACTCCCTATACTGTATTGCTCCCTTGGATTGCTGCAGCCCAAATGCATGACCCTACATTTTTTAACATTAAATCCCAGCTGCCAAATTCTAGACCATTCTTCAAGCTTAGCTAGATCCCTCCTCATGTTATCTACACCTTCCTGGGTGTCTACTCTATTGCAGATTTTGGTATCATCCGCAAAGAGGCAAGCCTTACCCGACAGCCCTTCCGCTATATCACTAACAAAGATGTTAAAAAGAATCGGACCAAGGACAGATCCCTGGGGCTCCACTGGATAGGGTCCACTGGACTGCTCGCATTTGGAGGCGAGCATAGGGAACCACATGGACAGTGGATGCCATGTGTCCCAGAAACTGAAGCATCTCCCGAGCAGTAAGGAACACCTTCATAGATGCTTGAGATGCCACTTGTATTATCCGTAGACAGCGTGGCTGCGGCAGGAAAGCCCTTGACTGCCGTGAGTCTAGACGAGCCCCTATGAATTCGAAAGATTGAGAGGGGGTGAGATGAGATTATGGGAGGTTTATAACCAGTCCCAAGTATTGAAGAATTCTCATTGTTCAAGAAAGAGCGAAGCTGGCCTCTGGAGCTGTCGATGCTCGAATGAGACAATCATCTAAGTAAGGGAAGACGAATATTCCCAGAGTCCTCAAATGCTGCTAACACTGCCATGCATTTTTTTGAAGACTCTTGGAGCAGAGGCCAGTCCGAAAGGAAGAACTCTGTACTGGAAGTGTCTTCCTTGGACCAGGAATCTAAGGAATTCCCTGTGATCTGAGTGGATGAGAATATGCGTGTACGCATCTCTTAGATCTAGAGAACATAGCCAGTCCTGACTTTGAAGATATGGAGGAGTGTCCCGAGGATGATCATTTTGAACTTTTCTTGGAACAAATATTTGTTAATTCTCTGAGGTCTAGTATAGGCCTGTGTCCCCCTGTCTTCTTTGGAATAAGAAAATAGGGGGCGTAAAACCCCAAACCCTGTTGGGGTATGGGTATTTCTTTGATTGCTCCTTGAGCGAGAAGTGATGTGACCTCCTGCCACAAGAGGTTGGTGGCAGGGGCCTGAGAATTGAACTGTTTTATTATTGTAGGTGGGGGCAAGTTGAGAAAGTGAAGCTTGTACCCCAGTTGTACAATGGACAGAGACCAGTTTTCTGATGTTATTTGATGCCATCTTTTGGCAAAATAGCATAGTCTTCCTGGAATGGTTAAGGGTTCTGGACCTTTCGGGGGCAGAATGACTAAGTTCTCTAGGTAGAAGTCAAAGACCCTGAGGGGGCTGGGTCTGTTGGGCCAGTTGAGCTCTTTGAGCTTGCGGCTTTCTTCTCTGTCTGTTCTGTTGTTGCCCCTTCTGGGGAACATGAAGCGGACAGTGGCTTTGATGGGTGTAAGATGGGTAAAACTTTTTCTTACTGAAAAAGAGTTGTTGGAATGTTTTCTTCTTTGCTGGGTTGGCTGTGGACTTTGACAATCTGTTCAAAGTAGTATTATCAGATTCAATCTGATTAGCCTTGTTTTGCCAGTCCTTGCCAAAGTGATTTTCTCCTGTACAAGGAATGTTTCCCTGCTTTTCTTGCACCCACTGTTCTAAGTCTGATGCTTGAAGCCAAGCAATATGACGTGCTCCTATGGATATAGCAGAGGTTCTGCTAATGCATTCAAAGCAATCAAAGGTAGCACGGTTCATGAATTTAGAGACATTCAGGGCGTGCTTGACCAGAGTAAGGTAGTCTGCTCTTTTTTCCTTAGAGACACAAGGGCTAATGAGCTCTAAGTCTTTTTTCCAGGAACATTCCCATGTAAAGAATGTAGAAACTGATCCTGGCTGATAAAATGGATGATTGAAAGCATCGACACCCAAAGGCATCGAGTGTCCTGGATTCACGGCCTGGAGTATTAGAAGAATGTGTTTTAGCACTCTTGATTCCTCGCATGGCCAATTCCACTACCATTGAATGGTGTGGTAACTGAGTTTTTTGAAAATCAGGACAACTTGGCACTCGGTACATAGTGTCAAGGCATCTGGAATGTGAAGATACTGTTAAAGGAGTTTCCCACATTCTCAATATCAGATCATGTAAAATCCTGTGAATGGGAAGCATAGCTGCCTCCTTGGGAGCCATAGATTATTGAAGAATTCTTAATTCTTCTGCCCTAGGTTCCTTTTCTGAAATCAGTGATTGCAAGACCCTTTGCCAAATCACGTATTGTGGTGGAGAAGCAGGCTCAGAGTGCAGAAAAAGAAAGGGAAAACAGTCTTTTTTCTAAACTCAAAGAAACTGCAGGCACAGGAAGGGTTAACACCCAAAGTAAAGCCAAAGATCTCCTGCAGAGGAGTGCAGAGCCAGAGACACACCCAGTTCCCATGGAGACGAGGGAAGGGAGGAGATGGGAGTGGTTTGGGGGCGGAGTCAAGAGCCATAGGACAGCCCCAAACATTTAGGCAGGGAAGTTGCACTCACAGATGGTACAGGCATGGAAGGAGAAACAGATTGCACGAGCTGAGGAGGAGGATGAGATTGGAAGCAGACACAGAGGCACTGGGACAAGCAAAGTTGTTGCAGCGCCAGTGGGACGAAGGAAGCTGACCAAGGACAGGAACAGAGAGGTGAGAAGGCCAGAGGAGAGCTTGGGGGAAGATTCGTCTGAGGAGGAGATATTTTCCAGAAGCTCCTGGTCTGGCCCTTCTCAGTATAAGGGGCCTACAGGAGGACAACACTCTACTGGCAAGGTGAGCCCTTTACAAGCCTTAACAAAGCTTTTAAATAGGGAAACCTTTCCCTGCCCTTCCCCCACTAGCTCACGTACTGAGAAGCATAATTGGGAACAAGTGTTAAAAGCTTTACATCGTGTAAAGGCTCCTCAGGCAGACCCTGAGGAGGACAAACATCTGAAAGAGCCCAGTGAGGAAGAAATGGAACTAGGAGACACTTTTTATGAAAGTGGGGTTTCAGATATGGAAATTGAATGTGCTATCTGTGCCAAAGAAGAATAAGGAACTGAATAGGGTTTTAGTAACTGGAGAAAAACCCAGGAGTTCTTAATAAGGACATTCTATGCAAAAGCCCATAACTTTTAGCTAGGCTGACCAATGACTGCTTGGCTGATAAAAGCTGCATGGTTAATGAAGCCAGAAAGGAGCTAAAAGTATAAATTGTATCTTGAAGAAATACTACTGAAGTTTTAAAGTCTGTTGGTGGACCAGGGAATGTGATGCTATACCAGCTGTGAAACGAACAGTGAAGTATTGTACTGCCTCCTGGGGACCGGAGAACAGACTGCTGTTGTAAAGGATTTTTACTTGTGAAAAAGGTGGGTTTAAACTAAGCCAAGCCAAGGACTGTTTAACCAGGCTTACGTTTATGACTGGAGAAGTATCCTGAACTTTATGTTTTGTAGTCTTCAACATTCTTGCCAAAGAATTTAATTTGGTTGGGAAAACCTTCTCTCTTAAATAAAAGAAATTTCCTGCGACCTTTGAACTTGGCTCTAATCTATTTAAGACACAACTACATGCTATTGGGCTAACTTTTTATACAAAGGACGATCGGAACCCTCTCGCACTACTGGGCAACTGCCTGGCCACACGGGGGAGCTCCGACAGTATGAAATCCTGGAAGGACGTATCTTCTGGAGGCGTTGTTGAGGTGTTGAGGAGGAGTTGTTGAATCCTCTAGTAGGTTTGCTCTGGTACCGGTAGAATCATCAGTCACCGGAATCGGAAGACTCGAGGGCACTCTGTACCGGGTGCTCCTGTAACGCATGGTATCGCTCGAAGTCGGTACCGAAATGTCTCGGTTCCTGATCCCCGATACCCGAGATAGACTCAAGGCTCGGTATGGGGGGGAAGCAGTCCTGTCGAAGCAGGTATCGATGTCGGTACCGATACTTGTTGAACCGTCTGTAGCGGTCTTAGCGGTACCGAACTATCCTCGAGGGCAACGCCAGAGGCATCTCGATACTTTGAAGGAGATCTACCCTTTGAGGACCGGCCAGTCTTAGAAGACTTAAGTTTAGTTACCTGAGATCCATGGGAGGAAGATGAAGCCCTGGAAGATGTCGATGCAACTGACATCGAATCTGCGGGAAAAAGGGTACCGAGTTTTGCAGCTCTATTCTGCAGGCCCCTTTTGGTCATCCTCGTACAGGAGACACACTCCGTTGGACAATGTTCAGGACCTAAACATTTTAGACATCAATCATGGGTGTCCATGACGGAAATGGTACTGCCACACTTTAAGCATTTTTTTAAACCACTAGCTGGTTTCTCCATGCCTAAAGAAAAGGGGGCCTAGTGCCCAAAAGGGGGCCTAGTACCAGAAACAGAGGAAAGACCCCTGAAGAAATACAAGGTTTTTTTTTGGGGGGGGGGGGGGGGGTTGAAAAAGAAAGAAAAACCGGCGTTACCAGTAGGCGTCGAATGAAGGCAGACACGACCACAAAAAAAACAAAGAATAAAAGGAAATTTTCTGCAGTGACAGGGTGCATGTCCTGTCGGCTCCGCGGAAAACGAAGAACTGAAGTGAGAGAGGTACAGAGGTGGGAAGGCAGCACGCATGCGCTGTGCGATGCTCCCAAAAGCATTCCTACTGGACGCTGGGGAGGGTTCCCATGCAGGCTCTGTTGGTACCGACGATACCCATATGTGAAGACTACATTCCTGCTTGTTCCTGGAGATAGGCCAATATGGTCCATCTAGTCTGCCCAGCAAGGCAGCAAGCGTAGGTGCACCTGCCACTCCATGCAGGCCACCTCTCCCCGTGCTTTTGTTTAGGGGAGTACCCACCACTCCGTGTAGGTCACCCCTATTTGATGATATATAAAAAATAGCTATGTTTATTTTGATTTTATCCTGTTGCTATAAAGGGATCCACTGTGACTGTCCCATGTCATTTAGAATTCTGTCACTGTATTTGCCCCCACCACTTCCATTGGAAGGGCATTCCAAGCATCCACCACCCTTTCAGTGAGAAAGTATTTCCTTACATTGCCTTTAAGTTTACCCCCTTGCAGCTTCATGTTATGCCCTCTAGCTTTACAGTTTCCTCGTCTTTGGAAGAGGTTTGTTTGTTCATTAATACTCAAGTATTTAAAGGTCTGAATGATATCTCCCCTGTCCCTCCTCTCCTCCAGAGCGTACATACTTAGGTCTTCATCTTTGTGGAAGCCAAGTTGTGGCAGTCTTTTTCCCTCTTCCATATCATTCCTCAATGGCACTACAGTGTAAGATTATCCACTTATGGTCTCTCCCTAATCTGAGTCCATTGGAATCTCAGGTTTCTTCCCAGTTCAGTGCACTTTTCTGGGTGAAGAACACCTTCCTTTTCAGCAGTGGTTGGCTCTGAACGCTACCCTGTATCCAGCAGAAGCTATATTCAGGGGAAGTCAGAACTTCCCTACGTTGTTTTTTCCCCATGCTGTGCAGCATACATGGATGCACTCATACATGAGAATTTGAGATACTGGAAGATAGCAGTTTGGCACAACATACAAGTGCCTACTAGTTTTTCCTATAGAGCTGAGCTACACAGGATTTCAGGGTGTCTGTCCATTTTTGGGAGAACAGCTGGTTGGTGCCTATGGTGAATTTTTTCCTTGACCAGTGGACTCTCTTCTGGGAAAAGTTTGTATTGAGCTCAATCCTGAGGTTTTCCTTTAGCATACTGGGCTGTTATTAGGCCAAGAGTGAATTGTTTATTTATTTATTTGTATTTAATTATTTTTTTTAATACCACTTTTCACCAAGTCAAAGCGGTTTACAAGTAACATAACTGTTTGCGTACATTGAAACAGGAACATATACATGGAACATTATGTATACAGTAGGAGCAGCAGACATGGAATTATTTACATGGGGCATTGGCATAGGAGAGTGGGGGTGGGTATATACACTGAAGTTAAGCATATTTACAGAGCATTTATAAAAAGTCAGAGGTATGCATGGAACAGTGAGGATGGTTTAGGGCTAGAGTGGGGAGGAGTTGGGGGCACTGGTGGTTCAGCTGGTCCAAAGTGTTCTATGAATAGGTATGTCTTGAGATGTTACGGAGGCATTCAGATAGAGTGTTCCATATGCTCGGTGCGTAGAGTGTGAAGGATCTGTTACAGGCATATCAGTTGCTTTATAGTTTCTCTTGTGGTATGTTCAGCATGTTCTGGGTGGTTTGCCTTCTAGTTCTGGAACACTGGTTTTGCAGTGTTTTAAAGATGTTAAGAAGAATAGCCTTGTATCTTATGTGAGATAGGATAGGAAGTCAGTGTAACGGTTTCAGTATGGGAGTCAAGCGACTGTAGTGAAATACGTGCTCCTTGTGTGCGCTCCTTGGGGCGGCTCCGGCATGACATGCCCTATGCAATTGGTCAGGAATCAGCAATTATCATTGGTGTTGCCTCCGCTCTGCTGGTAAGGGCCTTTCAGCCTACTGTTGAATTCATCGTTCCATCTCTGGTCATTTGTTTTCTGTCCTCTTTGAGCTTCTGTCACTTATACTAGTCATGTTTAACATCCCAGTTTTTTGGGGACATCGGCCGTTACCTCCCTCACACCTCTCTCGGTTTAATGGTACTCTGATGCCCTCTCGCGCATACCTCAGTTTCTGTGCTCCCTCCTCTACCTCTCCCTCATCCACCTCTCCCTCCTCCTTACCTGCTTTGACTGCAACACACGTGTTACGGCTTGGTTTACTCAACTGTTGCTCCCTCTGGGCAAAAACATTACTAATTCATGACCTAATACTGCAAGACCCATTAGATATTCTTTTCCTGTAAGAGACATGGCTCAAGGAAAGAGAGGAACCTCTCCTGGCCTGCTGTCTTCCTCAGGGTTACTAAGCTCTCTCGGTACCTTGTGTTGGCCAAACTGGGGGAGGAGTTGCTGCTATTTACCATGCCTCCCTGCCACTCACTCAAGTCTTTACACCCTCCCTCTGCTACCCTGAGTCTCCTTTTCTTTGTTTACATTCCCATCCCTCCCTTCACCCACACTTTTGGGACTCTCTCCTCTCCTCCATTTCCAAATATATCCCTACAGTTTCCCCACCTCATACTTCTTGGGGACTTTAATATCCACTATGACTCTCCTACCTCTGCAAAGGCTTTGGCATTTACCACACTCCTTCATGATCTTTCTCTACTGCAACCTGTGAACTTTCCCCACTCAAATGGCCGGTCACACCCTGAATTTGGTTCTCACTCCTTTGACTTGTCCTACCCAGCCCTTGCATTTAGACAATACGCCAGTACCCTGGACAGACCACTTCTATCTTACTTTCTCTCTGCAGCTCGCTCCAAACAGTTCTGCTTCCACATCATCCCATTTCTGCCTCTCTCCTTCCTCAGTTCGACCTTCTCGTCATATTGCCCCCTTTACTCTCCAGCATTTTCTCCCCGCTGAACAACTCCTTCCCTTTAACTTCTCTTCACTCTCTCCCGCGTCGCAGGTGGCATCTTGGAACTCCAGGCTTTCCAATGCTTTGGACCAACTAGCACCGCTACATCATCGCCGTCCCCAGAAGGCTATTTGTCAGCCTTGGTTTCATGCTGGCTTACCCTTGCAGCATTCCCACCTCCGCCAGGCTGAGCATCTGTGGAGGAAAGCTCGGTCACCTGTGGCCCTTCAATACTTTAAGTCATGTCATCTTCAGTATCGTTACAGTGTGCACCAGGCCAAGCGTACATTCTACTTGGAAGTCATCCCCCCCTCTGCCCCATACGGGCACTGTCAACTTTACTCCACTCTTCAAGCCCTATCCAGTTTACGGTCCAACACTACTTCTGACAACTTCTGTCCAGTTCCCAGTCCATCCCGGCTAGCCTCCTTCTTCCTTACCAAAACCTGTGATCTATATTCCGCCCTTCCCCTTCTGTCCTCAACCTCTGGCCTCCCCTCTTTCCTTCCTTCCTCCCCCCCCCCCCCCCCGTCCCTGACTTCTCCCTTGTCTCACACCTGGGCAAACTTTCATCCTCTTACTGCCACGGAGCTTTTGAAACTGATCTCCACAACACATAAGCTCGCTGGACCCCGTACCATCTCCCTGGCTGTCAGAACCCTCTCTAGGTCTCCTTTCTCCATTCCTCACCATAGTCAACACGAGTCTTACCTTTGGAACTTTCCCTTTCCCCTGGAAACATGCTCTGTTTCACCCTCTTTTGAAACAACTGTCTCTTGATGCCCTCAATCCAGCACACTACCGCCTAATTTCTAATCTTCCATTTGTGTCAAAAATTCTCGAAAAGGCAGTTCTCTCTCAATTTCTCATCACCTTGACTCAACTCATTTCCTTCATCCCTGCCAATCCGGGTTCCACCCAGGACATAGTGTAGAGTCAATCATATCTGCTGTACTGAATGAGATCCATTCCTCACATGATCTTGGTGGCGGTATCTCTAGACCTCTCTGCAGCTTTTGATCTTATAGATCATTCACTTTTGCTTTCTAGACTACGGGATGCGGGCCTCCAGGGTAATGTCTATCACTGGTTTCACTTTTTTCTATATTCCAGGTCCTTCGCAGTCATCTCTGGTTCATCTACCTCTGTTCCTAATCCTCTCCCCCATGGTGTTCCCCAAGACTCAGTCCTGGCTCCACTTCTATTTAACATTTTCCTTGCTCCTTTGACTCTACTTATCCAGCAGTCAGGATTGTTGGCATATTATTATGCTGACGATATCCTCATTCTCCACCACACTTTGCCTTCCCAGCCTGATATCTCCCCCCTCAACAACTGCCTATCATTGGTTTCTGACTAGTTATCCACCAACTGCCTTTTCCTCAATATCTCTAAGACTTCAATTATTTGGTTCCTGCACAGAAGCATTTGCCCATCTCGGGCTCCCGCCCTCTCATCCATACCTATCACTCTGGTCCCACTCCTCCATTATCTTGGGGTATTTCTCAATAACCAGCTTTCTTTCCATGACCATATCCCACAGTTCTCCCAGCGTTTGTTTTACTATCTTTGTCATATCAGAGCTATTTGACTTTTTCTATCCCCGCACGTACTAACTACCCTTCTTCTCTCCTTAGCCATCTCCAGGCTGGACTTCTGCAATCTGGCTCTTATCGGTGTTCTCCAGTATCAATGACATAGGTTAATACAAAATACGGCAGCTCGACTCATCACACAAGCCTTCTATTGAGATCATATTACCTCTGTCAGCTTCACTGGCTTCTGCTGGACTTTCAAATTAAATTCAAGATTCTCACGTTGGTACACCAAGCCATCTATAATCATAGACCTCAGTATTTAGCAGACCTCCTAATTTTTCATACTCCCACCTGAAGTTTCCATTCTGTACATGTTAATCGGCTCCAACTCCCCTCTCCATCCACTGCATGCTTACAATCCACTCGGCAGTCCGCCTTTTTCCACCTCAGTCCCTCTTTATGGAACTCCCTCCCTAATGCACTTCGCCTAGAAGAATCCTATTCTAAGTTTCGTTCACTTCTGAAGACCCACCTTTTCTCCTCTGCTTTTGACCTCCCTCCCTCTGCCTTTGATCTCCTCCCCTCTGCCCCCTGTTTCCTACCTAGCTCTATCATTTTGATTGTTTCTGTGTGAATGTATCTCTTCTCCTCCTTTCCTATCGAATTTTGTAGTTCCTTTCCTTTCTGAGGTGTTGGCCCCATTTTTCTATCTTTTCTTTTGTTTTTTGAAATGTTGTAAATCACCCCGATGCCATGGGGTGGTGTATATCAAATGAATAAACATACATAAACTGAGCCACTTGTTTTGGACCATCTGTTGTGGTTGTAATGCACACTTTGGTATTCCTTGTATATTTTGAAGCAGTAGTCTAAATGTGGACTGATTATGGCTTAGCATACCGTTCGAAAGTCATTAAAGTTGAGAAGAGGGTGGGAGTATCTTAGGATTTTCATTTTATGCTAGGCAGCTGCAATGGTATTCTTGACGTGAGCTTGTAGGTCTAGACACTGGCATTATACCAAGGTATCGGACTTTGAGTTTCACTTCAAGTTCGATATCTGAGATCTTTAAAGTAGGTGGTGGGTTGAAGTTTGGCTCTCTGCCCACAGAGGACTTTAGTTTTTTTTGTAATTTATGGATAAGTTATTTTCCTTTAGCCAATGTGTCATTGCCTTAAAGCATTATGTTATTGTTGTGAGTACTCTAGTATGATTAAGGTGGGGAGAGCCTAGAGACTTGATGTCAGACTCTGGGTATTGGTTCATTTCAATTTGCCTGCCTGGGCATTGTCCTTTGGGCTGGAGGAACTGCACAGAGGCCTCGTATCAGGCTCCATTGTGGGTGCCAATGCTGATTAACCTGTGTTTTTAGAGAGGAATTTCAGCCTCTTTGGTGTCTGGGGGTTATATGCAGAATTCACCTCCTTTCTCAGTCTTGAAGGCAGCTCCCTTTGGTGCTCCCATGAAGATCTTCTTTGGAGGTGGGCTGCCCTGGGCAAGGCTTCCTCAAGTCTCCCTGTAAATTTCCCATGAAAGGAAGTTACGTTGGAAATCGTGTTCTGGAGGCTGTCTACTCAGCCAGTAGAATTTTAGAGTTCTATCTACATCCTGTTGGGGAATTTTTCTCCTGATGTTTGAGAAACAAGTTGTCTGTGGTCTGTATTCTTTTTAGCCGTAGCGGTCTTACCCATCATGGTCAGTCCTGTTTCTTCCTGACCTTTCAGTCAAATGACAGAAATGACTGAGGGGTCTACACTGGCTGGTTTGGAGACAGACCTTAAGGCCTTAGTTGAGGACTGAAGCGTTAGCTGGTCTGAACATCTCTTGTGCCGTAGGACCAGAGAGGCCGAAGCAACACTGAATCTGCTTGTTCACAGAAATGAAGACACTGCTGTTTTTGGCATTTTGTTGGTAGGTGTACAGTACCAGAAGGTTTGGTGCTAGCTTACCTCTTCATGGGTGCTAGCTTATCTTTTACAGAGTATAGTTTAGTTCTCCTTCAGGAGCCTGGTGAGCAGTCACTAGGCCACCACTGCATTCGTTGATTCATCTGTTTGTCTGTCTGCCTAGAAGTTCAAGCGAGGACATGGTCTTGGGGGGCAAGCATACTGGAGACATGCTGTCTGAGGGCCCTCCCTAACTGACAACTGCTGTGGAACATCCCATGTATCTGGACTGATCTGGGGGGATAAAGAGGAAGGTGAAATTAGGTCTTACCTGCTAATCTTCTTCGAGTCCCCTCAAACCAATCAGTACCCTCCCTTCTGATAGAGAATCCTATAAAATGGTTCATTAGATGTCCCATGTCAGTGACATGCAGCTAATACGGGTTCTTCCTTTAGTCTCTGAGCTTTGATTTGCTCAGCATTTTGTACATCAGTTCTCAGGTTAGTGTTCCTTTCCCTTTTGGGATGCTGAAGGGGCTACTACTATCTTTCTTTGTTATAGAGATACTGGCTGTTTGTGGACTGCACAGGGTCCTCTATAGGGCGATAAAATCAGACCAATAATTTTCACTCATCTGCTAGTAGGAGAGCATAAACCCACATGTTTGGACTGGTCTGGAGTGACTCGAGGAAAGAATTAGCAGGTAAGGCCTAATTTCACCTTCTATAAATCTGTGATAAAATGGGGCGGACAAAGCAATTGCATTACTTGGCTGCCTGAAAAAAATCTCTCCTTCAATGCACATACTTGAAAGCCATATTAGGTGGTATCTCCAGATGTGTTTAGGTTAGGGAAGCAAAATATGTATGCATTAATTTTTTTTCTTCTTAGAAACCTGCTATGAGTACCCACAGATGTTTGCACTGCTTTTCTGCAGGTAGTCTTTCTAACTAAAGCATTCGCCTAATTTCACTTTGAACACTCATTCAAAGTATGTGAATTTTGTCCCAATATGGACAGTTTGAAATTTCCCCTTTAATGTTTATCTAAAACAAGTATCAGATACATCAAAACTGACAAGGCACACATTATTGCCCCCTGCCCACCTCAATAGAACCCTGGCTGGTGTGGGGGTGTTAGTTGCTTCAGATGTTGGGAGGCAACTGAAATACTTCAGCCCTATGTCCCCAGACCCTTTTAGTCCCTCTAATTCGAGGACAGGCTAATGTTTTCAGGAGGAGGAGCAGCAATGCTCAATCACAACTCTTCCAGCTCAGGCATTCAAGATAGCACCAGATGAGCCCTGGACTCCCCTACGCCCTGGTGAGCACATCCACTGGAGAAAAACAGAATGCAATTAGTGCATACTAAGTATCATCCAGCAACACCAGGACAAAATACATACACGATGGGCATAAACCTCAATAGAGCATGTGATACACATGGTTAAAATCTCAGCTTCTCAGTTCTGGCTATATAAATTCAGCCATGGCATAGGTCACTAGTGAATCAAGCATAAAGATCTCTTTCAATCTGATTTCAGAAGCAATAGCAAAGCCAGAAAGGGAGAAGCAAGACGTCTCAGTACTGAAAACTTAGTTAATCACACAGGTACACTACCAAAAAACTGCCTCCAGTTTTGCAACTGATTCCTATAGATTTTGGGGTGCTGAATCCAGGAAAAATAGCCAAAATGTTCCATCACATCACGTTTTCTTGCAAAATTAGATTTCTTACCCATATAAGGAATGTTCACATAATTTCTTTTTAGCCGACTGCAGTTTATTTTCTTGGCCCAAAATAGAGGTTGTAATGGTTAACTAACTAGAAACACTCCCTCATGATATTTTAGAGTGTTTTGTATTCATTTTATACATTAACAGGACAATTGGGAGGCGGGGGGCTAAATCCAGTACTCGCGCTGGCGCATGTTCTTTCCTGTTCGCCTCGCCTCGTTCGCTCGCTCAAACACGGTGGTTGCGACATGAACGTTCCTGTCAAATTTCAGTTTCTTGCAAGTTCATTATTACCTTTTGTTTGCTCAGTCGTAATCCAGCTTTATTCCGAAGTGGTTCACTACAGTTGTAGTTTGCAGTGCTGTGTATTTGTGATGGCTCACAGAGCCAGAGGTTGCGTCAACTCTCCGGACAGTTTTGTTTTATTTGTGGGGAATATACCGTGAAAAAGCGGCAGAGGAACATTTCTGCATTTATTAAAAAAGCATATTTCGCCTATTTTGGTTTGAAGTTAGGCGATCAAGACAAACCGTGGGCTCCTCACAAAGTGTGCAAGACATGTGAGGAAGATCTACGTTTATGGATGAAAGGTAAAAAACAAGCATTTCGTTTCGGAATACCTATGATGTGGCGTGAACAAAGAGACCACAGCAGTGACTGCTATTTTTGCTCTTGCATTGTGAAGGGATACAACTTAAAAAATAAGAACGTAATAAGTTACCCCACCCTTCCCTCAGCAATTAGGCCTATGCCTCATAGCAACGAAGTACCTGTGCCTGAACCACCAAAATCTTTGGATCATATTTGTGTGGACGGTTCTGATCATGATGAGACTCATCAGATGGCTTTTCCCGATGAGTCCAGTACTTCCGAGTTTGAAACTGAACCAGATCCGAAACCTGAACTTTTCTCTCAAGCTGAATTGAATGATTTAGTCCGGGATTTAGGACTCCCAAAAGATGCTGCCCAACTGCTAGGTTCTCGGCTTAAACAGAAAAATCTATTGTCACCAGGAACAACTTTTTATTGGTACCGCAACCGCGAGACACAATTTTTGAAGTATTTCAGCAAAGAGGAAGATTTGGTATTTTGCAACGATATATACGGCGTGATGGAAAAGTTTAAACTCAAGTATGATCCTGCTGAATGGCGGCTGTTCATTGATTCATCAAAAGACAGCATAAAAGGTGTTCTTCTTCATAATGGCAACACATTCGCTTCAGTTCCTATTGCTCACTCTGTTATTCTCCAAGAAAAATATGAGAATTTGGCCCTGATTCTTCAGAAGATTCGTTATGATGAGCATAAGTGGATGATTTGTGGAGACTTTAAAATTCTATCCATGCTATTAGGGCAGCAATCCGGTTTCACCAAATATCCCTGCTTCCTTTGCTTGTGGGATAGCCGGGCCCGCGACCTACACTGGGGGAAAAAAGACTGGCCAATTCGGGAGTATTTGAGACCCGGTGAGAAAAATGTTCTTCATGAGAGCTTGGTACCTCGTGATAAAATTCTATTACCACCTCTCCACATTAAGTTGGGTCTCATTAAGCAATTCATCAAGTCCCTTCCAAAAGATGGTGAGTGCTTTCGGTACCTTTGCTCAAAGTTCCCCCGACTTTCTGAAGCAAAGCTAAAGGAAGGAGTGTTTGTTGGCCCTGATATAAGGAAACTCATTTCAGATGGAGCATTCGCTGAAACGATGTCTGAGAAGGAAAAAGAAGCCTGGGATTCCTTCAAGGATGTTGTTCTCAAATTCTTGGGGAACAGGCGGGATGAGAGAACTATAAGGATATTGTTGCCAGGATGCTCAATGCCTTCAAAGAACAAGGCTGTAACATGAGCCTGAAAGTCCATTTCTTGCACTCCCATGTGAACTACTTTCCCGAAAACTTGGGGGCGTACAGTGAAGAACAAGGTGAAAGGTTTCACCAGGACATCAAGGACGCAGAGAGAAGGTACCAAGGAAGATGGAACACCACTATGATGGCTGATTTCTGCTGGTTGCTGCTGCGGGAAACCCCAGATGAAAAATACGCCAAGCAGCGCACCAAGAGAAGCATTCGGGGGAAAAAGAAACGGGCCCACCAGGAGATTGATTGACCCAAGAATGACTTTAAAATCTAAACTGTGTTGACAAATATCGTGTTTTTACTAAACTTTGAAATAAAAATTTGCTAGTTATTACCACAGTGTCGGATCTCATTTATTAGAATTTTATTTTCACACCATCGGGTGTTTGTCTTCATGTATTGTAATGGTGCGGTTTGCGTTTTCTATTCTTACATACATACCTGTACAACATTTTTTGCACATTGCTTTGCTTTGTGTCTAACCTCGCTCTTATATGCTCAATGTTTGTGCACATGTATGTGGCTGATTTAAGTGCAGACAATTTTGCTACCATCACAGTGTGTTTTGTTGACATTACTCTATTCTTATGTGCTGCCTTGTTACAATGTTCTTTATTCTTATTTGAATAACTACTAAACAATTAGTATAAAGAATTCATCCAAGAAACTTTTATCTTGATCGCACTCAATCTGAAACGTTCACCTCAAACTGCTAACCCAATGTAGCAAAAAATCTGTACGTGATGGAGCAAATTGGTTACCAGATTTGGATTCAGCGCACCAAAAAACGTAAAAATCAAAACATTAGAGGCAGTTTAAAAAAAATTTTTTTTAGTGTACCTGTGTCACCTGTAACAGGTGTTCTCCGGGAACAGCAGGAATCAGTCCTCACATATGGGCGACATTAGTGCCAACGGAGCCTGCGTGGAGCATTTCCCCAGCTTTCAAAGAAAGCCTTTGGGAATGCTACCACGCATGCGTGGTCCCCTTCCCGCCCAAGGATGCCATCTTGCTCAGTCAGATGACATAGCTAAGATGGCAGTCAAACAAAAAACAGAAGGATGGTAACGCCAAGGGGAGGAGGGAGGTCTGTGAGGACTGTTTCCTGCTGTTCCCGGAGAACAACTGTTACAGGTGAGTAACTACGCTTTCTCCGGGAACAAGCAGGAAGTCAGTCCTCACATATAGGACTCCCTTGCTCCAGGCTGCCGAGGACCGAACCACGACAGTACCAACGGCGAATGGTCGGATGGCTGTGAGTTGCAGAAAGTGAGTCCCCACTAAGAGATTCTGCAAGACCCTAGCATCCAGCAACACTATTACTCTGGTAGCCTGAACACAGAAGGGTTGGGCAGGAGTTGCCTACACTTCAAGAATATTACGCAGCACTGCCTGACCAAAGGCGCTGTCCCTGCGGGATTTGCTTTCCAGGCCCGCTCATAAGCGAGGGCAATGCAATCCACCACCCAAGAGGATAGAGTATGCTTGATTACAGGGGGAGCCCCAGTCTGTTGAGGTCATAGGACACGAAAAGCTGAGATGCTTTGTGGTGGCCCTGGGTCCACTGCAGATAGGACAGGGCTCGTTTACAGTCCAGTGTGTGGAGTATGAACTCCTCCCTGCCAGCATGAGGGCACGGGTAGAAAGTGGGGAGTACCACCTCCTGGTTGAGGTGAAACGGGGATACCACCTTTGGGAGGAACTTGGGGCAAGTGCGGAGCACTACCCTATTCTTGAAGAAACTGGTATACAGGGGATCCGCCACCAGTGCTTGAAGTTCGCTGACTCTGCGAGCTGAAGTCAGGGCCACCAAGAAGGCCACAGGTGGCAGGTGGCCAGGGGCTCGAACAGTGGACTGGTCAGCTGGGAGAGCACCACGTTGGGATCCCATTCTGCCGCTGGAGGGCAGACAGGGGGCTTGGAAAGCAGAAGGCCCCATAGGAACCGGGAGACAAGGGGTTGGGCTGGATAAGGGCTTGCCCCCTGTTGGGTGGTGGTGAGCAGCTATGGTGCTCAGATGCACCCGGACTGTTAGATTTCAGCCCTGTGTGCGACAGATGCACTAGGTACTGGAGTACCAGCTGTATGTGGCAGGAGAACAGGTTCTCCTTCCTATCCACGCACCACAGGATGAACTTGTAGGACAATGTACTTCAGGCCGGAGGGCCGGAGGTTCAAGTCCCACCTGGGGACAGCAATCTCAGGCCGGAGGGATTGGGATTTCTAGTCCTAAAGGCACTCCTTGTGGTCTTGGGCAAGCCACTTAACCCTCCATTGCCCATGTTCCCTGTAAGTATTAGTGTATGTGTCTCATATCCCCTCGTGTTATATGTATCCCCCAATTGACTGCTTTGACCCGGTGAAAAGCGGGATATAAATACAGCTAAATAAATAAACTTGTGCCACGTGGAGGGTTTCCTGGAGGCCAGCAAGATCTCCTCAACCTCTTGTGGCAGGATGAGCAGGGCCAAGGCTACCCTCTCAGCAGCCAAGATGTTAAAGTCAGTGACCCCACATTGGGGCGCAGGAGGGAGCCCTCCTCCTGAATCAGGTGGTCTGGGGCTCGACCTAGGGGTACTCGGAGTGTCGCTGCTAGCGAGAGCAGTAGTGGGAACCAGGGTTGCCTGGGCCACTGGTGACATCAGTATCATTGATGTCCTCTCGTTCTGAATTTTGAACAGAGTCTTGGCGACCAGAGGAGTCTGTGGGAATGCATACAGCAGTCCCTCGGACCATGAGATCAGGAAAACGTCTGCTGCTACCCTCTGTGGGTGCAGCTGCATGGTGCAGAAGTGATCCAGCTGTGTGTTATCCAGAGAGGCAAACAGGTCCATCTCGGGCCAGCCCTAAAGGCGGAAGAGCTTCTCCATCACTGTGGGGTCAAGACGCCACTCGTGAGGGTGCAGGACTCTGCTGAGTCTATCAGCCAGGTAGTTGTCCTGGCCCGGGAGGTAGACTGCTTGCAGGAGCATGACACTGCGCATTGCAATGGAGAAGACAGCTACCACTTCCTGGCAGAGGGAGTACGAGCCGTGCCCCCCCTGCTTGTTTTTTTTATAGAACATTGCGATCTGGTTGTCCATCTGGACCAGAACAGATCTGTTCCGCAAGAGGGTATGGAATGCACGTAGGGCGAGGAATACCACCTGGAGTTCCAGGAGGTTGATCTTTAGTAGAGACTCCTCCCCAGACCAGCAGCCCTAAGTGCGGTGAATTCCGCAGTAAGCTCAGCAGAACTGGAGAGAGGCATCAGTGGTCAGGGTCCTCTGCGGTGGGGGTGCCTGGAAGGGCATTCCTGCCCTGAAGAGGCCTAGGTCTTACCACCAGTCAAGAGATCTTGCCAGCTGGTGGGAGACCCTGACCCTGTCCAGGAGTTGGCCTGTGGCCTGGGTCCACTGAGAACGGAGGCACCACTGGGCTGTCCACATGTGCAGGCAGACCAGGGGAGTGACATGGACCGTGGAGACCATGTGTCCCAGCAGACGGAGGAAAAGGCGAGCTGGCACCGTTCTGCGGTGTTGGATCTCCCCAGCCAGCTGTTTGAGGTGTTCTGCCCTGTTCTGAGGGAGGAGGGCTCTGGCCCGCACTGTGTCCAGCTGAACACTTATGAACTCTAGGTCTTGCACCCGAGAGAGATGTGATTTGGGGTAGTTGATGACAAACCCCAGGTGCTGCAGGAGGAGGATGGCACATTCTGTGCCCTAACTGGCCTCTTTGGCTGTGCCACCTCTGATGAGCCAGTTGTCCAAGTAGGGGAAAACAAACATCCCTTGTAGACACAAATGGGTGGCTACTACTGCTAGGCAGTTTGTGAAAACTCTTGGTGAGGAGGGCCAGGCCGAAGGGAAGTACCCTGTATTGGTGGTGGCCTCCCACTACCGTGAATCTCAGGTATTGCCGGTGAAATAGGTGGACCAGGATGTGGGTGCAGGCATCCTTTAGGTCCAAGGAGCAGAGCAGAGCAGAGCCAGCCAGTCTCCCTGATGGAGGTAGGGAAGCAGTGTCCCAAGGGAGAGCATTTTCAACTTCTCCCTCACCAGGGAACTTGTTCAGGTCTTGGATGTCCAGGATGGGCCTGAGACCCCTCGTTCTTCTGGGGACAAGTACCTTGAGTAGAAGCTCTTGCCCAGAAGTGCTGGGGAACAGGATCTACTGCCCTGTCCCTTAGTAGACCTGCTAGCTCTGAGAGCAAGAGGGCCTGGTGAAGGAGAAGTCACACTGGCTTTCCTGGAAAATGCCCCAGAGGTGACAGCTAGAAGCGGAGGTGGTAACCCTCCTTCACCACCTGGAGCGCACACTGGTCTGAGGTAACCTCGAGCCACTTGTGGGCAAAGAGTGCCAGGAGGCCCCCTGGGCTGGTGAGGGTTTCCCAGAGGGAGGGAAGCCCTGCCCCGTGAGTCAAAAGCTCCCACCAGGTTGAGCTGGAGCTGTGTCTGCGGTTTGGGTGGCTTTCAACTTCTTGGGTCTGTGTCCCTGGCCCTTGGTCTGGGATCCCTGCTGCTGCTGGCTCGGGAAGGCTTGGTAGTGGTGACTCCAGTGGAAAGGGCCCTTCTTCCTCAAGAAAGTTAGCCTTTTCCCTGAAGTTTTCTTATGGGGGAGGGTAGAGGTCTTGAAGGACTAGAAAAAGGGACTGTTACTTCTGAAGAGAGATCTGCAACTGTGAGTATATACTTCTGGTAATTTTCTAAAAGGAATTCTTTGTATTAAAGCTAATTAATCTGTGAACCCACTATTTTTTGTTAAATCAGTCAGGGCCTAGTAGCAGCAGTTTAAGTTTAAATATAAAACACAGAGGAGAACCTTCTGGCTACATTTCATACCCAGCAGAGAGCTTGTAGTTTAAATTCCATAAGAAGTTAGAGCCTAGCAGCAGCTAAGAGCTATAATTTAAATCAAATCAGAATTTAGCTTAGCACAAAAGGCAAAACAGGGTCTGTACTCTTTGAGCAACAAATAAAGTCTTCTAGAGACCTTTACAAAGAGGCCTTCTACCTAGGGGGCAAGAGACCTGAGAAACCTTTTCAATAGGTGTTAACACCAGGTGGCAGATCAAAAGGCCATTTTTGAAAGACTCCTCCTATCCAAGCAAGGACTGTTAATTACCCAGGAAGTTGGTCACAGCTTACCTCAGCAGCACAGGAATAAATAGCTCAACCAGAGCTCTGTGATCATCTGTCTTGAAGGACTAGAAAAAGGGACTGTTACTTCTGAAGAGAGATCTGCAACTGTGAGTATATACTTCCGGTAATTTTCTAAAAGGAATTCTTTGTATTAAAGCTAATTAATCTGTGAACCCACTATTTTTTGTTAAATCAGTCAGGGCCTAGTAGCAGCAGTTTAAGTTTAAATATAAAACACAGAGGAGAACTTTCTGGTTACATTTCATACCCAGCAGAGAGCTTATAGTTTAAATTTAATAGTCACTCAGGGCTTGGCATCAGCAAAGTACTCTTAGCTTAAATTTAAAACACAGAAGAGAGCTTTCTGGTTAAATTTAGAACCCAGCAGAGAGCTTGTAGTTTAAATTTCATAAGAAGTTAGAGCCTAGCAGCAGCTAAGAGCTATAATTTAAATCAAATCAGAATTTAGCTTACCTCAGCAGCACAAGACAGGGTACTGTGTAGCAGCCCTCTTTTAATAAGTGTTATTTCCCTCCCTCCCCACACCCACCCACCCCTGGGATAATCGTAGCTTTATAGGTACTTACATATCTTAAAAGACAGGAGGTGCTCTCAGGTGAAGCTCATTACCCAAGTCATACACTAAGGACCTGAGATTAGTTAAGCTTCAGGTGAACAAGGTATATTACACGTATTAGGTACAGTTTTATTAGTATAAATATCCATAGCAACCCTTAGTAAGTAAAGAACTTAGATCTAAACACAAACTTAAAACTAAGATGGAGACAGCAGTCCAGCAGCGGGATGGGGGCTTTCCAGTCTTTTGCATTGAGTGTCACATGTATGATTTTCTCCCAGTTGGTGAGAGGTCCTATGTGTGCACTAGGTGCAAGGAGCTCTTTGCTCTCAGGGAGCGAGTCCGTTCTCTAGAGGCTAAAGTAGCAGACTTGGAAAGCATAAGACAGACAGAGAGGTACATAGACGAGACCTACAGGGATATAGTCCTGAAGTCCCACCTCCAGTCTGGCAGCATCCCTGTTGCCATGGAGGAGAGAGGTCACGTGACAGGAGAGCATCACCCTGGTGTGGCAGGAAGTGATCCTGTAACTAGGACCTGTCCTACAGGTGATGTAAAACCATCTGGCACCGAGGAAGTTTCTCCAGGGCCATGTGCCCATGAGGGAAGGGTTAGGACAGCCGTTACAGTTGGTGATTCGATCATTAGGCATGTAGATAGCTGGGTGGCTGGTGGACATGAGGATCGCCTGGTAACATGCCTGCCTGGTGCGAAGGTAGCGGACCTCATGCGCCACCTAGATAAGGTCTTAGATAGTGCTGGGGAGGAGTCTGCTGTCTTGGTACATGTCAGTACCAATGACATAGGAAAATGTGGTAGGGAGGTTCTGGAGGCTAAATTTAGGCTCTTAGGAAGGAAGTTGAAATCCAGAACTTCCAGGGTAGCATTCTCCGAAATGCTTCCTGTTCCACGCGCAGGACCCAAAAGGCAGGCAGAGCTCCGGAGTCTCAATGCGTGGATGAGACAATGGTGCAGAGATAAGGGTTTTGGATTTGTTAGGAACTGGGGAACATTCTGGGGAAAGGAGGGGCTCTTCCGAAGGGATGGGCTTCACCTTAACCAGGATGGAACCAGGCTGCTGGCATTAACCTTTAAAAAAGAGATAGAGCAGCTTTTAAACTAGATATTAGGGGAAAACCGACAGTTGCCCAAGAACAGATGGTTCGGAAGAATGTATCTTTGAAGGATACTACCAAAAGCAGAGAGGTTCCACAAAAGAGTAAAGTAGCCCAAATGCCCTCAAGTATGGAGCAGACTGAGCTTAAAGATCCCAAATTACCCATGTCTAACAACAGTCAAATTAATATGAGTAAAATGCATTCTCTAAAATGCTTGTATGCAAATGCTAGAAGTCTAAAAAATAAGATGGGAGAGTTAGAATATATAGCACTAAATGAAAGGTTAGATATGATTGGAATATCAGAGACATGGTGGAAGGAGGACAACCAGTGGGACACTGTGATACCTGGGTACAAACTATATCGTAATGATAGAGCTGATCAAATTGGTGGAGGGGTTGCTCTCTATGTTAGAGAGGGCATTGAGTCAGAAAGGATTAAAGTTTTGCAGGAAACAAAATCTGCTGTAGAATCTATATGGATTGAAATTCCATGTAAAAGGGGGAAGGCGATGGCAGTGGGGGTGTACTATCGAGCGCCTTGCCAGAATGACCAAATGGATGATGAAATGCTGAAAGAAATCAAGGAAGCTAACAAAAGTTACAGTGCAGTAATAATAATGGGTGATTTCAACTACCCCGGTATCGACTGGGTCAGTGTCACACCAGGACATGCTAGGGAGATAAAGTTCCTAGATGAAATAAATGACTGCTTCTTGGAGCAGCTGGTTCATGAACCGACCAGAGCGGAAGCCATATTAGACCTAGTGGAACACCAGATCTAGTGCAAGAGATAAGGTTGTTGGGGCCACTTGGCAATAGTGATCATAGCATGATCGCCTTTGATTTAATTAATGGAGGAGGGATAGTAAGGAAATCCACAGTACTACCTTTTAACTTTCGAAAGGGAAACTATGATAAAATGAGGAAAACAGTTAAGAAAAAACTAAAGCAGTTGCAAAGGTTAAAGACGTACATCAGGCTTGGCTGTTGTTGAAAAATACTATCTTGGAAGCCCAGACCAGCTGTATTCCACGCTTTAAGAAAAGTGGAAGGCAGTTCAAAAAACTGCCAGCATGGTTTAAAGGTGAGGTCAGAGAGGCTGTTGCCAAAAAAGCATCTTTCAGGAAATGGAAAAAAGAGCCAAACGACGAAACCTGGAAACAGCACAAGCACTGGCAAGTCAAATGCAAGGCATTGATAAGGCAGGCAAAGGGAGAATTTGAGAAGAAGCTTGCTGCGTAAGCAAAAACGCGAAGTAAAGACCTTTTCAAGTACATTCGTAGCAAAAAACCTGTGAGAGAGTCAGTTGGTCCATTAGATGATAAAGGGGTTAAAGGAGCACTAAGAGGCGACAAGGCGATAGCAGAGAGATTGAATGAATTCTTTGCTTCAGTCTTTACTGAGGAAGATGTAGGGATGTTACCCATGACTGAAGTGGTATTTAAAGGTGTGGAAGAATTGAAGGAAATATCGATACATCGGGAAGATGTATTACAACTATTAGATAAACTGAAGAGTAGCAAATCACCTGGGCCGGATGGTATACATCCAAGGGTGTTGAAAGAACTGAAATACGAGATTGCAGACCTGCTATTAGTAATCTGTGAACTATCATTAAAATCATCTCTAACACCTGAAGATTGGAGGATCGCCAATGTAACACCAATTTTTAAAAAGGGTTCCAGGGGTGATCCGGGAAACTACAGAACGGTGAGCCTGACATCAGTACCGGGAAAAATGGTAGAAACCATCATAAAGAATAAAATTACTCAGCATGTAGATAGTCAAGACCTAATGGGAGACAGCCAACATGGCTTTAGACAAGGAAGATCTTGTCTTACTAATCTGTTATGTTTTTTGAAGGAGTGAATAATCAGGTGGACAAATGTGAGTCGGTTGATATTGTGTATCTGGACTTTCAGAAAGCCTTTGACAAGGTCCCTCATGAGAGACTTTTGGCAAAACTAAAGAGTCATGGGATAGGAGGCAGTGTACTATTGTGGATCAGGAACTGGTTAAAAGATAGAAAGCAGAGGGTAGGGCTAAATGGCCAATTTTCCCAATGGAGAAAGGTGAATAGTGGTGTACCCCAGGGATCTGTGCTGGGTCTGCTGCTTTTTGATATATTCATAAATGACCTGGAAAGTGGAATAACGAGTGAGGTTATCAAATTTGCAGATGACACAAAACTATTTAAAGTTGTTAAAACCCAAGAGGATTGTGGAAAATTGCAAGAGGATCTTGATAAATTGGAAGACTGGGCATCAAAATGGCAGATGAAATTTAATGTGGACAAGTGCAAGGTTATGCACCTAGGGAAGAACAACCCAAACTATGGTTACACGATGCAAGGTTCCACATTAGGAACCACCACCCAGGAAAAAGATTTAGGCGTCATTGTGGATACCATGTTAAAACCCTAGGCCCAGTGTGCAGCAGCGGCCAAGAGAGCAAATAGAATGCTAGGTATGATAAGGAAAGGAATGGAAAATAAAACAAAAGATATTATAATGCCTCTATATCATTCCATGGTGAGACCGCACCTTGAATATTGTGAGCAATTCTGGTCGCCGTATCTTAAAAAGGATATAGCGATTTTAGAAAAGGTTCAGAGAAGAGCCACCAAAATGGTAAAGGGGATGGAAGGATACTCCTATGAAGAAAGGCTAACAAGGTTGGGGCTCTTTAACCTGGAAAAGAGACGGCTGAGGGGAGATATGATAGAAGCCTATAAATTAATGAACGGAGTGGAACGGGTAAACGTAGATCGATTGTTTACCTTATCAGAATATAGAAAGACTAGGGGACATGCAATGAAGCTACAGGGTAAACTATTTAAGACTAATAAAAGAAAATATTTTTTCACTCAACGTGTAATCAAACTCTGGAATTTGTTACCGGAGGATGTAGTACAGGCTGTTAGTGTAGCTGGGTTTAAGAAAAGTTTGGACAAGTTCCTGGAGGAAAGGTCTATAAACCATTATTAAGAAGGGATCCAGGATATCAATGCTTGAACCAATACAAGCATTGTGGAACCTGTGTCCCTTGGGGAAACTGCTAGGTACGTATGACCTAGATTGGCCACTGCTGGAAACAGAATACTGGGCTTGATGGACCTTGGTCTGACCCAGTATGGCGTATCTTATGTTCTTAGGTCTTTGAGAGCCTCTGCCTGGTCACCAACTTGGTCTCAATCTCGGCCGCCTTATCAGCCATAGGTTTCTGATTTCCCAAATAGGTTCTCCACGGTGCAGGGGACATCCATCAGCTTTTCCTGGACCCACTGTTCGCAGTCCGAAATCTGCAGCCAGGCCTGGCACTGGGCACTGAGCACTGATGCCTGTGGCTGCTGCCCGGGCTGCAGCCGCAAAACCATTGTAGGTGGCCCGGGACAGAAAAGTCCTGGATGGTCGCCACCAAAATCTGGAACTGTTGCAAGAGTTCCCTCGTGAGCCCTGCTGAGAAGCCTGTGAGCTCCTCAATGAGGCTCTTAAGATACATCCCTATGTAGAGCTCATAGATTTGTATCTGGCAGCCCAGCATGGACCCTTGGAAGCACTTGCGCCCAGGGTGTTGAGGGCTCTGGCCTCTCTACCCAGGGGGTACAGAAGAATAAGTCTTCTGACACTTGAGCGTTTGCATCGAAGATTCCACCACCGTGGATTTATAGGGAAGTTGGGCCTTCTGGAAGCCTGGACACCTCTTGACGCGGTAGATGGCGTCGATGTGCTGGCTAACCACCAGCACCAATGCCGGGGTTTCCCACATCTGCAGGAGCAGACGTTCAAGGATAGGTTGCACTGGCACCGACAGAGCCTCCTTTGGTGGGGACTCATACTGGAGGATCTCGTTCTTCGGTGCACAGGTCCTCCTAGGACTCGGTCTGGACCGAGAGGGCTTGGGCCATGTCCCAGATGAAGTAGTGGAATGCCACGTCCTCGCATGGGGAATGGCGCCGGAATTCTGGGGGAGGTGGCTCTGAGGGAAGTCAAGAGGTCTTGGGGGGAAGGCCTTGACGCCAGTCTCAACCCCAGGGTGTCCGAGGCTCGGAGCTCCCGTGTTGGGAGGCCTGTGTCAGGGAACTGGGATCCCCCGACAGATCTCAGGTCAGACTCCCGGCAACTAGCCGAGGAGGACTGGACACCCAAGGATTGGGACCAGGACCTCGATCGGTGCCAAGGGCTTGCTCGAGGCTGATAGCGCTCAGGGCCTGGTTCGACGCCTGGGGACGCCCCCACAGTTGGGGGCCCGGTTGTCAGGACACATGATGCAGACAAACCTGACATCATCGCCTGTTGCATGGCCAGGATGGCAGAGATATTCTGTTCCAGGACCGCCATTCTGGCCTCAACACCAAAAGGCTCTGCAGGTTTTGGGGCGGGGGCACTGAGGATTTTGGGCCCGGCGCCGGCACTTTTGCGAGCGTGTCCTCAACAAGGACCACGGCCTCGGGGAGCCACATATGGTCACTGGTGACCGAGGACTCCTTTCTAGAGACCTTAGGGGGGGTGCTGCTCAGAGACACCCAAGTCCCTCCGTGGGACCTTACTGGGTTTCCCAGGTGGAACCTTGACTGGCTTCAAGGATTTTTTCTTGCCAGGGTCTGGCGTCTTTCTGGAGGATCCGCTGCAGGACTCCAATGATACCCGGGACTCACGTGAGGTGCTCGGCTTTGGACTCAGCGTTGGGGAAGCCAGGGCTGAGTCAGACCACGGGAACATCTCCTGTAACTCCGACCTTGTTGGTTTGTGGAGTCATAGCCTGGCACAGGTTAGAGGAGGTACTGTCGTGGTCCAGGCAGAGGCAGTGCAAAGCAGTAGTCGTGGGTGTCTGTGACAGACATAATTTGACTGTAACAATCACACTTTTTAAAGCCACCGAGAGACATGATGAATCACACCCGGCCGGGGTCGATGACCTCTGGGCGAAAAAGGACATGAATACCAGTCGAGGCAAGCCTCGGTGGAAAAAGGAAGGGGAGCCAAGAACAGCGCCGGGGACGGCGCCGGCTTGAGATGGGAAGAGGAACTGATATGCAAACTGGGAAAAACTCAACTATAGAGGATAATTTTTAAGGAATTTTTCCGGGGACACAAGACATACGCCCGTTGGGCTCCGCAGAAAAAAAAGACTGAGCAAGATGGCAGCCTTGGGCGGGAAGGGGACCATGCATGCATGGTAGCATTCCCAAAGGCTTTCTTTGAAATGCTCCATATGTGAGGACTGATTTCCTGCTTGTTCCTGGAGAATAGCAAGCATGTCACAAGACAGGCCAGGAAAGGACTATGAACTGGCAGAGTTGTATGGCGAGTTCTCAGTATTGAAATAGCAGGGGCGTGCTGCAGGGCAGTACTGAGATGCATGGGTATTCCCTTGCACTGATGCACATAATCTTGGAACATTTGTGAACAGCTTACTGTGATCCTGACTCTTACCTTGTCCAAAGGAATCAATACTCTTCTTTAGCGTGTCTATGTCCCCTGTGAAGCGGGCAGCACGTCCCAGCTCTTCATCATACTTCCGCTCACTGACAAAATGCTGCATATGGACGAGGAGAAAGGGTCAGTTGAAAAGGGACATTTGTATGAGATTAAAAGGTTATCACAGACAGAGGGAAGAAGGTCCACATCAACTCCCCAGGCTGAGTGCAAGTAAAGGAATGGCCACATATAATCTTAGCTGTAAGGGCAAAGAACAATATAAGGAAGAGTGGCCTAGTGGATGGGGCAAGTTACCTCAGGCCGGAGGACCAGAGGTTTGAATCACGCTAGAGGACAGCAACCTTGGGCTGGAAGGACTGGCGTTTCTAGTCCCACAGGTGCTCTTTGTGGCCTTGGGCAAGCCACTTAACCCTCCATTACCTCAGGTACATAAACAGATTGTGAGCCCTTCGAGGATAAGGGAAATATATATGCAGTAGCTGAATGTACACTGATTTGACTTGCAGAAAAGCGATATATAAGCCTAATTAAATAAACCAATCCTCCTTGCCTAGGATGCTGCAAGTGATTACCTCTGCATGCAGAGTATCTATACAAATACCTATGGGGGTGGCAGAGGCAAGGGGAGGTGAAAAGGATGCTGGGGTACCTTAATATCAGCTCGCAGCTCTGAAAGCTGCTCTTCTGACATTCTTACAGCCACGTCAGTCATCCGTTTCAGTTCTTCTGCCTTCTTCTGGCGACTGTCCAGGATCTCCACTAGAAAGAAGAGGGGGGCAGAAGCCTCCATTAGTGCATCAGTAACAAACATAACATAGTAACATAGTCATGATGGCAGATAAAGACCATCATAGCCCATCTAGTCTGCCCAGCAAGGTGGCAAAAGGTGTACCTGCCACTCTGTGCAGGTCACCCCTCCCCATGCCTTGTCTCCACCGCTCTGTGCAGGTCATCCCTATTTGTTGAGACAGCAAAGCACATGGGCCTTCTTTGCAAAACTGAAAGTACTACAATCATGTCATTGAGGTATTTACAGGGATAAAAAGCAAAATATATAGTAAGTGTAAATTGTCTGTTTCTATCCAGCCTCACTATACATAGGAGAATCTCTCCCCATTCAGCATAGTTACTCACCTGTAACAGGTGATCTCCGGGAACAGCAGGAATTTAGTCCTCACATATGGGTATCATCGGTACCGACGGAGCCTGGCCGGAAACGCTCCCCAATGTCCAATTAGAAAGCTTTTGGGAGCATCCCACAGCGCCTGCGTGCCGCCTTCCCGCCTTTCCCAACGGCCTCTCTCCAGTTGAGTTTTAAAGCTGAGACAAAGAGAGAGAGAGGGAAAGGGAAAGAGATACAACTCCTAGGGGAGGTGGGTGTGTTGTGAGGACTAAATTCCTGCTGTTCCCGAAGATCACCTGTTACAGGTGAGTAACTATGCTATCTCCAGAAACAAGCAGGAATGTAGTCATCACATATGGGGACTCCCTAGCTTTAGATGCCAGGGAGAGACCCCAGAAGTTGTGCGTCCTTGAGAAGGACTCCACTTCCCCCCATGGATCTCTGGCATCCTACCAGGGATGGTGGGTACGAATTGATTAGGTATGGAACAGGTGTTGGAGAACACCCTAAGAACATAAGATATGCCATACTGGGTCAGACCAAGGTCCATCAAGCCCAGTATTCTGTTTCCAACAGTGGCCAATCTAGGTCATATGTACCTAGCAGTTTCCCCAATGCTTGTATTGGTTCAAGCATTGATATCCTGGGTCCCTTCTTAATAATGGTTTATGGACCTTTCCTCCAGGAACTTGTCCAAAACTTTTTTAAACCCAGCTACACTAACAGCCTTTACTACATCCTCCGGTAACAAATTCAAGAGTTTGATTACACGTTGAGTGAAAAAATATTTTCTTTTATTAGTCTTAAATAGTTTACCCTGTAGCTTCATTGCATGTCCTAGTCCCTATATTCTGATAAGGTAAACAATCGATCTACGTTTACCCGTTCCACTCTGTTCATTTATTTATAGACTTCTATCATATCTCCCCTCAGCCGTCTCTTTTCCAGGTTAAAGAGCCCTAACCTTTTTAGCCTTTCTTCATAGGAGTATCCTTCCATCCCCTTTACCATTTTGGTGGCTCTTCTCTGAACCTTTTCTAAAATCGCTATATCAAACAAGGCATTCTGGCGGGAGTCCTTGTCCAAGCAGTAATGGGCTGGGAAGGTATGAACTGAGGCCCAGGTGGCTGCTCGACAGATGTCGTCGATAGACACAGAGTGCAGATGAGCCATTGAAGTTGCCATGGCTCTCACATTGTGAGCTGTGACATGGCCCTCCAGAGGAAGATTCTTACTCTGAATGGCAAAGGATATACACTGAGCAATCCAGTTAGATAGTGTTCTCTTGGAGACTGGAAGTCCCAAATAAGAAGGATCAAAAGCAACAAAGAGTTGAGAGGACTTTCTATGTTGCTGTGTTCTTTGTAAGTAAAAGGCTAAAGCTCTTTTACAGTCCAAAGTATGAAGGTTCCTTTCTGCATTTGATGCATGAGGCCTTGGAAAGAACACAGGTAGGTAGACCGCTTGGTTTAGATGAAAAGGCGAGACCACCTTTGGCATAAAGCGTGGATGAGTCTTAAGGACTACCTTGTCATGATGGAACACCTTGTATAAGGTGAATCAGCTACTAGTGCTTGCAACTCACTGATGCGACGTGCTGATGTGATTGCAATGAGAAAGATAACCTTCCAAGAAAGGAATTTCAAGGAGGTAGTAGCTAAGGGTTCGAAAGGTGGCTTCATGAGCTGACCAAGAACCAAATTTAAGTCCCATGCCACAGGTGGTGGCTTTATGGGAGGCTTAGTTAGCAGAAGGCCTCTCATAAATCTTGCTATAAGAGGATGGGAGGAGATAGGTTGTACATTTCGGGGCTTGAAGGAAGCTGCAATAGCACTCAAATGGACCCTCACTGAGTTAGTCTTAATTCCTGCATTGGGTAAATGAAGGAGATACTCCAGTAATGATTCCAGAGGTATGGCAATGGGGTTCAGACCCTTCTGCGAACACCATACGGTAAACCTTTTCTACTTGAAAGCATAACAGCGTCTTGTGAAAGGCTTCCTGGAAGCATAAAGGATATCCTTTATTTGCTGAGGGAGGTTAAGATCATGGAGATCTAGGCCTTCAGCAACCAAGCCCTGAGATGCAGAGACTGGGGATTGGGATGCCATAACATTCCGCCTTCCTGAGATAGGAGATCTGGAGCAGACCCTAACTCCAGGGAGGGAGCTTGAGAGAGATGTAGAAGCAGAGGGTACCACACTTGCCGTGGCCAATGTGGAGCTAGGAGAATCATACGGCCTCTGTCTCTCTGAAGCTTGAACAGGGTTTTGGGAATCAGGGATGGGTGGAAAGGCATACAGGAAGTCTTGACCCCAGTAAAGGAGGAAAGCATCCCTGGCCTGAGCCCCCTGAGCCGGGGTTCTGGAACAGAACCGGGGAAGTTTGGCATTCCACGGACTTGCAAAGAGGTCTATGTCCGGGGTTCCCCAAATTTGAAAAATCTTGGCCACCTGGTCTGCATGCAGAGACCACTCGTGTGGAAGCAGAACTCGACTGAGTCTGTCTGCCCAAAAGGTTTGTATGCCTGGAAGATACACCGCCAGGAGATGAATCTGATGCTCTCTGGCGAGGGCCCATACTCGCAAAGCTTCTTTGCAAAGCGACAGAGAGCCTGTTCCCCCCTGCTTGTTCACGTAGAACATGGCTACTTGATTGTTCATTTGAATGAGGACTGTCTTGTAGCTGAGCAGGGTGTGGAACACTCGAAGAGCAAGGAAGATTGCCCTGAGCTCCAAGAGATTGATATGTAGATGAGTCTCCTGTGGAGACCAGGTGCCTTGGGTGGAGAGGTCTTGTAGATGAGCTCCCCAACCCATCGGAGAAGCATCTGTTGTGAGAGTTGCCTGGGGTAAGGGTTGTTGAAAAGGGGACCCCAGCAACAGGTTTTGAGTGGACTTCCACCACTGGAGGGACAAAACAAGGCGACTTGTGTTTGCTATTTTGTCTGACAGGCACCCTGATGCCTGGGTCCATTGAGTGGATAAAGTCCGCTGGGCTGCCCTCCTACAGAGGCGAGCATAGGGAACTACATGCACGGTAGATGCCATGTGGCCTAGTAGTTGTAGCATTTTTCTTGGGCAGTGAGATGAGACTTTAGCACTGCTTGAGAAGCTAAATGCACCATGCGAAGGCAACGGGCCTGGGGGAGATAGGCCCTTGCCTTTCTGATATCCAGCAAAGCTCCTATGAACTCTAAAGACTGAGTGTGAGTTAGACTGGATTTTGGGATGTTTATTACCAGACCCAAATACTGAAGGATACGCATTGTGCAGGATAGAGAAGTCCTGGCCTCTGACTCTATTGGGGCTTGAATGAGCCAATCGTCTAAGTAGGGGAAGATGAATATCCCTAGAGTGCGGAGAAATGCTGCTATTACAGCCATGCATTTCGTGAACACCCTTGGTGCTGAGGCCAGGCCAAAAGGAAGCACCCTGTATTGGTAGTCCTGTCCTTGAAAAAGGAACCGAAGGAACCTTCTGTGAGTTGGATGGATGAGAACATGGGTGTACGCATCCTTGAGATCTAGAGAACAAAGCCAATCCTGACTCTGAAGGTATGGCAGCAGAGTTCCGAGAGAAATCATCTTGAATTTCTCTTGACAAGGAATTTGTTCAATTCTCTGAGGTCCAAGATAGGTCTGTATCCCCCTGTTTTCTTTGGGATAAGGAAATAGGGGGAGTCAAACCCTGTACCCTGCTGATGAATGGGTACTTCTTCTATTGCCCCTTGGGCAAGAAGCATAGTGACCTCCTGACCTAACAGGTTGAGAGAGGTCGGAGAATTGAACTGCCTTATTGAGGGAGGGGGCATGCTTGAAAAATGAAGCTTGTACCCCTTTTTTATGATGGAGAGTGTCCAATGCTCTGCTGTTATCTGTCCTCATCTGGGGGCAAAATGGCACAACCTTCCTGGAATGGTGGAAGGCTCTGGTCCATTGAGAGCCAGGAAGGCTAAGTTCTCTAGCTGAAAGTCAAATGCCTTGTGGAGGCTGAGACTGCTGAGACGGTTGAGGCTTAGCAGTTTTTGCTTTCCTTTGTTTTGGTGGTTGCTGACCCTTCCGGACAGGTTGACCTGCAGAACGTCCCTGCTGAGAATAAGCAGGATAAAATCTTTTCTTTTTAGAAAAGAATGGTTTCTTAAAAGATTTTTCTTGCAGGATCAGCTGTGGACTTGGATAATCTATCCAAGGTGGAATTGTCAGCATCCAACTCATTGGCCTTCTCCTGCCAATCTTTACCAAACAGGTTCTCACCAGTACAAGGAATATTTCTGAGTTTGTCTTGTACCCAGAGCTCCAGATCAGATGCCTGGAGCCAAGCAATTCTACGTGCACCTATGGCAATGGCAGAGGTTCTGCTTATGCACTCAAAATAGTCAAAAGCTGCACGGTTGACAAATTTAGAAATATCCTGAGCATGTTTGACCAATGTGAGAAAATCCTGTCTTCTATCCTCAGGAAGAAGAGGGCTCAAAGCCTCTAAATCTCCTGTGACTTCCTTCAGGAACATTCCCATATATATATAGGAACTGATCCTGGCAGAAAGCATGGAAGCTTGGAAGACACGACATCCAAAAGCATCCAAAGTTCTGCACTCATGCCCTGGAGGATTAGAGGCATGTCTCTTTGCACTCTTGATCCTTCTCATAGCTGACTCCACTACAATAGAGTGGTGAGGAAGCTGAGCTTTCTGGAAACCAGGACAAGGAGGGACTCGATACAGAGTATCCAGTCTACGAGAGTGAGGAGAGGTAGTAAGAGGCGTCTCCCACATTCTTAGCATGAGATCATGCAAGATCTCATGGATGGGCAAGGTAGCTGCCTCCTTAGGAGTTTTAGGATATTGTAAAATTTCCAACTCCTTAGCTCTGGGCTCTGTTTCAGGGGCCACAGTAATGGACAGACTCCGAGCCACCTCCCTGATGAAATCCTGGAAGGAAATGTCCTCTGGAGGAGACATCCTGCGTTTAGAGGAGGAAGGCTCCTCCGGGAGAAGTATTCCCGCATCGACAGAACTATCAGAATCCTCAGATTCCTCTGAGGACTCGAAGTACCTTCTGTCGGGATGCTCTTGAAGAGCCCGATACCCGTATTGACCGAAGTCGGTACCAAGGGGAATCGGTACTGGTGTTAACGGTACCAAAAGGCATCGCATGACTGGGTACCGGCAATGTGGACGCCGATGTCGATGCTGTCGGTACCGGTACTGATACCGGTGCCGGAGTCAGTGCCGGCACCGGTTGAAGTGTCTGACACGGTTCCGAGGGTGTCGATGCCGCAAGGAAAGCCGCCAGACTGTGTTCAATAGCCAGGACCCTCTGGTCTATCGACACTGCCGATGCCTGGATGTCGGTACCGGAGAAGATCGCCGGTACCCCAGAGCATGGCACCAGTAGTTCTGCCGAGGTCGAGGCCTCGAGAACATCCTGGAGCCCCGATAATGCTTTGGAAGCCGAAGCCTCCCGCTGGGGCAATTTTGCCGGTGCAGAATCCTCAAGGGCAACGCCAGAGGCATCTTGATGCTTAGGAGGAGATCTACCCTTTGAGGACTGGCTAGACTTATGTTTAGTTACCTGAGATCCATGGGAGGAAGATGAAGCCCTGGAAGACGTCGATGCCACCGAAGCTGCATCAGAGGGAAACAGGGTACTGAGCTTGGCAGATCGGTTCTGTCGACCTCTCTTGGACATCATGGCACAGGCCATACATTCTGAGATGGAATGGTCAGGACCTAAACATTTCAGACACCACTCATGGGTGTTGGTGACGGAGATGGTACCGCCACACTTGGTGCACTTTTTAAAACCCGAAGAGGGTTTTTCCATTGTGGAAAAAATCTTGGGCCTTAGGTCCAAAAAGGCGTGTGCACCTGGAAAAAAAATGGGAAAAAATTATTAAGAAAAGAAAGAAAGAAAGAAAAACCGGCGGTACCGGTAACGCGTCGAGGAAGGCAGACGCGACCACAAAAAAGAAGGAAAATTTTCTGCGGTGACAGGAACACGACCTGCTGGCTCCGCGGAAAACGAAGAACTGGAGAGAGGTAGTTGGGAAAGGTGGGAAGGCAGCACGCAGGCGCTGTGGGATGCTCCCAAAAGCTTTCTAATTGGATGCTGGGGAGCGTTCCCGCGCAGGCTCCGTCTGTACCGACGATACCCATATGTGATGACTACATTCCTGCTTGTTCCTGGAGATTGGCATTGCCCCAGTTGAATTCCACATCTAATGGTAGTAAACGGATAGCACAGGCAAAGTATAATCCTGCACCCTGATGCACAAGGTGGCATAAAGCTAAAACGTCATTTGTTCCTCTCAAAGATACAAACTGAGGGGGCGCTAGCGAGTCTGATCAGCATGACTGCTTAATTTCAAAGCTCCCACAGCCTCCAATCCAGCCCGTGGTACCAGTGATGTCCCTCACTCACATCAAGTATGCACAACTGGTAAAAATGATTCCCAACCATAATAGCACCCACCTTATCACTATCAGCGCTCTCTAATGCCAATTCCCCCTTCCCACAACTGACACCAGAACTGTGGCCTAAGCGACCGCCTGTGTGATTAAGTGGTAGCCCCTGCAGGCATACTTTCTTCAATTGTGTTTCTCTGTTCTGTTGTCTGAACTGGTTCGCCGGCTGAGGCTACCGACTCTGGACACGTCCTCCCTTCGTTTGCTAAGCGGCTTGCGACGCTGCCTGCACATGCTGCCGTCACAGTGCAGTGGGATCTGGTGGTCCGGACTCTGCTTGCACCATGTGCTCAGCCGTGCGCAGAATGAACAGTCCGCCTTCTTGAAAACCAAGGTAACCTGGCTGCCTAGAGATCACTGCTGCACCTACCGGCTTTATTTCTTTTCGGGACACCAGTGGCTGGACTGGATTAGCGAGGGGGTTGTGAGGCAGTTGAGAGAGGCTGCAACATTGCCATGCAATCCAGGGAGGAGCAGAAAGTGGGGTAAGACCACAGCGGTGCATCGGTCATTAACCGAGACCACACCACCAGTATAGTTGCGATCGGAGATCTGTTAATGCCTTGAAAGAGCAGTAAGTTTCTTCTGCATGATTATTGTGCATGATTACAGCGCATGATTGAACTATAGTAGAGAGAGGAGTCGTGATCAGCAGCTCCATGTGAGTGAAGTTACAGGGCCAATGCATGTATGTTGATATAATAGCTTTGCGCAGAGGACAGAGAAAAAAGGAAAGTACGATAAAGCACACTTACCTGTAACAGGTGATCTCTGGGAACAGCAGGAATTAGTACTCGCATATGGGTACGTCGGTACCGACGGAGCCTGAGCGGGAAAGCTCCCCAGCTTCCCAGAAGGAAAGCTTTTGGGGCCTCCCACTGCGCATGCGCGCTGCCTTCCCGCCTTCCTGACCAACTCTCCTCAGTTCGAGTTTATAGCTGAGACAATATAGAGAGAGGAAAGGAAGAGAGAGAGAGATACAACTCCTAGGGGAGGTGGGCGGGTTGTGAGGACTAATTCCTGCTGTTCCCAGAGATCACCTGTTACAGGTAAGTAACTGTGCTATCTCCAGGAACAAGCAGGAATAAGTCCTCACATATGGGGACTCCCTAGCTAAGATGCCCAGGAGATCCCCTGAAGGGTATGAGACCCTGAAAGGTTCTTCATCCTCCTATGGATCTCAGGCATCCATTCAGGGAAGGTGGGCTGGAGTTGTTCAAGAATGGAACAGGTTTCTGAGGACAGCCTGACCAAACAAGGCATCCCGGCGGAAGTCCTTGTCCAAACAGTAATGGGCTGTAAAGGTATGAACCGAGGCCCAGGTGGCTGCTCGACAGATCTGGTCAATGGACACAGAGTTTAGAAGAGCCATAGAGGTGGCCATGGCCCTCACGTTGTGAGCGGTGACAAGGCCCTCCAGAGAAAGGTTCTTACTCTGGTAAGCAAAAGAGATACACTGAGCAATCCAATTGGAGAGTGTTCTTTTGGAGACTGGAAGTCCTAAATGAGAAGGCTCGAAAGCAACAAAAAGTTGAGAAGACTTTCGATGTTGCTGTGTCCTGTGGAGGTAAAAGGCAAGAGCTCTTTTACAGTCTAGAGTATGAAGGTTCCTCTCTGCATTGGATGCATGAGGAGCTGGAAAAAAGACAGGTAAATATACCTCTTGATTAAGATGAAAAGGTGAGACCACTTTAGGCATAAAGTGAGGATTTGTCCTAAGGACTACCTTATCATGATGGAACCTTGTATAAGGCGGATTAGCCACTAAGGCCTGCAGTTCACTGATGCGGCGAGCTGAAGTGACTGCAATGAGGAAAATAACCTTCCAGGAAAGAAATTTCAAGGAGGTAGTGGGGCTAAGGGTTCAAAAGGTGGCTTCATAAGCTGACCAAGAACCAAGTTTAAGTCCCATGCCACTGGAGGAGGTCGAATGGGAGGTTTAGTTAAAGTTAAGCCTCTCATGAATCTTGCAATAAGAGGATGAGAGGAAACAGGTTGTCCATTGATGGGCTTAAGTGACGCCGCAATAGCACTCAAATGGACTCTTACTGAATTTGTTTTGAGTCCTGCATTGGAGAGATGCAGGAGATATTCCAAAAGAGAATTCAATGGGAGTGCCAGAGGGTTAAGACCCTTTTGAGCACACCAAATGGAAAATCTTTTCCATTTAAAAGCGTAAGAACGCCTAGTGGAAGGTTTCCTAGAGGCATGTAGGATATCCTTAACTTGCTGCGAAAGGTTGAAGTGTTGAAGGTCTAGGTGAAGTGTTGAAGCTCTGAGGTGAAGGGACTTGGGGTTTGGGTGCCACAAAGTCCCCTCCTCTTGAGACAGAAGGTCTGGAGCCGCTCCCAAGTCCAGGGAGGGGGCTTGGGAGAGATGCAGAAGTAGAGGGTACCACACTTGGCGTGGCCAGCGTGGAGCTATGAGGATCATGGACCCTTGATCCCTTTGAAGTTTGAACAGAGTCTTGGGAATCAAAGGAATGGGTGGAAAGGCATACAGGAAACCTTGACCCCAATGCAGGAGGAAGGCATCCTTGGTCTGAACTCCCTGACACGGAATTCTGGAACAGAACCGGGGAAGTTTGGCATTCCACGGACTTGCAAAGAGGTCTATGTCCGGGGTTCCCCATTTCTGGAAGATTCTGAGTAGCTGATCCATGTGCAGGGACCATTCGTGTGGAAGCAGAACTCGACTGAGTCTGTCTGCCCAAGAGTTTTGGATTCCTGGAAGATATACTGCCAGGAGATGGATTTGATGCTCTCTGATGAAGGCCCATAATCTTAGAGCTTCGTTGCAAAGCAACAGAGAACCAGTCCCTCCTTGTTTGTTTATGTAAAACATGGCTACTTGATTGTCCGTGTGAATAAGGACTGTCATGTTGCTGAGGAGGGTATGAAAAACTTTGAGAGCTAGAAAGATTGCTCGAAGTTCCAAGTGGTTGATATGAAGGGTGGTCTCCTGTGGAGACCAAGTGCCCTGAGTGGAGAGATCTTGGAGATGAGCTCCCCAACCTGTTTGGGAGGCATCTGTTGTGAGGGTTGCTTGGGGCAACAATGGTTGAAAGGGGGCCCCCAACAACAGATTTTGAGTGGATATCCACCATTGGAGAGACCAAAAGAGACGATTGGAGTTTGCTATTTGGTCTGAGAGAGCTCCTGATGCTTGAGTCCACTGGGTGGATAAAGTCCATTGAGCTGCTCTCATATGCAGGCGAGCATAAGGCACCACATGCACTGTGGAGGCCATGTGGCCTAATAGTTGTAGCATCTCTCTGGCAGTCAAGTGGCTTCTGGACTGAGTCTGAGAGGCTAAATGCACTAGACGTTGGCAACTGGCCTGAGGTAGATAGGCCCTTGCGGTGGTGGTATCCAACCAGGCCCCTATGAATTCTAGGGATTGAGTAGGGGTGAGTTGGGACTTTGGCAGATTGATCACAAGTCCCAGATACTGTAGAATTCGCCTGGTGCGATCCAGGGAAGTCTGAGCCTCGGACTGAGATGGAGCTCGGATGAGCCAGTCGTCCAGGTATGGGAAGACAAAAATTCCCAGGGCGCGTAGGAATACAGCTACTATTGCCATGCATTTGGTAAATACCCTTGGAGCCGAGGCTAGACCGAAGGGAAGTACTCTGTATTGGAAATGTTTTCCCTGGAACAGAAACCGTAGGAATTTTCTGTGGGATGGATGGATGAGTATATGTGTGTACGTATCCTTGAGATCTAGAGAACAAAGCCAGTCCTGACTCTGTAGGTATGGAAGGAGAGTGCCTAGAGAAAGCATCTTGAATTTCTCCCTGTATAGAAATTTGTTCAATTCTCTGAGATCCAGAATGGGTCTGTACCCCCCTGTTTTCTTGGGAATGAGAAAATAAGGGGAGTAAAAACCTGACCCTTGTTGAGGAAGAGGAACCTCTTCTATTGCCTTTTGGGCGAGAAGAGTGGTCACCTCCTGACCCAACAGGTCTAGGAGAGATGGGGGAGAATTGAAACTTCTCACCATGGTATGGGGAGGAAGGTTGGAGAAATGTAGTTTGTAGCCCTCTCTGATGATAGAGGGTCCATTGCTCTGATGTGATTTGCTCCCTTCTGGGAGCAAAATGAGTTAACCTTCCTGGAATGGTGAGAGGTTCTGGATGTTTTAGAGCCAGAAAGGTTAAGTTCTCTAGTTTTAAGTCAAAAACCCTGAGGGAGGGGGGGGGGGGGGGGCGGAGCCAACAGCAAGGAAGATGGCCGCTTAGTTCCTTTCCACGGCCTACCCGGTGCCGTAATCCTGTCGATACCCTGGTTATTGAAGCCCCAGCCAACCCTGCGAGGGGGTCATTGTAGCAGACGATGTCCAGTGGTAAACCCATGCGCTTGGAATACCCCTCGGGCGCGAACTCCGGAGTTAAGAGACAAAAACCGGATCCCCCCTCGCCGCAGAAAATGGCGGCTTCCCGGGAAACCCCTCCGTCTATGCAGGAATTACTGGCGGAGCTGCGGGCCGTGAGAGACATGGTGGCTGCTAATGGAGACTCGCTATGCAGCGTACAGGCTGATCTTGGGGAGCTTAAAGAACTAAAGGGGCAGATTGCTGGGCTCGCTGAGAAGCTCTCTGGCCTAGAGGTGAAGGTGGAGGTACATGAGGAGCGGCTAAAGGAGGTTGCTGCCAACCGCAAGCGCATTCTGGCCTTGGAGAGGAGTCTGGAGGAGCTAAACAATAGAACCCGACGGAATAATGTCCGGATCGTTGGCGTTCCTGAGGGGGCGGAGGGCGCCAATATGAAATTGTTCTTGGAGCAAATGATTCCCAAAGTGCTCAAGCTCACCTTCAGTCAACCGTTTGAGATCGAGCGGGCCCACCGGATTCCTTCTCATTCAGGCCCCAACGTGAGAGTTCCGCGCCCCATCATCTTCTGTGTGCTGAGGCACACTCAAGCGGCGCAGATTTTGGTGGCAGCAAGAGCTGCAGCTCCGGTAAAGCTGGATGGGCAGCAGCTTGGATTTTATCCGGATTTCCATAAAGCAACGGTGGACCGGCGTAAACAGCTGTTGGCGTTCAGGCCGCGGCTCCGGCTTCTGCAGGCGAGATACGGCTTGTTGTTTCCTGCGCGCCTCAGAATTACCCTGCATAACCAGACCAGGTCGTTCGAGGATCCAGTAGCGCTGCGGGCCTTCATCGAGGAACAGGAGGCCGCTGTAATGAGATGAGATAGCCTATGGAAGGCGGAACTGTGTGTCTCTTGGCTGGTGTTATTTGGAGGGGTGCTGGGGGTACCTGTTGAAAAGGGGGATGGGAGTGTGTTTCTAGTGTGGGGTTGTATTTTTAGAGGGTGGTAGAGGGGAGATTCGTTTAGTTTAATTTGTAAGTATGTTGTGGAGTGTGTGTTACATAGGTTTCATAGGTAGGGGGGTTGGTTGGGTAATCGGATGGCATTTTGCCCCGGTAAGCTTGGTTTATATGTAAAGGATTATGGTGGGATGTCGGGGCCTACGGGAAGGGTTGGGAGTATGATGTTCAGGGAGGGCGGGGTGGGAGTTGAGGGGCTTCTTTCAGCATTGGCTCACCCAATAAGTGTCCCATGTTGGGTTATGTGGTTGCCTCCTTGTTGGTACCTGTGGGGTTCATATATACTGGGTATTGTGGATGTAATAAGGATCCGGAGAATACTTTGCTGTGCTCGTTTTGACCTGTGCCCTATTGCAAGCTTTTTTCATGAACCCACTTAAAGTATTATCGCTGAACGTGAAGGGGATTAACAACCCAATTAAACGGAAAAAGATCTTGGTGTATTGTAAGAAGGAAAGGGCAGATGTGGTTCTGCTTCAAGAATCCCATTTGTCCTCAGTGGAGGCTCTCAAATTGGGCTCTGAAGGCTATGTAGTGGCTAGCCACGCAGCTGCCTGGCAAAAGAAGAATGGGGTTATCACGCTGATCCGGAAGGCGTTGTCGCCGATTATTGTTTCATCCCAGGCGAGCTTGGATGGGAGGTGGGCGTTTGCCTCAGTGCAAGTAGATGGGAGGAAGATAGCGATTTTTAACATCTATGCCCCTAACACAGACAATGCCGGGTTTTTTCATAAAATTGCTGAAGCGGTCCATAGGTCCGCTAACGAGGATATAATTTTGGGTGGGGATTTTAATCTCATATTGGATCCATTGATTGACTGCCACCCTTATAGGAGGAGGAGGCCTCAGCGTGCTGCGTCTGTGGTAGCATCGGTTATGGAGTCAGAAGGGTTAGTGGATATATGGAGGTTGCTACATCCCCAGGAAAAGGGATATACATTTTTCTCTCTCCCTCACAAGTCGCATTCTCGAATTGATTATCTGCTTCTTTCCAAGTCTTTAATTCCAGTGGTAGTGGCAGCTGATATCAGCCCCATGCATATCTCTGATCATGCTGCGGTGTCGGTGTCTTTAGTGGGGTCGGTGGTGAAAGAGGCAAATCCTCGTTTCTTTTTTGACAGGACATTTCTGGGCGACAGTGCTTTCTGTGCTTATGTAAAGCAGGAAATAGCAGCTTTTTTTGATTTTAACAAAGTGGGCGACACCCCTGTTTGGGCGTGGTGGGGGGCATTTAAGGCGGCTATGAAAGCGAGTATCACAAGTTATTCCATTAAGCTGAAGCGGTCACAGGGAGCGATGTTGGAAGCTTTGGGAGTTCAGATCAAGGCGGGCGAACAGCTGTTGGCGGCGCGGGCTGATCCGTATGTGTTACTGCGCTTACAAAAATTACGGTTTCAGTATAATCAATTGTTACATGAGGAAGCGGCACGGCTCTTGGGGGGGCAGCAGTCGGCCTATTACTTGGGAGGGAACAAAGCTGGAAAATTGCTAGCGAACATGCTTAAGCCTAGGGCTGCGAAAACCAGAATTGCAGCGTTGCAGAATGATAAAAAAGAGACCTTGTTGGGCGATACGGAGATCGCAGCGGAGTTTCGCGCTTTCTACGCTAACCTCTACTCGTCTGACATTTCATTCAGTGAGGAGGGTTTTCAGGCTTTGTTGGGCGATATTTCCCATCCTTCTCTTTCTCCCCCTCAACTTGCGGAGTTGGATAAAGAGATTGTCTGCTCAGAGGTAGTTGATGCTCTTGAGAAGGCGGTGAAGGGCAAAGCGGTAGGTCCTGATGGTATCCCCGCTGAATTTTATCAGACGTTTCGAGGGGAGTTAGCTCCGTATTTATTAGTGTATTTCCGCCTCTTAGCGGCACCTGGGGCGACAGTGGGTTCGTTCAGTGAGGCCAACATTATTGTGTTAGAAAAGCCAGGGAGAGATCCCGTTGAGGTGGGGAATTATCGCCCCATCTCGTTATTAAATGCGGACTATAAGATCTATTCTTCCATCCTAGCCCGTAGGTAAGCTAAAGTGATGGCTTATTTAGTCCACCCTGATCAATGTGGTTTTATGGCTGGCCGTTCTACTGCTGATAATGCTCGTCTCCTGTTAAATTTGCAAGATGTGGCAGAGGGCTGTGATCATCCAGTGGTTGGCCTCTCATTGGACGCAGAAAAAGCCTTCGATCGGTTAGAGTGGACTTTTCTGTTTCGGGTTTTGAAATGGTTTGGGTTTGGAGGTCAGTTTATCAGGATGGTGCAGGTTCTGTACGCTAACCTGTCGGCGCGAATCTGGGCCAACCAGGTCTTATCCCAGCCTTTGCAGTTATTCCGGGGCACCAGGCAGGGGTGCCCACTCTCCCCTTTGCTTTTCAATTTGGCGTTGGAGCCTTTGGCATTGCTGATTCGGCAATCAGAGGGAGTGCGCGGGATTGAAGTGGCGGACTTGCAGTGCAAACTTTCCGCATATGCGGACGATCTTCTGTTATTTGTTCTACCGGACTCTGTTGGCCGAGTGCTGGAGCTAATTGATAGCTACTCCCATTTGTCGGGGTATAAGATCAATTGGTCTAAGTCGGTGGCGTTTCCCATGAACAAGATGACTGGTCAGCATTTGTTGGAGTCGTTTCCGTTCCAATGGATTTCGTCATGAGTCAAGTATCTTGGGGTTCGGTATTGCCCTAGTCTGGAGGAAACTGTGCAGGTCAACTCTAGTGTGCTACGTGAGATGGTTCAGGATTTTACGTTGCGCTGGTCCCCCTTATTTCTTTCCTGGTGGGGTCGGTTGGAATCCATAAAGATGGTGCTGGTTCCCAAGGTGAATTATGTCTTAGAGATGCTGCCGATCGTGCTTCCATCCACGTTATATAGGTCCATTGAAAGGTTATTGCTCAACTTTCTTTGGTGCGGTAAACCCCCCAGAATTGCTACTGCTAAGTTAAAAGCTGCCAAGGAGAGGGGGGGGGGTTCAGTTTCCTGATTTCAAATTGTATCACTTGGCGTTTCAGCTTAAGCAAGGGGCCCACTGGTTGTCAGGGGACGACAGCGAGCTCCCCCCTGTGTGGTTGGAGGTGGAAAAACGGAGGGCGGCTCCGGCCCCTATAAGTTTAGTGGCGGGCATGAGGTTCCCTGATTCCTTCCCGGCGGGCAGGGTGATTAAGGCCACTCAGGACGCCTTTCAGGTCTTGGCACATGTCCTAGGAGAGGACAATCCTCCATCGTTGTCTATGCCTTTGTGGCATAACCCCCGTTTACGTATTAATAAGAGAGTAATCTCGTGGAAACGTTGGCAGATCCTGGGTATTTTGACAGTTGGGCAGTTAATCTCGGCTTATTCCTGGAAATCTTTTGGTGACTTGCAGCGCGAGTTTCAGCTACCGGGTTGCTGCCAGTTTCAATGGATCCAATTGAGGCATTGTCTAGCACGGGCTGGGGTCTCGGTGCAGTCTTTGGTCCCGGAGTGGGGGCTTCAGGGGGCGGTGGATAGCTGTGCCAGCTGGAAGGGAGTAGCATCCAATTTTTACCGGGGGTTGCGGGATCGGGTTCCCTCTAATCTGGTAGGGTTGCAGGCCAACTGGGAAGAGGACTTAGGGGTTGAGATTTCTCCAGCTGCCTGGGATACAGTTTGGTCCAAGGTAAACAGGGTCTCCCGGGCTGCAGCGTTGACTCAATCCCTGTTTTTTTGACCCATAGGGCCTGTGTCACACCTGTTCGGCTCACTAAGTGGGACCCGTCAGTGGGGAACAAATGTTGGTCCTGTGGTCAGTCACCAGGGTCGTTGAAGCATATGTTTTTTGACTGTCCTCACGTTCAGCATTATTGGGCACAGGTCTGGAGCAAGATCCAATCCATCTTGGAAATGCAGGATATTTTGTCTTGGTCGGCAGTGATTCTCCGGTCCCAAGCTGATTTACTAGGTGTAACCAAGGAGAAGTGTTTTCTGTTTAATTTTTTAATGGCTGTGGCCTTAAAAGTGATATTCAGTCATTGGAAAGATCTTTCACATCTGGACAGCCAGCTCTGGTGGAATCTTGTATGTACATTTGCCAAATATGAAAAGATGTACGAGTCTGTCGGACCCCAGCGCTCTAAGTGGCAAGCGCGGACTGGACAAGGGGCGGGTAATTTGTCTTCAGACTCAGCTAAAAGTAAATGGTGGTATCTTGATGCCTATGTTTCCAGGGCTCGGATGTGGTAATTGGGTTGGGGGTTTAAGGAGTGTGATGGGGTTTCTCCTAGTATTCCTATTCCTGTTTTTGTTATCCTTGTTTGTTTGGGTCGCAGGGATCCACAAGGAGGCGGGGGGGGGGGGGGTGTAGGATGGGGGGTGATGGGGGGGTTGGAAGGGGGTGTGTGACTGGGGTTGACTAATATTGTCCATAATGTTATTCTAGATGTGTGTTTGATGAAAATCAGTAAACAATATTTAAAAATTAAAAAAAAAACCCTGAGGGGGGGGGTTGGGACTGTTGGGCTGTAGCAGCCCCTGCAGGTTTTGCCCTGGCCTGTATAGGCTGCTGACGCTTAGGAGCAAAGCGAGCTGCAGAAGATTGTTGGCCAGTATTTGTGGCAAATCTGGCCTTCTTGTAGAAAGGCTTTTTGAAAGATTTCTTCTTGACAGGGGTAGAGGTAGACTTAGAAAGTCTATCTAAAGCAGCATTTTCTGCATCCATTTGAGTGGCTTTGATTTGCCACTCCTTACCAAACAGATTCTCACCTGTACAGGGCAAATTTCCCAACCCATCCTGGACCCAGGGTTCAAGGTTAGAGGCCTGGAGCCAAGCAATTCTGCGAGCCGCTATGGCAATACCTGAGGCTCTGCTAGCACCCTCAAAGGAGTCAAAGGCTGCTCTGTTGGAGAACTTTGAAATATCTTGGGTATGCTTCAGCAGAAGAAGGAACTCCTCCTTTCTATCCTCTGGGATAAAGGGGAGGAAATGGCGTATTTTTAATGCAATTTCCTTCAGAAACATGCCCATATAGAGGCTGTATGAGTCGATTCTGGCAATAAGCATACTTGCTTGGAAGAATTTTCTTCCAAAAGCATCCAGAGTCCTACATTCTCTTCCTGGGGGAGTAGAAGAGTGTCTTTTAGTACTCTTGATCCTTTTCATAGCTGACTGCACCACGATGGAGTGGTGCGGGAGCTGAGTTTTTTGAAACCCAGGAGAAGGGGGGACACGATACATGGTGTCCAACGAGAATGTGGAGATATGGGAGACTCCTCTCACCCTAAGTCCATCATGTGTTCTTGAAGAATTTCATGGATGGGCAAGGTGACTGCCTCTTTGGGAACCTTAGAGTATCCTAAAATGTCTAACTTTTTCGCTCTAGGTTCTTTTTCAGAGGATACAGAAATAGAAAGACCTTTAGCTACTTCAATGATGAAGTCTTGAAAGGATAAATCCTCTGGAGGAGACATTCTCCTCTTTGGAGAAGAGGGCTCCTCAGGCAGAGTAAGGGATACTTCAGCAGAGTCATCTGATGAATCAGAATCATCAGAAGACTCAAAGTATCGTCTGTTTGCTTCCAGGGATCGATAAGCGTATCGACCGGTATCGACATCGGGGGTACCCGGAACTGGATCGGTATCTGGAAAAACCCCGGAACCGGGAACCGGAATCCTGGTCGATGTGGAAGGCATGGGTACCGGTATCGGTTGTGGTACCGGAGTCGGTACCGCAGGGTGCGGTACCGAGTTGTTTGGCTGGGGCAGGGTCCTCAGGGTCAAGCCCAGGGGTATCTCGATACTTAGAGGGAGATTTACCCTTTGAGGACCTGCCAGAGGAATGTTTGGTTACCTGAGATCCATCAGGAGAGGAAGACCTGGAAGATGTCGATGCTGGAGTATCTGTAGAAAACAGCATGTGAAACTTGGCTGCCCGGTTCTGTAAGCCACGTTTAGACATCAAAGAACAGGATGGGCAATCCGGAATGGAATGGTCAGGCCCCAAACATTTAAGACACCATTCATGGGTGTCTGTGACTGAAATAGTACCGCTGCACTTGGTGCATTTTTTAAACCCAGAGGCTTGTTTCTCCATGAGGGAGAATTAGTGAAGGCCTAAAGGCCTCACAGAACTAACACACCAAGTGAGGGAAAAAAAGAAGATTTTTTTTTTTTTTTTTAAATAAAGGAAAAAAGACCGGCGGTACCGGTCTGGAATCGGGGAAGGCAGACACGCGGCCAAAAAAATAAATTAAAATAACAACTTCTTCAGCGGTGACAGGTACACGACCTGCTGGCTCCGCGGAAAAAGAAGAACTGAGGAGAGTTGGTCAGGAAGGCGGGAAGGCAGCGCGCATGCGCAGTGGGAGGCCCCAAAAGCTTTCCTTCTGGGAAGCTTTCCCGCTCAGGCTCCGTCGGTACCGACGTACCCATATGTGAGGACTTATTCCTGCTTGTTCCTGGAGATAACATTAATAAAGCTTATCCATTCCAGTGGACTTACTGGGGGCCTAGTATAGCCAACATTCTTCTTTAGGGGTTTTTTTTGCCATCACTCTTGACCTGGTCTCTTTGTAGCTCTGGTGTTTGAAGCCGGTTGATCTTCCTCAGATTTGTGAAGGATTTCTATCCACACAACCATTTGGAGCCAAATGAGGAATCTTAGGTCCATCATGTCAGACAAGGGCACTTATGCTGCGGCCCTGTCTAGGTTCTCCTGGAATGTTGAGCCCCTAGCCACTACAGCCTCGACGTCAGACTCAGTCCGCAATCTTACCATCACTCCAGAAGAACACTTATTAAAAGAGGGCTGCTACACAGTACCCTGTCTTGTGCTGCTGAGGTAAGCTATATTCTGATTTGATTTAAATTATAGCTCTTAGCTGCTGCTAGGCTCTAGCTTCTTATGAAATTTAAACTACAAGCTCTCTGCTGGGTTCTAAATTTAACCAGAAAGCTCTCTTCTGTGTTTTAAATTTAAGCTAAAAGTACTTTGCTGATGCTAGGCCCTGAGTGACTATTAAATTTAAACTACAAGCTCTCTGCTGGGTATGAAATGTAACCAGAAAGTTTTTCTCTGTGTTTTAAAACTAAAAGTACTTTTCTGATGCTAGGCCCTGAGTGACTATTAAATGTAAACTACAAGCTCTCTGCTGGATTCCAAATGTAACCAGAATGCTCTCTTCTGTGTTTTAAATTTAAACTAAAAGTACTTTGCTGTTACTAGGCCCTGAGTATGTGTTTTCATGTTCCCATTCTTACTGTAGTTCCTGGAGGGGTTGGGAAGGGGGAAAGGGAAAGGGGCAGGTTTGGTAGGGAACTAAAAGCGGGAGGTACCAACAGGGAAAGGGGAGTACACTATGAGGGGATGCAGGACAACCCATGGGCATTCTCACATCCTTCCAAAGAGCAGTGTGCTGGTTCACAGTTGTGATAAGCTCCTTGAAGGATTATGGTTAAGGTAGTTTCATGGAACATTCATAGTCTCTTATAATCCCATTAAGCACAGGCGGGTGATGGACCAGTTGAAAAGAAAAGCTGATATAGTTCTGTTACAGGCAACCCATCTCACTGTGGCAGAATCACCTGTGGCTTAAGTCTAGTCTGTTCCCACAGGTCTATGCATTTAATTTCTCCTCTCATAAAAGGGGGGTGGTGACCCTCTTCTCCAAAATAGCTTTTTCCACTTAATTGCGCAGTATAGTGATTCTGGGGGTAGGTTCCTTATCATCGCAGGAGACTTGAGAGATACCCCGACTATGATTTATTTATTTATTTTTTATTTATTTAAAGCTTTTCTATACCGCACTTTTTATCATCAGCGCAGTTTACAATCAACAATTAGTAGTACAGGGCAAGTGCAAATTCTGCCCTATGCTTACATTTAACAGGAAAGGTAACATGGAAATATAACTACAACTGGGGTAACTATGTACATTTAAACCATAGACAGGTGCGGATAGGTTAGCCATTTACAATGAGGCATATCCGTTTCTATACATTTACAGTATAGGAATGTACATCTACTTACAGCTTTCATTGATGTATATTACTGTGGTGTTAGTCTTTGCTATCTAACACTTTACTAGATCATTTTAATATCCAGGCAAAGGGTATGAGATGGGACCGGTCTAATTCATCTGTGATGTGTGAGGCACAGCTGGAGTGAGTTGGATGGTGGAAGGTAGGGCGATGCTGTTGGGAAGCGAGAAGTAGAGAAGGAATAGATGGTGCTTGTAGGCTTTTCTGAATTGCTTGAGGTCCTTGATGGATCTGATTGCCAATGTTTACATCCCTCCCTCACATGTTGTCAGAGGATCCTTGAGGACAAAAATCCCACCAGAGCGGAGAGATAATGATGGGAGGGGATTTTAATTGTGTTATGTCAGGTATAGCGGAGGGCAAGGACCACAGCCCACACAAAAAATGATGATTAACAAAAACCTTTATTGGAGACCCAAAATCATGATTTTTTTTGTGTGGGCTGTGGTCCTTGCCCTCCGCTCCCCCTGTACATTTTTCTGCAGAAGGCACCCATCTCTCTCTTGTTGTTTTATGTCAGGTATAGACTGGACATGGAAGGGGAGCCAGGTCTCCATGAACCCAAGCCAGCTTTGGAATCTCTTGATTGATTTGGATCTATGTAATGCCTGGATGCTTTCCCATGTGGGATAGGGAGATTACACATACTACTCTCCCCTGCTCATCAGAGTCATTCTAGGATTGACCTTTGGCTTATATCGCGGAACCTAATCTCCACCATATCCGACACATCTATTGGAACTATGGGAGTCTCTGATCACACACTTATCTCCCTAAAATTGAGTGATTGGGCATCTGAAATACCTCCCCGTACGTAGGGGCCTCCTTAAAAATAAAGCACTCTTATTAGCTATGCAAAAGGGATGGTGGGAATATCTCTTCCTAAATGACAGGGGATATCGCTGTCTTCGTATTGTGGGAAGCTGACAAAGCGATACTCAGGGGTCACCTAGTGCCTTTAAGAAATTGGACCAGGCTCGGCAGAAAGGTCTTAGGAAAGACATTCTAGCACTGGAACTGCTCCAAAGAGGGGTAATCCCAAGGTGCAACCGTGTTTGATACGCTTGAGGGATGAACTATCCATCTTAGAAACTGAGGATACTGCCTCAATACTGCTCCGTACCAAACACCACTTTTAAAGCATGGGAATAAAGCACATCTGCTGCTACTGTGGCAGTTGAAGCGACAAAGGCTTAAAGCATAGAGTACATGCACTCTGCTCCACTCAATGTACTACAATTCACCAATCACAAGAGCTAAGACCTTTACCCTTACAATAATGCTGCAGTAAGAATCAAAGATGGCTGTACTCTCAGTGACTGGAGGTATTACATGTGAATAACAAAAACCGCTACACTTAGGATATTTTATAAACATCAGAAAGAGGACAGGATACTTACTGGCTTCCAATTTAACTTTGTCCATCTCAGCCAGCAATGCTACTTCTCGGTCCATGAGACTGGAATACAAGATAACATGGAAATGAGCACCCAACACCACAGCCACATATCAAGATTAGCAGGGTATCCATAATATTGTAGTCCCATAAGACATGCATGCCCATTTCCACAGCCACACACCAAGACACATACATGTCCCAACATTACAGTTGTACAGCTGAGAATGTACAAAGTTTTAAAAAATTAGCGAAATCTGGCAAAGTTTTTGGTGACACTGATTATATAGTAACCCCTGGCTCCCATCATAGGATGAACAGAAAAAAGCTAAACAAGAGTTGGAAACAGAGTCTGATCCTTCACCTCTTCTCAGAGCTGATGCCTCTCCTCTTTCCCCAACTGCTGCTTCCTCCCTCTCTCTGAGACACACACACGTGCTCCTCCTCCCAAACACATGTAAGGGGGTCTATGAAACTTTTTACCAAGGGCTGTGGCTTTTCCCAGTGGAGGACGTATTATGGTTGTCAGTATAGAAAGTGGACTGAACTAGTTGCTCCCTTCCAGGAGTGGCCACAGTGGTAGGGCCCACTGTTCAGGTCAGCAAGAATCTTCTAGTCAGAGACAGAGGGTTCCTTCTTTTGTCTTTTAGGAAATAGACACGAGGCAAGTTTTCTCCTCTTCAGCACCTAAGGTCCTGTAGTAGTTGCAAAGGACCATATTGTAAAGTCCCTGCGGTTGCGCTTCTGATATTTTACTATATGTAGCTTTAATTGAGGGATTCAGCAGTGCAGTGGAGAGCATCCCACTGAGAAGGAATAAACCCATTGCTCTGCATGGGTCTTTCAAAGCGAAATAGGATCAGAGTTCCAGCAGGTGTACCAAGAGTTCTTCAGCCATGTGGAAAAGAGAAAAGAGCTGCCTATCTGGTACTCTAGTCCAGGAGTCCAAAATTAAAAAGGAGAAAGGAGCAAAAAGGAGATTTAGGTTTTGGAGAAACAGCTACGAGAAGGGTTCTTAAGGAGGCAGTATCCAGCAGCACTAGTCCAAAGGAAACCTAAAGTCAAAAAAAAGGAAGGGAAGTTGTCGCAGATCAGTGTCCAGCAAGGATCGTAAATCCTTATTCTGCCTTGGACTGTATCCTGTGAAATTTGCAACTCAAATTGTTACAAACTGTTAAAAAATTAGCAACTATTTTGCTTTGAAGAAATTTCCCAGTAAAGACCTATTCTGGAAGATCACATACTGGATGCGGTATCTCCTTGGAACAGTTTCCAGCTTAAGCATATCAGGACCTGATGGTAAATTCTTCCCTCCACTGCAAGCTCCACGCCAGGGTTTGCAAGTGTGCAGTGGGACTTAGCTTTGATATCAAGTGGCGGTCCCAGTCTTAGAAGTATACCTGAGTGGGGTTAAACAGATACAGCTGCCCTTATCTGTCCCTTTCCCCAGTCTCTCAAATACAGCTTGCTGCTGCCTCCACCCCCTCCCCACATAAAGCCGAGTTACTTACCTGTAACGTGAGTTCTCCAGGGACAGCAGGATAAGTCAGCCACAAGTGGTGATGTCATCTAACGGCGCCATAGACGGAAGTACTCTCAGTAGCCCAGAAGGCTTTAGCCTTCTGGGCATGGCTAGTAGCCCCACCTCCAGATCCGCCCCTAGCTGGCCAGAATTTTCCCCAGCTGAGCCGGTGCAAGAGCTAGAAGGCGGATCGTAGCGAAAAGCTCCCCCTCCCCCCCTGCCGGGGAGGAGGGTGGGAAAGTGTGGCTGACTTATCCTGCTGTCCCTGGAGAACTCACGTTACAGGTAAGTAACTCGGCTTTCTCCCAGGACAAGCAGGATGAGTCAGCCACAAGTGGTGCCTCCCCAGCTACACCTGCAGTGGCGGAGGAAGGGGCTGTCAACGAGATATAGTCAGAATGGTAAGGTGCAACAGGAAAGGTTTAATGTGCAACTTCACAGGGAACTGTGCAGACTAGTAGTGCAAAACAGAATAGAGCAAACCGAGCAAATTAAAACTGTGCAAACACACTGTGCAATTCCTAGAACAATAAGGTGCAACTATGCAACTGGCAGGTTGGAAGACAGTCAACGGTTGGAGGGCGAAGCAGCCCTATTCAGACTAGAGTCTAGTGCGCTTGTTGCTGCAGACAGCACGGCAAGGCCAAACGCGGAGCCACTCTGAATTGTCATGTCCAGACAGTAGTGTTTTTGGAAGGTTTGGATCGAGGCCCATGTGGCCGCTCTGCAGATGTCAGGAACTGGAATGGAGCGCAGGTTGGCGATGGTGGCGGCCAATGCTCACAAGTGGTGAGCCCTGACCCCTGTGGTAGGTGGTGCTCCTGCTCGTGATAAGCATAGGGAGATGCAAGAGGAAATCCAGATGACAGGGTACGCTTGGACACTGGGCATCCGGGCCTGTTCGGATCGTATGAGACGAAGAGCTGAGAGCCTTTCTGTAAGGCTGAAGTCCGCTCCAGATAGCATCGCAGGGCTCTGACGCAGTCTAGAGTATGCAGTCGCTGCTGCTCCGGGTCGGAGTGTGGCTCCGGCAAGAAGCAGGGTAATTCGATGGTCTGATTGATGTGGAATGCAGTGGCCACCTTGGGAACAAACTTGGGGTGCGTTTGCAGGCAGGCCCGGTCTTGGTGAAGTATGGTATAAGGCGGGTGGGCTACCAAGGCGTGTAGCTCACTGATCCGTCTGGCTGAAGTTATGGCGATGAGGAATAGCGTTTTCCAAGAGACGAACTTCAGCTCGGCGAGTTACAGCGGCTCAAAGGGCTCACCGGTGAGCTGGTTGAGGACGATGTTAAGGTCCCATGGGGTCACAGGCTCACGGACAGGGGGGTGTAGGTTGGCCAGGCCCTTCATGAAGCGAACTACCAGTGGTAGTGCTGCTACCGAAGCGTCACCTATGCTGTGGTGGAAAGCTGCTATGGCCGACAGGTGGACCTTGATAGACTGGGTCTTCAGGCCCAGTGTTGAAAGAGGCGAGGTATTGGAGGAGCAGGGGTACAGGGCATGAGAAGGGGTCCAGACTTCGGGATGCACACCAGATGCTGAAGCGGCGCCATTTGAGGCTGTAGGATTTTCTAGTGGAAGGGCGTCGTGCCGCTAGAATGACTTGCTGGACCTCTGCTGGGAGATTGAAGGGAGCGAGGGTTAGCCTTTCAGTTTCCACGCCGTCAACGATAGCATCTGCAGGTTGGGGTGCAGGATCGTTCCGTTGTCCTGTGAGAGTAAGTCTGGCCTCAGGGGTAGATGAACGGGGGGTTCCAGTGCCAGGCGGTGTAGGTAGGGGAACCAAACTTGCCTGGGCCAGTAGGGAACTACCAGGATGACCAACGCCTTGTCCCTGATCAGATGTTGAATTGTCCGAGCAATGAGCAGGGTGGGGGAAAAGGCATAGACAAGGGACCACTGGTTCCAGGTCACGTCGAAGGCGTCCGCCGCTATCCTGCGTGGCGCAGGCCGTTTGGAGCAGAATAGGCGGCACTTGGAGTTCTCCTGTGACGCGAAGAGGTTGATTCGTGGGTGGCCCCATTTCGAAGAGGGACGATGACACTTCTTCGTCGCGTGTCCATTCGTGGGGGTTCAGTTGTCTGCTGAGCCGATCGGCTATGACATTCTCCTCCCCCGGCAGGTAGCAGGCTTGGAGGCTGCACCTGTATGAGAGGGCCAGGTGCCATGTGCGTAGAGCCTCTCTGCATAGGGGACGCGACCCGATGCCCCCTTGTTTGTTTATGTAAAACAGTTACTTGATTGTCTGTCTGAATCTTGACGGTTTTTCCCTTTATAAGCTCCCGAAAAGCCTGAAGTGCGTGGCGGACAGCTCTGAGCTCTAGGATGTTGATGTGTAGGGCTTTCTCTGAAGCCGACCACAAGCCTTGCGTGTGAGTTCCGACGCAGTGGGCTCCCCAACCTAGAGCTGATGCATCTGTGGTCACTGTGATCTGGTGGGCTGGATGTTGGAGGCGTCTGCCCTGTGACAAGTTTGTCAGGTGAGTCCACCAGCGAATTGCCTTGGCCACCGTGGAATCGATGGGGACCATGGCGGACAGGGGCTGTGAGTGCTGGCACCAGTGAGAGCGGAGGTGCCATTGAAGGGCTCACATGTGCAGCCTCGCAAGGGGAAGGACATGGGTGGTAGCTGCCATGTGCCCCAGGAGGCGAAGGATGGTTCTTGCCTTCGAGTGCGAGGAGTTGATTACTTGAAGGGCAAGATCGCTGATGATGCGCCTTCTGCTCTGGGGAAGGCAGGCCTTGGCTTGGGTAGTGTCTATGTAGGCCCCGATGAATTCCAGCCTCTGGACTGGGGTGAGGCGAGACTTCGCGTGGTTGACCAGAAAACCCAGGGAGGCGAGCAGTGCTGTGGCCTTCTTGACCGCCCTCCGAAGTTCTGCGGGGGAGGGTGCAGAGAATAGCCAATCGTCCAGGTAGGGGAACACAATTATCCCGATTTTGCGTAGATGCGTGGCTGCTACTGCTACACACTTTGTGAAAACGCTGGGAGCAGGAGAGAGACCGAAAGGGAGGACCCTGTATTGGTAATGGCTGCCCGCTACCTGAAAGCGCAGGAATTTCCTGTGGTGAGGATGAATGGGAACGTGAGTGTAGGCATCTTGGAGATCCAGGGAGGCCAGCCAATGTTCGGGCTGGATAAGGGGAAGAATGGATGAGAGGGAGTGCATCCTGAATTTCTCCTTGGTTATGCACTTGTTGAGCTCCCGTAGGTCGAGGATGGGTCGGACACCCCCTGACGTCTTGGGGACGAGGCAGTACCTGGAGTAGAACCCCAAATTGACTTCGCTGGGGGGAACCGGCTCGATGGCTCTGGCCTTCAGGAGGGATACTATCTCCGAGGTCAAAGGTGCAAGGCAGTGATGGCTAACCTTTTTGAGCCCGAGTGCCCAAACTGCCGCACAAAACCAAAGAATTTCCTCAAAGTGCCAGCACGTCAATTAAACCTTAACAACAATATTTTAGAGCCTTATAATGATGTTCCAGATCACCCATTTTGGGCAAGGATACTGGGGCGTTACAAATTACACAACACTTGTCTTTCACCATGATGAAGAAGTAGTCCATTTCCCATTCATCATGAAAGTGGTAGGTTTTGCTCTTCTTTGGAACCCAGCTCCCGCGCGGGTCCTATAATCTCGCGAGAGAGGACGGCGCACGAGCCCTAGCGTGCAGCTTCTCGGCGAGAGGCGCGCAGAAGCTCCGACCGGAAGGGGAAGCGCGGGGCCGGGCTGGGGCCTTTCTCCTAGCACAGGGGTCTGCAACCTTTAAGACATAAAGAGCCACTTGGACCCGTTTCCGAAGGGAAAAAAAAAACTGGGAGCCGCAAAACCATTGCGACATTTAAAACAAATCTAACACTGCATATATTGTTTCTTACAGTGTACCATCATAATCACAATCACAATCATAGCCTGAGGTAAATATGAGGGACCAAATGTAATCCACATTATAAATATATTATTATATTATTGTCACTTTTCTTTTAATATTTTTTTGACCCCCCTCAGAACTACTTTTCATAGAAAACGTTAAATTTACTTACCGTATTTTCCGGCGTATAAGACGACTGGGCGTATAAGACGACCCCCTACTTTTCCTGTTAAAATATAGGTGTTTGGCCTATACTCGCCGTATAAGACTACCCCTCTTCCAGCGCACACCAAAAAAAATACGCCGGAAAAATACGGTCAATTAATCACAACAAGTAACAATATTTGATTTCAAAATTATGATGATTTTGTAGTCAAATCACTAATATGAAATAAAATTATTTTTTCTACCTTTGTTGTCTGACCAATTTATTCTCTGATCATGCTGGTCCCGATCTGAGGCTTCTGCTTTCCTGTCTTCTCTTAGCTCTGTTTCTGTGGTCTATGGTCCATCTGCCATTTCTTATCTCTTCTTTCGTTTTCTTCACTTCTTTCCATCAGCCTATTTCCAGTCCCAGTAACCCTCCCCAGTATCAGCCCCTTTCCAGTCCTCACTCCCAGTACCTACCAATGTCAACTTGCATTCCCATGATTGCCACTGGTGTCCATTCCCTTCCAGTCCCCCTCCTTCCCCACTGACCAGTCCCTTCTAGTACAAATACCATGGCAGCCCCTCTCAGATCCACTCCCTTCCAGTTCCATTCTCCCATCCCCTCGCATCAGCCCATTTGTAGCCTTAGCCCCCAGTTTTCTTCCAGGGCCAGCAGCTCTATCCTCCCCTCCCCACAATCAGCCCATTCTCAGTCAAAGCCCCCCAATCAGCTCACTTCCAGTGCTAATCCCCCCTCAACCCCATTACCAGTGCTAGCCTCCCCTAATCAGCCCAATACCACCAGTCCTACCCCCCCCCCATCACCAGTCCTATCCCCCCATCAGCCCATTTCCAGTCCTAACCTCACCGATCAGCTCATTTCCAATGCTAGCCCCCCATCAGTCCATTATCAGTCATACCCCCCTATCAGCCCATTACCAGTCCCAACCCCCCCCTTGATCAGTCCATTCCCAGTCCTAGCCTTCAACCCATTACCAGTCCTAGTCCCCTCCCATCTGCCCATTACCAGTGCTAGCTCCCCCATCAGCCCATTATAATCCTAAGCCGCAATGTCTCTCGCCTCTCTCCAGCATTTATCCCGTCTGTCCAGTATGTCCCTGTCTCTCCCCTTTGTGCATGCCAGCCCCCCTCCCTCCATGTCAGCCCCCATCCTTCCATCTGTCCATGTCAGCTCCCTCCCTCCCTCCCTGTCAGCCCCACTGTCCATGTCAGCCCCCTCCCTCCATCCCTCCTTCCATGTAAGCCCCCCTCCTTCCATCCATCCATATCAGCTCCCTCCCTCCATGTAAGCCCCCCCCCTCTCCCCATGTCGATGGTAGCCCCCCCCCTCTCCCCATGTCGATGGTAGCCCCCCCCTCTCCCATGTCGATGGTAGCCCCCCCCCCTCTCCCCATGTCGATGGTAGCCCCCCCCCTCTCCCCATGTCGATGGTAGCCCCCCCCTCTCCCCATGTCGATGGTAGCCCCCCCCCTCTCCCCATGTCGATGGTAGCCCCCCCCCTCTCCCCATGTCTTCCTCCCTTCGTCTGCAGCCGCGGCTCCCTGCCTGTTAGGGAACCGCGGCGGTGCTTGTAAAATCGTTGCGGAGCCCTTCCTGTCTTGACGGGCTCCGTGCCGCATTGTCCCGCCTCTAAAGGAAGTTCCTTTAGAGGCGGGACAATGCTGCACGGAGCCCGTCAAGACAGGAAGGGCTCCGCAACGATTTTACAAGCACAGCCGCGGTTCCCTAACAGGCAGGGAGCCGCGGCTGCAGACGAAGGGAGGCAGACACCTGTCCTAGCGGACCTTCCCGCGTGCCAGCTGCAAGGCCTTCGCGTGCCACAGCTGGCACGCGTGCCATAGGTTCGCCATCGCTGGTGCAAGGTGTTGCAGAGGGATGTTAGAGATCCTATAGAAACATAGAAACATGACGACAGAAAAAGACCACAAGGCCCATCTAGTCTGTCCTTCCATAACAACAACTACAACAGTCCACTTTTTACCTTTAGAGATCCTATAGAAACATGACGACAGAAAAAGACCACAAGGCCCATCTAGTCTGTCCTTCCATAACAACAACTACAACAGTCCACTTTTTACCTTTAGAGATCCTATAGAAACATAGAAACATGACGAAAGAAAAAGACCACAAGGCCCATCTAGTCTGTCCTTCCATAACAACAACTACAACAGTCCACTTTTTACCTTTAGAGATCCTATAGAAACATCTCTAAAGGTAAAAAGTGGACTGTTGTAGTTGTTGTTGCTCGGAGGTGGGGAACGTTGAAGTGGAATTGAGGAAAATTTTATGCTGTAGCCCTGCTTGATGATGGTGAGTACCCACTGGTCCATTGTTATCGTCTCCCAGGAACGCCGGAATGCTGACAAACGTCCCCCAGCCAGCGGGTGCAGGCAGGGCGGCGAGTCAAAAACTAGGGTTGGGCTTCGCGGAGCCGGAGGTGGTTTTCTTGTGTGTGCTCTCGCTGTTGCGGCCTCTGCCTGTAAGGGGGCTGGTAAGGTTGCTGTTTGTACTTGGGTTGTTGCCATTTGCGATAATAATTGTAACTTTTGTGAGCTGAAGAGTTTTGCGAGTTCCCTTTGCAATAGGAGCGAGGGCGATCTGTACACTCCTCAAGGGTTTGAAGCGTGGTGCAGCGCTCACGCATGTCATTCACTGTATCCTTGACCTTGTCGCCGAATAGTGAGTCCCCAGTGCAGGGGGTATCAGCGATCTTGTCATGAGAATCAGTTCGCAAACCTGAGGCTCTGAGCCAAGCAAGCCGGCGCGCGGAGATGGCAGTTCCGGCAATTCTGGCGGCTGATTCAAAGGCGTCGTGGGCAGCCCGACCGTGATGCTTAGTGCAATCCTCGAGGTCTGCCAGTGCAGTGTTCAGGGCTGGCGGTGTTTCCGTTAGTTGGGTGATGGCGGATTTGATGCTGTCACCAGTAGGTCCTGGTAAATGGCATGCTGGAATTGGTGTGCCGCTATCCTTGCGTTTAGCATGGCACCTTGGTAGACGCGCTTCGCCACATCATCCAGTAGCTTATTGTCTTTTCCCGGAGGTGCGTTGGGAGAGCTGCGAGAAGCTTTGGAGCGCTTGAGGGCCGACTCAACCACGATGGATTGATGTGGTAGCTTCTGTTTGTCGAACCCGGGCAGGGGTTGAATCACGTACTTAAGATCCAGTCTGTGCGGGCAGGGATGGTTGGATGCAGGGGTCTGCCATATCTTGGAGAGATTGTCTCTGAGGAGTTGGTGGATGGGCAGAGAGGTGGTCGTCTTGGGGGTGTCGACGAACTTGAGCGCGCTTTGGACTTCGACGCGCTGGTCCGGGGTATCTGCTGACGTGATAGAGAGAGAGGAGATGATTTTACACACAAACTTGTAGTAAGTCAGGTCCTCTGGAGGGTTGGATTGGTCCAGAGGGTTGTCAGAGGCAGGAATGGAGAGAGAATCTCTGCGTGATGGTGCTTCTGGCTGCGAGTGCTCCTCATCGTTGTTTTCCAATGGTAGAGGAGGGGCATCAGCCCTCGCAGAAGGGGCAGCTACACGCGCGACCTCCGGAGTTGGTATAGTAGGCTGGGCCAGGGTTTGTGGCAGTTATTTAGAGGCAAGGTCTGAAAGGGTGGATGCCCATTGCTGCAACATGCCCATGAGGAGATGCAGTGTCTCTGGGACCTGTTGCGGAGTCTCTGGAGCGTGATAAGGTGCGGGCAGCGCATGCTTAATGGGCTCTTGGTGCGATGGAGAAGGGGAGGAGAGAAGGGAGATCTGTCGCTGGAGTAGAGGCTGCAGGCCGAGGAGCTGGAGGATCTCCGTGCTCTCTTGTGAGGAGAGTAACTACTTGACCTGGAACTGCTGCGGCTGTCTGTTCCAGCTTCTGCGCTGCAACGGCGGGAGCGTTGATGCCATGCCTTGCGTTGGTTGCCACTGCGGGAGCGGCTTCTGCTCCGCTTGCGGTTCCTGCTTCGGCGGGAGGGAGTACTGCTCGTGCTGCGGTAGCGGCTCCTGCCGCGATGACCGGATGAGCGGTGCCGGCTCTCAGAGGCTCTGCGCTTGCTCCGGGAGCCTTTGCGCCGGCAGGATCTGTGTCGTCCATGATTACTGCGCCGTCTCCGTGAAGTTCTGCGCATGGGGGAGCTGTCGGCACTGCGCCGAGCGTCGGGGGAGGTCCCAGCAGGCTGACCGGAACCCGGAAGTAGGGCCGCAGGAAGAAGGGAGGAGGAGGGCCGGGCAGCAATGGCCGCGTCCAGAGGAGGAACCCACGTGGCAGAGGGAGACTCTCCTTCGCGGCGGGAGACGGAGGCCGACATAGGCGCGTCTCTGGCCAGAACAGCAGCAAGGGGAGGATCCATCGCTGAAGAGCCAGGGATCGCGGCAGCAGCAGGAACAGTAGACTCAGCGGCAGGAGAGAACAACTCACGGAGGGCGTGCTTGTGGGCCCGGGGAGACATACGGGCGCAGGCAGAACAATCTTCCACGGGTTGCTCCTTACCCAGGCACCGGAGGCAGAGCTGATGAGAGTCAGAGTTGGCCATCTTCCTGGAGCACCCCGGGCACTTCTTAAAGCCTGGTTTCTTCATTTACAAGGGATTTTGAGGTAAGGTGGTGAGAGTAAAACGTCTTGCTGGCAAGGCGGAAGACAAAAATCTGGCCAGCTAGGGGCGGATCTGGAGGTGGGACTACTAGTCATGCCCAGAAGGCTAAAGCCTTCTGGGCTACTGAGAGTACTTCCGTCTATGGCGCCGTCGGATGACGTCACCACTTGTGGCTGACTCATCCTGCTTGTCCTGGGAGAACTGCTTTTTCCTTCTCTCATGCACATGTCCTTTCCCCTTCCTGCTCTCACACATATACACACCTTATTTGCTTTCTCCACCCCCCCCCCCCAAATCACATAGCTGCTTGTCCCCTCCCTTTCACATACACACACACAGCCCTGCCTTCTCCTCTCCCACTCATTAAAATATGGGAAAGGGATAAAGTGAAAAACAAGATGGTTGCTCAGGGCTAGCGCTACAGCTTGAGTAAGCACTTAGTTTGTCTTTCTGAATACCTGCTGCATTGCTGGACCTGTTCTAAAGCTAGTTGTGGGATTTGATTATCCCGGAAACATGACCATGATGGCAAATAAAAGAAGCAATCGATTTGAGAGAGTTCTCCTACATCAGAGCAGCCTCCGGGAACCAGGAGCTCACAAGCCTGGAAATGGCAGTGGGTGGAACAAGGAAGCAAGAGTCTGAAGTGCATGTTGGATGGATCAGGCAGATTTGCCACCTTTTTTGCTGAAGGATAAACCATCTGGACTAAGAAGTCTGCATGACTTTAGCTAGTCTTAATCGAAGAGTGTTTGACTCTTACAGCTAGCTTTCTTTAATCGGGACTTGGAAATTGAATTGTGTTGTCCTGATGTTTTTTGCAGATTTATGATGTTGAGTTTACCATTTGTGGGTTTGTGCACAGATGCATGCTGAAATCTGGGGGCTGGTGATGTCATAGTCCTCCATCATCACTGGTCTTCACAAGGTGGCTGCCATGAAGATTTTCCATGTCAGGAGTTGGGGGGGGGGGGGGAGGGGTAGAGTGTGTGAGATTGATTGGGGTGATCGGATAGGTGGGGTGACCGGGAAGCATGTGGAGGAGGGAATGAGTGATTGGACTGTGGACAGATATAGGAATGAGGGGTATTTGTATGGCATTACATGATTACAGCATTATTGACAGTGGTCCGTGTTAATGTGAAAGGCCTCAATAGCACCATGAAACGGACTCCTGCTCCAAAAAATTAAATCCCAGCAGACTATTATTCTTTTTGTCCAGTAGATTCAATTGGTGCAGGCATAATGAGGCCTTGCTGAGAGATAGGGACTACCCTATCATCTTATTTGTCTCTAACCAAGTGGAGTCTCATAAGGGTGAAACTGCCATAGCATTTACTAAACATTTAAATATGCAGGTAGAGAATATCTTTAGGAGATGAGAATGGGAGAATGCTTAGTCAGAGTGATGCTGGATGGGCTTTATAGACTAACTAATGTTTATGCTCCTAATGAAAATCAAGTGTCTTTCCTCCAAAAACATATTATCCCAGATCACCTCTTTGGCAGAGGACTGTGAAATTTTACTTACCGTTAACTTCCCTTCCTGGAATCCTGCTAGACTAGTCCAGACTAGTGGGTTGTCCCCCCCTGCCAGCAGATGGTGAGACGGAGAAAAAGTGCAGAAGCTTTGTGACATTACCCTTAGTACAGAATCCTGTACCCCCAGGGGTCAGCTTCAGTATAACACTGGCAAGCACCAGGACTTCAGAACAATTCAAGAATAAACGATACCAAAGTCGAAAACAGAATATGAACATGAAAACCAACCAAACCAAGGCTCCTGGTCAATGAGTATGCACAAAACAAGAACGGTTATGATGCCGAAACTGAGGCTCCCATCGAGGAGTATGTACAAACTGGAGAATTGGTATGTCACTGCCCTATTGCCTAGAATTTCTTTGACGCGGTGACAAGAACAGACCAGGATGGGTCCGGGACTGGTCTAGCAGGATTCCAGGAAAGGAAATTAACAGAAAGTAAAATTTCACCTTCCAAACCATTCTGGTTAGACCAGTCAAGGCTACTGGGGAGTACCAAAGCTACAGTCAAAACAGTGGCTCCTAAGTGAGCTGGCTTGCCTGGCTTGGAGATGAGCAAATGTAGACAGGGAAGTCCAAGTGGCCATCCTGCAAATATCAAGTGGGTGCAACCGTGATCTTTTGGCCCAAGAAGTGGCCTGAGCTTGAGTGGAATGAGCCCGAAGTCCAATGGGAAAAGGCTTATTCTGGAGGATATAGGCCGATTGAATGGCCTGCTTAATTCAGCATGCAATCGTCGCCTTGAAAATGGCCGCCCCCTTCCGGGACCATAGAATATTACAAAGATATGGTTGGAAAGACGAAAAGGATGGGAAACCTTGAGATAGTGATGCAAGATCCTAATGTCCAGAAGATGCAGGGCTTGCTTGCGACCTGAACACTGTTCGTGTAAGAAGGCGGGAAGAGAAACAGACTGATTAACATGGAACTCAGAGAGGACCTTTGGCAAAAAGGCAGGTACTGTACGAATGGTAACCCCTTCTGACAAAAAGGACAGGAAGGGATCCCGGCAAGAAAGGGCATGGAGCTCAGAGATATATAGGGCAGACGTAACTGCCACAAGAAAGACAGTCTTGAGCATCAGATCTTTAAGGGAAGAAGCGCGGAGTGGCTCGAAACGGACACCAGTTAGTGCATGGTGCACCAAGGAAAGATCCCAGCCTGGAACCACTGGGCAGATTGGTAGACGCAGGGAGCAGAATCCCGCAGAAGACAGGCGATGTCCACATGAGAGACGAGAGTGCGCTCCCGAATCGGACCCCTAAAGCATGTCAAGGCAGCGACATGCACCTTCAATGAGTTAAGGGCGTGACCCCTATCAAAACCATCCTGGAGGAAGAAAGAACAGCCAGCACATCCATTTTCCAAGGGGAGATGGACTGCCAGGAGCACCAGGAAGAGAAGAGATGCCAAACTTGGGCATTAGCTTGAGAGGTTGAGGGCCGCTGTGCCTTAAGCAATGTGGAGACCACCTGCAGCGAATAACCTTTGTGCTCTAGGCAGCACCGCTCCAGAGCCAGGCCATAAGCAAGAAAGGAGCAGGGTCATCCATGAAGATAGGACCCTGATGCAGAAGACCCTGCCACCTGCCGAGAGGCAGGGGTGACTTGCACAGCAGGTGTACCAAGTCAGCATACCAGGGTCGCCACAGCCAATCTGGTGCCACAAGGACTTCTCGGCCGAGATGTGTCTCAATCCACCACAAGACGCGGCTGACCATCGGTCAAGGAGAAAAGATATACAGAAGTTGGACCAGGGTTGAACCAAGGCATCCAGCTCGTGAAAACGCAGTTTCTTCTGTTGACTGAAGGAGGATGGTGTCTTGGCGTTGGAAGAGGTGGTCAAGAGGTCCAGAATTGGGTGACTCCACTGGCGCACAAAGGTTGCGAAGGCCTATGGAGCGAATTCCCATTCACTGGGATCCAGCATGTGACAATTAAGGAAATCCGCCTGAACAATATTCACTCCCACTATATGCTGGATTGAGAGTGTTCGGCGATAATGCTTGGCCCAGGGGAATAGAAGACTCATCTCCTGGGCCACCCTCGGGCACTTGCTTTCACCCTGTTGAGATAAGCCACTGTGGTGGAGCTGTCCGAGAGAATCTGCACTGCGTAGTCTTGAAGGAAAGAATGAAAGGAATGGCGAACCAGCCAGCCAGACAGCACGGACCTCAAGTTGACTGATCATCCAGTGGATTCGCTGGCTGTCCAAGAGCTCTGCACTGTGTCCCCCAGGTTGTGCGCTCTCCAGCCCACCAGACTAGCATCCATAGTCAGAACCACCCAATGCAGAGCATACAAGGGAATGCCTTTCAGTAAGTGCCGCGGGCAAATCCACTATTTGAGGTTGCAATGCACTGAAGGGGAAGATGAATCCGATAATTCTGGGTGGAGGGGGACCAGCATGATAGTAGAGCATGTTGTAATAGGCACATGTGCACTCGGGCCAAGGGAATGTCGAGGGTGGCTGCCATGGCACTGAGGACTTGTAGATAGTCCCAGGTCATAGGCGCTGAAAGGCATGAAGCTGAGAGCAAAGCCTCCCACACCGGTCCTGAGTGAGGAAGACATGGTCTGCTGCTGTGTCAAGACTAGCATCCAAAAAGTCAAGTGACTGAGATGGCTGAAGATGACTCTTGGCCTGGTCGACCACCCAGTCGAGAAGGCTCTGGAAACTGATGACCCGAGACACTGCTGACAGCGTCTCCTGATAAGTCTTGGCTCTGATGAGCCAGTCATCCAGGTATAGATGGACGCAGATGTCTTGCAGATGTCCTGCTGCAACCACCACCATGATTTTGGAGAAGGTACAGGGGCTGTGGCAAGCCAAAAGGGCATGGCTTGAAATTGCTAATGTTGACTGGGTACCGTAAAATACAGGTACTGCTGGTGCTCCATGCGAATTGGAATGTGAAAATATACTTCCACCATATCCAGGGAAGTGAGAAATTCCCCTGGGCGCACCACTTGGATGACTGATCAGAGAGTCTCCATTCGGAAGCGTGGCACATAAAGGCAGTGATTGACAGCCTTGAGGTCCAAGATGGGGCAAAATGATCCATCCTTTTTTGGCAGCACAAAGTAGATGGAGTAGTGACTGGAGCCTCTTTTGAAAGGAAGAACCGGACGAACAGCATGGAGCTGGAGCAAGCGCTAAAGTGTCAAATGTATGGCCGCCCTTTTGGCAGAAGAGTCGCGGAAGGAAACCAGGAAAGCAAGGGTGCCATCTTGCTCAGTCAAATGACATAGCTGAAGACAGCAAAATAAAAAGGTAAAGGAGCAACTCCAAGGGGAGGAGGGAGGGTTGTTAGAACTGATTCATGCTGTCCCCGGAGAACACCTGTTACAGGTGAGTAACTACACTTTCTCCTGGAACAAGCAGGAAGTCAGTCCTCACATATGAGACTCCCCAGCTACAGGCTACCAGGAGACCCATAGCAAAAAAATGGACCCCCTCAAGGGCAGCCACAAGCAGCAGCAATTCAGTCTGCAGTACAGACTACAATAGGACCCGTGTCCGAAGAAACCAGTACTCCGGTAGCCTGAACACAGAAGCGTCGGAGGGTAGGAGTTGCCTAGACCCCAAAAAGATTACAGAGCACAGCCTGGCGGAAGTCGCTATCCCGTCGGGATTCTCTTTCCAGGCAGTAATTGGCTGTGAAGGTACAGACTGAAGACCAAGTGGCGGCCCAGCAGATGTCCATCATTGGGACAGAGTGCAGATTTGCCACCGAAGCCGCCATGGCATGGACACGGTGTGCTGTGACATGACCGTGCAGCAGAAGCTTTGCCTGCTCATAGGCGAGGACAATACAGTCCGCCACCCATATGGACAGTGTGCACTTAGTCACCGCTTCCCCCAGCCTACTGGGGTCATAGGAGATGGAATGCTGGGAGGCTTTACATCCTGAGTGCGCTGGATACAGAAGGACAAGGCCCTCTTACAGTGCAAGGTGTGGAGGACCGTCTCCGCCCGACTGGAGTGAGGTCTCCGAAAGAAGGTAGGGAGTACCACCTCCTGGTTGAGATGGAACGAGGACACTACTTTCAGGAAGAATTTGGGGTGCTTACGGAGCACCACCCTGTTCTTGTAGAACCTGGTGTAGGGCACTTCAGCCACAAAAGCTTGGAACTCGCTAACCCTGCGAGCAGAAGTGAGCGCAACCAGGAAAACCACCTTCCACAAAAGGTAGCAAAGATGACAAGTAGCCAAGGGCTCAAATGGTGGACGGGTGAGCTACCCCAACACCACATTGCGGTTCCATTCGGTCGCTGAAGGGCGAACCAGGGGCTTAGATAAGAGCAAACCCCATAGGAAGTGGCCCACCAAAGGGTGGGCCGAAAGGGGTTTACCATCCACCATGTGGTGGTGAGCCGCTAGGGCACTGAGGTGCACCCTAACAGAATTAGACCTGAGCCCGGAGTGAGAAAGGTGGAGAAGGTACTGCAACACCATGGCCACCGGGCAGGAGAAAGGGTCAGCCCTACCTCAGCACACCAAGCTGAGAATCTACGCCATTTGAAGGTGTATGCCTTCCTTGTAGAGGCCTTATGTGAGGCCAGCAGAGCATTCTCTACCTCAGTAGGAAGGCTCCGCAGCCTTTGGCGCGGGCACCGAGGGGCTCGGACCCGATGCCAGTTCCTCCGAAGGGGAATCCTCGATGAGGATAGCTTCTGAGGATCGAGGCGGATCCACCGCCGGATACTTCCAGGGGATTTTCACTGGACACTCCTTCTCTGAAGCCTCGGGCAGGCGCCTGGGGCTGCAGGACGGGGTGGAACCCTATCTGTCGGAGCCATCCAAGGACGCTGCCTTCAAGGGTTTCTTCTTCCTCCTGTGTTCCCTCAAGGGGGACCTCCTCTGAGGACCCACGACGGTGCTCGGGTTCAGAGATCTCCCTCCGAGATAACGGCACCTCAGACGAGGCCCTGGCCTTCGGAGGCATCAGGGAGTCGGGGAAAAATCTATTATGCTGCTGGTCTCCGAATAGTGCAAAATTGTGTCTCTCGTAGTTCAGCATTGACAACCAGTTTCAGAGTCTGAGCTAATGCTCAGAGGAAGGCCACTCCCGTAAGGTATGCATCCAATTCTTTCCCCCAATAGTTTGCTAACTTTTCAAAATCTGGCAAAGGATCTAACTCTGCCAGGGCCCTGCATATGGTCAAGATTTGTGTTTGCCCTTCCAAGCCAGCCATCAATACCTCTTCAACCCTCCAGAGGAAACTACTCAAAGCCTCTCGTGGCAAGGTCAGACATAGTTCCGTGACTGCAAGTATGGGAATACATCAGCTCAACTTAGGTCAAATCTCTCCCTCAGAGTAGTAAGGGGTAGCATCTCCCTCCGCCCCTTTCGATACCATATGTCCACCACTTCTAATCCCTTGGCTCCCCATTGGCGATAGGTTCATCCCAACATGCTGGGCAAGATGTCTGGTTTCTCTCGCCATGGGAGATATGGTGTGACCCTCGATGGTCAGTTCAGTTTACCATAGAGAGCTCACCTCCCCTGAAATGCCAAAGTTACCATGGCATTATGGGGTAAGAGCTCTAAGTCATGTGGGAGTCATATGCAAGACATACCAAAGGGAGAGGGGAGCCACCAGCGCCTCCTCCATCTCCACTGGGGTATATTCCTCTGTTCCATATATCCAATCTTGCAGGTGATGGCCTATACAGGCAAAATTATAACTCAGTGAATTTGGGGGGCCTAACCCACCTTATGTCCACGGCTTTTTTGGCACCGTCATCCATAACCATGCACATTTCCCTTCCGTAAGAAAGAACCCAATAGTCGGTCTAACCTTTTCTGGTATGTGGGGTCACAGAAATAATGGCAGCTCCTGGAAGACATATAGCCAGCGTGGAAATGGTGTCATTTTATATAGATTGATCTGACCACGTAGTGATAGTGACATATCCCTCTGGCGTCCAAGCCTTGACTCACGGTCAATGAAAGAGTAGTTACTCACTTGTAACAGGTGTTCTCCAGGAGCAGCAGGAATCAGTCCTCACTTATGGATGACATCGACGTCGATGGAGCCCCCGTGCGGAGCAATTCCCCAGCTTTCTAAGAAAGCATTTGGGAATACTGCACGCATGCATGGTCCCCTTCCCGCCTAAAGGTGCCATCTTGCTTAGTCCAATGACATAGCTAAAAAACAGCACACAAAAATGTAAAAATAAACTATGCACAACAGCAAATCCCAGGGGAGGAGGGAGGGTTGTGAGGACCGATTCCTGCTGCTCCTGGAGAACACCAGTTACAGGTGAGTAACTACTCTTTCTCCAGGACCAAGCAGGAAGTCAGTCCTCACTTACGGGACTCCCCAGCTTCAGGCTACCGGGGACCAAGAGCTGAAAAAATGAGCTCCCTCTAGCAACGGCATCAGAGAAAGGATTTCACTAAAACATACCCCCACCGGTAGCCCAACCAGAGGGCTGGAGGGTAGGAGTTGCCTAAACCTCAAAGAGATTCCGGAGCACTGCCTGACCGAAAGCACTGTCCCTACTCTCGCTCTAGGCAGTAATGGGTCGCAAAAGTCTGGTTTGAGGACCAAGTTGCAGCCCTGCAGATGTCCGCCAATGGTACAGAGTGGGGATGAGCTACTGAGGCAGCCATTGCCCTGACACGGTGGGCCGTGACCCGACCCTGCAAGGGAAGGTCAGCTGCCCTGTAAGCCCAGGTGATACAGTCAGCCACCCAGATGGACAAGGTATGCTTGGAGACAGGGAACCCCAAGTTATTAGGGTCAAAAGATACGAGAGCTGAGTAGCCCTCCTATGCCCCTGCGTCCGCTCAAGGTAGAAGGATACGGCCCTCCTACAGTCCAGGATATGCAGGACTGTCTCAGCCCGGCTGGCATGGGGCCTAGGGAAGAACGTTGGAAGAACCACCTCCTGGTTGAGATGGAAAGAGGAGACAACCTTAGGGAGGGAACTTAGGATGAATCCGAAGGACTACCCTGTTCCTACAGAAGCGAGTGTAAGGCCTGTCACAGACCAGGGCTTGAAGCTCACTCACCCTCCTGGCCGAGGTCAGGGCCACAAGGAATAGAGCCTTCCAAGAAAGGAAGCGGAGAGGACATGTAGCCATCGGCTCAAAGGGTGGGCGAGTCAGTTGCTGCAAGACCACATTCAACTCCCACTCAGGGGCCGGTGGACGGAGAGGAGGTTTGAGCAAAAGCAAGCCTCTGAGAAACCTGGACACCAAGGGGTGAACCAACAGAGAGTGTCCCTCCACCAGTGAGTGGTGAGCTGCTAGAGCAGAGAGGTGGACCCGAACCGAATTGGAATTAAGGCCTTGATTGGACAAGTGCAGCAGATACTGAAGCACTACTGGTACAGTGCAGGTGAAAGGATCCTTCTTGCGCTGCTGACATCACATGGAGAACCTTCTCCACTTCAGGGCATAGGTTTTTCTGGTGGACTGCTTTCTAGAGGCCAAGACCACCTCCTCCACTTCTCGGGGTAGGCCCCAGGGAGCCAACACTACCCTTGCAGCCTCCAGGCCATCAAATTGAGAGATTTGAGATTGGGGTGCAGAAGGGAACCCTGATCCTGAGAGAGAAGATCGGGTTGCAACCCCAGAGGTAGTGGTGTGTCCACGGCTAGCTGGAGCAGGAGTGGAAACCAGGGCTGCCTCGGCCACCTGGGAGCTATCAGAAGTACCGAGGCCTTGTCCCTGAGAATCTTGAACAAGGTTCGGGCCACCAGAGGCGTGGGAGGAAACGCATACAGGAGGCCCTGGGACCAAGAAATCAGGAAGGCATCCGCTGCTATCCTTAGGGGATGCGGTTGCCTGGAACAGAACCTGGGCAACTGCCGGTTCAGGGGATTGGCAAAGAGATCTATGGAGGGAAGTCCCCATCTCAGGAAAAGTTTCTGAACCACCAAGGGGTGCAGTTGCCACTCGTGGGGTTGCAGAATCCTGCTCAACCTGTCCGCCAGGAAGTTTTCCTGGCCAGGGAGATAAACAGCCTTGAGAAACATGCTGTTTGAGAGCAAAAGAGTACAGGGCCTGTGCCTCTCGACACAGCAGCCTGGACCCCGTGCCTCCCTGCTTGTTCACATAGAACATGGCCACTTGATTGTCCGTCTGCACCAGAACAGACTGGTGAGCCAAGGTGTGAGAAGGTTTTGAGGGCTAAGCGAATAGCCCGGAGTTTCAGGAGGTTGATTTGCTGCGTGGCCTCCCAGGGAGACCACAGGCCCTGGGTGCACCTGTCCAAGCAATGTGCATCCCAGCCCTGCAAGGAGGCATCGGTGGTCAGCACCACCGTGGAAACAGGCACCTGATAAGGCACCCCCTGTAACAAATTGTGGGGTTGTAGCCACCACTGTAGGGAGTCCAGGAATGGATTGGATACCTGCACTTTGTCTGCAAGGCTTCCTGTGGCTTGTTTCCACTGAGTTCGGAGACACCATTGTGCAGGTCTCATGTGGAGGCGAGCTTTGGGGGTCACATGCACTGTCGATGCCATGTGGCCCAGGAGCTTTAGACAGAGTCTGGTGGATACTTGTGGCCTGCCCAGAAACTGGTTTGCCAAGTCTATGAGTCTTTGAGCCCTGTCTCTTGGCAAGTAAGCCTTTGCTTGCAGGGAGTCCAACCTTGCCCCTATGAACTCGAGGTTCTGGGATGGGAGCAAAGTGGACTTTGCAAAGTTTATGACAAACCCTAGGTGCTGAAGGAGGGAGACAGTTCTGAGGGTGGCTTGCCGGGCCTCCTGGGAAGTCTGACCCCTGATGAGCCAGTCATCCAGGTAGGGTAAGACAAAAAAACCCTGATTCCTTAAGTAGGCAGCCACCACTGCCAGACACTTTGTAAAGACCCTTGGGGCGGAGGTCAGGCCAAAGGGTAGTACTCTATACTGGTAATGGTTTCGTCCCACAATGAACCTGAGGTGCTTTCTGTGCTCTGGATGAATGAGGATGTGAGTGTACGCATCCTTTAGATCTAAGGAGCATAGCCAATCTCCCTGTTGGAGGTAGGGCAAAAGTGTTCCAAGAGTAAGCATCTTGAACCTTTCTTTCTCCAAGAACTTGCTGAGATTCCTGAGGTCGAGAATAGGCCTGAGGCCCCCGGTTCTCTTTGGTACGAGGAAGTACCTGGAGTAGAACCCGTGACCTTGCAGGTGGGGAGGCTCCGGCTCCACCGCCTGGTCTAGAAGCAGACCTTGAAGTTCTTGAAGGAGGAGGTCTGTGTGCGGAGGAGGTCTTGGAGGCTCTCCGGGGAAGTAGGTTGGAGGCAAGTGCTGGAAATGGAGCATATAGCCCTTGTGGACTATGCTCAATACCGAAGCATCTCCTGTAATGGGTGGCCACCTGTGGGCAAACAGGACTAGATGACCTCCTGTGCAGAGATGGGACAGCAGAGGTGGAAAGGCTATGCTGTGGGAGTCAAAACCCCCCTCCCTGCTGAGTGGGAACAGGAGCCGGAGGCTTGGGGGTCTTCTGCCTACGGGGCCCATGTCCCTGCCCCTTGGCCTGCTGACCATGCTGGGGAGCTGGGGAGGCCTGATACTGAGGGAAAGGTTTGTAGGCAGCCGCCTTCCTCGGGTAAAAGGACTTCTTACCCGAGCCCTTCTTCCTCTGAGAAGGGGCACCGCAGAGTGCATTCTTCTGGCTTTTGAGACGATGCATGGCCGATTCCACCACCATGGAATGGTGCGGCAGCTGCGCCTTCTGGAAACCAGGGCTCTTACAGAGTCGATAAATGGAATCGACCCGCTTGCTCAAAACCGGCGCTGAGGCCGGTGCCTCCCACATCCGGAAGAGGAGCCGTTCCAGCATCGGAGGAACAGGCACAGTAAAGGACTTCTTCGGAGGAGAGTCATACTGGAGGGGCTCGAGCTCTTCGGCTCAAGGCTTCTCCTCGGGGTCCGCGGGAATTGCCAAAGCCTTGGCCATGTCCCTGATGAACTCCGAGAACCTGGTGTCCTCCGGAGGGGACCTACTCCGGGGCTCGGACTGCGGCGAGTCCGAAGGGACGCACCGAGTCCGAAAAGTATCGGGGGACTCCTCGTCCTTCGTCTCCCACGTGGACTCATCCGAAGAGGAGTCGGGGGGCTCCGACCGCACGGGCCTCGGTGGCACCCGCCCCGACGCCGAAGGCACCGGCGTCGACGCCCTCGGTTCCGAGCGGGAGGTCAAGGGTGATCGTGACTGAGGACGACCTCGAATCTTCATGGTCTCGAGTATCGGCTCGGTCTCCGGGGTCAACTTAGACATCGATGTCCCGGTGGTCAGGGCAGATGCACCAGTGAGGCTGGCCATCAGTACCCGCTGCTGATCCATGAAGGCAGAATCTGCACTCCAAGGCTGTCAGCCTGAGTCCAAGCTCAGGAGACTCAGCAGCCACCGACTCGGGCCCCGGCGGCGCCGGGCCCGTCGGCGGCTCCCTAGGAGGAGAGTCCATGAGGACAACAGGACTTACGTGTCCGGCGGGCTCCGTCTCCACGCGGGGCATTTTGGACGGCTTCTCCTGCTCCAAGGACCCAGGACGGCAGTCGGGGGTCCGCGACCTGGCCCTTGAGGAACCAGGGACCTCCTCTGATGCCGCCCTCGTGAGCCGTTTTACGTTCTTGATCTGGGGACCCCCTGTCCGAGGAACCCCGGCGATGCTCAGGGTCAGAGTCCCGAGATGTCGAGGCCTCGGACGAGGTCCGGGCCCGGCCAGAGGCAGAGTCAGAAAAAATCCGTTCTTTCTGATGTTGGCGGCTTCGTAGTGCCTTAGTGGACATTTTGCCACACGGGACACAGATGTTAGGATCATGATCCAGTCTGAGGCATCGAGGGCAGCAGTCATGTGTGTCGGTGAGAGACATCTGTTTCTTGCACCGATCACACTTTTTGAAACCACTGGAAGCCATCGGGGAAAAAAGGGCCCCCGTGAGGTCAAAGGACCGGCTTTCCAGGGAAAAGACAAAAAGGGCGCGAACGCCAGCCACGAAGGGCAAAAACCGAAAAATAGAAGACGGGCTCGATACCGGTGTACCGAACCCGGCGGGAAGGGGAACCGGCGTCGAACCAGAGAAAACACGAAGGAATCGCAAGAAAAAACGTCAATTTTTCCGGGTGACATGGACAGATGTCCAGTGGGCTCCACGGAAGAAGAAAGACTGAGCAAGATGGCACCTTTAGGCGGGAAGGGGACCGTGCATGCGTGCAGTATTCCCAAAGGCTTTCTTAGAAAGCTGGGGAATTGCTCCGCACGGGGGCTCTATAGACATCGATTTCACCCATAAGTGAGGACTGACTTACTGCTTGGTCCTGGAGAAAAGGGTCTTAATGTTCAGCTCATACAGTTGAATGGGCTCTGTGGAAAGTCATACCCCCAAATATTTAATATGACCCTCCACTCATTTTAATGGAAACCCACCCGACCACTGCCAACGGACTGAGGGAAGAATCAGAAGGGCCTCTGACTTGTCCAAATTATGTTTCAACCCCGCAAAGGTGCCATACTGTCTGAATTCCCACAGCAGCAGCTCTAAGGTAGCAACCAGGTCTCCCAAACACACCAACGTATCATCTGCAAAAGTGGAGATCCTAAAGTCCCCCCTCCCCCCTCTTACACCAGTCAGGGAGAGGTGTGTTCAAAGTCACTCCAGAAGGGATTCCAATTGCAACACAAACAAGAGTGGGGACAACGGACATCCTTACCTGGTGCCCTTTCAAGGGGAAATACCTACGCTGGTCGCCCACTGACCAACAGAGACTTGCAGGGGCATGCGTACAAAAGGCAAACTACATCCACAAAGAATTCTACAATACCAAACCTCTCCAGCACCATATACATGTACTCCTTCTGGAGCCTATCAAATGTTTTTTCTGTGTCAAAATTAATTAGTAGGGTCGGTAACTGTTGTGGATGGTTTCCTATTGTGCCGACAAAATTTTACGCACATTCCAGGTGATATGTCCCTGTACAAACTCTACCTGTGATTCTCCCACCAAATGAGGCAACGGGGGTTGGGGGGGGGGGGGGACAGTCAGCCATTATCTTGGCCAGGATCCTAATGTCAACATTCAACAATGATATAGGCTGCATGATGCAGGCAAGGAAGGGTCCTTCCCTGGCTTTGGGAGAACAGTAATGAAGCTTGGTTCATACGGGAATTCTTTGCATTTGAGTAAATCAGAAAAATATTCCACCAATGGTATTTCCATTTTGTCTGCCAGCAACTGAAATAATTCCATACGATAGCCATCTGGGCCTGGGGCATGCCCCTTCTGCAGCTTATGGATACACCTTTAGACCTCTCATGCAGTGATCAGGGCATTTAGCTTGGTCACCTCCTCTACTGTTAAGTGTGGTAGAGCCAGATCTCTGAGGGACTCTGCTGCTGCCTTAGCATCACATGGTTCTGTCTGATATCGACTCGTATAGAACTCCCTCAGGATATGTTACAGTTCAAATTGTGGGTTTGGAGCTGTCCCGTGCTATCCCTGAGAGTACTGATCGACCATGGGCCCCTATCTTACTTGATCAAAGCAGCCAACAACTTCCCAGCTTTGTTGCCATGTCTATAAAGTTAAACTAATCTAACTGTAATTCACCTCACTGAATACCTAGCAGATCAAAAAGATAAATAGTGTCCTTTCACAGATACCCTAAAGAAAAAATTATTTTTTATGTCGAATCATTTGCCTTGAAAGGGAACGTTCCCTCTCTCGTAGCAAACCCTCCTTTTTTTCTTATTTATTTAACGTCTCTTCAATACCACGCTATTCATTATCAGTGCGGTGTACATTTAACTGAACCTTATACAATGCAGGCGGGGCTGCATTGTATTTACAATAAACAAATTAAAAGAGTGCACTCACCCTTTTACCTTCCACCTGAGGCAAAATTACAAAATTATCTTCAGTTCCCCGAGATGAACTAAGTAAACGCGTACTTAAAGTCCACTTGATTCAGCCTCCAATTTGTATATTATATCATGCTGGTGAAAAAAACGCTCACATCCCCCATCTATCGACTCCTGGTCCTTCTTCATGCAATATACGTCCTAAATTTATTCCCATTCCATTCCCATTCAGACAGCCAATGATAGCCCGTTATTGCTTAAGGTGGGAATGAGGCTGACTTTAAAAAGGAAACGGAATGGGAATAAATTTAGGACGTATATTGCATGAAGAAGGACCAGGAGTCTCACGGTCTGAAAAATGATATCGTGTACAATTTCGACATGCGTCTTCATAGAGGGATCCGTACTGAAATTTGTAATATGTTGCCCGAGAGGGTGAAGAGAACAAAAACCATAATCATTGAAGAAGTACATGAGGGATAGCTTTTATCCGCTATAATTCAGCGTCCTATTCATTGGAAATAGTAAGCTCCCTTGATGACATCGATAGACGGGGGATGTGAGCGTTTTTTTCACCAGCATGATATAATATACAAATTGGAGGCTGAATCAAGTGGACTTTAAGTACTCATTTACTTTGCTCATTTCGGGGAACTGAGGATAATTTTGTAATTTTGCCTCAGGTGGAAGGTAAAAGGGTGAGTGCACTCTTACAAGAAAAAAAAAGGAGGGTTTGCTACGAGAGAGGGAACGTTCACTTTCAAGGCAAACAATCCGACATAAATAATAATTTTTTCTTTAGGGTATCTGTGAAAGGACACTATTTATCTCTTTGATCTGCTTGCTATGCCTATAAAGTTGGCACCGGAAATAAAACGACTTGCGTGCCCTCTGGTGTATGATGGCTGACATGACTGTTACTTCCCCATGTGACCTGCAGCATAGTGAGGCCGAGCCTCCTGCAGGTCCCTCTCCAACTGAATAAGCTGCTTACTCTGCGCTTTCCTTTGAGCCCGCCAATACTCAATGATGCATCCTCGTAGAACAGCTTTAGCTGCTTCCCAAAATAGGGTCAGGTTATCTTTGTGTACCAAATTATGTCTTCATACTCTGCCCAATGGGTCCTCAAATAGACCTGGAAGTCTTTATCGTTGGCTACCTGCAACAGGAATCACCAGGGACTAATACCCATACTCTTTCTCCACTCCAAATCAAGCCAGACTAGTGCATGGTCTGAAACAACAATAGGACCAATTTCTACCTTTTGGACTCTGTCTAGCATATCAGCAGCCACCAAGAAATAATCCAAGTGAGATCCGGTGCCATGTGTCCTGGAAATATGGATATAATCATGTTCCAGAGGGTGTGTGATCCTCCAGGCGTCCACAAGGTCATAGCCCTACCACATCCCCCAAATTCTGCAAGATTGCCAGAGGTCCCCACCCCCTCCCTGCGACGTACAGTCGAGGTCCTCATCTAGGACACAGTTGAAGTCCCCCTCCCCTCCACTATAAGTCGGGTGGGATCTCCGGTCACCACCTTTTGTTCCACTTCCCAATAAAAACGGGCTTCATACACATTCAGGCCATAAAAACTGCCCAACATGATTGGCTGCCTTGCAATGTACTCTGGAGGAATATAAACCGTCCTAACGAATCTGCATGCATCTTATCTACTTTTAAATCTACTTGTTTGCTAAGAATAGCTACCCCTGCTTTTTGAGGAGGGCTCAGCTTCTCAGTTTGCTATGTTCAACTTCAGTTAGGTGGGTCTCCTGGAGGAGAGCTATGTCAGCATCATCAGTATCTTATGGCTTTTAATAGCTAGGATGTCCTATCCCACATACTTTCCAGAAAATATGCAGTGCTTTACCCATTGGCTATTGCACAATCGAAGTTCATCTCCTTGGAGTGTTCTACATGCATGCTGGTTTTTGAAGATCTCTCAGCCCCCAGAGTCGTCTTCTGTCTGCTGCTTCTTGCATGTGTCCCCATGAACCAAATCACCTGCACTCACGGATGACCACTGAATCCCACTCACATGGCGATCTCTCTTACTTGCATACAATCCCCCCACTCCAATTCCCCTCCTTTATCTTTAAGTCCCACCCCACACCCTTCCCTGCCCACCTACTTTTCCCCCCTTAATCTCTACAGTCCCATTCTCTAGGAAAAGGAACTCCCCCGGTATCATTTGCGCAGGGCTTCCCATTCATCCCCCCACTCTTGCATCTATCCCCAGTCGTACCTACGCCCCATGTTACCCCACTCACACAGGGCCAAGTTTTCCAGCATACCAATCTCGTTGGATTCAACACCAGGAGGAATACATTCACTCTCTCTGCCACTTGTGTCGCGAATTCACATCTTCCCAATCAGCTATTTCCATTCACATTGTCTCACAAATACACTTTGCCCACCCATCTTATTATACTTTCCCAACCCTCCCTGCTCTCTGCCGCTGCCAAGTCCCCCCCCCCCTTGCCTAATCCTGTGCCCCTCTTGCCACAGGTTATAATCACCCTAGCCACCCCTCCCTCCCATAGTGACCACCAGGTCCTTGCAACCCACCAGTCTCGTCCACACAAACTCTGAGGCATGATGGAAAAGACTGAAGCTGAATAGCTAGGACAGAGAATTAAACACACAAAAAAAGAAAATCATACATAGAAAAAAAGTACCATTCATAATTTGGGCTCTCCTACCCCCCCCCCCCCGAAGTGAGTCAGGGTATCAGGGTAACAAAGACCAGCCCTAGTGGCTTATGCAGTCTCTCCTCCCTCGCACACCAAGGTGAAGGAAAACATGGAGGAGGGGGGCGTAGGTCTTTGTACTGTCTATCCCCAGTCCATGTATCCATCCAGTTCCTTAAGATGGTGGGGCTGAGCAGGCTGTACAAAGAGAAGATATTACGGCCCCATTCCAAAGAGACAATCAGGGAGGCCGAAGCAATATCCAGACTGGCGAAGTGTGTTGAGTCATACAAATTCCCACTGTTTAATGTCCTCAGTCGTTTTATAGTTCTCATCTCCGTGGGCTCAGTCTGTACACCACCGATTTCTCTTTTGCCTACTGTTACCTCCCTTCATTCCGACAACTGCACTCAGGCCAGGTCTTTGAAGTGTGTGGAACAGTATTGCTGGGCCTCTGTTGAGCTGTGAAAAACTTACTGTTGACCATTGATCGTTAGTCGGAGTTTTGCAGGGTAAATCAGCACAAATTGCACCCCTTTCCATACCAGGGAACTGCAGACCTCAGAAAACACCCTCCACTTCTGGGCTACTGCAGTGGAAAAGTCCTGGAAAAACAATACCTTGGTGCCCTCATGTTCCATGCCGCTTTGATTCCTGCGTTACCTGGGTCAAGCAATGTGCACACCAACCGGACAGATTGGCATCTGTAGTCAGAGGGATCCACTTGAGTGCCTCCAAGGGGATCCCTGCAAGAAGATTCACCGGCACCAACCACCACCGTAGAGCCCTCCATGTGGCCAGTGGGCACACCAGTCTGGTCAACAGCTTTTGCCTCAGCAGAGACCAGAGCAGCAGGAGCGCTCGCTGTAGGGGCCGCATATGCGCCCTCGCCCAAGGTACCAACTCCAACGTGGCTGCGATCAATCCCAACAGCTGGAGATAATGGCATGCTGAGGGAGCTAAGAGTAGAAGGAACTGACACACCTGGAGCTGTAGCTTCTGTGCTCTGTCCTCGGGCAGGGACACGCATCTCACATCTGTCTGAAACCGTGTTCTGAGATGCACCAATTCTTGGGAAGGCTCCAAATGACTTTTGGCAAAATTGAACACCCACCTCTACACTTGAACGAGCAGCTCCAAACAAACGCGCTTCCCCCTCGTTGCCAAAGACTCTGCAGAGCAACGAGCGCAGGAGCCAGCACCCAGGAAGGATAATCGGACCCCCACCTGAGTCGCCGGACCTCGACCATGTGCACACTCTAAGGAAGCTGCACACTTCCCCCCCCCTCCCAGGCACATGCGTGCCACAGACCACCGCATAAGCTTGCTGTGCACTCTACTCACATGTGACTAGACAAAATAAATACCTGGACACCGAAAATCCCAGAGCTCCATCTGTTAAATGGCTCACAAGTGCCGGATTACGCTGGGAAAGAGACCTGAGTGTTCTCTAAAGTAATTCACCCTTTTGAGCAGGGCTGGACTGACTGAACAATCCTGGCCCCTCAGGAAGCCCTCCCCCCAGGCCCACCTGGCTTGCTCTCAGCACTTCTGCAGACCAGTCAGCCTCCCACTGAAGGGATCAGCTCAGTCACTGAGCTCCTGTCCAATTCCCTTTATGCCTTTAAGGAGTAGTTTCCTCTTTAAACCTTTTTTTTGTTGTTGTTTTTAAATATCCTGTTTGGTTATATCAACCCTAATTTCCAAACCTGACAGGCCACCTGAGTCCATCCAGTCCAGTCCTGACCAGACACTCTGCACCAACTGCTGGGAACTAAGATACTGGCTTTGGTGGGAGTGATGACATCACCAAATTTGGTCATGCACAGTCCCCAGCTGCTGGTGGGGAGAGACAACCCGCTCGTTTGGACTGGACTGGAGGGATAAGGAACTGCCATGTCTTTAATTTCTCAAACTCTGAACCACTGGGGACAGTTGAGTGTCGGAGATTATCTCCCACTCCCCAAAGCGTGAAGAGACAGAAGATCCTGAACTAACAAGAAATACAGTCAGAAATCAAGAAAATGTGGCAGAAAGATACAGATATATTTCCCATTGTACTGGGAGTCACAGGCTTGATGAAGAATTTCTAAGCATATCTTGACAAACTACCCATACATGTTACATTTTACAAACTCCAGAAGGAAGCTCTCTTTGGCATGACGCAAATACTACACTGAGCATTAGCAGTACATTTGAGAGACTGAGATCATACTCCACATACCCTGGCTTAGAAGTGAGGTTCATGACTGTCATGGTATGCGCCACCCCTAACAGACTCATGGCAAGCTAGATGCCAAAAATGATATGTCTCACAAACCATGCATGTTCACTGAAAAATAATCTGACAGCGCTGCTGCCACTGGGATTGTGGAAATGACGGGCCTGAATCAAATCATTTCCCTCACACGGAAAGGCAGCTGCTGCTTTAGAAAGGAGCAGGTTTTCTTTGGACTAACTCTGAGGGAAAAAGAGAGCTGGCTGTGTTTGAAGAGTGAGCAGGTAAACATCCTATTGGCTCTGCTTCTAGGGAAGCTGGTCTGGCCCATGGCTGCACAGCTGATAAATCCGGTAGGCAGAACAGATTCCTCCCTCTTGGCATTTACTTAAGGTGGTTTCTCCTTGGCTGCATGCCAAAGCAGCTGTCAGGAGTCACTCCCCTGCCATGCGGAACTGCATTTCCTGCTTCAGACTGGCTCTGTACGTCAAAGTCCTTCACCAAGCACAACTCCCCTCCTGCACCCCAAGCTTTCATTTTATAACATGACAGCTGGGGCTTTGCAAAATGTAATTAAGCTGAAGAGTAGGAGACTATTGGCACATGTCCACAAGGGAGAGAAAGCTACGCAGAGCCACACAAAAGACAGAGAGAGAGAGAGAGAGAGAGAGAGAGAGAGAGAGAGACAAAGACATGTACAGAGAAAGGACAAAGAGCTACGCAGAGACAAAGGGGAGAGAGGAAGAGAGAGGAGAGAGCTGCATGTGGTCTTAAACATAGGGCTAGAAATGGTGCAAGAGAAGTTAGTGAGAGACAGTGATGAGAAGACAGACGAAAGGAGAGAGATTACAGTAACTCAAGAAGGAGTGAAACTAACATGGATGTGAAAGCAAGAATGAGGGGCAGGAAGATATGCAGTGAAATGAAAGTACCTTTTCAGACAGCACTAGAAGGACCATGTGAAGCCAAAGTAGGACACATGGTTGTGATTGAACTATACAAGGTTGTTTTAAACCTGCAATTCAGCGCTCTCTGAATAATCAAGTATAACTCAGTTTAGAAGCATCACTGGACAACTGCTAAGTACTAACAGACACCAGCTGTCAACCCATGCATTACAGGATGCTTAAAAAAAATGAAGACAGCACAACAACAATATTTGGTTTGACACAGCTAGAATCTTGCAATCCTCTGCTCTTCCTTTTTCTTAAGGCCACATCTGCTTTAGAACATGGGGCTGACACAGAGAAGTGACCTGAAGAGGAGATGGGGATTCACTGCTGCTGCTCTAGCTCACATTCATATGATGGACTGCAGACGCAGCACTGTCAAGTTTCTGAAAACAGGATGGCACTCACCAGCTCTGCAGCTCCGCAAATGCCTGCTTCATCTTCTTAATGGAAGCATCCATCTCCTCCTTCACCACCACACGATATCGGGCCAGGGACACGGCACAGCGTTGAAGGTCTTTCACCGACTTCTCAATGTTAGCACCTGATATGGGTGTACGTGAGAGAGCAAGAAAGAAAACATTTGAAGGAACAGCGCCAGCAAAGAGTATGTGGTATTCCTAAATGTGAAACATACACAAAACAAACATCTTCCAATATAAACACTAACAATTATTATATTCAAGAAAATGCAGGGAGGTAGGGCAACAACAGGACCTCAGAGTCCTGCAACTGCTATAGGAGTACACTGCTACTAGAGATATGACAACGCAATCAACCCCCCACTGATGACCATACGCTTTCCTTCTCTATTATTGCTTGCTGGCTCCTGAGGATTTTAATAGTGACCTACTGCAGAGTACAGCAGTTGACCATGTTATAGATATACTACCTATGACAGGGTAAGAAGCTCTTAATTCACAAGACCACATCAAGCAAATATAAGATATGCCTTTCTGAGCATGTTCGACACAATGGACCTACCTAACTTCCTGTTACTGGAGGGCAGCATTGAATCTTCAGGCAGGGACAGAAATGATAAGGCCTGCGAGCTAGCCATGCTTCCCGAACGTGCTTTCTGAGCACTCTTATGCTCATGTGACGGGGATCTGATTGGCTGGGAACTCTGAGAGGGGAACGAGGTTGACGGCTTCAGCTCCAAGTCCAATTTCCCATTCACCAAGCCAGAAACTGCAGAGGATCAAAAATGGTCAGTCAGTCATCAGCATAAGTTATTCACTTGCAAAAAGAACTTGCTGCTCCCAAGTGGTAGGTAAGATTTCAAGCTCCCTCCTCTCATACTCACTCACTCATTACTGTTCAAACTGAATACTGCTACATATGCTCCAACATCAAGATAACACTAACACTTTCCAACTTTACAGTGTCTTGTAAAAGTTTTCACATCATTGTACATTTACTAATCTATTGTCTAAAAAGAAAATACAACTCAAAATGCATTAAAGTAGGAGGTTGTTTCACTGATCTATAACATAAAATCCGTTTTCCACATGAAATAATAGAAATATTCAACCCCTCTGTAGGTGCATGTGTTTGTGTCTGTGTTATCTCTGTGTACATCTTTGACCTAAAAAAGTGAGGTGAAGGGCCATTTGACTGGAGAAGTACATAAGAACATAAGATATGCTATACTGGGTATCGAGGGGTTGAGTCCCCTTTGAACCCTTTGATGGGGTTGCGTCCCCTATTAAAAGAATAAAAAGGAACATTGCACCACGAGAGGAGGTTTTCTCTTCATGGTGCTGGTTCCGACAAAAAAAATTTTATTTTGTGAGTCTCTCTGAATTTCTGGTTGGGACCCTAGAAAGGTAGGCATCCTTCCTCCCATGGATCTCTGGCATTCCACAAGGGTTGGTGGGTAGGAGTTGAATTAGGTCTGAAAGAGATTTTCAACAATAGCTTGGCCAAAGAAGGCATCCGGACGGGAGGCTTTATCCAGGCAGTAGTGGGATGTGAAGGTGTGTACCGAAGCCCAGGTGGCTGCTCGACAAATGTCATTGAGAGACATGGAGTGGAGATTAGCCATGGAATCTGCCATGGCTCTCACGTTATGAGCTGTGACATGGCCTTGAAGAGGAAGACCCTTACTCTCATAAGCAAAGGATATGCATTGGGCAATCCATTTAGATAAAGTTCTTTTGGAGACTGGAAGTCCCAAATGACTAGAGTCAAAAGCTATAAAAAGTTGTGAGGACTTTCTATGTTGCTGTGTTCTTTGTATGTAAAAGGCTAAGGCCCTTTTACAATCCAAAGTATGAAGGTTTCTTTCTGCATTAGAGGCATTGGAAAAAAATACAAGAAGATAAATTGATTGATTCAAATGAAAAGGCGAAAACACCTTTGGCATAAAGTGTGGATGAGTTCTAAGAACAACCTTATCATGATGAAACCTAGTATAAGGAGGATCAGCCACTAAAGCTTGCAGTTCACTAATGCGACGTGCAGAGGTGATTGCAATTAGGAAGATGACCTTCCAGGTCAAAAACTTGAGGGTTGTAGTGGCTAAAGGCTCAAAAGGCGGCTTCATGAGCTGCTCGAGAACTAGATTTAGATCCCATGCCACCGGTGGTGGCTTAATGGGAGGTTTGGTTAATAGAAGACCTCTCATAAATCTGGATATGAGTGGATGAGAGGAAATTGGTTGTCCATTCAGAGACTTATAAGAAGATGCAATTGCAAGAAAGATGGACTCTTACCAAATTGGTCTTTAGACCAGAATTCGATAAGTAAAGGAGATACTCCAGTATCAATTCTAAAGGTATGACAAGGGGGTTTAATCCCTTCTTGGAGCATCATATAGTAAAACTTGTGGAAAGTTTTCTAGAAGCCTGAAGGATATCCTTTACCTGTTGGGACAGGTTGAAATCCTGGAGGTCTAAGCCTTCTGCAACCAGGCAGTGAGATGCAGAGACTGGGGACTCGGGTGCCATAGCATCCCGTCCTATTGGGAAAGGAGATCTGGAGCATGCCCTAACTCCAGAGGTGCCGCTTGAGAGAGATGTAGAAGCAGGGGATATACCATGCTTGGCGTGGCCATCATGGCGCTATGAGAATCATGCGACCCCTGTCTCTCTGAAGCTTGAAGAGTCTTTTGGGGATGAGGGGAATGGGTGGGAAGGCATAAAGGAAGTCCTGACCCCAGTGAAGGAGGAAGGCATCCCTTGCCTGACAATTGTGAGCCGGAATCCTGGAACAGAACCAGGGAAGTTTGGCATTCAGTGGACTTGCAAAGAGGTCTATGTCTGGAGTGCCCCAGAGATGAAATATCTTTGCCACCTGGTCTAGGTGGAGGGACCACTCGTGAGGCAGCAGTACTCGACTGAGTTTGTCTGCCCAAAGGTTTTGAATAACTGGAAGATATACCACTAGAAGGTGAATTTGATACTCTCTGGCAAGGGCCCACAGTCGTAAAGCTTTGTTGCATAACGACAGAGAGCCTGTCCCGCCCTGCTTGTTCACATAGAACATGGCTACTTGATTGTCCGTCTGGACTAGGACTGTCTTGTAGCTGAGCTGGGCATGGAATACTCGAAGAGCTAAATAGATTGCTCTTAATTCCAGGAGGTTTATGTGTAGACCAGCCTCCTGAGGAGTCCAGGTGCCCTGGGTAGAGAGATGATTCAGGTGTGCTCCCCAACCCACCTGTGATGCATCTGTTGTTAGGGTGGCCTGAGAAAGGGGTTGATGGAAAGGAGACCCCACTGTCAGATTTTCTAGTGATTGCCACCATGGAGGGACAAAATTAGTTGAGTTTTTACTATTTTGTCTGATAAATGTCCTGTGGCCTGTGTCCACTGTGTGGAGAGGGTCCACTGAGCTGCTCGCATGTGGAGGCGAGCATATGGGACTACATGAACTGTGGATGCCATATGTCCCAGCAACTGTAGTAGCTCTCGAGCAGTTAGGGAGGATTTCCCTGCTGCTTGAGAAGCTAGTTGCATTATGCAAAGACACCGGGACTGTGGAAGGAAAGCCTTTGCCTGTCTGGTATCTAGACAGGCCCCTATGAATTCCAGGCATTGGGAAGGAACAAGTTGGGATTTTGGGAAGTTTATTACCAACCCCAAGTATTGGAGGATTCGCATTGTGCGAGACAGTGCAGTGCTGGCCTCTGCAACTGTAGGGGCTCGAATGAGCCAGTCGTCTAAGTGAGGGAAGATGAATATCCCCAGGGTTCGTAGAAATGCAGCTACTACTGCCATGCATTTCGTGAATATTCTTGGTGCTGAAGCCAGAACAAAGGGAAGAACCCTGTACTGGAAATGTTTTCCCTTGAAAAGGAAATGTAAGAATTTCCTGTGATCTGGATGGATCAGAATGTGAGTGTATGCGTCCTTTAAGTCTAGAGAGCAAAGCCAATCCTGGCTTTGAAGGTATGGCAAAAGAGTTCCCAGAGAAATCATTTTGAACTTCTCTTGGAACACGTATTTGTTCAATTCTCTGAGTTCTAGAATGGGTCTGTGTTCTCCTGTTTTCTTTGGAATAAGAAAATAGGGGGAGTAGAACTCTGCACCCCATTGAAAAATGGGTACCTCTTCTATTGCCCCTTGGGCAAGAAGTGTTGAGACCTCGTGATCTAGCAGATTGTCTGCGGAGGTTTGAGTATTGAATTGCCTTAGAATTGTAGGAGAGGGCATGCTGTGAAAATGGAGCTTGTACCCCTCTCCTACAATGGTCAGAGTCCAATCTTCTGCTGTTATCTGATGCCATCTGTTGGCAAAGTGGCATAACCTGCCTGGGATATTGGGGGGGGGGGGGAGGAGGGGGGTTGGGGACCCCTCAGAGGCAGGAAGACGAAGCTCTCTAGGAAGGAGTCAAAGCCCCTGAGGGGGTTGAACTTGCGGAGCTGGTTGGGCTCTCGGGCCTTTTGGCTTCTTTTGCTGTCTAGTTTGTCCCTTTTGGGCAACCTGAACCTGAGTTTGACTATGCCGGGTATAGGAAGGATAAAATTTCCTCTTTTTGCTGAAAGAGGGTTTTTTATAAGGCTTCTTTCTGGCTGGAGTGGCTGTATATTTTGACAATCTACAGTGGTATTGTCAGCATCAAACTCGTCAGCCTTTTCCTGCCAGTTCTTGCCAAAGAGATTCTCTCCTGTGCAAGGAATGTTGCCTAACTTGTCCTGTACCCAAGTCTCCAAGTCTGATGCCTGAAGTCAGGCAATCCGTCGTGCCCCAATGGCAATAGCAGAGGTTCTGCTGATGCATTCAAAACAGTCAAAGGCTGCACGATTCACAAACTTGGAGAAATCTTGAGCATGCTTAACTAGAGCAAGAAAGTCTTGTCATCTAGGAGAAGTGGGCTCATAAGCTCCAAGTCTCCTGTAACTTCCTTTAGGAACATTCCCATATATAGTATATATGAACTGATCCTGGCTGAAAGCATGGAAGCCTGAAAAGTTCGGCGCTCCAAAGCATTCAGAGTCCTGCATTCACCACCTGGGGGATTGGATGCATGCCTCTTTGCACTTTTCATCCTACGCATTGAATGGTGTGGCAGCTGAGTCTTTTGAAATCCAGGACATGGCGGAACTTGATACATAGTATCAAGCCTCCTAGAATGAGAAGATGTAGTCAGAGGTGTCTCCCACATTCTGAGCATCAAGTTATGCAGAATTTCATGGATGGGCAGAGTGGCTGCATCCTTTGGAGCTTTAGGATATTGGAGAATTTCCAATTCCTTTGCTCTGTTCCTGTTCAGGAGCTACCATGATTGAAAGGCCCTTGGCCACATCACAAATAAAATCCTGAAAAGACATGTCCTCTGTAGGTGACATTCTGCGTTGGGGAGAAGACGAATCTTCCGGGAGAAACCCTCTGGTACCAGCAGAATTGTCAGAGTCTTCGGAATCGGAGGATTCAAAGTATTCCTGACCACGATGCTCATGCAAAGCACGGTCCCGGTATCGATCAAAGTCGGTACCGAGTTGATCCGGTACTGATCTGTCGATTCCAGCCAAAGATGGCATGGGAAGAATTCCCACCAGGGCTGGTATCATCAGTGCCGGTATTGTCAGTACCGGTACCAGTGTCTGTACCAGTGTAGGTACCGGCATCGGTATCGTTGTCGGTACCGGTGACCGTTGAACCATAGGTGTCAACAGTACCGCAGCTGTGAGAAGAGCTGCAATGCTGTGTTCGATAGCGAGGAACCTCTGGTCTATCGATGCTGCCGATGCCTGGGTGTCAGTACCAGTGAAAACGGCCGGGACCCCTGAGCATGGCACCAGTAGTTCTTGCGAGGTCGAGGCCTCGAGAACATCCTGGAGCCCCCCTTGATGCTTTGGAAGACGAAGCCTCCTGCAGGGGCTGTTTTGCCAGTGTGGTTCCTTCAAGGGCAATGCCAATGGCCTCTGGATGCTTAGCAGGAGAGCTACCCTTTGAGGACTGGCTTTTTTGTTTATTTACCTGAGATCCATGGGAGGAAGAGGAGGCTCTTGAAGATGTCGATGCAATGGATCTGGCATCCGAAGAAAGGAGAGAGTACTGAGCTTTGCAGCCTGGTTCTGTCTTCCTCTCTTAGTCATCCCCATACAGGAGAGACATTCAGATGGAGAATGTTCAGGTCCAAAAAATTTAACACCAATCATGGGTGTTAGTGACGGAAATGGTACCGCCACACTTAGTACATTTTTTAAAACCACTAGTTGGTTTTCCATGTTTCAGGAATATGAAGCCAAATGCCCAAAATGGCTCCTAGCACCGAAAAAGAAAAGTTTCTGAAGAGAAACAGTTCAAAGTATAAAGTTTTTGAGAAAAGAAAAGAACTGGCAGTACCGGTAGGCATCGTGCGGAGGCAAACGCGACCACAAGAAAACAATTTTAAAGACGGAATTTTCTGCGGTGACAGGGTATGGGTCCTGTCAGCTCCGCGGAAAACGAAGAACTGAAGAGGGACAGTCGGTAAGGCGGGAAGGCAGCGCGCTTGCACTGAGGGATGCTCCCAAAAGCATTCCTATTAGACGCTGGGGAGCGTTCCCGCGCAGGCTCCGTCGGTACCGACGATACCCATATGTGAAGACTACATTCCTGCTTGTTCCTGGAGATATCTTTTTCCTGGGTGGTGGTTCCTAATGTGGAACCTTGCATCGTGTAACCATAGTTTGGGTTGTTCTTCCCTAGGTGCATAACTTTGCACTTGTCCACATTAAGTTTCATCTGCCATTTTGATGCCCAGTCTTCCAATTTAGCAAGATCCTCTTGCAATTTTCCACAATCCTCTTGGGTTTTAACAACTTTAAATAGTTTTCTGTCATCTGCAAATTTGATAACCTCACTCGTTATTCCCTTTTCCAGGTCATTTATGAATATGTCAAAAAGCAGCGGACTCAGCACAGATCCCTGGGGTACACCACTATTCACCTTCCTCCATTGGGAAAATTGGCCATTTAGTCCTACCCTCTGCTTTCTATCTTTTAACCAGTTCCTGATCCAGAATAGTACACTGCCACCTATCCCCATGACTCTTTAGTTTTGGCAAAAGTCTCTGATGAGGGACCTTGTCAAAGGCTTTCTGAAAGTCCAGATACACTATATCAACTGACTCACCTTTCTCCACCTGTTTATTCACTCCTTCAAAAAAACATAACAGATTAGTAAGACAAGATCTTCCTTGTCTAAAGCCATGTTGGCTGTCTCCCATTAGGCCATGACTATCTAACATGCTGAGTAATTTTGTTCTTTATGATGGTTTCTACCATTTTTCCTGGTACTGACATCAGGCTCACCGGTCTATAGTTTCCCGGATCGCCCCTGGAACCCTTTTTAAAAATTGGCATTACATTGGAGATCCTCTAATCTTCAGGTATTACAGATGATTTTAACGAAAGTTCACAGATTACTAATAGCAGGTCTGCAATCTCATATTTCAGTTCTTGTTCTTTCAACACCCTTGGATGTATACCATCCAGGTGATTTGCTACTCTTCAGTTTATCTAATAGTTGTAATACATCTTCCAGATGTATCAATATTTCCTTCAATTCTTCCGCACCTTTAAATACTACTTCAGTCATGGGTAACATCCCTACATCTTCCTCAGTAAAGACCGAAGTGAAGAATTCATTCAGTCTCTCCGCTATCGCCTTGTCGCCTCTTAGTGCCCCTTTAACCCCTCTATCATCTAATGGACCAACTGACTCTCACACAGGTTTTTTGCTACGAATGTACTTGAAAAAGTCTTTATTTCGCGTTTTTGCTTCTGCAGTAAGCTTCTTCTCAAATTCTCCCTTTGCCTGCCTTATCAATGCCTTGCATTTGACTTGCCAGTGCTTGTGCTGTTTCCAGGTTTCGTCGTTTGGCTCTTTTTTCCCCATTTCCTGAAAGATGCTTTTTTTGGCAACAGCCTCTCTGACCTCACCTTTAAACCATGCTGGCTGCTTTTTGGACTTCCTTCCACTTTTCTTAAAGCGTGGAATACAGCTGGTTTGGGCTTCCAAGATAGTATTTTTCAACACCCAAGCTTGATATAAGTCTTTAACCTTTGCAACTGCTCCTTTTAGCTTTTTTCTTAACTATTTTCCTCATTTTATCATAGTCTCCCTTTTGAAAGTTAAAAGGTAGTACTGTGGATTTCCTTACTATCCCTCCTCCATTAATTAAATCAAATGCGATCATGCTATGATCACTATGTGGCCCCAACACCCATATCTCTTGCACTAGATCTGGTGTTCTACTAAGGACTAGTTCTAATATGGCTTCCCCTCTGGTCGGTTCATGAACCAGCTGCTCCAAGAAGCAGTCATTTATTTCATCTAGGAACTTTATCTCCCTAGCATGTCCTGCCGTGACACTGACCCAGTCGATACCGGGGTAATTGAAATCACCCATTGGTTTATTGCGCTGTAACTTTTGTTAGCTTCCTTGATTTCTTTGAGCATTTCATCATCCATTTGTTCATTCTGGCCAGGCAGTCGATAGTACACCCCCCCCCCCACTGCTATCGCCTTCCCTTTTTTACATGGAATTTCAATCCATAGAGATTCTACAGCAAATTTTGTTTCCTGCAAAACTTTAATCCTTTCTGACTCAATGCCCTCTCTAACAGAGCGCAACCCCTCCACCAATTTGATCAGCTCTATCATTACAATATAGTTTGTACCCAAGTATCACAATATCCCACTGGTTGTCCTCCTTCCACCATGTCTCTGATATTCCAATCTTATCTAGCCTCTCATTTAGTGCTATATATTCTAACTCTCCAATCTTATTTTTTAGACTTCTAGCATTTGCATACAAGCATTTTAGAGACTGTATTTTATTCATATTCATCTGGCTATTGGTAGGCATGGGTAATTTGGGATCTTTAAGCTCTGTCTGCTCCATACGCGAGGGCATTTGGGCTACTTTACTCTTTTTTGGAACCTCTCTGCTTTTGGTAGTATCCTTCAAGGATACATTCTTCCGAACCATGCGCTCTTGGGCGACTGTTGGCTTTCCCCTCTTATCTAGTTTAAAAGCTGCTCTATCTCTTTTTTAAAGGTTAATGCCAGCAGCCTGGGTCCATCCCGGTTAAGATGAAGCTCATCCCTTCGGAAGAGCCCCTCCTTTCCCCAGAATATTCCCCAGTTCCTAACAAATCCCCAAAGTACCCAAATATTCTGTTGGTTAGGAAAGAATAATAAATGAAACCAAGTGTAATAAACATAAAACATTGGATGTCACTATTTACAGTTTAACCACCTGATGCCACTATCCAAAGGCAGCAGATATTGTGTTTCTCTACCACTAGTTGGTACACCTAGCAGCCAGTAGCAAAGTACAGAGTTCAATCACTTGGTGTCACTTTACACAGAAACCACTCAAAGCTATATAGTTCAGTCACAACAAAGAAAACAAAATATACATCCAGGGTTGAGCGACCATTAGGTGAAGTAGGTGATTGCCTAGACAATCAATGGTCAGTGATCTTTGGGATGTGCAGCAGCAGCAGCAATACATTTAAGGCGGCACCGTGGCACTGAAGTTACTTTCTGTTCTGGCGCGTGGTTCCGTTCACACTTCTGCTTCCTTCAGATTCCACTTCTTCCTTTAACAAGTGCCTTTTTAAATGTATTGCTGCTGCTGCATGCCCCAGAGAGGGGCGGCGGCAGCAGCAGCAGCAGCAGCAATGGGCATAGGGTTGCAGCAGGGCAACTCTGGGAATGAGGTTTGCCTAGGGTGCCTCATACCCCTGGCATCGGTCCTGCATACATCTGAATCACTGACAGCTAGTTGAGGAGGGATAAGAGTGCAGCTGCACCGGGAAACAGCATGGTGGGAAGGCATGTCTCATGAAAATATTTCCTTTCTATGTAGCAGAAGCTGGAATTGCTTCTCCCACATGAAAGCACCAAGTCAGTTTTTGGGGGATGCTTAATTCCCTGAATTCCTGGTTCAGTCTAGCCTACTTCGGAACTCTTGTCTTTTCACAGTTTTTTCCCCATGGCAAATTTGGTCCCATATTTATTTGCAAAGTTATTTTTCTCCCCAGACAGATGGGACAGACATTGTCTATTCTTTATGTATAAATTTATTTTCACCATCTACTGTGTTAGAAAAATTAAAAAACAGTTAAGAAAAATAAATCAGAAAGTCTTGATTGCATAAGTCTTTGCACCCTTTGTCTCAGCAAACCCAATTAATTCCCGATCCAAATGTTACCTTAAAATGTTTAAAAAAAGCCCAACTGTGACCAATCATAGTAGTTGAGATAATTTAAATACTCCTGAATGACGAAAGAGTAGTTACTCACCTGTAACATGTGTTCTCTAGGAGCAGCAGGAATCAGTCCTCACATATGGGTGACGTCAGCGCCGACGGAGCCCCCGTGCGGAGCATTTCCCCAGCCTTCATAGAAAGCCTTTGGGAATGCAGCGCGCATGCGCGGTCCCCTTCCCGCCCAAGGGTGCCATCTTGCTCAGTCTGATGACATAGCTAAAAGACAGCAAAAAGCAAAAATAAATCATATGACTGCAACTCCAAGGGGAGGAGGGAGGGTTGTGAGGACTGATTCCTGCTGTTCCTGGAGAACACCTGTTACAGTTGAGTAACTACTCTTTCTCCAGGACCAAGCAGGAAGTCAGTCCTCACATATGGGACTCCCTAGCTTAGGGCTACCAGAGGTCCCAAACTGAAAAATGAGCTCCCTCTAGAGCCTCAGCATGCAAGAACAGAATCTTCTCTGATAACGCCCCCGACAGGTAGCCCAACACCAGAGCCGGAGGGTAGGAGTTGCCTAGACCCCAAAGAGATTATGGAGTACCGCTTGCCTGAAAGCACTGTCCCTGCGGGACTCCCTCTCAAGGCAGTAGTGGGCTGCAAAAGTCTGACTTGAAGACCAAGTAGCGGCCCGGCAGATGACTGCCAATGGAACAGAGCGGAGATGAGCCACTGACGCAGCCTTCGCCCTGACACGGTGAGCCGTAACTCGACCCTGCAACGAGAGGCCGGCTGCCCTGTAAGCCCGGGTGATGCAGTCAGCTACCCATATGGACAAGGTACGCTTGGAGACAGCCAACCCCAACTTATTGGGGTCATAAGAGACGAAGAGCTGAACTGTCCTCCGGTGCTCCCGCGTACGGTCAAGGTAGAAGGACAACGCCCTCCTACAGTCCAGGGTATGCAGGACCATCTCAGCCCGAAGAAATGAGGCCTGGGAAAGAAAGTCGGAAGAACCACTTCCTGATTGAGGTGGAAGGAGACGACAACCTTTGGAAGGAACTTAGGGTGAGTCCGTAAGACTACCCTGTTGTTATAGAACCTAGTATAAGGTGCTTCTGAAACTAGGGCCTGAAGCTCACTCACTCGCCTAGCTGAGGTAAGGGCTACCAGAAATAGCGTTTTCCAAGACAGAAAACGCATAGGGCAAGAAGCCATAGGTTCAAATGGTGGGCAAGTAAGCCGTTGCAAGACCACATTTAAATCCCATTCAGGGGCAGGTGGACTCACTGGAGGCTTAAGCAAAAGCAGGCCTCTGAGGAAGCAAGCCACCAAAGGATGACTGGAGAGAGACTGACCCTCCACCTGTGAGTGGTGTGCTGAAAGAGCACTAAGATGAACTCTAACAGAATTGGACTTAAGGCCCAGGTTGGACAGGTGAAGCAAATACTGCAGCACCACTGGTACCAGGCAAGATAAGGGATTCTCGTTGTGTTGAGTACAGCAGGCAGAAAATCTACGCCACTTAAGGGCATAAGACTTTCTGGTGGACTGCCTCCTAGAGGCCAAGACTACGTCCTCCACTTCCCTAGGCAGTAGTAAAGGCGCTAGGACTACCCTTTCTGCAGCCAGGCCATCAAATTGAGGGACTGGAGATTGGGGTGCAAGAGAGATCTCTGCTCCTGAGACAGGAGATCGGGTTGCATCCCTAGAGGAAGAGGAGTGTCCACCGCTAGTTGCAACAGTAGTGGGAACCAGGGTTGCCTGGGCCACCTGGGGGCCACCAGAATCACTGAGGCCTTGTCCCGGATCACCTTGAACAGTGTCTTGGACACTAGGGGCGTGAGAGGAAACGCATACAGGAGGCCTGTAGACCATGGAATGAGAAACGCATCTGCTGCTATTCTGAGAGGATTCGGTTGTCTGGAACAGAACCTGGGAAGTTGACGGTTCAGAGGACTGGCAAAGAGATCTATGGTTGGAAGACCCCATCTCAGGAAGATCTGTTGAACCACTAAAGGGTTCAACTGCCATTCGTGCGGCTGCAGAATCCTGCTCAATCTGTCCGCCAGATAATTCTCCTGACCTGGGAGGTAGACTGCTTTGAGAAGAATGCCATGATCGACTGCCCAGGAGCAGAGTTTCTGCGCTTCCTGACAGAGAAGGTGGGACCCTGTGCCCCCTTGTTTGTTCACATAGAACATAGCCACTTGATTGTCCGTCTGAACCAAAATGGACTGGTGAGAAATGAGATGAGAGAAAGTTCTCAGGGCTAAGCGGATAGCTCTCAGTTCTAAGAGATTGATCTGCTGTGCGGCCTCCCAAGGAGTCCACAGGCCTTGAGTACATGCCCCTTGGCAATGTGCACCCCAACCTTGAAGAGAAGCATCGGTTGTCAGCACCTGAGAGTGTGGAGGTGCCTGAAAAGGCACCCTTTGCACTAGATTCGGAAGATGAAGCCACCATTGCAGAGAAGACTCTAGTAGGCTGGACACCCTCACTGTGTCCGTGAGGCTTCCTGTGGCCTGATGCCACTGAGTCCTGAGGCCCCACTGAGCTGGTCTCATGTGTAGACGGGCATGGGGGGTCACATGGACCATGGATGCCATGTGGCCTAAGAGCCTCAGGAATTGTCTGGCGGAGACCAGAGAATTGCTATGGAATAGCCTGGCTAGAGCCATCAATCTGTGGGTCCTGTCCACCGGTAGAAAGGCCTTTGCCTGAAAGGTGTCCAGTCGAGCTCCTATGAACTCCATGTTCTGGGAGGGATGCAAACTGGAATTTGCGAAGTTTATGACAAACCCCAGGTGCTGAAGCAGAACGACAGTGTGAAGGGTGGCTTGATTGGCCTCTTGCGGGGACTGACCCCTGATGAGCCAATCATCCAGATATGGAAAGACAAAGAGGCCTTGAACCCTGAGGTAGGCCGCCACCGCCACCACCGCCAGGCACTTGGTGAATACCCTGGGGGCGGATGTAAGGCCAAAAGGCAGTACTCTGTACTGATAATGGTTTCCTCCCACTACAAATCTGAGATATTGTCTGTGGTCTGGATGAATAAGGATGTGAGTATAAGCATCCTTTAGATTTAAGGAGCATAGCCAATCTCCCTGCTGGAGGTGGGGCAGCAGGATTCCAAGGGTAAGCATCTTGAACTTTTCCCTCTCCAGGAACTTGTTCAGGTTTCGCAAGTCTAGGATGGGTCTGAGGCCTCCTGTTCTCTTTGGTACCAGGAAGTACCTGGAATAGAAGCCGTGACCTCTCAGGTGATGGGGCACCGGTTCCACTGCCTGTTCCTTCAGAAGACCTGCCAACTCCTGCAGGAGTAAGTCCCTGTGCAGAGGGAGTCTGGGAGGCTCCCCTGGAAAATAGGAGGGGGGTACCTGGTGGAAGTGGAGGAGATAGCCCTTCTGGACTATACTTAGAACCCAGGTATCCCTTGTGACGGTTGACCACCTGTGGGCGAACAGGGCCAGCCTACCTCCAGTGCTGATGGGAGCCAGCTGAGGAGGAAAGGCTATGCCAATGCAGTCAAAATCCCCCTCCCTGCTGAGCAGGAGACGGAGTAGGAGGCTTGGGGGCCTTCTGCCTACAGGGCCCATGACCCTGCCCCTTGGCCTGCTGACTCTGTTGGGGAGCTACAGAGGCCTGATAATGAGGGTACTGTTTATAGGCAGATGACTTCCTTGGGTAAACGGTCTTTTTTCCCCGAGCCCTTCTTCTTCTGAGAAGGGACAGAGGTTTTTCTGGACAGCCTTGTCCGGGTAAGAGTCTCGGTCTCGAGTTCGGCAGCCTTGTCAGTCATGGGCTTGCCAAAGAGGTTTTCACCTTGGCAGGGGACATCGACCAACTTGTCCTGCACCCATGGCTCGAGGTCCGATGACTGCAGCCAAGCCTGACGGCGTGCACTGATGCCGGCCGCAGCTACTCGGTCTGAAGCCTCAAAGCCATCATAGGCTGCTCGAGATATAAACTTCGAGCACTCACGAATACCCGAGGACAGAGCATTGAACTTCTGCAAAGGTTCCTCGGAGAGACCAGCAGAGAACCCGGCAATCTCCTTCGCCAGGTCTCGAAGGTACATGCCCATGTACAGCTGGTAGGTCTGGGCACGACAAGCAAGCATAGAGCCCTGGAAGCACTTCTTACCGAGGGCATCCAGGTTCTGGGCCTCCCGGCCGGGAGGCACCGAGGAGTGCATCTTTGACTCTTCAGACGATGCATGGCCGATTCCACAACCATGGAGTGGTGCGGTAATTGTGCCTTTTGGAACCCGGGGCTCTTGCGGACTCGATAGATGGAATCGACCCGCTTGCTCAAAACCGGCATCGAGGCCAGCGCCTCCCACATGCGGAAGAGCAACCGTTCCAGCATCGGAGGAACCGGAACAGTAAAGGCCTCCTTCGGAGGAGAGTCATACTGTAGGGCCTCGAGCTCCTCGGCTCGAGGCTCCTCCTCGGGATCCGCGGGGAATGCCAAAGCCTTGGCCATGTCCCGCACGAAATCCGAGAAGCGGGTATCCTCTGGGGGGGGGGACCTTCTCCGAGGCTCGGGCTCGGGCGAGTCCGAAGGAGCGCACTGTCCGAAAGGTGTCGGGGGACTCCTCATCCTCCGTCTCCCAGCCGGACTCCTCAGAGGAGGAATCGAGCGGCTCCGGTCGGGCAGGCATCGATGCCATCTGCCCCGATGCAGAGGGTACTGGCGTCGGCGACATCGGTCCCGAACGGGAGGCCGAGGGGGACCTTGGCCAAGGATCGACTCAAGCTCGCATGGACTCAAGGATCGGCTCAGCCTCCGGGGTCGACTTGGACGTCGATGTCCCGGTGGTCGGGGCAGATGCACCGGTGAGACCGGCGATCAGTGCCCGCTGCTGTTCCATGAAGGCAGCCAAGCTGCTCTCCAAGGCCGTCAACCTGAGTCCGAGCTCAGGAGACTCAGCAGCCCCCGACTCGGGCCCCGGGGGCACCGGGCCCGACGTCGGCTCCCCTGGAGGAGTCCACGAGGACTACAGTACTCACGTGACCCGGGGACTCCATCTCCACACAAAGCTGTTTTGCAGGCCTCTCCGACTCCGAAGACCCGGGACGGCGCTCGGGGCTATGCGACCTGGCCCTCGAGGAGCCAAGTGCGTCCATCGACGCTGCCCTCGCGGGTTTTTTCTTCTTACGATGCTCCCGCGAGGGAGACCCCCTTTCAGAGGAGCCTCGACGCTGCTCGGGGCCGGAGTCCCAAGATGTCGAGGCCTCTGACGAGGTCCAAGCCCGACCGGACGCGGAGTCAGAGAAGATTCTTTCCTTTTGTTGCTGCCGACTCCTTAACGCCTTAGAGGACATTTTCCCACATGGACCACAGATCATCGGGTCATGATCGGGTCCAAGGCACCGGAGGCAGCAGTCATGTGTGTCGGTGAGAGACACAGGTTTCTTGCACCGATCACACTTTTTAAACCCGTTAGCAGCCATCGGGGGAAAAAGGGCCCCTTCAAGGTCAAAAGACAGGGCTGCCAGTGAAAAAAGAAAAAATGGCGCGAACGCTAGTCACTAAGGACAAAAAACGAAAAAGAGATCTGGGCTCGACACAGATGTATCGGGCCCAGGCGGGAAAGGGAAACCGGCGTCGAACCGAAGAAAAACAGGTTAACCCAGAGTAAATCAACTTCTTCCTCGAGTGAAACGAATATACAGCCGTCGGGCTCTGTGGAAAAAAGAAGACTGAGCAAGATGGCACCCTTGGGCGGGAAGGGGACCGCGCATGCGAGCTGCATTCCCAAAAGCTTTCTATGAAAGCTGGGGAAATGCTCCACACGGGAGCTCCGTCGGTGCCGACGTCACCCATATGTGAGGACTGACTTCCTGCTTGGTCCTGGAGAATCATGCTGTTACTATTGCATTAAGTGAATTTGATGCAAACGTCTAAACATACAGGAAGGAGACAGAGCTGCCAAAAGAACTTAGGGATAGTTATTAAAAAGGTATAAACTGGAGGAAAGCTATAAGAAATTTCCAATTTGTTTGACTATCCCTTGGGGTACTGTCAGGGCCATCACTATAAAGTGGAAATGGCTTGGCACCACCAAGACCCAAGGCCAATGTACAGCCTAAGATTAATTTAAAAGAACCAGAAATTAAGAAAAATGCTATTTAACTAGGCTTATATACTGCTTTTCTACCAGTCAAAGCAGTGTATATTCAGGTACTGTATATATATAACTATATATATATATAACTATATATATATATATAAAATATAATTATTTTTTTCTCCCTTGTCCCTGAAGAGCTCACAATCTATGTTTTTGTACCTGAGGCAATGGAGGGTTAAGTGGTTTGCCTAAGGCCACAGGGAGTACCCTCTGGGACTAGAAACCTCATTGCTTCTGGCCCAAGGTTGCTGACCTCTAGCAGAATTCAAACCCCAAGGTAACTTGCCCCAACCACTAGGCCACTCCTCCCTCATAATACTCCTGAACTGTTCCAATAATTTCCAAATTACTTCACAAACATGGCTTGTATGGGAAGGTGACAAGAAGTAAGCCACTGCTGAAAAAAAGCCATATGTCTTGTTGCACAGCATCTGCAAAAAACCAAAACAACTTTTTGGTTTTAATTCTAAGGGCTATGTGCAATGTTCCCTCTAATTTTCTGTAGGCTGTGTGCGCATAAAATATCAGCTGTGCAGCTTTTGAAGGAAGGTTAAATTTTTGTGCGCCACATAACGACACTCGGAGTTATATACTTTAAAATTTGACTACACGTCAGAATACAGTATGTACACCACATTGATTGCACTAGAAAATATTGTAGAACTTGTGAAAACCGTAAATACACAACTTTTAAATTTTAAGACGTCTGTGTTTTCTATCAGAATCAGAACCATAATTTTTGTGCGCTCTGTTGTAAAGTATGTGCGCTCACTCGGCGAGGTGTGTGCGCGCGCACATGCGCACAGCTTAGAGGGAACAGTGGCTATGTGTGGTGTAAACCAAGCACAGCATATCATCCTGCTAACACTATACCTACAGTAAAGCACAGTAGTGGCAGCATTATGTTGTGAAGATGTTTTGCGATAGTGAGGTCAGGGAGGCTGTGAAGATCAAGGGAAAGATGGATGGTGCAGAGTACAGGAAGATGCTAGAGGAAAACATGTTCCGATTTGCCATAGACCTGGGACTAGGGAGAATATGCACCTTTCAGCAGATAATGATCCTAAGCACAAAGCAAAAGCAACAATGAAGTAATTCAGCAAGGATGTCCTCCAGTGACCTAGTCAAAGTCCATATTTGAATCTAATAGAAAATTTATAGCAAGACGTGAAAGACTGCACATGACAGATTATCCCCAGCCAACCTGAAAGAACCCGAGTTATTCTGCCAAGAAGAACGAGCAAAAACTACTCCATCCCACTGTGCAAAGTTGGTAGACACTTTTCCTAAAAAACTCACTGAATCAAGGAGTGTAAAGACTTATGTAATCAAGACTTAGTTTCTTATTCCTAATTACATTTTGAATATTTCAATAATTATTGAGCAGCAGTGGTCATTCGGTAAGTATCCTTAGTTGTGTACGGCTTGCATAAGTATCTAGTATCTGTTTGTTCTGGAGTCTGCTCTGATACAGAAATGCTGGTGCTGGTGAGAGGTAAGCTGCACTGGAACCTTATATCGTGGCATCATAATTTTTTTTTATGCTGAACGGGTAGATTATGTAGTGTACTTCAGTCAAACTCACTCCTATTTTAATGCATTTTAAGTGGGGGGTTTTTTTTTAGATAACTGAAAAATGTAGAAAGGTGTGAAGAGTTAAGGCATCATAAAATGTCAGGACAGAGGCACGTCAGTAATTCGGATTCCTATGACTCTGAACATGAAAATAAAGATTTTAGGATCTAGTCAGCACTACCAAGTGCTCCAGGACTCTGGCTGGTAGAGGGAATGAAGACACAGGAAGAATGGACCCGTTATTATATGGGAGATGTGCTGCATCCAAAAGCCTGCTATAGAGAAAGAAAAAAAAAAGATGAAATTAGGCCTTACCTGCTAATTCTTTCCTTGAGTCCCTCCAATCCAGTCAAGATTCATGAGTTTATGTTGTTCTACCAGAAGATTGAGACTGAGAATCACTAATTTGATGATGCCACGATATAAGGTTCCAGTGCAGCTTACCTCTCACCAGCACCAGCATCAGCATTTCTGTATCAGAGCAGACTCCAGAACAAACAGATACTAGATACTTATGCAAGCCGTACACAACTAAGGATACTTACCGAATGACCACTGCTGCTCAGAAACTAGCCCAGAAAAAGTAGCTATAAACACTGCCCCTAGTTGCCAATGCTAAACTATGGACAGAACAACCCAGCAGCACAGCATTGTGTCCTGTCAATCGAATCTGAAGTTCAAGCCAGAACATCAAAATTGTGACCCGACCCCGCAGCCTGTGTGTCCCTTACTCCCCTAAGACCAGGCATGAACCAGGAACATGTAGGACAGGTCCTGAACTGGAGGGACTCAAGAAAATTAGAAGGTAAGGCCTCATTTCACATCCTCAATATTCCTCCAGTCCAGTCCAGACACGTGAGATGTACGTGACTCACCCTCTTCCCCAAGGGAACACGCCTTTCTAGCCCTCCTCCAAGATCTCTCTCTTACCCAGCATGTCTCTTTTCCTACCCACTCTGCTGGACACACCCTTGATCTCCTCATCACCCCAGCAACGTCCCAGCTACTTTTTTCCGATCTAGCTGCTCTCCCCCTCCCTTGGACTGACCATGTCTGTCTCACTGTTTCCTGCTCCCATCCACTCCCTCCCCACCCCCCTCCCCCCCTTCATGTCCCTCGCCCCCCCGACTATCTAGGCTAATCACTCCTGATACAGTCCACAGTTTTCCCCCTGCCCCCACCTTTCTTCCTCCAGACTTCGCCTCTTTATCTCCCAATGCCCAAGCATCCTCATGGTTTTCTTCCCTTTCATCCGCCTTTGACTCCATTGCCCCCCTTCGCCCCCACCCTGCAAAGCGTCGTATCTCCCAACCTTGGTTTCATCCTGGTCTCCGTCTCCTCCGTTCTCAACTCCGTAGAGCTGAACGCCAATGGCGCAAAACTCCATCCCCAACTACCCTGTCTTCTTTCAAAGCTCATCATGCCTTCTACCGTTCCCAGACTCTCCTTGCAAAACGCACTTTTATCTCGGATGCCATCACCAATGCCCCAAACCAGACTCGCCACCTCTATTCTACACTCCGATCTCTCACCTCCCTCCGTCCCAATTCTTCTTCGATACCCACTCATCCTACTCCAGATCCTCCTCTGTTAGCTTCTACTTTTAGTGCAAAAGTCGCTTCTCTAAGAGCGTCCCTGCCGGTCTGTCCGTCACCTATTTCCTCTCCGCCCCCCATAGCTTCCCCCCCTCCACTGTCCCACCTCTCTCACACCTGGTCATCATTTGCGCTAACCTCATCTGCTGAAATTCACAAACTCATCTCCACCTCCAACAAGACTTTCTGCCCCCTTGATCCCATCCCATCTTCATGGTTGCTTACACCCTCTCTTGCCGTCCTTCCCTATATCCTTTCCATATTAAACAATAGTCTCTCCACAGGAACTTTCCCCCAACCCTGGAAACATTCTCTAATCCGTCCTATCCTCAAAAAATCCTCCCTTGACCCGCATGATCCAACTCATTACCGCCCTGTCTCTCACCTTCCATTCCTTTCTAAGCTTCTCGAAAAGATCGTCTTCACGCAACTCTCTCACCATCTCAATTCCACCAACTATCTTCACCCCCGTCAATCAGGTTTCCGTCCAGGGCACAGTGTCGAAACCACCCTCCTTGCTTTCACTAATTCCCTGCATGTGGCACATGATCGTGGGGACATTTCGGTGGCGGTAGCACTTGATCTCTCTGCGGCCTTTGATCTAGTCGACCACTCCCTCCTTCTAACCCGTCTCCGTGAAGCTGGCCTTTACGGAAATGTCTATAGGTGGTTTCACTCCTTTCTCTATGCCCGATCGGCCTCAGTCCTTCCTGCCTCCTCCTCCATGCCACCGTCCGCCCCCTTTCCCTTACCTTGTGGGGTTCCCCAGGGTTCTGTCTTGGCCCCTCTTCTGTTTAATCTGTTCCTGGTACCCCTCACACTAGTCATCCAGCAATTCGGGATATCTGCTTTCTACTACGCGGATGATATTTTTCTTCTGCACCACACATCCCCTTCCCACCCCGACCTCACTCCTCTAAACAACTGCCTCACAGCCGTCACTCACTGGTTGACCCAGAACTGTCTCCACCTTAACCTGACTAAGACCACCGCTATCTGGTTCCCTCACGGTCACCCTTCCCCCCCTCTAGCCCCGTCCCTTTCCAACACCCCTATATCCTTGGTCACCTCCTTTCGTTATCTCGGTGTTCTCTTTGACTCAGACCTCACTTTCCACGCTCATATTTCCCATATCACTAAAACCTCTTTCTATTTTCTACGTCAAATTCGCGCCATTCGTCCTTTCCTCTCCATTTCCGCTCTTTCCACACTACTTCTCTCCCTAGTTATGTCCCGGGTCGACTTTTCTAACTCTATCCTCACCAGCTTGTCTTCCTCCCAACTTCATCGCCTTCAGAGAATCCAAAACACCGCAGCTCGCCTTCTCACGCACACGTCCCCCTATCACCACATAACCCCTCTTCTCATCCATCTACACTGGTTACCCGTTTCCTTTCGTTCCCAGTACAAACTACTCACTTTAGTTCACAAGGCCCTTCACACCAGTACCCCACAATATCTAGCTGACCTCATTCATTTTCACATTCCCAGGCACACCCCCCGCTCATTCCATCTGAACCGTCTCACCCTTCCCTTCCCCTGCCGCTGCCCGTCTCCAATCCACTCGCTCTTCAGCTTTTTTCTTTATAGGCCCCGCACTATGGAATTCCCTTCCCACTTCCCTCCGTTTAGAACCCTGTCATGCAGCATTCAAACAGCAGCTAAAAACCCACCTTTTTTCCCTGGCCTTTAACCTCCCTACCTCCTCTCCCTCCTTATAACTCTATTCCGCCTCCCCTACTGCTTCTTACCCCACTTTGCTTTTAAATTGTAAATTTCTTTTCCTTTCCGGCTTCGTGCCTTTTATTGGTTTTTATTTATTGTACACCGCTTTGATTTTACTGAAGGGCGGTCAATCAAGTTTTAATAAACATAAACATACCCAAAGCAGTACCTCAAGAAGAACAGACAAGCCCAGCTGACTGCATTTGCAATCCTCCGCACCCCAGCAGATTGATGCCCTGAAGATGCAGAATAAATAGGGAATGCCACTGCTACACTTCAGAGATACCGATGAAGAGCCCCAAGGCAGATTCTGCCTACCACAAAACCTGATCTCTGGAGGGCAAAAAGGGACCCGAGTCATGCTGGAATCAACCAGCTCCTTCCACCAACGGCAAAACATGCCTTGGAAACTTAGTCAAAATGAGGCAAGCCCCCAAGGGCAAATACCTTACTTACACAGTCAACTAAAAGAAACGCCATCTTCCCTCTCCATCCCTTGCTCACTTACAGTCCCACCTGACAATCAGCTGCCTTCTTCCTCAGTCCCACCCTGTGAAATTCTCTTCTGATGACTCTCCGCTTGGAACAGAACTATTCCAAATTCAAGTCACTCCTCAAAATACACCTGTTCTCCACTGCCTTCGACCACCCAACACCTACTATCTGACCTGAGTTATCTATGTTGTCTGTCTCTTCGTCTTGTCTGAATGATTGGGCTCTCCTTCTTTCCTGTCACACATTGTAGTTATTTCTTCCTTTTCTGGCCCCTGGCCTTACTTTTATTCTTTTTGAATTATACACCACCTTGATGTAATGAAGGAGCGGTATATCAAATGCAAATAAACAAACTCTTACACAACTGCCACCTGATCCTTGACATCTTACACCTAGAAACAAATTTTCTCCATTGCAAAATTCTACAGAAACCTTATCACAAGCAGAACAAAACATCTATAAACCACTAGCCAAGCAACTCCAGATGTCCTGATTGAGAACCAGAAAAAAAGGCCAGAAAGTGCTAATGTCCAAAAATGCCCAAGATGTGTAGCACATCTGGAAGAGAGAGGCAACATCAAACTGCTTTCCAGACTCGCAGCACCATGGGAAGCGAGGCAAGAGTTACTTCCTGTATCCTTCCTCTAAAGTAGAATAGCGCTGCCACCTACACTGAAAGTCATGCTGATGCCTCTCAAAGCTCTGCTGGTCCAACCATCGTCTGAATGTCAGGGCAAAACATAAGGATCCAGAAATCTGCTTCTTTGCCATGACAGACAAAGGCCGTCCTACTTGAAGTAGGCCAGAAAGCAAAACATTCACACTCTAAGAGATCAGTCAGGTCTTGAGCAAGTAGACTTTCCTTTCTTGAGCCCAGCCCCCTGCAGGGCCAAACCATAAAGGGAGCCAGGAGGCACCTGATTCAACTTTGTTGCCCAGAGCGGCGTGGGATATTGGAGTGGAGTCCTGCTTCATACTGCACTTACCGGAAGGGTCACAGCTCCTCCATCTTTTTGTTGCAGGATAAAGCCGGTCGTGTTCCGCGGGAGTGCCTTAAGGAGAATGAACTAAGGGCCAGGTCTGGCTCCTTGTGAGCCCCTCAGGAGCACTGAGTGACACCTGTGGAGGATAGTCTGGATCGATGGGAAAGCAGAAGATCAGAGGTTAGTTACCAGCTGTGGGGAAAACAGTGCAAGGACTGATGGATTTACACGTGGTGAGTGCCCTCCCACCTGTTGAGAAAGCGCTTCTGCCTATCAGAACGGACTCCTCTACGGATGTCTCCTTGAGCTTTGGGATTTCGTACCCTTCCCCCTCAACCTATTAAAAAAAACCCAGGCGTTTTCTGTGTCAGAGGCCCGTGTTGGGAAGGCGGCTATTCCTGCAGCCTCTACCCCTCTAGATCCTGTAGCAGACATTCAACACCCAAACGTTTTGAACTCTGTGGCTCCCTTCCCAACGCCGGTTATTATGCTGGCAGGTTCTGTGGATGTGGGCTGCTCCATAGGTGCTGTTTCCTCTAATGTTTCCTTAAAGGATGTTTGGCTAGCTGTAGGGAGGATGGAGGGGATACTTAAGGGCAACTTAGTAGTTTGAGAAAAATTACAGCGCACTATGTTTGGAAGATCAGGCAGCACAGCTCTCTGGCCTGGAGGGTAGGATTTCTAGGCTTGAGAGTAGTGTTAGCGGAGTGTAGAATTTGGGGAATTCATTTGTTAAGGATTGTTTGATGCTTAATAAAAGAATGGAATATCTTGAAAATGTTACTAGAATTAAAAACTTAAGGTTTCTAAATTTTCCAGTAGTTCGTCTGTTATCTACACTGGAGCTTTTTCAGATTTTGAAGACATGATGGTTTCTTCTATTTACTATTTGCCTCGGGCTATTTTTCTTAGCCACCCTGAGGATATGGATGAGCTGGTTAATACTGATAATCTTGAGTTGACTCAATTTCTTGAGTCTTCTCTGGATAATGTGAGAAAAAGAGAGACGATGGTTGTTACCTTTAGGTCAGAAATCATGAAGGGTGCTATCATGAAGCTATTTTTTTCTAAAAAAAGATGTTCCCTTTTGTGGACATCCTATTAATACATTTCCTGATGTAGCTAATAACCACAGAACCAGGGAGCTCAACCTCCCCAATTAAGCTGAGGGGTAAGGGTGGTATTCCAGGACTGGGCCTGGTGGTCAGTTGGGAGCGAGTAGAAATCTGGAGGGACATCCCTCCCCCACCTGTCTCCCCCCCTCCGTGATAGTATTGCCTGTATGTTGTTGTTACTTGGCTTTGTTCCCTTTGATGCACTATTTACGGCCTTTTGCTTTTCTCTTTCTGTCCTGTTCTTCATATAATGGCGTTCCTTTCCTGTTTCTGCTTCCGCAGCGTGTATTTTATTTACTATTGTACACCGCTCTGATGCCACCGGTAAAGAGCGGTATATTAAATCCGCAAATAAAGATAAAGATAAAGCTGCCACATCCCTGGGGCACTAAGAATCCCTAGGGCAATAGAAGCCCTAACTCCAGGCTACTGGGGAGTGCCAAAAAGACCTCCTCAGCACACACACAGCCAGCAGAGCAATCAGCCAAACCCTGACTGCTGGTTAACTAATTTTTTCTCCTCCTGCCCTTTTAAAACAGTCCAAGAGTGGCCTCCAACCAGTGACCTATGGGTTATAAGGCATATCCTGTAGGCAGAACCATTAAGGCTCCATCTGCACCTATAAACATCCTCCACATGCCATGCGGAATTGTAGCTCGCTGCACTGTGTCAGGTGCCTGCAGCATTCTTATTGTATTTCACTGTAAAACAGCCTTACGAATAACCTCCACAGAAGGCCTAAATAAACTGAAAAATGGAACCAGCGAAACTCCGGAGAGCAGTATAGGGACGTCACTCATCTTAGAGAGCCTGGGGGAAAACCAGAAGAGGCAACAGCACCTAGGCACTTCCAACTTGCAACACAACCAGGACTCAAAGTCCCATTACTACAGCGCTCTAAATTTCCTCTGAAAAAGTGGGTCTTCTAACCAGATAACAGTACAACCACTACAATCCCTCTACAATAAATGACGGGGGTGAGCCCAGCCTCCTGTCCCCTCATCCGAATATCAGCGACATTGCTGACAACACAATATGGGTAATGCACCCATTGAAGAAGCAATATGCCTCCTTAAGATAGATAATGCAGACAAAGCACAGTGCTGGCCACAGACTACCCTGTGCAATCCTAGCTGCCACTTTAAATATTATGGCACCTTATCTGCCACCTCCACATATCGCCAGCATATGGCAATTGCAGAACCAACAGCACAGATCAGAAATTAAGAGTGATTTTTTCCCTTAACCTCTAAAATATAACATTCTGGCCTGCACCTGGAACCATTCTTTAGGAAATATGCAGAACATTCGTATCCACCAACACTAGTTTCTGGCCATCTAATCTAAGGCTCATCAGCAAGAGGTCCTGAGAAACTCTTGATGCCTGATCAGAATCCTCATCTATGCTACTTTCCTTGCCAGAAACAGCTAGTGTAGTAGACTCCCACAGCTTAACATCCTAGACATATGTCTCAATTCTGATACAATGCTTCCAAAATAGCATCCAGCTGAACCTCTTGGAGCAACACAACCTTCCTGAAGGCCAATTAACCCTGTGGATTTTATTACTAACCAAGGCAGTGTTTGAAACATCCCCACAGTAATATTTATACACTGCACACTACAGTTCCTGTATTGTGCCTTCTAGCTGCCAAAACCACACGTGAAAGGCTTTTTTGGGACTAGATTTCAAAAGGTTAAAACCTACTTCTTCAGGTCAAGACTAATATACCTACAAACATTTATACCATTTTTTTCAAATGCTTGCAGAGAGCCCCTCTCCAGTGATGGAGAGGAGGAGGAATGGAAGAATCCATGCTGTTAGACTGCCATGATCCATGGTCCCCCTTCAGCCCCCTCCCCAAAGTTGGGGAGGAGGGAGGAGGAAGGTGGAAGACCTCAATCAAAGTACTCCAGCCCCACTCCCTGAGAAATTGTGGGAGGGTAGGAGGGTGAGGGAGGTAGAGGGACCCGGTACCAACAGGTATATGCACCCCAGGCTGCATCTACCCAGTATGCTCCAAACCCATTCCCCCAGAAACTCTGGAGGGAGAGCAGAGGGGTGAGGGGGAGGGAGGAACCTGGTACCTATGGATTTCCACACCCCACGACTCCAAACATGGCCTCTGTTAGCCTGCTTCAAACCGACATATAATCCCTATCTTTCTAATCCATTCCAGAATGCACAGATTTACCCAACTTCCATCTTCTGGATACTGAGAAAATCTGGTGAGAGAGTTAGACCACACAGGACCCTTATACCGTGACATCATCAAACCAGTGTTCCAAGGGAGGAAGGAAGTGATGTCATACCACCAGATGGGCAGGTAAGCATGGAGCTCTGCAGCGAGACTCACTAAAAGTTTGAGAAAAAGCCCCAAAATAGTTGGTACATTCACCCAAACTACTACACAGGAGCACCAAAAAAGGTGTGTGCTCATTTGGTATGTCACCCGCCGCAAGACTACTGAGCTGAAGGAGTTTGAATTCCAGGCTGGCTGCAGGGATAGCTGTGAGGCATACAAGATGGCGCCAAAGGTGATCAATGACAAGGTCTCTAGGGACTCGATGGGAATGGAGGCACAGAGCAGAAATGCATGGCAGGGCCCACTTATGAAAGAAGAATTGAGAGGTTGTTTTTTGCACATAAAGAAGAAGTTGGCGGATGTAAAAGCAGAGATCAGTGGCTTGGTGAGAGCATTCTGGGCCGAGGTTGCTGAGCTTGGCCTCAGGGTGGAGGACTGCGATGAGAGGGTTGACAGTACCTAGGAGGAGGTCAACAGGCTAAGGTGGCATGTGCATGAGCTTGAATATGAAAAAGCAAATAAATCTCAGGATGGAAGGTCTTGAGAATTGAACAGGGTGCAATAATCTGTGAATAAGAGAGGTCCCAGAAAAGCCAGAATTCAGAGACGTAAAGAAAGTTGCATTAGAGATTTGCCGGATGCTCCTGCTGAGAGATTGGGGGAACTCATGGAGTTGGATAACAAAATTGAATGGGCACATCAGGCGCTTGGCCCCCCACCCAAACACAAAGGCCCCAAGACATTATTCTCTGTTTGTATGAATAAGCTCTGAAGGAGCTTACTGCACAGATGACGCAGTTAATAAAGTTGACTGGAATGGATGCCAAGTAGTAGTTTATGGAGACTTAGTGGCAGCCACTATGCAGGGAAGGGAATTTTGCCTAGTAACACTAAGGCTGCAGCAAGGATAGATAAGATATTGTTGGCTATTTCCGGCAGACATAGCCTTCACGGTGAATGGCATCAACCGTAGGGCGAACACCCCGATGGAGGTGGTGCAAGAGCTGCATGAGCTTTGAAGCCATGGTATAAACATGTCTGCAGAAGAGTGAGGGAGCTCCCAGTAAGCGAGGGAAATATCAGATGGTAACCTCTGCACTGGAAAAGAAGAAAACTGCTGCAGAAGAAGAGTGGTACAACTTGAGACTCTGAGGATACCAAGTTATTTATGTTGGGGTATGTTGAAGAGGCTGGAAACTGAAAGGACTAAGGACTTTCTGGACTTATGTAACAGTTATTTCTACTTTTGCTCCACTGAGGGCATATGTGTCATTGCTCAAGTGTCAAAGGGAGTGTATTTTTATGTGCTGAAAGGCATGGGGTGCGTGATGAGCGAGTATGGGTAAAGGGGGGTGGCTGCAGGAAAGGTTATGAAGACTGGATATCACTGGGAGGTAGAGGGGGAATTTGAGTGTGGGGGTGCTAGACGGGAGTGGGTGTGAGTAGTAGTCTGTGAGGCACGGCATACTTGAAGTAGTTGTGGAAGAGTGAATGAGTGAAAAGTGAACGTGTAGAACGTGTAGGTAGTGTGTGTGTGTGTGTGTGTGTGTGGAAGAGAGGGGCTGAGGCAGAAAGCCAAGCTTGGAGGGGTGGGCTCTGGTGGGGGCATTTCTACTCGATGAGGGGGAAGGCTGTCCCAGTCAGCCTGGCAGTTGGAGGGGGGGAGGGTAATAGGGGTGTAGGGAGGGCAGTTTAATGTGGAAGGAGGGAGTGCGATGGGGTGCTGATGTGTTTATCCTGGAAACTCACTTAAGAAGGGATCTTTACAGGACCTCAGTCCCGCCATTAAACATACTTTCTGTTAAACATATTATACTTCCATGTACCACATCATTTAAGCATAACCATGTAATAATATAAGTTAAATACTAAAACTTACTAGTCAATGTCTTACCCCCTCTGTTAACTGTTTTTGTTCCATGTTTCTTATTCCTTGTTCATTGTAAACGTTAAAATTTGTTACATGTAAACTATATTGGTCTTAGGAAATGCGGTATATAAAAAATAAAAGGTTCTACATTTTCCTTTGTACATTCTTTTCTGTAACAAGTGTACATCTTGCAGATAAATTTTTGAAATTGCATAAATAAAAAGTAAAGATAAATAAATAAATAAAAAGCTAAATAAATAAAACTAGTGCAACCCCAAAAAGGTTTCCACATGTTTTTTGGCTGCCAATATAAGAGATCATAAAAGCGAAGGGGTGGGTATTTTGATTTCAAAAGAAAATAAACTGGATGTAAAGAAAGTTAAATGGGATAAAGGTGTGAGACTTATTTTGTTGCATGTTGTGTTAGAGGTTCTGGTGGTCCTGGCCAGGGCGGTTAAGCAAATGAAATTAAACATCTATGCCCCAAATATCAATCAGGGGGATTGGTATTTGATACGATTTTAGTGGGAGGTGACTAACTTAACTCAAGGCCCCAGTTTGGATAATTCTGGAGGGATGACTATGGGGAGGGAGGGGGGAGGACACACAGGAAAAAATGACCGTCATGTTTGATGTTTTAAGTCTGGTTGACACATGGAGGCTACGGGAAGGCAATAAACGTGAATACACATTTTATTTGCACACCCATAAAAACTATAGTCTGATTGATATGTTTTGGCTGGCCAGCATGTGGGCAGAGCGTGTTCTACAGGCGGATATTAGTTCAATAACTTGGTCAGACCATGTTCCAATAGGGGTAAAGTTAAGATAGGGGCTGAAGGAACCCGGCTTACATTTTTGGATGTTCAATAAGTCTCTGTTGGACAATGACGCAGTAGTAAAGAAACTTGAAAAAGCACTAGCAGACTATCACCACATAAACAACACAGGTGCAATGGGGGAAGGGATTATGCAGGATGGCCTGAAGGCAGCTCTGAAGGAGATGCTGATCTCAGAGGCTACATATTCCTTAAGATGGAGAGTCAACGAGCAGAGAAAGAAATATGGGAGGAATTGAAACAGTCGGAGGGGCTAAACTCGCAGGAAGGGGGAGGGAAACAAACCGTTTCAGGGTAGGATGTCTGATCTCAGGGGGTCAACTAATACAGCTGTTGCTTTTGGACATGGGGTATAGGATGGAGCGTGTAAGATAAACATACTTTGAATGGGGTAATAAGGTCAGCAGATTGTTGGCTACTAAACTGAAAGCCAGGATTAAACAGCAAGTTACAAATATTAGGTATGAACGGGGCATGTTATGATTTAGAGATGAAGATGTGAGGTTTTTCAGCCTATTATTCAAAACTTTATAGTACTGAGGAGATGGTGGGGACTGCTGATATTCAGGAATATTTGGATGCTTGCACCATGACTTGCTTGGAGGCAGAAGATTCCGGTAGGTTGGATGCAGAAATCTCTCTAGATGAGGTTCTAAGAGCGATTGGGGACATGAGGGTGGAACAAGCCCCTGGCTAGATGAATATACAGCTTGATTTTACAAGCAATTGCAGGAGGCTGCAGGAGGTAGGTTGGTCAATGAAGTGACTAGGTGTGGCAGGGTCCCAGAGTCAATGTATACAGCGGGTATTATTATAAATCCAAAACGGGAAAGACTGCACTGTATGTAGTTCTTACCGGCTCATATTATTAATTTGGACACCAAGTTGCTTGCTAAAGTACTGGCCAATAGATAGCTGAGTGTCATCATGAAACTAGTTAAAGAGGATCAATCCAGCTTCATTCTAGGAAGGCAGGTGAGGGATAACATCAGGAAGTTACTGAATTTGATCCAGAAGGCAAGAGAGTCTAGGGAAGACTCCTTATTAGTGGTGGTGGACACTGAAAAAGCATTTGACTGTGTTGAATGGGAATTCATTGTTCAGGTCCTTCGAAGAGTGTGGTTGGGGGGAACGTTCATTGGATGGATTAAGGCTTTGTATGCAGACCAGATGGTATGTATTTGGATGAATGTAGGGTACTCTGGAGAGTTCCTGTTAGGGAGAGGAACTAGGGCAGGGGTATCTAATGGAAGTCTGGTGCCAGAAAGAAGTCTGGGATGGAGGGTAGGAGTTGCATTTAAGTCCCAAAAAGATGCTGGAGTACAGTCTGGTCAAAGACAGCATCCCAACGGGAGTCCCTGTCTAGGCAGTAGTGGGCAGTAAAGGTATGAATGGAGGACCAGGTGGCTGCACGACAGATCTCATCAATGGAGAAGGAATGGAGGTCGTCAGCTGAGGTTGCCATCGCTCGAACATTGTGAGAGACGACATGACCCTTGAGGAAGAGTCCCACCTGCACATAGGCAAAGGAAATGCAGTCCACTGTCCACTTGGATAGGGTACACTTTAACAATGGAGTCCAAGGTGACTTGGAAAAAAGGAAATGAATAGTTGTGAGGATTTCGTGTGAGCCTTGGTTCTCTCCAAGTAATAAGCCAGCGCTCGTTTACAGTCTAGGGTGTATGACACTGCTTTCGGCCTGAGAAGCATGTGATCTCAGGAAGAAGACCGGTAAGATTACTGACTGGTTCAGGTGGAAGGCTGAAACCACTTTTGGAAGGAAGCATGGATGGGTAGGGAGGACCACATTGTCATGATGGAACCGTGTACGTAGGATCTGCCACTAAAGCTTGCAGTTCGCTGATGCAGCAAGCTGATGACAAAGCGATGAGGGAGAGTACCTTCCAAGTGAGAAACTTGAATGAAGAGGTGGCTAAAGGCTCGAAGAGAGGCTTTAGAAGTTGTGCTAGAACCATATTGAGGTCCCAGGCTACCGGTGCTGGTTTGATAGGTGCTTGGAGAGGAGACCATCCGCAAGAAATGTTGCACCAAGGGGTGCGACAAAATAGGTTGCATGTCCAGAAGCTTGTGATGTCCAGATGACTTAGTCTTGAGACCTGCCGAGGACAAATGGAGGAAATATAGAAGAAATTCCACCGCGAAGGTAAAGGGGTCAGTTTGCTTTGAGGAACACCAGAGTGTGAACCTCCACCATTTGAATGTATATGAACATTTGGTGGACGGTTTGCATGATGCAAGTAGGATATCCTTGATCTGTTGTGGGAGGTCAAGGTCAGCAAGGACTACGCTTTCAGGAGCCAGGCTGTGAGGCAGAGGCCATGTGGATTGGCATGGAGAAACGTCCCGTAATCCTGAGAAAGGAGGTTTGGCACGTGTCCCAGACTGAGAGGTTGAGTCTGCGCTAGTCAAAGGAGCAGAGGAAACCACGGCTAACGGGACCAAAAAGGGGCTATGAGAATCATGGAGCCCTTGTCGGCTTGTAGTTTGAACAGAGTCTTGGGTATCAAGGGGATGGGCGGGAATGCATAGAGCAGACCTTGTCCCCAGTGGAGAAGGAAAGCATCAGTCATCTGTCTGTGCAGGGAGGGAAGTTGTGCAATTCTCCTGGGTGGCAAACAGATCTATGAGTGGAGTCTCCCACACTTGGAAGATCCAAGATGCCATTTCACAATTGAGGGTCCTCTCGTGTGGATGTAAGATACGGCTGAGTCTGTCCGCAAAGAGACTGAGTTCGCTTGGGAGATACACTGCTCTGAGGTGAATGCAATGTGCAATTGAGAAGAACCAGAGGTGAAGCACTTCCGGCAGAGGAGATGGGATCCTGTTCCTCCCTGCTTATTCATATAGAACCATGGCTACCTGGTTGTCTATTTTGACTAAGACCTATTGGACCGAGAGTTGGGGTTGAAAATCTCTAAGGGTGTTTGTAAGTGCACGTAGTTCTAGGAGGTTTTATCTTTAACAGAGATTCCAGGTGTGGCCTCTGTCCCTGTGTGGTTAGTTTGTTTAGATGTGCTCCGAACTTGGAGGCACCCGTTGTCAGGGTGCATTGAGGTGGTGGCATCTGAAAAGGTGACTCCTCGAGTAGGTTTTGAGGGGGAGCACTACCACTGAAGGGAACTGAGAAGTGGAGGTGTGATGCACATTTTGTCTGAGCCATGCCCGGTTGCCTATGTCCATTGAGATGAAAGAGTCCATTGGGCATGTCGCATGTGCAGGCGGGCATAGGGGACTATATGGACTGTGGAGGCCATGTGTCCCAAAAGGCATAGCATCTCTTAAGCTGTTACGCAAGTGAGACTTATCTTGTGGATCAGCCAATGAGCCGGGTACAGCGAACTAGGGGGAGGAAAGCTCTGGCCTGTTGTGTCCACACGTGCTATGATGAACTTGAGCTGCTTGGTTGGGGCCAAGTGCGACTTGGGAAAGATTAAGACTAATCCCAGATGTTGGAGCATCGTGATAATGCGATGAAGGGAGGGCTTTACCTCTTATGGGGATTCTCCCCTGATTAACCAATTATCTAAGTAAGGGAAGACTAAGACTCCCAAAGTGAAGGTAGGCTGCAACCACTGCCATGCACTTTGTGAATACTCGGGGTGCAGAGGCTAAGCCAAAGGGAAGCACCAGATGTTGGTAACAATGTTCCCTCTAATTTTCTGTAGGCTGTGTGCGCATAAAATATCAGCTGTGCAGCTTTTGAAGGAAGGTTAAATTTTTGTGCGCCACATAACGACACTCGGAGTTATATACTTAAAATTTGACTACACGTCAGAATACAGTATATACACCACATTGATTGCACTAGAAAATATTGTAAAACTTGTGAAAACCGTAAATACACAACAACTTTTAAATTTTAAGACGACTGTGTTTTCTATTAGAATCAGAACCGTAATTTTTGTGCGCTCTGTTGTAAAGTATGTGCGCTCGCTCGGCGAGGTGTGTGCGCGCGCACACGCGCACAGCTTAGAGGGAACAGTGGTTGGTAATAGTTCTGCTGAAACCGAAAACGCAGATACTGTCTGTGCTGAGGGTGGATCAGTAAATGCGTCCAGTCCAGAGTGTGGATAGCATCTTCTTGTTTAATAAATTAATTCCTTCCTCTGCTATCCACGCTCTGGACTGGTTCTTTTTGTTTCATGTGGATTCGTGCTTTCATGTTGGACTGCCTCCTTGAAGTCTAGAGAACACAGCCAGTCGTTCCTCTGAAGGTATGGCAGGAGTGTACCAACGGAAATCATTTTGATTTTTTCTTAAACAAGGAATTTGTTTAGATCCCTTAGATCTAAGATGGGCCTGAACCCTCCTGTTTTCTTGGGGATAAGAAAATAAGGAGAGAAGCACATGCCCTCTTGGGGCAAAGGAACTTTTTATGGCTCTCTGAGCTAACAGGGTGGACACATCTTCTGATAGGAGATTTATCTGTAGGTGGCTTCTGGGATAATCTCCTATGAAGGTAGTGGGGGGTATGCTCTTGAAATGAAGCAGACAGCCCCTTTAGACAATGTTGGAGTCCACTGCTCTGATGTTATGAGGTGCTACCTGTGGGCATAGAACAGAGCCTGCCTGCTATGTCTAGGGTTTGGGGCCCTGCAGAGGTAGAATGGCTATGCTTTCCAGGAAGGAGTCAAAAACCAGGTGCTGGTTGTCGCTGTGCAGCTGGATGGGGTTTAGGAGCCTTAGGCTTCTTGAGTTGGAGAGGGCCCTGCTGGTGCTGCTGTTGCTGCTGAGGCGGGTAAACAGCTGCAGGTGGATTAGAATGATAATCTCTCTTCTTCTTTGGATAGAAAGATTTCTTTGGATTAGTCCTCCTCTTAGAGGAGTCCACTGTCTTTCTTGAAGGGAGCTTGAGGGTGAGATCATCTGTCTCAATCTTTACAGCCTTTTCCTTCCAACCCTTTCCGAAGAGGTTTTCTCCAGAACAGGGAATAATTAGCCAATTTGTCTTGGTCCCACTGTTCAAGATCTGGTAACTGGAGCCAGGCCATCCTACGAGCACCTAAAACTCTGCTGGATGACTCAAAGGCATCGAAAGATGCTCTAATAAGAAATTTGGATTATTTTGATTCCACCTGATTAGGGCTTGGAATACATTTCGTTTGTCATCAGGAAGGAGAGGAGCAAAATGTCTCCAGATCATTAGATACATCCTTCAGGAACATGCCCATGTAGAGTATGTAGGAGGTAATTCTACAGGTGAGCATGCATGCTTAAAAGCATAGACAGTCAAAGGCATCGAGAGTTCTGGAGTCCTTGCCCGGAAGCATGGAAGAGAGATTCTTAGAACTCCTAATGCGGCACATCGCCAATTCCATCACTATGGAATGGTGTGGGAGTTGAGGCTTCTGAAAGCCTGGGTATGGTGGAACTCGGCACATGGTATTGAGTTGTTTGCTGATAGGCAGAACTGTTACAAGAGTCTCCCACATACGAAGCATCAAATCTTGTATCAGTAAAGTGGCAACTTCTTTACGTGTCGAGGGATACTGGAGGATTTCCAATTCCTCTGCCCTTGGTTCCATCTCAGATGCCACGGTGATCTGTAGGCCTGCTGCCATATCTCTAATGAAGTCTTGGAAAGACACATCCTCTGGTGGGGATTGACGCCACTCATGAGGAGGGGATGGATCTGAAGAAATGTCCCAGCTTTCTCGGGAATCCTCTGATGCATCATTGGAATTGGAGGAAGCAGAGTCAGAGACTGACAGAAAAATCAAAGTACTTAATCTCGTGCTTGATCTCGATACTTCCCCGATGTTGATGAAAGATGTTGGGACCGATGATCAGTCAGTGCAGCATCGGGATCCTGCTGGGTACCGATGATGTCCAGGGGTTCCAAAGGGGTATCCCCCGATCCAGATTTGAGTGCTGGCAATGGCCCCGGAACTGGCAGTTGCTGACAGGGTGCCGTCACTTGCACTGCTGGAGCTGTCGATACCATGAGTACTGAGGCTGCCACTCCTCTCAATAGCCAGTATGCACTGGTCAAGGGAGCTGACCAATGCCTGGGTGGAATCCTATAAGGGGCTCTGAGCCACCATCCCAGAGCATGGAACCAGAAGCTCTCCAGAGGTTGATGCCTTGGGAGCGTCCTGGAGCCCCTCTTGTGCTTTGGAGGACAGGGCTTCCCGCCGGGGCTGTTTGGCAGGCCTGTCAGCATTGGATGCACCCTTTGGTGAGTCTCGATGCTGATGAAGGGGCTTATCTCTGGAATCGGTATCGCTCCTCGATGCCAATAACTTAGACTTAGTTTTGTGTTTGGACTTTGAGGAGACCTGAGAACCATGAGAGGAGGCCTATGTCCCTGATGATGTGGAAGCCACTGAAATAGAGTCCAGGGCGAACAGAGAACCACACTGTCTGGCCCTGTTCTTTGTGTCAACAAATGACAAAAAGAGGCCTAAAGGACAATTATTTGGAACATGGTCAGGGCCCAAACATTTTAAGCACCAGTCATATTTATCCATGACTGAATAGTACCAGAACATTTGGTTCATTTTTTGAAACCGCTGGTGTTTTTCCATCGTGGTGAAGAAAAGCAGGCCAAGGCCTAGCTTGTGGGTGGAAACCACCAAAATTGAAAGAAAAATATAAAAGAAATAATCTTTTGAAAAGAAAGAAAAAAAAAAGAATCGGGGCCTGTATCTGTGAAGGCACCGGCACTGACGGAAAGGCAGAGCACAGAATTTAGCTAAAAAAATAGTGCTTTTCTGCGGGGACAGGAAGCAACCTGCTGGCTCTGCGGAAAACAAAGAACTGAGGAGAGGAGTTGGGAAGGTAGATGCACAGGCATAGTGGATTGCTCCCAAAGGCTTTCCAATTGGATGCTGGGGAGCGTTCCCGCACAGACTCAATTGGTAGCGACATCACCCATATGCGAAGACAGCTTTCCTGCTTGTTCCTGGAGATGAAATGGGAATGGACGTTTGTGGGTACCAGCAAATTATCCATGGCAGCAGTGATTGTTGAACATGGATATAAATTGCTGTACCGTATGTATATGGACCTGGTAAGGCTTCACTGGATGTGTCTAGCAGGAAATGGAGGATGCTGGAGAGGCTGTAGTCACAAAGGAAGTTTTTTCCATATGTGGTGGGTATGTCCAGTTATTGTCCTATTTTGGCAAAGTGTGGCACTTCTGGTTGAAGAAATGGTGGGGGTGAATGTTGAGCTGGACCTGGAGGCCTTCTTATTAAATCTGACTGCTATGGGGGTGGGAAGAGAGGGGAGATTAACTGCTCGCATATAGAGTAGTTACTCACCTGTAACAGGTGTTCTTCAGGAGCAGCAGGAATCAGTCCTCACATATGGGTGATGTTGGCGCCGACGGAGCCCCCGTGCGGAGCATTTCCCCAGCTTTCAAAGAAAGCCTTTGGGAATGCAGCGCGCCTGTGCGGTCCCCTTCCCGCCCAAGGGTGCCATCTTGCTCAGTCTGATGACATAGCTAGAAGACAGCAAAAATCAAAATAAAGTATATGACTGCAACTCCAGGGGGAGAGGGAGGGACGTGAGGACTGATTCCTGCTGCTCCTGGAGTACACCTGTTACAAGTGAGTAACTACTCTTTCTCCAGGACCAAGCAGGAAGTCAGTCCTCACATATGGGACTCCCCAGCTCTAGGCTACCGGGAAACCAAAGCTGAAAAAATGGCTCCCTCTCAAGAGCCTCAGCATCCGTGATAAGAATATCCTCTGAGAACGCCCCCGTACGGTAGCCCAACACAAGGGCCGGAGGGTAGGAATTGCCTAAACCTCAAAGAGATTATGGAGTACCGCCTGTCCGAAAGCACAGTCCAAGCTCAGGAGACTCAGCAGCCCCCGACTCGGGCCCAGACGGCGTCGGGCCTGACGTTGGCACCCCCGGAGGAGAGTCTATGAGGACCACCACACTTAACGTGACTCGGGGACTCCGGCTCCACACAAGGTAGCTTGGAAGGCCTCTCCGACACCGAGAGCCAGAGGCAGCGGTCAGGGCTATGCGACCTGGCCCTCGAGGAACCAGGAGCCTCCACCGACGGCGCCCTTGTGAGCTTTTTCTTCCTTCGGTGCTCCCGGGAGGGAGGGAGGGAGGGAGATGTCAAGGCCTCTGACGAAGTCTGGGCCCGGCCTGGCCCGGCCGGACGCGGAGTCAGAGAAAATTCTCTCATGTTGATGCTGACGGCTCCGAAGCGCCTTCGATGACATTTTGCCGCATGGGCCACAGGCCAGTGGGTCATGGTCGGGCCCGAGGCATCGGAGGCAGCAGTCATGTGTGTTGGTGAGAGACATAAGTTTCTTACACCGACCACACTTTTTGAACCCGCTGGCAGCCATCGGGGGAAAAAGGGCCCCTGCGAGGTCAAAAGACCAGGCTGCCAGGGAAAACACAAAAAGAGCGCTAACGCTAGTCACGAAGGACAAATACCGAAAATTACAACTCCGGACTTGATACCGGTGTACTGAGCCCAGGCAGGAAGGGGAACCGGCGTCGAACCGGATAAGATAACGCAAAAATCGCAGAAAAAAAAATCAACTTTTCCCGGGTGACACGAACTCACGTCTGTCGGGCTCCGTGGAAAAAGAAAGACTGAGCAAGATGGCACCCTTGGGTGAGAAGGGGACCACGCAGGCATGCTGCATTCCCAAAGCTTTCTTTGAAAGCTGGGGAAATGCTCCGCATGGGGGCTCCATCGGTGCCGACGTCACCCATACGTGAGGACTGACTTCCTGCTTGGTCCTGGAGAAACATTATTGCAGTAAGGATGGAGATTGCGAAGAACTGGAAACGACAGATGCCAGCTATTACTGCTGTGAAGAGTAGATTGGACTGGATCTACCACATGTCCCAAGTGACAGCACAGTTGAAGTTAATGGACACACATTTTCATAAGAAATGGTCAGCCTATGAAGACTGGAGAAAATTGTTGATGGTTCAGGGCATGGGGGGGAGGGGGGTGAATGTGAGGAGCAGTTGAAATGGTTGTACCATTTGTGGGGGGGAGGTGTTTTTTGTGGTAAGAAGGCTATATACTGTGTGTGTGTGGGGGGGGGGGGTTGTGTAATGTTGGCAAAAAGCAAAAAAAAAAAAAAACACAAAAAAGTGGTTCCCAGTCTCCATCTGCTGGTAGGATAGCATAAATCCATGCATCTGGAATGGACTGGAGAGACGATGAGGAAACACTCATTCAATCAAATGGGATGGCCACCCTTTGTATAACAGTTGGCATTTGTAAGAATGAAAGGCCTACAGACTCTCGCTGTTGAAGATGGTGCTTTGAACCTGACCACCTCTGAGGAATCTCTGCACAGACAGAAGATGTTGAAAAGATTAAGACACTCATCATCCCGGAATCCCTTGTTGCAGGCACAGAGCAGTAAGCTGTCATGCCCCAAGACTCCCACTCCAGACATTGCTTCTGACACAGCCATCTAAAGCAGCAAGTCCCATTACATTCTGGACCACTCTGCCTCAATTCAGAGACAAAAGCAGTTTTGATAAGCCCTGAGGAATTTAGTACATGAATAGATTAGAGCCACAGTTTATATATTTAAAAAAGGTGACATTTTGCTTATCATTTTACTTTCCTTGAGTCCTGCTAGATCAGTCCAGACAAGTAGGTTGTGTTCTCCTACCAGCAGATTGGTGGAGATAAAGAATTAATGAAAAGCCCAGGTTTCAATATCACTCCCATGCCACTATTCATCTCTGCCACTAGAGGTCCTTTCAGCATTCGGACCTAAAGCATATGGGAGAAACATGGCAAGCCTCACACAACCTCAATTGTGGGCAACAATAAGCAATCAACAATAGAGAACTATGTACAGGAAAGCATCAACAGAAGGCCGTCAGTAGAAGATGAACCTCAGAGCCAAGTATAAAAATCATGGTGGACCCAAGGGAACCACAGCAGAACAGAGCAAATACAGATTCAGGGGCGGAGGATGTAGTAAAAGCTGTTAGTGTAGCTGGGTTTAAAAAAGGTTTGGACAAGTTTCTGGAGGAAAGGTCCATAAACCACTATTAAAAGGGACATGGGATATCACTGCTTGACCCAATACAAGCACTGAGGAACCTGTATCTTTTGGGGAAACTGCTAGGTACTTATGACCTAGATTGGCCACTTCTGCAAACAGGATACTGGGCTTGATGGACCTTGGTCTGACCCAGTATGGCATATCTTATGTTCTTATGTTCTGGTCTAGCAGGACTCAACGAAAGGACATTAACTGGTAAGTAAAATGACACCTTCCACATCATCCTGCTAGATCAGTCTAGACAAGTGGGATGTACCAAAGCTACACCAGCACTGGGAGGGAAGACACAGCAGCTTGCAAAACACCTGAGCCGAAGGCCTTGCCTAACAACGCATGGACATCCAAGTGCTAATGCTCGACAAAAAGTGGAAAGTGATGCCCACGTTGTTGCCTGACAAATATATGCAGGGGTACTGAGCTCCGCTCCACCCATGATGCCTGTGCTTAGGTAGAATGGGTGTGCAAACCCTCCGGAACCAGCCAGTTCCGCAACAGATATGCCAAGGCAAAAAAGTCATTAATCCAGCACTCCAAAGTTGACTTGGCCGCCACATCACCCTTGGGTGCGCCAGCAAACAGTACAAAAAGATGGTCGGACTTACGACAGGGATTCGTAATCTCCAGGTACCAGAGGAGCGCCCTCTGGACATCCACCAAGCGAAGGTCCTTATCCTTCCCCTGACACTGCTCCTTCAGGAAGGAGGGTAGGCACCACCTGGATTACGTAAAAGAGAGAAAGCATTTTAGGTAAGAAGGAAGTACAGGCCGAATGGAAACGGCTTCCTTCGAAAAGGACAGATAAGGATCTCGGCAAGACAAATCCTGCAACTCTGATATCCACCCTTGCGGAACAAATCGCAACCAAGACAGACTTGAGTGTCAAATCCTTTAAGGTGGCGTGCTTCAACAGCTCAAAGGGAGCCATCACCGGGGCACTGAGCATCAGACAGATTCCAGGAAGGGATCAACCAACCAAAGGGTAGGATGCAGACGCTGAACCCCCCTGGCGAAAATGCGAGACATCCAGGTGCAAAGCCAAGGACTTGCCCGCTACCAGAACCATGGAAACAGGCCAGAGCTGCCACCTGAACTTTCAGGGAGTTAAGGGAAAGGCCCTTCTCTAGGCCATCCTGCAGAAAGGCCAACAGGGAGGATACCTTGGCCATCTCAGGAGCCAACTGCCGCGCAATGCACCAGCGTTCAGAAGCACCATATCTGCATATATGCTAGCTTGGTAGACTTCCTCTGGGCACCAAGCAAAGTAGAGACAACTGCTAAAGAGAAGCCCTCATGTGCTAGCCATCTCCTTTCCAGAGCCATGCCATAAGCGAGAAGGGAGCTGGGTCCTCCACACTGTTCCCTCTAAGCTGTGCGCATGTGCGCGCGCACACACCTCACCGAGCGAGCGCACATACTTTACAACAGAGCGCACAAAAATTACGGCTCTGATTCTGATAGAAAACAACAGACGTCTTAAAATTTAAAAGTTATGATTGTAATTACTAGAAATTTCCCGCTTCATTTAGTAATCATCTATTTTCATTTAATTTGATTAAAATCAATGTGGTGTACATACTGTATTCTGATGTGTAGTCAAATTTTAAAGTATATAACTCCGAGTGTCATTATGTGGCGCACAAAAATTTAACCTTCCTTCAAAAGCTGCACACAGCTGATATTTTATGCGCACACAGCCTACAGAAAATTAGAGGGAACATTGGTCCTCCAGGACGATTAGTCCCTGCCACAATAGACCCCGAGACAGAAGCAGTCGAGAGGAGATGCCTGCAGGAGTCAAATCAAGTCGCCGAACCACGCTCTCCTCAACCAATCTGGCGCCACCAGAACTATCCTGCCTAGGTGGCGTTCTATATGCCGAATCAAATCGCATGCTCCACCAGGGGCCACAGAGGAAACACATACAGCAGCCGCTGACTTAGCCAAAGCTAGGGTCATGGCATCGACACCCTCAGACACCATGTCCATATGGCAAGTGAAGAAGCGGCACACTTTGGCACTGGAGCAAGTCGCTATCAGTTCCATTTCGGGGCAACCCCAGTGGCGCAGAATCAACTGAAACGCCTCCTGACTCAACTCCCACTCTCCAGGATCCAGAGAGTGCCAGCTGAGGAAATCTGCTTCTACACTGTCCACTCCAGCAATATGTTGGGCCAACAAGGCTAGGAGATTCTTCTCTGCCCATGCAAACAGGAGCGTCATCTCCAGAGCTACCCCAGCGTTCCTTGTATTGCCTTGCCAACTGACATAAGCCACCACCGTGGCACTGTTTGATAACACTCAAACTGCCCGGCTGTCGACCAGAGATCAGAAACATAGAAAAGCTACTCCGATGGCCCTCACCTCGAGGCGGTTGATGGACCACACCGCTTCCCTCCAGTTCCAATGGCCCTGGGCCATACGGGCTTGTCAATGGGTTCCCCAGCTTGAGAGACTGGCATCAGTTGTCAGCAGGATCCAGGAGAATTTGTCTAGTGGTACACCCTTCCCCAGATGACAGAGCTGCCAACACCACTGCAGGCTGGCCTTCACAATCAATGGGAGCAGAAGCCTGCGCTCAGATTTCTGAGAACTCGGGAACCACTGAGTCAACAAAGCCCGCTGGAACAGTCACATGCGAGCATGCACCCAGAGCATCATTTTTATGGTTGCCTCATCAAACAAAGGAGCTGAAGATAATCCCAGACTCCAGGGGCCTGCTGTGCACAGAACAGTATCAGGCAAACCAACAGTCTTTTGACTCTCCTCTGGCAGGAAAATTCTGCCCACTCGAGTGTCAAAACATGGTATAAGAAACTCCAAGGACTGGGAAGGCAACAGCTGGCTCTTTTTCTGATTGATCACCCAGCTGAGGCTTTCCAAAAAGGACCCCACTCAGGATGTCACCCGAGACACTTTTAAAAGGGAATGGGCTCGGATGAGCCTGTTGTTCAGATAGGGATGGACACAGATCCCTTGGCGCTGAAGCACCACAGCCACCACCACCATGACCTTGGAGAACATCCTTGGGGCAGTGGAAAGCACAAAAAGGAGGGCGGTGAACTGATAATAAGAGCCAAGCACTGCAAAATGCAGATACTACTGCTGATCTGCCTGGATCGGGATATGAAAATAAATCTCGGCCAGATCCAGAGGTGCCAAGAACCCCCCCCCCCCCCCTCGGTGCATTGCTTGAATCACGGTGTGCAAAGTTTCCATTTGGAAGCACAGGACACGCAAGTGCTCGCTGACACCCTTGAGGTCCAGAATGGACTGGAAGGAACAGCCTCTCTTTGGCACCACAAAATAGATGGAGTATCTGCCCTTGCCCTGCTCAATAGGATGGATGGGCACCACTGCCTTCAGGCATAGCAGCTTGTCTAAGGTGGTCTGCACAGAGGCACCTTTGATTGCAGACCCACAAGACAAAATAATGAAGGCATCCAGAATCAGCTCTCTGTATTCCAGGACATAGCTGGCAGGAGGTAGTACATCTGGATTCAGCGTGGCACCTAAGCCAGCGACTGTGATATTTGCCATGGCTTTGGGAGGTGAGCAAAACCGGGTGGATATGAAGGGTGAGGCGATGAAGGCTTTACAAGCCAGTGCGACTGGAAGGTTCCCAGCTTTCTTGGGCAACATGGAGGAGTCTAGATCTGATTTTCCTCTTCTTTGGAGCGCCCTGTGACTTTTTCCCTGGAAAATATATGGACTGCAATCACCACACTGGGTGATGTACCAGTGCAACAGACTAATAAGATTGCTTTGAAGATTCAGTCTAACACTTTGGTATCTCAAAATAATGCAAATGAATTGGCTGGTGCAAAAGACTAGTGAAATTGCAATTGGAGGATCAAAAGCATGAAAATTACTATTCTTTAGTAATGAAAGGCCTTTCTGCTATGAAATTTAAAGCTGAACTGTTGGAGAATCAAGTTCATTCGATAACTCTTCATTTGGTTAATTTTCCATGTTCACCTTTAATTTCGGCAAAAGACATGCTTAAACAATATCTGGCAGAAACACTTGGTGTTCCACCTGAATCCCAACCTCTGTTAAAGGTTTACTATGTTCCACCTCGGAAGAAAGGTCCTGTTGGTTCTCAGTAGCCCTCTCTTCCTGAGCTACAACATGCAGACATTTTAAAGATACTGAATATACTTGAATCTAGTGATTTGGAAATTTATTGCCGCCATTATATTAGTAATGCTAGCATTGCCATCCAATTGTAAATGGATCTTTAAAATTTACTTTAAGAAGCACTCCGTGCCCTTTAGAGGGCTATTAGTTCACATTTATCTGGATCTGGCCCATGAAACCCAAAGGAAATGGAAGGAATGCCTTCTTCTCAAACCAGCGGTGGTCCAATTTGGGGAGGGGGTATTTTTTCTAAAATTTGCATGTAAATGCCTTGTTAGGCTACAATCTCAAAATTCAATTTTCTTTGATCCATCCCAACTGGCTGCCTTTTTCAGTTCTCGTCTTCCTATTACTCTTTAGGGCAGAGGTTCCCAACTCCAGTCCTGGAGGGCCAAACACCATTCAGGTTTTCAGGCTGTCCCTAATGAATATGCATGAGATACATTTGAATACAATGGGGCAGTGCACACAAATGCATCTCATGCATATTTATTAGGGACAGCCTGAAAACCTGCATGGTGTTTGGCCCTCCAGGACTGGAATTGGGAACCTCTGCCTTAGGGTATAGTCGAATAGGACTTAAAAAAGTTAAAACTGTAGCTTCATTGCATTTCCCCTAGTCTTTCTAAATTTTGATGGCATAAACAATTTTATTTAGCTATGCTTATATACCGCTTTTCACTGGGTCAGAGTGGTTTCCATTAAACGACTAACAGTCAATACATCAAATGTATGTACAGTTTGATCGAGGGGGGGAGTGGGGAAGTTATACAATCGACATAATCACAAGTTATTTACAGGAGGTTATATAATCAAAATAGTCATAAGTTATTTACAGTCCAGATGGGTGCCAAAGAACATAGATTATTTATCTACACTGTGTACTTCTTATGGGGCGTCGGGTGAGTTGGTGCCTAATTGGTCTCTGAATAATTGTGTATTTAATTGTTTCCGGAAGGAAGAGGTCTTCTTTGTTCCGAATTTTAGTTGGGAGAGAATTCCATAATGACGGGGCATAGATGTCGAATTCATGGGCACATGCTTGGTTGTTGTGTTTTGTCCTTGCATGTGCTATGGTCAGCGTATTGTTTGCAGCTTGCCTTGTGGATCTTTCTGAGCAAGGTTGTGGTAGGGTGTGGAGGTGGGAGTTTTGCTGATGATGTAGTGCTTTATGGATCAAAAGTAAGTTTTTGTATTTGATCCTTGAGGCCAGTGGAAGGATGTGGAGATGCTTTAATATTGGGGTAATGTGATCATACTTTCTCGCTCCTTGTATGTTCCGGGCAACTGTGTTAAGAGCCGTGCACAGAGGGTGGAGCGTGGGAGACCTTGATAAATCGCATCACAGTAGTCGAGATGGGGGAGCATCATGGCTTGGAGAACTGATCTGAAGTCTTCAGAGTGTAGGAGGGGTCTGAGTCTCTGTGTCATTTTGGTTTTGTAGAATATGTTTCTTGCCGTCTTCGCCGTTTGCTGTTTAAAAGAGAGTGGTCGAGTATGACCCTAGGTATTTTATTTGTGGTTAAATTGGTATTTGAGTTGATCCTAGTGTGAGGTGGGTTGGTGGGGGGTGAAGGTTTGGTCCTTTGTAACAATTTTAACCATTTTTTTTTCACTGCCTTATCTTATAATCAAGGTGGTTTACATTGTAACTTCAATTTTACAGAGAACTTGCAGTTGAACTTGAGATGGCTGTCTTGAAGCCAAATGGAGACGTCGGTGAAACAATGCAATAGCTATGCGTTTGTGGGGTTTGTGGTGGATATTGGTCTATACCCCATGATATCATCAGCATATATGTGGAAATTGATGCTGTGCGATTGTATTATTGAGCAAAGTGGTTTTAGGTAAATGTTGAAGAGTAGCGCTGACAGTGCTGAGCCGTGGGGGGTATTCCTTCAGTCTGGCGGTAGGGGGCTGAGGTTCCAGAGCTTGTCTGGATTTGCTGAAATCTGTCTGAAAAGTAGGACTGGAACCATTAGAGAATCTTATCCTGAATGCCAGATGCTTGTAGATGGTGGAGGAGGATGTTGTGGGAGACCGTGTCAATATTCAATGTGCGGTCGCACCATGGAACGATACAGAGGCACTATAAAAAGTAATTAGATCTTACCTGCTAATTAGTGTTCCTGAAGGAACGACAGTCCAGTCTCTTTACTTCTGGGTTGCGTAACCCTTCCAGCAGCTTGGAGGCTGAGCCCAACCTTTTTGGAGGTGGAGCGGTACAAATACCACTGAGACCACCCACCAACTCCAGTAATCGACTGAAAAAGCAGACTAATAAATGAGCCTCTGTAACAACTCTAACATAAACCTAACAAACATGCAAACTCCGGGATGTGGTACGACTGTTGACCCACCCGTTCCCTTATCTTCTATATATAGGACATAGGTAATTGGAAGTAAGAGGAGAGGGAGAGGAGGAGGGAAGGCGCCGTAGGAGGACCGCCGGCTTACACACTCCTGACCTCCCTTACCCCGAACTGGTTCTCCGCTCGGTTCGCTGTCCTGCCCTTTTCTGACAGGCCTTCAAGTCCGACATAGCCGGGTGGGATCAGGGACTGGACTGTCGTTCCTTCAGGAACACTAATTAGCAGGTAAGATCTAATTACTTTTTCCTTATTGTCACTCCAGTCCAGTCCCTTTACTTCTGGGAAGTACCCGAGCAGTTCAATTCTGGGTGGGATTCGGCAAACCGGACTGAAGAACCGCTAGGCCAAACCGAGCGTCCGCTGAACTCTGCACGTCCAGCCTGTAGTGCTTCGTGAAGGTATGCAGAGAGGACCAAGTTGCCGCTCTACATATATCTAGCGGAGGGACTAAACTGCATTCTGCCCATGAAGTAGCCTGAGCCCGGGTGGAATGAGCCCGCAGCCCCCCCGGAACCTGCTTGCCCTTCAGAATTGTAGGCGGAGGTAATCGCTTCCCTAATCCACCTGGAGATGGAGGCCTTGGCCGCCGCTTCCCCTCTGTGTGGACCTCCGAACTTGACAAATAGCCGGTCTGATTTCTGGAACGGAGCAGTGCGGGAGAGGTAGCGTTTTAGGATCCTTTGAACATCTAGTAGCCTAAGCCTGCTATCCCTGCCTACCAGACCCTCGGCTGTGAAGGACGGGAGTGTGACTGCCTGGTTTACATGAAAGGGAGAGATTATCTTGGGAAGGAAGGAGGGCACCGTGCGCATAACGACCTTGTCTTTAAGAAAGGCCAGGAAGGGGGGCTTGGAGGAGAGGGCTTGTAACTCCGAGACCCTCCTGGCCGAGCAGATCGCTACCAGGAAGACCGTCTTCAGGGTTAAGTCCTTCAAGGAGGCCCTCTTCACTGGCTCAAAAGGTTCCCCCATCAGCGCATTTAGTACCAGGTTAAGGTCCCAGGGAGGGATGATCGACCTCTGCTGGGGCCGCAGACGACCAACTGCTCTTAGGAACCTGGCGACGTCCGTGTGAACCCCTAACGGCTTGCCTTGGATCTTTCCTCTATAGCACGCAATAGCGGCTAGCTGTACTCGTAGTGAACTATGTGCTAAACCCTTGTCAAACCCTGCTTGTAAAAATTCCAGGATCTCCGGGACTGATGCCGTTAGGGGCTTCCTTCAGCGCTCCGCGCACCATGCCTCGAAAATGCGCCAGACCCTCACATATGCGAGACACGTCGAGCGCTTCTTAGCGCTCAACAATGTCGAGATTACTGCACCCGAATAGCCTCGCTTCAAGAGCCGCGCCCTCTCAAGGGCCAGGCCGTAAGCGAGAATCGATCCACGTGAGGCATTCGAACCGGACCTTGCCTGAGAAGGCCGCTCCTGCAGGGCAGTCGCCACGGGTGGTCGGCCAACATCCTCACCAAGTCCGCGTACCAGGGGCGACGGGGCCAATCCGGTGCTATGAGGATTACTATGCCCTGGTGGGACTCCACTCGCTGGAGAACCTTGCCGATCAGGGCCCACGGGGGGAATACATATAGGAGTCCCTCTGACGGCCACTTCTGCGACAGGGCATCCAGACCTTCGGACATTGTTTCCTTTCGCCGACTGAAGAATCGGTCCACCTTGGCCGATGAGAATCTTGCCATGAGGTCCATTACTGGGAGACCCCAACGAGCTACTATTTGGTCGAAGATCATCTGCTCCAGTTCCCACTCTCCGTGGTCTATCCTGTGCCTGCTGAGGTAATCGGCTGTGACGTTGTCCGTGCCCGCCACGTGCTGGGCTGAAAGCGCTTCGAGGCGGACCTCTGCCCACTGGAGGAGAGCGTCCGCCTCCTTCTCCAGGGCAGGGCTGCTGGTACCGCCCTGGTGGTTGATGTACGCCACCGCGGTGATATTGTCGGAGAGGACGCGGATTGCTTTTCTTCGTACCCAGGGCTCGAGCTTCTTGAGCGCTAGGGTGACGGCCCGTAACTCCAGTCTGTTGATGGGCCACTGAGATTCCAACGGAGACCAGCGGCCTTGGACGAACTGGTCCTCGCAGTGTGCTCCCCAGCCTGATAGGCTGGCATCCGTCGTCAAGAGAACCCACTGGGGGGGTTCGAGAGGCATCCCCCGTTCCAGGTTTTTCGGGTGTTGCCACCAGCGAAGAGCTCGTCTGGTCCGTGGAGCGCAGGGTAACCGTGTTGTTAGTGGATGGAGTTGCGGAGTCCACCGTCGCAGTAGAGCTCGTTGCAATGGGCGCATGTGGGCTCTTGCCCAAGGTACTGTCTCTATCGTCGCTGCCATTGTGCCCAGGACCTGAAGATAATGCCACGCTGAGGGGTTTCGCTTGCTTAGGAACCGGGTGACCAGTAGCTTTAGGTCCCTGGCTCGGGATGGGGGCAAGAACACTCTGCCCCTGCCGGTGTCGAACCTTGCTCCGAGATACTCGAGATTCTGGGAAGGGGTCAGCCTGCTCTTTGCTCGGTTGATCACCCACCCCAACTCTTCTAGTAGACGAACTACTATGCCCGTCGCAGCGCGACTTTCCTCCTCTGACTTTGCTCGGATCAGCCAATCGTCTAGGTATGGGTGGACCAAGATCCCTTCCTTCCGGAGGAAGGCCGCCACGACCACCATCACCTTGGTAAATGTTCGCGGAGCTGTCGCTAGGCCGAAGGGGAGGGCCTGGAATTGAAAGTGGCCCGATGGTACCGCGAATCTTAAGAACTGTTGATGGGATTTTCTGACCGGGATATGCAAGTAGGCCTCTGTCAAGTCGAGGGCTGTCAGGAACTCCCCGCTCCTTACGGCTGCGATGACTGACCGTAGGGTCTCCATTCTGAAAGTGAGGGACCTTGAGACAGCGATTGACCTGCTTTAAGTCCAGGATTGGTCGGAAGGCGTCTTCCTTCTTTGGCACCACGAAGTAAATAGAGTATCGACCTAAGCCGCACTGATCTGGAGGCACTGGTGACACGGCCCCGAGTGCAATTAAGCGTGCGAGGGTTGATTCCACCGCTGCCTTCTTTGCGGAGGTACCGCAGGGGGACAGAATAAAGGCTGGAGGTATCTGCTTCGAGAATTCGAGGGCGTAGCCCTCTCTGATTACTTCTAGTACCCATTGATCCGCTGTGACCCGGGACCAGGTGGGAAGAAACTGCCTTAAACGTCCTCCTATGGGCAACTCTTCCCCCTGGGCCCCCGTGGCTTCATTGTTGTTTTCTAAGGGACGAGGAGGAGGAGAAGGAGGATGTCACTCCAAAGCCGCGACCTGCTCCCCGAAACCCTCGAAATCCCTGGCCCCTAGAGGGGAAACGCCCCCTGGAAAAAGGGCTGGATCTGGCGGGACGAGATCTCCTGAAGTCCCTGGGTTGGGAACGAGCCGGAGGAAGCGAGCGGTTTTGTTTCGGTCTATCTTCCGGGAGCCTGCCTCCCTTGGACTCGCCCAGGTCCTTTACCAGCTTCTCCAAATCCTCGCCAAACAACAGTCTCCCTTTAAAAGGGAGTCGACTCAGGCGAGCCTTCGAGGAAGTATCGGCCGCCCAATTGCGTAACCATAGATATCGCCTGGCCGCCACCACCGAGGCCATGTTCTTTGCCAGGCTTCTGATGAGGTCATACTGACTATCCGCCAAGTAAGCTGTTCCCGACTCCAACTTGCTCGCGATGGTCCGCGTTTCTTCTGCGGAGCTCTCGTCTGTCTGCAGTTGTTGTGACCACCTTAGACCGGCCCTGGCCACCCAAGCCCCTGAGACCGAGGCTTGTAAGGCGAGGGCGCTTACGTCAAAGGCCTGCTTCAAGAGAGTATCCAACTTTCTGTCTTGGGGATCCCTTAGGGCCGCACTGCCCTCCACTGGGATAGTGGTCTTCTTGGTGACCGCTGACACCGCTGCATCTACCCTGGGAGACTAGCAGTTCTTTGTCTGCCTCTGGGAGGGGGTAGAGGCGAAGCATGGACCGGACTCCTCTTAGACTTGACTCCGGTTGATCCCATTCTTCCTGGATCATCTGTCGCACTACCCTATGTACAGGGAAGACCTTCTGGGATTTTCTAATGGCTTGGATCAATGGATCCTCTAACGCTTCCTCTTCTGCAGGCGTATTGGAGGACATATTGAGAGCCTTCAGGGACTCGTTAATCAATGCCGGAAGCTCATCCCGACGAAATACTCTAATTATCCTAGCCTGGTCCTCTTCCGGAATCTCCCCTTCTTCTAGCTCCTCCTCCTCCTCACCAAAGTCCTTGTCTGAAGGCGACTCCTCCGGGGATCCCTGGGACAGGGTCTCCTCTTCGCTCATCCGGAGGCGCTTAGGTGGAGGATCGGAGTCCGCAGTGGGCGCCCTCGGGGGCCTGGCTGGCTTGACCTCTGCTGTCGTAGGCGCCGCTCCCCCTGTCCCTGAGTTCTGCTTACGCAGGCAGTATGCCTTATGGAGTAAGAGAATGAAATCCGGGGAGAAAAAATCCCCTGCCCCCGCCTCTCCCACCGTGAGGGGGGAGGGGGATAGGGAAGGGGTGGGCAAGTCCGAGGACGTAGATGGAGGGGCTTGAGATCCCCCCTCCCCTACTGGGAGTTCGTCTGACCCCTGGCAGGCATTGGCCATAGTTAAATTAATGTCCTGCTCCGCCGAGGCTGCCAACGCGGCACAGTTCCTGCAGATACCTGTTTCTGCGGACGTACCCCTGCGTATTCCACAGGAAAGGCAGCGGGACTTAGTTGACATGACCTGGTGCTGAGGCCTTCCAGTAGCAGACCTCTAGGCCCGGGGAGAGAGACTCTCCTCTAATATGTAGAGAGCTTTCTCCCTGATCAGTAGCTCCGCGGTTTATTTTCACTTCCCCCCAAAGTGGTACTCAAGGGAAGAAACCGGCTGTAACTCCTGAGGCCAAAGAAACCCCGTAATGAGGAAGAATTAAATAGAGGGAGATTAATTAACCCAACCCCGAAATTAAAGTTACTCACTCCAGAGAAATGAAATAAAACAAATTAGGGCATAACAAATTAAACTGAAGATAAATTACAGCTAAAACCCTTTCAGAGTTAGTACTTGCGGTTTTGTGCACTGTGCTGAGGATCCGTGCTGATTCCGCGATGTTTACCCGTTGGCTCTACACGTGGTAGGCCTTACCACGTGGAGCCAGAATGGGGAGCTCTCAGACTCTCACCCGGCAGCTGCCCGACTCTCTCCTAGCACACCGGAGCTGTAAATTGTCGTTCCCGGGGAGGATCGCTGCCTAATTTCACCCTCGCGGTCCTCGAAAGACCGGGTTTCGCCGCCGCGTACTTTTGCCTCTGGACGGGTCTGGCGGTCCCGGCAGGCCGGCGGTACTGCCTCAAGCGCTCAGCCTCCGGGGGGGCTTCGGCGCGAGGCAGCCGTGATCAGCGCGTCTCAGCAGAAGCAGAGAAGCTGAAGATCCTCCTTGGCTGTGAGCCGCGGCTCTCCTCCGACGCCCGAACCGGGTAGGAGGGGGGGGGGGAGGAGAGGGGAGAGAAGAGAGCAGGAGGAATTAAAGAGGCAGAGTCCTGGAAATTACAGCTAACTACCAACAGTATAGAAACTGCAGGGGAATTAAAGAAAAATTAAATAAAGTAGCCAACTTAAAAGAAGTAAAAGTTAAAGGAGGACTCCAGTAAGCCCCAGGCTTACGGAACCCTCCAGCTGCTTGGAGGCTGAGATTACTGGAGTTGGTGGGTGGTCTCAGTGGTATTTGTACCGCTCCACCTCCAAAAAGGTTGGGCTCAGCCTCCAAGCTGCTGGAAGGGTTACGCAACCCAGAAGTAAAGGGACTGGACTGGAGTGACGATAAGGAATATTTGTTTTATTCTGCATTCTTTTCCTTATGATTCTTAGCATTCTATTTGATTTCTTGGCCGCCGCTGCACACTGGGTGGAGGGTTTCAACGTATTATCCACGATGACGCCTAAGTCTTTTTCCTGGGTGGTGGTTCATAATGTGGAACCTTGCATTGTATAACCATAGTTTGGGTTCTTTCCTAGGTGCATAACTTTGCACTTGTCCACATTCAATTTCATCTGCCATTTGGATGCCCAGTCTTCCAATTTATCAAGGTCCTCTTGCAATTTTTCACAATCCTTTTGGATTTTAACAACTTTAAATAATTTTGTCTCATTTGCAAATTTGATTAACTCACTCGTTATTCCTATTTCCAGGTCATTTACAAATATGTTAAAAAGCAACGGACCTAGCACAGATCCCAGGGGTACTCCACTTTTCACCTTTCTCCATTGGGAAAATTGACCGTTTAGCCCTACCCTCTGCTTTCTATATTTTAACCAGTTCCTTGATCTACAACAGTACACTGCCTCCTATCCCATAACTTTTTAATTTCACCAAGAGTCTCTCATGAGGGACCTTGTCAAAGGCTTTCTGAAAATTCAGATACACTATAATCGACTCACCTTTGTCTACCTTTTTATTCACACCTTCAAAAAAAACAAAACAGATTAGTAAGACAAGACCTTCCTTGGCTATAGCCATGTTGGCTGTCTCCCATTAAGCCTTGACTATAGACATGTTCAGTAATTTTGTTCTTTATAATAGTTTCTACCATTTTTCCTGGTACTGACGTCAGGCTCACCGGTCTGTAGTTTCCTGGATCACCCCTGGAAACCTTTTTAAAAATTGCCGTTACACTGGCCAATCTTCAGGTATTACAGACGATTTTAATGATAGTTCACAGATTACTAATAGTAGGTCTGCAATCTCATATTTCAGTTCTTTCCACACCCTTGGAATATACCACCCAGTCCATGTGATTTGCTACTCTTCAGTTTATCAAATAGTTGTAATACATCTTCACGGTTTATTGATATTTCTTTCAATTCTTCTGCGGCATCACCTTTAAATACCATTTCAGTCATGGTAGCGACCCTACATCTTCCTCAGTAAAGACTGAAGCAAAGGATTCACATTCAGTCTCTCCGCTATGGCCTCATCTCCTCTTAGTGCGCCCCTTTTACCCCACTATCATCTAATGGTCCAACTGACTCTCTCAAAGGTTTTTTTGCTACAAATGTTCTTGAAAATGTTATGTGTTTTTGCTTCCGCAGCATGCTTTTTTTCAAATTCTCTCTCTGCCTGCCTTATCGATGCCTCTAACTTGCCAGTGCTTATGTTGTTTCCAGTTTTCCTCATTTGGCTCCTTTTAGTCGGTGCAGAGGGTGGCTACTAAAATGATTAGTGGTCTTCATTATAAAGCATATGAGGACAGACTGAAGGATCTTAATATGTACACCTTAGAGGAAAGGCGGGATAGAGGTGATATGATTGAGATGTTTAAATATCTCCGTGGCATAAATGTTCAGGGAGAGAGCTTCTTTCAATCGAAAGCAAGTTCTGCTACGAGGGGACATGGGATGAGGGTGAAGGGAGATAGATTCAGGAGTGATATGCGGAAATATTTCTTTACAGAAAGAGTAGTGGATCCGTGGAATAGTCTCCCAGTGGAGGTGGTAGAGATGAAGACAGTAACTGAATTCAAAAAAGCATGGGACAAACACAGAGGATCTCTAAAGGTAAAAAGGGGACTGTTGTAGTTGTTGTTATGGAAGGACAGACTAGATAGGCCATGTGGTCTTTTTCTGTCATCATATTTCTATGTTTCTGTTTTCCCATTTCCTGAAAAATGCTTTTTTAGCAACAGTCTTTCTGATCTCACCTTTAAACCATACTGGCAGTTTTTTGGACTTTCTTCCACTTTTCTTAAAGCATGGAATGCAGCTGGTCTGGGCTTCCAAGATAGTATTTTTGATGAAAATCTTTAACCTTTGCAACTGCTCCTTTTAGTTTTTCTTAAGTATTTTCCTCATTTTATCATAGTCTCCCTTTTGAAAGTTAAGAGATAGTACTGTGGATTTCCCTGCTGTCCTTCCTCCATTTATTAAATCAAACGCAATCATGCTATGATCACTATTCCCAAGTAGCCCCAACACACATCTCTTACACCAGATCTTGTGTTCCATTAAGGATTAGGTTCAAAATGGCTTCACCTCTTGTAGGTTCATGAACCAGCTGCTCCAAGAAGTAGTCATTTATTTCTTCTAGAAACTTTATCTCCCTAGCATGTCCTGCCGTGACACTGACCCAATCGATACCAGGGTAATAGAAATCACCATTATTATTACTGTGCTGTAACTTTTGTTAGCTTCCCTGATTTCTTTGAGCACTTCATCATCCATCTGTTCATTCTGGCCAGGCGGTCGATAGTACACCCCCTACTGTCATCGCCTTCCCCTTTTTACATGGTATTTCAATCCATAGAGATTCTACATGTATTTTGTTTCCTGCAAACTTTAATCCTGTGTGACTCAATGCCCTCTCTAACAGAGTGCAACCCCCTCCACCAATTTGATCTACTCTATCATTGCAATATAGTTTGTACCCAAGTATCACAGTGTTCCACTGGTTGCCCTCCTTCCACCATGTCTCTGAGATACCAGGCAGATCGCTCAGAGCCTTCTGCAATCTTTGAGAGAGAGGGGGGGGGGGGAGATGCAGAGGAGAGTGGGGGTGCTGAAGTTGTGTGAAGCTGGTGCACTTTTCCAGATCCTTCCTATTTTCCCTCCTCCAAAGGCTACCGAAAAGACCACAGTATAGTGGAGCCTCCCACATCTCGCTCAATTGAGTGTGTCACCTTTCTGTACCAAGGTGATCAATCTCTTTCCCTCTCAAGGCTTCAGATTTTCTTCAGAGGAGATAATACATCCACCATCTTCTGGAAACAAATACTGAAGGACCTCTGGTGGCTGAGACAAATAGAGGCATGGGAGTGATGTCAATGAAATGAGAAAGAGTAGTTACTCACCTGTAACAGGTGTTCTCCAGGAGCAGCAGGAATCAGTCCTCGCATATGGGTGACAGACGTCGATGGAGCCCCTGCGGAGTATTTCCCCAGCTTTCTATGAAAGCCTTTGGAAATACAGCACGCATGCGCGGTCCCCTTCCCGCCTAAAGGTGCCATCTTGCTCAGTCAAATGACATAGCTAAAAAACAGCACACAAAAATGTAAAAATAAACTATGTATAACTGCAACTCCCAGGGGAGGAGGGAGGGTTGTGAGGACCGATTCCTGCTGCTCCTGGAGAACACCTGTTACAGGTGATTAACTACTCTTTCTCCAGGACCAAGCAGGAAGTCAGTCCTCACATATGGGTGACTCCCTAGCTCTGGGCTACCAAGGAACCCAGGCTGAACAAGAGAACTCCCTCTAGTCCCAGCATCAAAGAAAGGCTTTTCACTGAAAGAACCTCCACCGGTAGCCCAACGGAGGGCTGGAGGGCAGGAGTTGCCTAAACCTCAAAGAGATTCCGGAGTACTGCCTGGCCAAAAGCACTGTCCCTACGGGACTCCCTCTCCAGGCAGTAATGAGCTGCAAAGGTCTGGCTTGAGGACAAAGTTGCAGCCCTGCAGATGTCTGCCAATGGTACAGAGCGGAGATGAGCTACTGAAGCAGCCATTGCCCTGACACGATGGGCCGTGACCCGACCCTGCAAGGGAAGGTCAGCCGCCCTGTAAGCCCAGGTGATACAGTCAGCCACCCATATGGACAAGGTATGCTTGGACACAGCTAACCACAAATTATTAGGGTCAAAAGAGATGAAGAGCTGAGTAGCCCTTCTATGTCCTTGCGTACGGTCAAGGTAGAAGGATAAGGCCCTCCTACAGTCCAGGGTATGCTGGACTAGGGAAGAATGTTGGAAGAACCACCTCCTGGTTGAGGTGGAAAGAGGAGATGACTTTAGGGAGGAACTTCGGATGAGTCCTAAGGACTACCCTGTTCCTATAGAAGGGGGTGTAAGGCCTGTCACAGACTAGGGCCTGAAGCTTACTCACCCGTCTGGCCGAGGTTAAGGCTACTAGGAAGAATGTCTTCCAAGAGAGGAAGCGGAGAGGACAAGTAGCCATCGGCTCAAAAGGTGGGCGAGTCAGTTGCTGCAAGACCACATTCAACTCCCACTCAGGGGCTGGAGGACAGACAGGAGGTTTGAGCAAGAGCAAACCTCTGAGAAACCGGGACACCAAGGGGTGAACCGACAGAGAGTGTCCTTCCACCAGTGAGTGGTGAGCTGCTAGAGCTGAGAGGTGGACCCGAACAGAACTGGACTTAAAGCCCTGTAGAGAGGCATCGGTGGTCAATACCACTGTGAACCCAGGTGGCTGAAAAGGCATCCCTTTCAGTAAGTTGAGGGGATGCAGCCACCAACAGAGGGAGTGCAGGAATGGTCTGGACACACTTACTTTGTCTCTGAGGCTCCTTGTGGCCTGCGACCACTGAGTTCTGAGGCACCATTGCGCAGGCCTCATATGAAGCCTGGCATGGGGTGTAACATGCACTGTTGAAGCCATGTGGCCCAGAAGCCTCAGGCAGAGCCTGGCAGAGCCTGGCGGAGACCCGTGACCTGCTGAGAAACTGGTTTGCCAAGGTCATCAGTCTTTGGGCTCTGTCTTCTGGCAAGAAAGCTTTTGCCTGCAGAGAGTCTAGTCTTGCCCCTATGAACTCTAAGTTTTGGGAGGGGAGCAAAGTGGACTTTGCGAAGTTTATGACAAACCCCAGATGCTGCAGTAGAGAAATCGTTCGAAAGGTGGCTTGCCTGGCCTCCTAGCACATCTGACCCCTGATGAGCCAGTCGTCCAGATAGGGGAAGACAAAGATACCTTGATTCCTTAAGTAGGCCGCCACCACTGCCAGGCATTTGGTAAAGACCCTGGGGGCAGAGGTGAGGCCAAAAGGCAGCACTCTGTACTGATAATGGTTTCCTCCCACAATGAACCTGAGGTACTTTCTGTGGTCTGGATGAATGAGGATGTGAGTGTACGCATCCTTTAGATCTAAAGAGGATAGCCAATCTCCCTGCTGGAGGTAGGGCAGAAGTGTTCCAAGAGTAAGCATCTTGAACCTTTCCTTCTGTAAGAACTTGTTGAGATTTCTGAGGTCGAGAATAGGCCTGAGATCCCCTGTTCTCTTTGGTACTAGGAAGTACTTGGAGTAGAAACCGTGACCTTGTAGGTGGGGGGGCACAGGCTCCACCGCCTGGTCTCGTAACAGACCCTGGAGCTCCTGCAAGAGCAGGGCTGTATGGAGGCGGCCTTGGAGGCTCTCCTGGAAAATAGGGAGGAGGCAACTGATGAAAATGAAGCAGGTAGCCCTTGTGGACTATGCTTAAGACCCAGTTGTCCCCTGTAATGGATGGCCACCGGTGGGCAAACAGGGCTAGGTGACCTCCTGTGCAGGGATGGGACAGCAAGGACGAAGAGGCTATGCCTTGGGAGTCAAAAACCCCCACCCTGCTGAGTGGGAGCAGGAGCCGGAGGCTTGGGGGCTTTCTGCCTACGGGGCCCATGTCCCTGCCCCTTGGCCTGCTGAACCTGTGGGGGGAGCGGGGGAGGCCTGGTAAGGTGGTAACTGTTTGTAGGCAGTCGCCTTCTTCGGGTAAAAGGAGGACTTTTTACCCGAGCCCTTCTTCTCATGTGAAGGGGCAGAAGTCTTTCGAGACAGCCTTGTCCTCGTGAGGTGCTCGGTCTCGAGCTCAGCAGCCTTCTCGGCCATGGGCTTGCCAAAAAGGTTTTCACCTCGGCAAGGGACATCGACCAAATTGTCCTGAACCCATGGCTCGAGGTCCGATGAGTGCAGCCATGCATGGCGTCGAGCCGCGATGCCAGCAGCCGCCACACAGGCCGAGGCCTCCAAGCCATCGTAGGCCGCTTGGGACATTAACTTAGAGCATTCCCGGATCCCCGAAGACAAGGACTTGAACCTCTGCAAAGGTTCCCCGGAGAGACCAGCAGAGAACCCGGCAAGCTCCTTTGCCAGGTCCCGCAAGTACATGCCCATGTACAGCTGATAAGACTGGACACGGCAAGCAAGCATCGAGCCCTGGAAGCACTTTCTACCGAACGCATCCAGGTTCCAGGCCTCCCTGCCAGGGGGCACCGCGGAGTGCATCTTCTGACTCCTCAGACAATGCATGGCCAATTCCACCACCATGGAATGGTGCGGTAGCTGCGCCTTCTGAAAACCAGGGCTCTTACGGAGTCGATAAATGGAATCGACCCGCTTGCTCAGAACCGGCGCCGAGACCGGTGCCTCCCACATCCGGAAGAGGAGCCGTTCCAGCATCGGAGGAACCGGCACAGTATAGGCCTCCTTCGAAGGAGAGTCATACTGGAGGGCCTCGAGTTCTTCGGCTCGAGGCTCCTCCTCGGGATCCGCCGGGATCGCCAAAGCAGTGGCCATATCCCGCACGAACTCCGAGAACCGGGTATCCCCCGGAGGGGACCTACTCTGGGGCTCAGACTGCGGGGAGTCCGACAGGACGCACCGAGTCTTGAAGGTATCGGGGGACTCCTCATCCTCCGTCTCCCAGGCGGACTCGTCCAAAGAGGAGTCGGGCTCTGACCGCGAGGGCCCGGCAGCACCCGCCCCGACGCCGAAGGCACCAGCGTCGACGCTCTCGGTCCCGACCGGGAGGTCGAGGGTGACCGCGCCCGAGGACGACCTCGAGCCTTCATGGTCTCGAGTATCGGCTCGGTCTCCAGGGTCGACTTCGACGTCGATGTCCCGGTGGTCGGGGCAGATGCGCCAGCGAGGCTAGCCATCAGCACCCGCTGCTGATCCATGAAGGCAGACAGTCTGCACTCCAAGGCTGTCAGCCTGAGACCCGACATCGGCTCCCTGGGAGGAGAGTCCTCGAGGACAACAGGCTCCACCCGAGGTACATTTGATGGCTTCTCCTGTTCCACGGGCCCGGGATGGCAGTCGGGGGTCCGAGACCTAGCCCTCGAGGAGCCAGGGACCTCCTCCAACGCCGCCCTCGCGAGCCGCTTCTTCCTCTTTCGCTCCCGCTCAGGGGACCCCCTCTCTGAGGAACCCCGACGATGCAAGGACTAAACTGGAGATCCTCAAGGAACCACAATTACCAGGTAAGTGTAATTCTCATTTCCTTATTGTTCCTCCAGTTTAGTCCTCCACCTCTGGGATGTAACAGAGCAGTAATCATTGGGAGGGACCTTTCCAGCCGGCATGCAACACCGCCGACCCGAAAAGGGCATCATTTGCCGCTAGAACATCCAGACGATAGTGCTTAAAGTATGAAGAGAGGACTACGTGGCCGCTCTACAAATAACCCTTGGCGGAACTAAACTGTGCTCCGCCCAAGAAGTTGCTTGCACTCTGGTAGAATGCACTCGTAGCCCCAGTGGCACCGATCGGCCCCCAAGAAGATAAGCTGAGCCAATCGCTTCTCTAATCCATCTAGAAATGGACGCCTTCGCTGCCGCTTCCCCTTTATGAGGGCCTCCAAATAACACGATCAGACGGTCCGATTTGTGGTAAGACTACGAAACATTTAAGTACTGCCGCAACATCCGCTTTATGTCTATACGGCGCAACCCCGTCAGCCGCGCTTCCCTCTAACGAACCCAGCACTGGAAGAGACACAGTCTGAGATGGAACGAAGAAACCACCTTAGGTAAAAAAGACGGCACTGGGCACACCACCACCTTTTCCCAAGAAAAGGACAAGAACGGTTCTCTACAAGACAGTGTCTGCAACTCCGAAATCCGTCTCGCCGAACAGATGGCTACCAAAAATACCATCTTCAAAGTCAGATCCTTAAGGGACGCTTTGTGTAATGGCTCAAAAGGTTCCTTAGCCAACGCCCCCAATACCAAATTGAGATCCCACGGGGGTATCACAATTCTACGATAGGGCCGTAACTTGGTCACTGCCTTCAGAAACCGCAAGACATCTGCATTGGCACCTAGCGCCAGCCCCTGCACTTTGCCCCTAAAGCAGGACAAAGCTGCCAACTGAACTCTCAAGGAACTGGCCGCCAGGCCCTTATCAAACCCTTCTTGTAGAAACTCAAAACCATAGGAACCGACGCAGATGCCACACGCGCTTGTCTCCGCGAGCACCAATCCTCAAACATGTGCCAGATACGAACATATGCCAGAGAGGTGGATTTTTTTCTTGTCCGAAGCAAAGTAGCAATGACTGCTCCCGAGTAACCCTTTTTCTTTAGCCTCGCCCTTTCAATGGCCAGACCGTAAGCGAGAATCAATCCACCTGAGGTATCTGAAGCGGACCTTGTACCAACAGCGTCTCTGACGCTGGCAATCTCCATGGCTCCCCATCGAGCAGCCTTATGAGATCTGCGTATCACATATGCCGTGGCCAGTCCGGAGCCACCAGCAACACTCTTCTCCGATGAGCCTCGATACGCTGAGCCACTCGACCTATGAGCACCCACAGCGGCCCGACGCCGGCCAATGTTGCATCAACACGTCGATCCCCTACGACATTCGCTCTCTTCGTCTGCTGAAAAACTGACTCACTTTTGCTGACCGAAAGGTCGCCATGAGATCCATGACTGGCGGCCCCCACCTGTGAACTACTTGCGTGAACACATCCGGATGCATCTCCCATTCTCCTACATCCACTTGCACCCTGCTGAGAAAATCCGCCATCACGTTGTCCTTCCCTGCAATGTGTGCTGCTGAGATCGCTGGCAGCCACAGCTCTACCCATGCGAACAAGGCCTCTGCTTCTTCCTCCATGGCCGCACTTCCTGTACCGCCCTGTCGATTGATGTAGGCCACTGTTACGGCATTGTTGGACAGTACCCGCACCATCCGACCCGTCACCGCAGCTTCGAATGTTTGCAGCGCCAACACCACCGCTCTCAGCTCCAGCCGGTTGATGGAACAGTTGCTCTCCTGCACCGTCCAAACCCCTAGCGCGAAAGGCTCTCCGCAATGTGCCCCCCAGCCTATAAGGCTTGCGTCTGTCGGCAATGGGAGCCACTCCGGCTGCTCCAGTGGCATCCCTGTCTCCAAGGAGGCCGGGAGCAGCCACCACCGCAGAGCATGCCTGACCCCGAGAGGACAGGGAAATCGTTTGCTCAGCGAGTCGTCCTGATGCGACCAACGGCGAAGTAGTGCTCGCTGCAACGGGCGGATATGAAACCTGGTCCATGGTACCCCTTCCAAGGACGCCGCCATCGTTCCCAGTACCTGCAGGTAACTCCATGCCGAGGGCGCCAGACCGGCTCTGAACTTGCATACCAGATGTCGAAGGACCTGAACTCGACGCTTCAGCAGAAATATCGCCCCTTTCCACGTGTCGAATCGCATCCCCAGATATTTGAGATCCTGAGATGGCACCCAGTGACTTTTGGTCATATTGACCACCCAACCGAGACTCTCCAAGAACTTCACTACCTCATCTGTTACCCTGACATTCTCGGCTTTGGACTTTGCTCGAATTAACCAATCGTCAAGATAGGGATGCACCAGAATTCCCTTCTTTCGTAACGCTGCCGCCACCACCACCACCACCACCATGACCTTGGTGAAAGTGTGCGGTGCCGTCGCCAGCCCGAATGGCAATGCTTGGAACTGGTACTTTCCCCAAGGGAGAGCGAAACGCAAAAATGTTTGGTGGGCCGCTCTGATCGGGATGTGTAAATACGCTTCCGTAAGATCGAGAGACGTCAAGTACTCTGTCGGACCGCCACTATAATGGATCATAACGTTTCCATCCTGAAACGAGGCACCCAGAGACAACAGTTCACTCCTTTTAGGTCCAGGATAGGGCGAAGAGCGCCGTCCTCCTTTGGCACCACAAAATAAATGGAGTATCGACCCCTGCCATATTCTTCTAACGGCACCGGCGTGACCGCTCCCATTTGCAACAGTCGATTTAACGTTTGACAGACCGCCAGGGTTTTCCTCTGTCCTTTGCAGGGAGACATCACAAACAACTCTCGAATTGGCTTCACGAATTCCAACGCATAAACGTCTCAAATTATCTCCAATACCCACTGATCTGTCGTTATTTGGGCCCAGGCAGGAAGAAATTCCTGAAGTCGCCCGCCTATCGGTTTGCTTCCTACCAAGGCCTGCCGCTTTTCATTGTGGTTTCCAAGTTGTTGTGGTGGCCACTGTTGCAAGACCTCTATTTGCTCCACGAAACCCCTGGGCTCTAGAAGCAAATCATCCTCTTTGGAATCCACCCAAGTGAGAAGTCCGAAATCTATGAAAATCTCTAAAATGATCCCAAAATGCCGGAGCGGACTTCCCCTGCTTAGGCTTATCCTCCGGGAGTCTTCCACCTTTTGACCCCTAAATCCTTAACTAACCTGTCAAGATACTCTCAGAATAATAACTTTCCTTTAAATGGAAGCTTACTGAGTCGTAACTTAGAAGAGCTATCTGCCGCCCAATTCCTCAACCACAGGGATCTACGGGCGGCCAAAGATGCCATACTATTAGCAAGTGCTCTGTTTAAGTCATAATGTACATCCGTCAAATAGGCCGACCCTGACTCTAGGCGATCCAGCTCTCTCAGACACTCTTGCTACAGCTGCGCAGTCTGCCGTAAGCCCTGGGACCATCTGAGGCATGCTCTTGCCACCCACGCTCCACAAACGGAAGCCTGCAATGACAACGCGTTGGTTTCAAAAGATTGCTTCAATAAACCATCCACTTTCCTGTCCTGCGCATCATTCAAGGCTGCGCTACCTTCCACTGGAATAGTGGTCTTCTTAGTCACCGCTGACACTGCAGCATCAACCCGCAGAGAACAGAACCTTTCCGTGTCCTTATCCGCCAAGGGATACAGCCGGTTCATAGTCTTCATTCCTCTTAGTCCAGTTTCAGGCTGCTCCCACTCATCCAGGATCATCCGGTCCACCACCTGGTGAACTGGAAACACAACTTGAGTCTGCCTCACAGCCTGGATAATAGGGTCTTCCTCATTGTCCTCCTCCACAGGTTGTTCTGTAGCCAGCTTTAGCGTTTGCAGGGACTCCGCGATAAGAGCCGTCAGCTCCTCTCTCAGAAAGATCCGAATGATCTTCACCTGATTCTCCGGCTCAGGAATCTCACCTTCTAACTCCTCCATGCCTGTTTCAAGGTCTACATCAATTTCCTCCGACTCCTGCCACTGCGCTTCCAAAGGCGAAAGCTCTCGAGGTCTGGATCTCTTTAAGGGCCTCAGGAGGCTGCTACCCGCTTCAGCGGTACCAGCCTGTGTCGTCGTGGTCTGAGGCAAGGGATCCGGCAATTTCCCCTGCCGCCTCAAACAAAACACCTGATGCATGATTAAAACAAAATCTGGACAGAAATCTCTGAGTTGCGGGCCCGACCCCCCCAGCCATCATCACCCCCAAGGGTCCGGTTGGAGTCTCCTGCCCGACTCCTGGCGGAGTGGCCAGCATCACCTCTCCTTCCACCTCAGCCGAAGCACCCTGAAGGTCCTGCCCCACTTTAACCTCCATTTGCTGCTCCACGCTGGTAGAGACTGCCTTGCAGCCCCTGCAGATTCCAGAGCCATTACTTTCGCCTCTGCGGGTACCACAGACTACGCACTGAGGGAGTGCCGCCATAGGCTCCACCCTCCAAACCGCCGGAAGCGGTCAATAAGAATGAACAACTTTCTTCCTCTCTTGTGGTTTTTTTTTTTTGAACAGCTACAAATAAATCTTAATATCAGACCAATCGCCCCGGAGGGGCAACCCCTGGGCCCAATGCAACTTACACCTTCAGAGCCCCCAAAAAGGTGCAGGCAGATCCAAGTCAAATAAAGCACAGTTACTTACCTGTAACAGGTGATCTCTGGGAACAGCAGGAATAAGTCTTTACATATGGGTATCGTCGGTACCGACGGAGCCTGCGCGGGAACGCTCCCCAGCGTCCAGTAAGAAAGCTTTTGGGAGCATCCCACAGAGCCTGCGCGCTGCCTTCCCGCCTTTCCCAACCGCCTCTCTCCAGTTCGAGTTTTAAAGCTGAGACAAAGAGAGAGAGAGGAAAGGAAAGATAGATAGAGAGATACAACTCCTAGGGGAGGTGGGTGCGTTGTGAAGACTTATTCCTGCTGTTCCCAGAGATCACCTGTTACAGGTAAGTAACTGTGCTATCTCCAGGAACAAGCAGGAATGAGTCTTCACATATGGGGACTCCCTAGCAGCAGATGCCAGGGAGAAACCCCAGGTTGTGTGTCCTTGAAAAGGACTCTACCCCCTCCCATGGATCTCTGGCATCCGACCAGGGTAGGTGGGTAGGAGTTGATTAGGAATGGAACAGGTGTTTGAGAACAGCCTGACCAAACGAGGCATCCCGGCGGGAGTCCTTGTACAAACAGTAATGGGCTGTAAAGGTATGAACCGAGGCCCAAGTGGCCGCTCAACAGATTTGGTCAATGGACACAGAGTTTAGATGAGCCATTGAGGCTGCCATGGCTCTCACATTGTGAGCTGTGACATGGACCTCCAGAGAAATGTTCCTACTCTGGTAGGCGAAAGAAATACATTGAGCAATCCAGTTGGACAGTGTTCTCTTAGAGACTGGAAGTCCTAAATGAGAAGGATCAAAAGCAACAAAGAGTTGAGAAGACTTTCTATGTTGCTGTGTCCTTTGTAAGTAAAAAGCGAGAGCTCTCTTACAATCCAAGGTATGAAGATTCCTCTCTGCACTTGATGCATGAGGTCCTGGAAAAAAGACAGGTAAATATACCTCTTGGTTCAGATGAAAAGGCGAGACCACTTTGGGCATAAAGTCTAGATTGGTCCTGAGGACTACCTTATGATGATGGAACCTTGTATAAGGTGGATTAGCCACCAAAGCATGCAATTCACTGATGCAGCGTGCTGAGGTGACTGCAATGAGAAAAATAACTTTCCAAGAAAGAAATTTCAAGGAGGTGGTGGCTAAAGGTTCAAAGGGTGGCTTCATAAGCTGGCCAAGAACCAGGTTTAAGTCCCATGCCACTGGAGGTGGTCTAATGGGAGGTTTAGTTAGAAGAAGGCCTCTCATGAATCTTGCTATAAGAGGGTGAGAGGAAATAGGCTGTCCATTGAGAAGCTTGAGGGACGCTGCAATAGCACTCAAATGGACCTGCATGGGATAGATGCAGGAGATACTCTAGTAAAGAATTCAAAAGGTATTGCAAGAGGGTTAAGACCCTTCCCTGAACACCAAATGGTAAATCTTTTCCATTTGAAAGCATAGGAACGTCTAGTAGAAGGCTTTCTAGAGGCATGAATAACATCTCTGACTTGCTGAGAGAGATGAAAATCTTGAAGGTCTAGGCCCTCAGCAACCAAGCCCTGAGATGGAGAGACTGGGGGTTTGGGTGCCACAATGTTCCTTCTTCCTGGGATAGAAGGTCTGGTGCAGAGCCCAAGTCCAGGGAAGGAGCTTGAGAGAGATGCAGAAGTAGCGGGTACCACACTTGGCGTTGCCAATGTGATGCTATGACGATCATGGTCCCTCGATCTCTCTGAAGCTTGAAAAGAGTTTTGGGAATTAGGGGAATGGGTGGAAAGGCATAAAGGAAGTCTTGAACCCAGTGAAGGAGGAAGGCATCCTTGGACTGAACTCCCTGACACAGAATTCTGGAACAGAACTGGGGAAGTTTGGCATTCCACGGACTTGCAAAGAGGTCTATGTCCGGGGTTCCCCAAATTCAAAAAATCCTGGCTACCTGGTCCATGTGGAGGGACCACTCGTGTGGAAGCAGAACTCGACTGAGTCTGTCCGCCCAAGAGTTTTGAACGCCTGGAAGATATACTGCCAGAAGATGGATGTGATGCTCTTTGGAGAAGGCCCACAGTCGCAAAGCTTCGTTGCAAAGCGACAGAGAGCCAGTCCCGCCCTGCTTGTTTACATAGAACATGGCTACTTGGTTGTCCGTATGGATGAGGACTGTCCTGTAGCTGAGCAGGGAATGGAACACTCAGAGCTAAGAATATTGCTCTGAGTTCCAAGAGATTGATATGCAGAGAGGTCTCCTGTGGAGACCAGATGCCCTCGGTGGAGAGATCCTGCAGATGAGCTCCCCAACCCACTGGAGAAGCATTTGTTGTAAGAGTTGCTTGGGGTAGAGACTGCCGAAAAGGGGACCCCAGCAACAGATTTGGAGAGGACTTCCACCACTGGAGAGACCAAAATAGGCGACTGGAGTTTGCTATTTTGTCTGACAGGCAACCTGATGCCTGAGTCCATTGGGTGGACAAAGTCCATTGAGCTGCCCTCATGTGAAGGCGAGCATATGGAACCACATGCACGGTGGATGCCATGTGGCCTAATAGTTGTAACATCTCTCGAGCAGTTAAATGGGACTTTAACTGTATCTGGGAGGCTAACTGCACCAAGCGTAGGCAACGGGCCTGAGGAAGATAGGCCCTTGCAGTTGTGGTATCCAGCAAGGCCCCTATAAACTCCAGAGACTGAGTAGGGGTGAGATGGGATTTTGGGATGTTTATTACCAGTCCCAAATACTGAAGGACACGCATTGTGCAGGTTAGACAAGTCTGGGCCTCTGACTGGGATGGAGCTCGAATGAGCCAGTCGTCCAGATATGGGAAAACGAATATTCCTAGAGTGCGTAGAAATGCAGCTACTACTGCCATGCATTTCGTGAACACCCTTGGTGCAGAGGCCAGACCAAAAGGAAGCACCCTGTATTGGTAGTGCTTTCCTTGAAAAAGGAACCGAAGGAACCTTCTGTGTGTTGGATGGATGAGGACATGGGTGTACGCATCCTTGAGATCTAGAGAACAAAGCCAGTCCTGACTCTGAAGGTATGGAAGCAGAGCACCGAGAGAAATCATCTTGAATTTCTCTTTGAATAGAAACTTGTTCAATTCTCTGAGATCTAATATGGGTCTGTAGCCACCTGTTTTCTTTGGAATAAGAAAATAAGGGGAGTAGAACCCTGAGCCCTGTTGAAGAAGGGGTACTTCTTCTATTGCCCCTTGGGCAAGAAGGGTAGCAATCTCCTGACCCAGAAGGTTGAGGAGAGATGTTGGAGAATTGAACTGTTTCACCATGGTATGGGGAGGAAGGCTTAAAAAATGAAGCTTGTACCCTTCCCTTATGATGGAGAGGGTCCATTGCTCTGCTGTGATTTGCTCCCATCTGGGAGCAAAGTAAGCCAACCTTCCTGGAATGGTGAGGGGCTCTGGTTCTTCCAGAGCTAGAAAGGCTAAGTTCTCTAGTTGCAAGTCAAAGGCCCTGAGGAGGCTGAGGCTGCTGGGCCGTGGGAGGCCTGGCAGCCTTTGACTTGGCCCGTTTAGGTGGTTGCTGACGCTTTGCAGCAAAACGACCTGCAGAAGATGCCTGCTGACCATAAGCAGGATAACATCTTCCCTTTTTAGAAAAAGATGTCTTTTTGAACAATCTTTTCTTAACAGGAGCAGAGGTAGACTTTGAAAGTCAATCCAAAGCAGAGTTCTCAGCATCCATCTGAGTGGCCTTTGCTTGCCAATCCTTGCCAAAAAGGTTTTCACCTGTACAAGGAAGATTTCCCAATCCATCTTGGACCCAGAGTTCCAAATCAGAGGCTTGTAACCAAGCAATTCTGCGTGCACCTATGGCAATAGCCGAGGCTCTGCTTACACACTCAAAAGAGTCAAAGGCTGCACGGTTGGAAAATATGGAAACATCTTGGGCATGTTTGAGCCAAGTGAGAAATTCCTGCCTTTTATCTTCTAAAATAAAAGGAGCTAAATCTGCAGATGATCTGTGACCTTTTAGAAACATCCCCATATAGAGACTATAGGAGTTGATTCTGGCAGCAAGCATATTAGCTTGGAAAACCCTTCGGCCAAAAGCATCTAGTGTCCTGCATTCACGTCCTGGAGGATTAGATGAGTGTCTCTTTGCACTCTTTATTTTCCTCATGGCAGACTACCACAATAGAGTGGTGAGGAAGCTGAGACTTATGAAAGCCAGGACAAGAAGGGACACGGTACATGGTGTCTAACCTACGAGAATGAGGAGAGGTGGTAAGAGGAGTCTCCCACATGCTCAACATGAGATCATAGAGAATCTCATGAATAGGTAAGGTAGCTGCCTCTTTAGGAGCCTTAGGATATTGCAAAATATCTAATTGTTTGGCTCTAGGCTCTGACTCAGGGGCCACTGTAATGGAGAGGCCCCTAGCCACTTCCCTAATGAAGTCTTGAAAAGACAAGTCTTCTGGAGGAGACATTCTTCGTTTTGGAGAAGACGACTCCTGAGGAAGAAGTACCGATGCCTCGACAGAAGCCTCCGACTCATCAGAGTCTTCGGAGGAATCGAAGTATCGCCTGTCTGGATGCTCTTGTAAAGCCCGATATGCGTACCGAGTGGGATCGACATCGGGAGTAAGCGGTACCGGTTCGGTACCGATGGGCATCATAGGACAGGGTACCATTACAGTCGACACCGAAGCCGATGTCGATGCAATCGGTACCGGCACCGGGAACGATGCCGGTGCCGGTACCGGCAACAGAGATTGTTGCGGTACCGGAGGCGTCGCAGCCTGCATAAACGCCGTTAGGGTGCGCTGCATGGACAGAATCTTCTGATCCATCGACGCCACCAGAGTCTGGATGTCGGTACCAGTGGAGGCCACCGGTACCCCAGAACACGGCAACAGGTGATTGGTCGAGGCCAAGCCATCGAGGTCAACCTGTGACCCCATAGACAATGCTTTGGAAGCCGGAACTTCCCACCAGGGTAATTTTGCCGGTGCGGAATCCTTGAGGACAAGCCCGGAGGCATCTCGATGCTGAGAGGGAAATTTGCCCTACGAGGACCAGCTAGATTTATGTTTGGTTAGCTGAGATCCATGGGAGGAAGAAGCAGCCCTGGAAGACGTCGATGCCACCGAGGCTGCATCAGAGGGAAACAGGGTACTGAGCTTGGTTGCTCGGTTCTGCCGACCTCTTTTAGACATCATGGTACAGGACACACAATCCGTGATGGAATGGTCAGGACCCAAACATTTTAGACACCAATCATGGGTGTCGGTGACAGAAATAGTACCGCCACATTTTGTGCACTTTTTGAACCCGGAAGTGGGCTTCTCCATGAGGAGAAAAATATTCAGGCCTAAGGCCCAAACCGAAAAATGCACAGTTGAAGTAAAGAATAGGTTGTTTTTTTTTAAAGAAAGAAAAGAAAAGACCGGCGGTACCGGTCTGACATCAAAGAAGGCAGACGCGACACAGAAAAATAAAGAAAAAAAAAATAAAGAACTTCTTCTGCGGTGACAGGAACACGACCTGCTGGCTCCGCGGAAAAGAAGAACTGGAGAGAGGCGGTTGGGAAAGGCGGGAAGGCAGCGCGCAGGCGCTGTGGGATGCTCCCTAAAGCTTTCTTACTGGACGCTGGGGAGCGTTCCCGCGCAAGCTCCGTCGGTACCGACAATACCCATATGTGAAGACTCATTCCTGCTTGTTCCTGGAGATATCAAAATAACCCAAAGGGAAATCAAATGGAAATCAAAGGGAACTGAAAATAACCCCACCGAAGTCAAATTAAAGAAACTTAGCTGAAATTAACAAAATTAAGTAATCTGTGTGATCCGATGCCACGTGGCTCACGCGCTGTTAAAATGGCCACCGCAGGCCGTCTAGGAAATGGTGCCAAAACTCCCTGCGCTTACCTGTGTACCGCCACGTGTGTAAGCTCCTTGCCGGCCCGGTTGTCTGCTCCCGATCTCAAATCAAAGGACAAAAATCTCACCTCAGAGCTGCAATCACTCCTCCGATGCTCCTGATCTCCAGCCCGTGCGGCTCCGCTCAGCCAAACAGCGAGCTGAGAGCCGCCAGACAATCTTCCTGCTGCTGCGGTCCCGGAGCTAGCAGGATCGCGGCTGCTCAGACTGCCGCTGATCCGCTACTGCCGACAGCGGCAGAGCTCTGCCCTGTACATCCAAGGGGCAGAGATCTGATCAAGAATACCCTAGAAGAAAAAAAATCAGTACGAGAGGGCAGGCAGGAACCGGCACAAGCACAAAGGCAGATTGGTTCGATTTTTTTTTTTTTTTTTTTTTTTAAAGAGACCGTGATCAAATTAACAAATTGAAAAGATGAAGGTAAAATTAAAACAAACTATTCTAATGCTACTCTAATCACTCCTTATCCGTTCCTCAAGTGAGCCTAGCACCTAGGCTCACTATGTCCTCCTGCTACATGGAGACTGGACACACTGGGGCTGATGGGAGAGACCAGCAGACTATATCCAGTGATGTCACGTTTTTGACATGCCCAGTCTCCAAGCTGCAGGAGGAGGTACACTACCCAGAGGTGGAGGACTAAACTGGAAGAACGATAAGGAAATCTAGGCTTTTCATTGGTTCTTTGTCTCCACCAATCTACTGGTATGGGAACACAACCCACTTGCCTAGACTGGTCTAGCAAGACAATATGGAAAATTGTGCTATCTGTTAAATTATTTCCTACCAAACTGCTTTCCCGTATAACCAGCAGCAGAAAAAAAGGGCACAAGAAATAGTGAAGTTAGCAGAAATAGTGAAACAGAAATGTAGCTTTTTTTGGTTTCAGCAATTTCATCTCTCTTCTTCGATCTTCCTGATTGCAAAGAAGTGATCTCTAACAAGCTATGGAGCTGTGCACTTCTATTCACAGCTACTCCAGAATTTGACTCCATGGTTTATCTTCCTCCTATCTGATCAAGCCATTGCTCAGGAACAAACCTCATTTCCTACATGGCAACACACAGCACTGTCCTTAAAAATCACTTCCCCATGTACAGCATACAACCAATCACAGTGAAGCCCTCACCCCATATTATAGCGCTTTGTTCATGCACTTGCCTGTCACATCTGGTGTCTCCAGGGTGGCTGGCTCAGAATCTTCCAGTTCCCTGGCGTCTATGGAAAGCACATCCAAATTTTCGCTGAGAGAGTCCACAGACTCTGAGTCATTGACAGAGCCGTTGACATAACCATTCATGCCTCCCTTTTCCGAGGATGCTGCCGACTGCTCCCCCTCGTTGGGAGCTTCCTTGTTCCCATTGGCTGGGCTACTGGCTACTGTGGTTAAGGTTTTGGGTTTGCTTTTTTTCTTTTTGTTCTAGGGAGAGAAAACAGACAGACAATAAGATAATAAGCCATAATACATGAAATGTGTAACATTTTATCTATGCCAGGGAGCATTAGGAACAGTCTGTCAAAATCCAGTCTTGGCTACTCATCTTATGACTGTAGGGAGTCATCGATTTCCTCCCCAACCCCCACTGCAGGTAAAGGTTTGCAGTGAAATCACTAACAACCCCCAAAGCACAGACCAACAAAAGTTAATGATCCCCCTTCCCCCAAGCAAACCTGAAATTTCAGGTAATTTCTCTCTTTCTTACATACTACTCACCCTATCAAAACTGTTCAGTGCAATATATAAACAATAAATACAATTGATACAAAAATACTACATTAAAAACCACCAACCAAGCCAGTAAAATAAAAACTTTAAACTATCCCTAAACTGGCTTTTGCACTTCTCCCTCCCCTATAGAAAGGGAATTGGATTTAGATCATGCCTTTTCTCAAATGTTCAAAATGTGTTACATTCAGGTACAGTAGGTATTTTCCTGCCTCCACAGGACTTACAATTTAAGTTTGTACCTCAGGATATGGAGGATTAAGTGACTTGCTGAAGATCACAAGAAACAGCAGTGGTATTTGAACACTGGATTCCCTGGTTCCAAGCCCACTGCTCTAACCATTAGGCTACTCCTTTACTCCATAGAAATAAATTCTTAAGATCCTGACCCTCCTTCCTCATCACTACCCAAAGCCAAGAAAGACTGCCATCCCCAACTCCACAAACACTCTCCACCCATCATTTTTCATTCCCTACCTACAATTAATTAAGGGCTAGCCAATGTACCACTTTCTACTGCCAACTCTCACCTATCAAGGTGAAATTAGATCTTACCTGCTAATTTTATTTCCTGGAGTCCCTCCAGTCCAGCCCAGCCCAGACGTGTGGGTTATGCTCATTCACCAGCAGGAACAGCAAGCTCAAAACTTCTCTTAAGTAGACTGTATTTCCTTGCAGAGCCAGTATAAACCTCAAAGAGTCCCAAAACCCCAATAGCTCCACCAGCCCTGCAACAAGATGTGCACCAAACAGCATGCATACTTGGCCATCGTGTATCTCAAATTATCTTAAAGAATTTATTTTATTTATTAATTGTTCTTGTCAAAACCAGACATCCCTCTCCCTCCCCCCCCCCCCTGCACACAAAGGGCCAAAATCCGTAACAAGGAGAGAAAAACTGCCAACAGCACAGCAGAACCCCCTAGAACAAAACAAAATGAAGGGAGAACTGCCACAACCAACTGGCCCACAGATCACTCGTTCCAGCTAACAGCATCTTTAGAACAGGCACAGACAGAAGTCAAGTCCCGGGAGGGTCCTGGACTGGATTGGAGGGACTCCAGGAAAGAAAATTAGCAGGTAAGGTCTAATTTCGCCTTCCATTTCGTCCCTCCAGTCCAGCTGCATGGGATCCAACAGAGCAGTACTATCAAAGGGTGGGTAAAGAAATTCCGGTTTGTAACATCCAAGCCCCGAAATCTGCATCCTAACAGGCCTGCACATCCAGCCTGTAAAGGCGCAAAAAGGAATGGAACAACCACCATATCGCTGTCCCATAAATATCCTGCGGTGGAACAAGGCTGAACTCCACCCAAGAGGCAATTTGGGCCCTGGTAAGATAGGCCCAGAGCCCTGATGGGACAATGTGCTCCTTCAGCAAGTACAAGGATTCAACAGCACTCTGAATCCAACTGAAATAGATACCTTGGCCATTGCCTCACCCTTGCGAGGCCCACCAAAGTGCACAAAGACACTCTGAGCACCAAAAGGCCTCCATCACCTTGAAATAGTGCTTAAGTGCCCTGCGTAATATCAAGTAAGCATATATCCCTAGACTCTGCCAAGTCCAGGGGACCAAAGGCCGGAAAGGTTACAGTCTGATTAAGGTGGGACACCAAAATGATTTGGCAAGGAAGGAAGGAACTGGACAAAGGATCACTCTTTCCTTGGTGATCATCAAATAAGACTCCCTGCACAAGAGAGCCTGCAGTTCAGAGATACGACACACTGAGCAAATAGCTACCAGAAACACTACCTTGAGGGTCAAATCCTTCAAGGAGGCTCTCGACAGAGGCTCAACCAGGGCTCCCCCGAGCACAGAGAGGACCAAGTTAAGGTCCCAGGCACTGTTCCCTCTAAGCTGTGCGCGTGTGCGCGCGCACACACCTCGCCGAGCGAGCACACACAACTTTTAAAGGAGCGCACAAAAATTACCGATTTCATGATGAGTTTTCAAACCTTGGGTTTTTTAAGGCCGCGGCTGCACTACCGATCTACTGCCACTTCGTCACTTCCGATTCCGAATCTCTCCTCTGCACTGAGTCCCCTGCCCTCACTCCTCTCACATGTGACGACGATTGACGAATCATGGCAGGCTAGAGGGAAATAAAAGGGAGGGGCAGCCAGCAAGCCAGCCTCTTTCTGCTCTTGTGCCTGCCTGCGAGCCACGCACCTCCTTTAATCCCTCCCTCAGCCAGCCTTCAGTGCCACGTGCGAGGGGAACACACCGCTCCGGGACTGCTGCCTGGGGACGTGCTATCGGCAGCTTTGCTAGAGAGCAAATATACCGTTATCCGACGGGGGTATATCTGCTCCACAGTCGGATGTGGCAGAGACAGCCATAGGCTTCTCCTTTCCGAGGCGCAATAGAGCTGTGGTCTCGGGGGCTATTCACCAGCTTCGGTCCACTGCACATGGTACTGTACTGTACTTGTTTTACTGCTGTTAGTTTTTGTCAGCTTGTCTGGGGCACGACTGGTGGCCTGCCTTCTCAGGAGGATACCTTTATCCGTCTTCTCATCAGATGCTCCAGTTAAAAAAAATAAAATAAAATAGAAGTGTCTAGTTGGGCTCCTCTGTTCCAGATGGTTTGTTTAACATAGCAAGTCACGGCTCCCCTCAGTCCATGGTTGCTGGCATTTGCTTTAGCCTGTTTCTCTCAGGAGCAGAGTAGAATGAAATTAAATAAATAAAATGAACTTAAATATTTATACCTGACTGTTTGGACACCCAGTGTAAAATGGCAAAGGGCTGCAACTCCCGCGTGGGAAGCAGCCAGGATGCAGGAGGTTTAGGGGAGCCGGGTAACTTTTTTCCACAGCGGCATGCTGTTTGGGTTTAGGGAACTTAGTTTTGTTCCTCAATTTAAAAAAAAACAACAAACAGCCACCAGTCCCCTGTGGTGAGCAGAGGGGTTTTGTGCCAATTTTTACCATTTTGTTTTTGTTTGTGGCTATCCACAGTGGCTGATTCGGCTCGGAGTAGGGCACAGCTCTACAGAGTCCACTCGGCAGTACCACACCAGAATTGATTGAAGTGATTCTTGAATCGGGAGGTAGCACTTTACTGTCTATTCTAGGGATGATTGCTGGAGGCAGTGAGCTCTGTCTGTGGTATGAAAGGTGACCATTTTTGAATAGATTCTGATGGGCTTTCTGACAGCGATGGCATATACTGTACTGCCCTGTCCTCTACGCACAGCGGGAGCTGAATGGAGCTCTCCGGTACATAGTGTTTGGGACTAGGACACAGACTGTGAGTTTACCATCTTTATCCCCCTATTTTGGTCTGCATTGTAATTTATAATGCATTTTAATGTATTTTTGTTCATAGGTTGCCTTGGTTTTGTGGTACTGCTCCGTTCTGTTCGGTTCTCGGGTAGGATAAGTAGGTCCCCCACAGGAGAGAAACTGTTTTATTAATATTTCGTACTCCCCTTAGCGAAGTCCCTAGGGGACCAATATGTTTCTCTGGTAAATTCGTGCAGAGCTGACTGCAGTATACTGGAATTGTGGGGGGGTTTTCTTGGAAATTAGACAGTTATTTGGCATCTGCCTTTGATGTTCTTGGCTCAAATCTTGAGTTCTTGTTTTTGACCATGAGTAGGTCTGCAGGAGGAGTAGCCTAGTGGTTAGAGCAACTGCCTAGTACCCAGAAGAGCAAGGGTTTGATTCCCACTGGCACTCCTTGCGACTTTGGGCAAGTCACTTTACCCTCCATTGCCTTGGAGGAAAAGGCTGGCAATCTACTTCCAGTGATACATTGCCAAGAAAACCCAGAGGTAGCTGGGTCGCTATGAGTCAACACTGACTTGATGGCACTAAAAAAAAAAAAAAAAAAAGGTCTGCAGGGGGTAAGCAAAAAGCAAACTTTGGTTCTTGGGAGACTTTCTGCCTTCATGATGATTAACATCAATGTGGTGTACATACTGTATTCTAATGTGTAGTCAAATTTTAAAGTATATAATTCCAAGTGTCGTTATGTAGCGCACAAAAAATTTAACCTTCCTTCAAATGCCGCACGGCTGATATTTTATGCGCACACAGCCTACAGAAAATTAGAGGGAACATTGGTCCCAGGATGGAATCAGGGGACAGCAAGGTGGTCTCAAGTGCTTGACCCCCCCCCCCATCCTGAAGAAAACGGACATCATCCCGGTGAGAGGCAAGGGACACACCCTGTACCTGGCCCTGGAAACAAGCCAGGGCCACTACCTGCGCCTTCAAGGAGTTCAATGCCAGACCCTTTGAGGTTTTCCTGCAGGAAAGCAGTTACTTACCTGTAACAGGTGATCTCTGGGAACAGCAGGAATAAGTCTTCACATATGGGTACGTCGGTACCGACGGAGTCTGCGCGGGAACGCTTCCCAGCGTCCAATCAAGAGCTTTTGGAAGCATCCCAGCACGCCTGCATGCTGCCTTCCCGCCTTTCCCAACTGCCTCTCCTCAGTTAAGTTTTAAAACTGAGACAAAGAGAGAGAGAGGAAAGGAAAGATAGATAGAGATACAACTCCTGGGGAGGTGGGAGGGTTGTGAAGACTTATTACTGCTGTTCCCAGAGATCACCTGTTACAGGTAAGTAACTGTGCTATCTCCAGGAACAAGCAGGAATGAGTCTTCACATATGGGGACTCTCAAGCTGAGATGCCTGGAGTCCCAGCATGTCATAGGCTGGAACATGCTATCTCCCAGAACACCAGGCATCCTGAGGATGGAGGGTAGGAGTTGAAAAAAGAAAGATGCTGTGGAACAGCTAACCTAGCATAGGACTGCAGAGATGGAGTCCATGTGTGGATGATGATGGTCATCAATAATATTGCAAAGGATATTGCAATATGGACCTCCCCTGACAGGATTTCACAGAAGTATGGAGGTTCATGGATCTACTGGGAAACCTAGTAGAGGAACCTTGAAGAGGACCTCACTGTAAGTGGAGGTAATAATCCTGTAGGAAATCCAGTGGCGGTCAGAATCTTGAAAGGTAACAGGTAACCCCAGTAGGGAAACTGGGGTAGTCCAAAAACGGTGGGCCTTCAGCGGAAGGCTTTATGAGAAAAACCCTAGCTCTTTTGGAGGCAGAGTGAGTCACTCTTAGGAGCAAAAAGAGAAGGCTAACCGATTTGGACAAACAGGCACAGTCCTTGTGGGGAGAAAGGGTGTGGGAACTCCTTGTATCCCAAAAAGAGAGGACAAATGCCTGAGGCGTTAAAGCCTGTGATTAACTGAAGATCCACAATGTCTCTCCTAACTGGGGTAAGCTAGGAGAGATATTGGGCACGAAGAGCTTCAGAGGTACCTAAACCGTTAAGTTATGGTATAAAAATTGTTGACTACCATAGGAGTGGTTGTGTGTGTAGAACCCCAAACCTGCTAGATAGCATAGGTATGGGTAAAGCCCCTCTGTCAGAATCATATAGCTATATGAGGATAGACAGTGAGATAGATAAGTATGTGGATACATATCTATCTATAATAAAATATCTAGATAGATAGATAGACAGACATATAAGAATATATCTATAGTGAGATATGGCAGGGCATAAAATACACACAAAAAATAAATATGGACATGTAGGCCTACATATGGGTGTCTGCAATTAAACAGACAGAGATATGCCTACAGCACAGTGATCACATAGGATATGTGGAGAGGAAAGATTCATCTAACAAGGAGGTGGAACCTACTTGAGAAGACATATAGAGAATCTATTCCTCCTGGTCATAATCTGCAAGAATGCTAGTTAGTGAAATATAACCAGGACTGTTACGTGAAAAAGAAAGGACAATGTCAGTGTGCAGCCAGCAAGTCCCGAGTCTTGCAGGACTCTAGCATGTTAAGTAGACAGAAGACGCCTAGAGATGAGATACCATGTTGACCTGCTTAAGGGCAAAGGTATCATGCGTTCTTACCATGAGGAAGAGCATATCCCCGATTGGGAATACTATGGACCAAAGCAGGGAACTGGCAACTCCTTGAGCTTTCACGTAAGAGAAGGCCTATGTCCTTTATATCAAAAAAGGAGATAGTAAAAGAAGGGAGAACCTTCTAGTCATGGGAGACATGACTGAAAGCACAGTTACTTACCTGTAACAGGTGATCTCTGGGAACAGCAGGAATAAGTCTTCACATATGGGTATGTCGGTACCGACGGAGTCTGTGCGGGAACGCTCCCCAGCGTCCAATCAGAAAGCTTTTGGGAGCATCCCACAGCGCCTGCGTGCTGCCTTCCCGCCTTTCCAACTGTCTCTCCTCAGTTGAGTTTCATAGCTGAGACAAAGAGATAGAAAGAGGAAAGGAAAGATAGATATATACAACTCCTAGGGGAGGTGGGTGCGTTGTGAAGACTTATTCCTGCTGTTCCCAGATATCACCTGTTACAGGTAAGTAACTGTGCTATCTCCAGGAACAAGCAGGAATGAGTCTTCACATATGGGGACTGCCAAGCTAAGATGCCTGGAGCCCCAACATGTTGAAGATTAAAACATGCTACACCTCATATGGCCAGGAATCATGAGGATGGAGGGTAGGAGTTGAAAAGAGAGGAGCTGTAGAAAAAACAGCTAACCTAAGAAAGGACTACCAACAAGGAGTCCTTGTATGTATGATCATTATCATAAGATATATGGAAATGAACAATCACTATAATATTGAAATGAACAATCACCATATGACGCTCACCTACTGGATTGCAGGAAGTAGAGAGGCTGATGGAGTCTACTGGAGATTCAGTAGAATAATGTTCAAGGTGACCTCACTGGAGTGAAGGTGGAGGTCAACATCTGGAAGCGAGGGGTGACCCCAGGATTCAATTGGGGTAGCACAAAAACGGCAGGTCTTCAGTGGGAAGCTTCATGGAAAGCTGGAAACTCTTTTGGCTACAGAAGTATTCAGAGGTAGGAGCAAAAGAGGAAGACTGACCGATTTGGCCAACAGACCTAGTCCTTGAGGGAGGAAAGGGTATGGGAAGAACCCCATACTCCCAGAAAGGACAGATGTTTGAATCTGACATCCACTGAAGATCCACCATGTCTTACCTAACTGGTGAGAGGTAGAAAGTCATTGGGGCATGGAGCTTCAGTGATACGTAAACCTAGGATACGGTAGGGCTGTCAGTACCACAGCAGTGGTTGTGCACATAATATGCGAAACATACTGTGGAACAGTATGAAGCTGTGCAAGCCCACTGTCAGGAACATACAGGAAGGTAAGAACCTTAATGAACATAGACAGTCAGAGATAGTATGGAAATACATATCTACCTATAAGTAGTATCTGGACACATATGTAGATATATATATATAGGTGTATAGATAAATATAGATCTATAATGAGATCTAAAGGGCATAGCATATGCACACTGAGCTGACAGACAGATACATCTACAGAGACGTATATAGGTATATATATATATAGATATATATACCGGACTATATAGGTCTAAAGATAGATGTCTGCAACTAAGCAGACAGAGCTATGCAATCAGGACATTCACATGGAGATGTGAAGGGAAAAGATTCATTTAAGAACAAGGAGGGGAAACCTACTTGAGAAGATATATAGAGAATCTATTCCCCCAGAGATAATGGTAAAGGAATGCTATCCAGTGAATAACCAGGATGGTTACGTGAAAAAACAGAGGATAATATCAGTCTGTAAACAGCAAGTCCGGAGTCCTGTGGAACTCCAGTATGGTAAAAAGGACAGAAACGCATAGAATGAGATACCAGGTTGACCTACGTGAGGGACAAAGGAGGTATCAGGTGTTTTCCAGGTTAATATGTACTGTCCTTGAAGGGTTAGGGTACCATGAGGACAAGCTGCAAGGAAAAAAAAAAAAAAAAAAAAGAGTATATTCCCTGTAGGAATGGGATAACTCCTAGACTTTCACGTGGAGAAGGCTTATGTCCTATTCTGTCTTCTGTTTTTTGTTTTTTAAAAGGAGATAGTAGGGTATGAAGAACCCTCACAGTCATAGGGGATGACTGAGGAAGCCCCTTTTTCAACCATGATGGATAGCCATTAGAGAAAACTGTATGCTCTCTAGCAAGGGCCCACAGTGGAAAGCTTCTCAGTAGGACTGCAGAGAGCAATATGCAGGAGAATTGGGATGTAGAACTGACTGATGTAGAAAACTCACAGCCAAGTCCAATACGTTGCCAAACCCAGAGGTTGGAGATGGCAAGGGTAAAAAGCCTGTAGTGAGAAAGATAATCCAAGAAGATGTAGCAAACTGTCTTGGAATCACTACTAAGGCCAGACAGAAGTGGTGGAAGACAAGACTGGGACTTGTGGAAAAGTACCAGTAGTCAATTCCTGGAACTCCTGCATGGGCAGCTACTGAAAAGGACAACAGAGAGAGTCGGTCTGTGTCAAACAGAGAGAACAGACTGAACAAAGAGAGAAGCTGTCTCTGTCTGCAGAGCTGCCCAAATAAAAGAAGGGAGTTTACTCAGGAGAAGAAACTCTACAGTGAAAAGAAAGACAAGAAAGTCTTTCAATGGTATGGTACCACTCTTACAGGGGAAACCCTGGAGAAGAGGGTGGAGATAGAAGCTGAAGAAGGACTTACCGCATGGTAAGTCCCTGGAAGGAAAAATTCATGCTGGTACAGAGAAACTATCATGTGATAGTTGTTAAACTTCTCTTCTAGTGAGGAAGAGGTGGAAGACCCTGTAACTTATAGACATGAAAATCCTAACAGTTCAGCAAACTGAAGAGTAAATGGATTTCCTGAGAATAGGAATCTCTGAGCAGAGTTTTGAATGGAAAAACAGTGAAAAACTTCTGCTGAAAAGAAGTTAACTGTAGTTATAAAAAGATTAATCAGAAACCTATGGTTACTGTGTTTATTCAGCCTGGCTAGAGTTTGGATTCTTCAGACCAGGGCGAGACTTCCCCTGCTTGGGAACATCTGAATGATGGGCAGGAGAAGAGGAAAACCTCTTTCTTTTAGGGAAAGAAGGTTTGGTAGGGCATTTCCTACCTGCTGAGGAAGGAGAGGGCTTAGGATGGCCCTCAGAAACAGGAAAATCAGTGGAGCAATGAGCAACCTGACATAAGGACTCCTTATTGAAGAGATTTGCTCCAGTGCAAGGAGTATTACTCAGTCTTTGTTGTGCCCATCTATTCAAGTCTGATGCTTGGAGCCAGGCTTTACGACGTGCTCCTATGGCTATAGCAGAAGTTCTGCTAACAGACTCAAAAGAGTCTAGGGAAGCACGAGAAAGAAACCAAGAGATATTTTGGCTATGACTAAGAAGTAAGGAATAGTCTGCAGCCTTGGGCTCTGATAGAAAAGGAGTCAAAAGAGATAATTTCTTTGTGATCTCCTGAAGGAATAGACTCATATAGAAAATATATGAGAGAATCCTTGTTGCCAGCATGGATGTTTGGAAGGTTTGACGTCCAAAGGCATCCAGTGTTCTAGATGCACGCCCTGGCGGGAAAGAAGAATGTTTTTTTTTTTGCTTTTTACCTTCCTCATTGCTGATTCCACTACAATGGAATGATGGGGAAGTTGAGGCTTTTGAAATCCTGGAGAGGGGGGCACCTGATACAGAAGATTAGTTGCTGTAGGAGGTGAAGAAACCCTTAAAGGTTTTTCCCATACTCTCAGAAGATGTTGTAAAGAGTGATGTAAAGGAAGCATTATATTTTCCTTTTCTGCAGAAAAACCTTGAGAAGACTCATAGCCAGGGATAGAAATATTAAGGAAGGTTGCCATGTCAAGGAGAAATTTCTGAAAAGAAGGATCTCCGATGGGAACCATCCCTGGACAGGCTAAAGTTGAAAAAGTAGCCTGGGCACCGGAGGATATACCTGTCCGGTGCAGAACAGGATCTCCAATGGATGGATACTGGAACTGGCAGTTATGAGTTGAGACAGTCAGTAGTACATCATCCATGCCAGGTATCGACTCCAAACTAGGTATAGAGAGGAGCGATCCAGGTGAAAAAAGCATGGAAGGAGCTGGTCCCGATGATACTGCCGGTACCGACATCGATACCGATACCGGTATCTGTGCCGGAATCGAAGGCGAAGCCGACACCGAAGCAGTTAGCGGAGGCTGCTCAAGCGGTACCGAGGAGACCAAAAACCCTTGGTGATTATCCTCGGTATCGTGCATGCGGGATCGGAAAACGTCGGTTCCGAGGCGCGTCGGTACCCAGTCTTCTAGACTAGATATCAATTCTAGACTCGGCATCGAAAGAAGCGAGTCTATCGATGCATGCCTAGAGGGTACCGACGTCGGTGGTAGTATCGGTGGTACTGCCGTTACTGGAAAGTCAATCTGGGACGTATCGGTCGGTCCCGAAGGTACCGAGAACGCCAGATGACAATCCCTGGTGAAGAGTGGATCACTCAACACCGGTGCCGATGCCAGAGTATCGGTACCGCTCGAAGCGGATGCCACCACCGAGCATGGCTCAGGTATGTTCTGTGAGAGGTGAGCCCCAGGAACAACCTGAAACCCCTGAAATGCTTTGGAGCCCGAAGACTCCCGCCGGGGTTTTAATGCCAATGGGGTCTTGAGGGCAAGGCCGGGGCCGTCAGCATGCTTGGCATGAGACTTACCACTCAAGGATTGGCTAGTCTTAACAGACTGTTTGTGGGTTACCTGATCCTGAAGAGAAGAAATGTCCGGTGCCCTGACACAGGGAGGGAAAACGGTATCGAGGGAAACTCGAAATAGAGAATCTCTTCTCACAGTATTGTAGCCTGATGGTTCAGGGGAAAAAGGGTCAGGACCCAAACAGGTTAGACACCAGTCATTGGAGTCTAAAAAGAAAACTGTATTTCCACAGTTAAGGCACTTCTTAGGAAAAGAAGGCTCCATGATGGAGAGGCCTTATAGGCCCAAAAAAATTTAAGACAGAAACTGAGGGAAAAACTGTCCCTGAGTTTGAGAAAAAGAAAAGAAAAAACCCACCGGCGGTACCGGTGGCGGCGGGAAAACAGCCGCGACCACAAGAAAAGAAAAATTAAAGAATTAAAGAAAAAAGTTTCTGCGGTGACAGGAGGACGTCCTGCCGGCTCCGCGGAAAAACGAAAACTGAGGAGAGACAGTTGGAAAGGCGGGAAGGCAGCACGCAGGTGCTGTGGGATGCTCCCAAAAGTTTTCTGATTGGACGCTGGGGAGCGTTCCCGCGCAGACTCCATCGGTACCGACGTACCCATATGTGAAGACTCATTCCTGCTTGTTCTTGGAGATAAGCCTTTTCTAACCAGCTAGGATAGCTGTTGGAGAAAAAAAAAACCATGCTCTCTAGCAAGGGCCCATAGTGGAAAGCTTCTCTGTAGATTGCAGAGAGCATGATGCAGGAGAATGAGGAGATAGAACTGGCTGTTAGAGAGCCAGTATCTCTGCCAACTATGCTGCCAAACTCAGGAAAATGAAGATGGCAGAATAGAAGACAATCTAGAAAGCTTGTAGTGAGATGATCTCCAAGAGAGATGAAGCACTGACTTGGAGCCACTACTAAGACTAGACAGAATGTTAGTGGAGGACAATCTGGCTGTTTGTGGACAAGAACCAGCGGTCCAAACATTAAAGCTCCTGCATAGGCCGCTGTTAGCAGAAAGAATCTTACTGTTCAAAAACAGAAAGAACAGACAGAACAGGAGTAGGAAACTCTGGACATGTCTGATGAGCTGCCCCAAAGGAAGATTGAGCAGAGGAGGTAAACTCCACAGTGGAAAGTGAGAAAAGTAGAGAGGCTGAAGAAAAAACCTCCCAGTAAGTAATTCCCTCTTACAGGGGAAAAACTTGGTAAGAGGGCGAAGAGAATGGAGCTGAAGAAGACTTACGAAGTAGGAAGTCTATAGAAAGGAAAGATACATGCTGGCACAGGAACTATCATTTGATAGTGGTTAGACCTCTTTCCCTAGCAGGAAAAAGAGGAGAAACCTGTGACCTATAGGCATGAATATCCTGACAGCTCATAGAAATATAGAAAAAATGGATATCTTTTGGAAAGGGATCCATGTGTAGGGGTTAGAATGAAGCGGTGGATTGCCTCCATTGAGAAGAAGCAACTGTAGATGCTAACCCCAAGAGTCACAAGCATCTGATGAGGATTGATCAGAAACCCTGCAGATGCTGGGTTTGCTGAGCCTGGTGAGAGGTTGGATTCTTCAGACCAGGACGATGCCTCCCCTGTTGGGGAACATTTGTATGATGGGCAAGTGATAAATAAAACCTTCTTCTCCTGTGGGAAGAAAGTTTGATAGGAGATTTCCTACCTAGTAGGACAGAAGAAGGTGTAGAACAAACCTTAGGAACAGGTAAATCAGTGGATAACTGAGTAACCTGACGTAAAGACTCCTTGTTGAAAAGATTTTCTCCAGTGCAAGGAGTATGTCCCAGACGTTGTTGTGCCCATTTGTCCAAGTCTGAAGAATGGAGCCAGGCTCTACGTTGTGCCCCTATAGCAATAGCAGAAGTTCTGCTAACAGACTCAAAAGAGTCTAGGGAAGCACGAGAAAGAAACCAAGAAATATTCTGGATATGCTTAAGCAGTGAAGAATAGTCTTTACTCCTAGAATCTGGAAGGAAAGGAGTCAAAAGATGTAACTGCTTTGTGACCTCTTCAAGAGAAAGACTCATATAAAAAATATATGAGAGAATTCTTGCAGAAAGCATAGATGTCTGGAAGGTTTGACGTCCAAAGGCATCTAGTGTCTTAGACTCACGACCTGGCGGATAAGAAGAGTGCTTTTTCTTACTCTTTACCCGCCTCATTGCTAATTCCACTACTATGGAATGATGAGGAAGTTGAGTCTTTTGAAACTCTGGAGAGGGGGGCACCTGATATAAAAGATCAGTTGCCCTGGGAGGTGGGGGTACCCTTAAAGGTGTTTCCCACATTCCTAGAAGGAGATCCTGCAAGGAATGATGCAAAGGAAGCATTATGTTGTCCTTTGCTTTGGCAGAAACAGAGCCTTGTGCAGGATCATGTCCTGGAATAGGAATGGCAAGAGATCTTGCTATATCCAGGAGGAAACTCTGAAAAGAGGGATCCCAAACAGGAATCTCCCCTGGACAGAGTAGATCTAAAGAACTAGCCTGAGCATCCACAGAGTTAACCAAAAATATATAGGAATAGAAGATCCTGCAGAGTGCAGTGTGGAATGCTTAAAAGATGGTTGCTGGTACTGGCTGTCAGGAGCAGCCCCCATCCTTACCACATCATCCATGCCAGGTATCGACTCCAAGCTTGGTATAGAATGGAGTGATCCTGTTGAAAAAAGCATGGCAGGAATTGGGGACGATGCTACTGTGGGTACCGGTACCGATGCTGATACCGGTACCGATGTCGGAGTCGAACCCGACAAAGACATTGGAGCAGTCATCGGTGACAGTTCAATCGGTACCGAGGTAACCGAAAACCTCCGGCCGCTATCCTCGGTACCGAAGCACCGGTATCGATCGGTGTCGGTATCAAAATCTATTGGTACCCAGTCTTCTAGACTAGAGATCGATTCCAAACTCGGCATCGAGGGCAAAGAGCCTGATAAGCGAAGCATGGAAGGCACCGACCGTGAAGGTAATGAGGACATCGGTACCAACTTCGGTACCGTGTCTGATACCAGTGAAGGAAGGGCAACCAGTGGCAACTCAATCGGTGTCGGGGGAACTGAGAGTTGCGGATCCGAATCATCGGAACTGAGCCTTCGGTACCGTCGAGAGCCGGTACCAAGGCGAGTCGGTACCCAGTCCTCCAGAATGGAGATAGATTCCAGACTCGGCATCGAAGGAAGCGAGGCTATCGATGCACATCTGGAGGGTACCGACGTCGGTTGGCGTATCGGTGTTGGTACCGATAATGTAAAGTCAATCTGGAGGGTATCCACCGGTCCCGAAGGTACCGAGGACACCAGATGACGATCCCTGGTGAGGAGTGTTTCATCCAACACCAGTGCCGATGCCGGGGTATCGGTACCGCTCGAAGCGGATGCCACCACTGTACACGGCTTAGGTATGTTCTGTGGGGGGTGAACCCCAGGAACAACCTGAAACCCCTTATGGGCTTTGGAGACCGAAGACTCCCACTGGGGTTTTGAAGCCAGTGGGCCCTCGAGGGCAAGGCCGGAGCCGTCTACATGCTGCGCATGAGACCTACTACTCGAGAACAGACTGTTTGTGGGTTACCTGATCCTGTGTGGACGAAGAAGGGGACGGTGCCCTGAAGTTGGAGGGCAACCGTGTATCGAGGGAGCCTCGATGTTGAAAACCTCTTCTTAGCAAACTGTTGTCAGGACCCAAGCAGGTTAGACACCGACTTCGAGGGTCTAAAAATAAAGTTGTACCGCCACAGTCTGAACATTTCTTGGAGAAAATGTCTGGCAGTTCCATGAAGGAAAAAGAAGAGGCCTAAAAGGCCTAAGAGACCGTGGGACACTATGAAGAAAAAATATCCCGTGGAAAAGGAAAAATTTTCAAGAAAAGAAAAGAAAACACCGGCGGTACCGGTGGCGTCGGGAAGACAGCCGCGACCACGCGAAAAATAAAAAATAAAAACAAGAATTTTCTGCGGTGACAGGAGGACGTCCTGCCGGCTCCGTGGAAAAACAAAAACTGATGAGAGGCAGTTGGGAAAGGCGGGAAGGCAGCACACAGGCATGCTGGGATGCTTCCAAAAGCTCTTGATTGGACGCTGGGAAGCGTTCCCACGCAGACTCCGTCGGTACCGACGTACCCATATGTGAAGACTCATTCCTGCTTGTTCCTGGAGATAGCCAAAATATCCGGGAGAGCAGCTCCTAAGGGCCACACATCTCTCTTGGCACCAAGTCTCAAAATCGCGCCAGACCCACACATAGGTCAGGGAAGTAGAATGCTTTCATGCCTGCAGCAAGGTATCAACCACCTTGGGGGCATACCCTTTACGCCTCAAGCGTGCCCTTTCAAGAGCTAAGCCAAAAGCGAGAACCTATCCACATCAGACATATGGACAGGGCCCACCTCCCGAGGAAAGGGAAGAGGCTCTTCCACCTTGAGCCGCACCAGGTCTGCATACCATGGTCGCCGGGGCCACTAACACAATACGACCTGTGTGGGCCTCGATACTCTGCAGGATGCACCCGATCAGCGGCCATGGAGGGAACATGTAGAGAAGCCCGCCTCTGGGACAAGGCTGAATCAGCACAGAGTCGCTCTCTGTGCCTGCAGAAGAACCTCAGGGCCTTGATATTCGCCAATGTCGCCATCAAGTCCATCATGAGCCACCTGCTGGAGACTGAGAAATACTGGCTCTGCAGGGAAGCACAGGCTACTTAAGGGAAAGGTTTTGAGCTTGCTGTTCTCAGTCTTCCCCTGCTGGTGGATGAGCATAACCTATGTGTCTGGACTGGACTGACGAACTGGAACATCCCAATGGTTCTCACCATTCAATCAACCAGTTCTAGCCCCGTCAGAACTGTGGGAACAGTCAAACTTTCACTTTTTTTTCTCTAAAAACTAGATAGTCCATTTCAAGATGAATTTCCGATGGCATCCTGTACCATATTTCTGGACTGGTCATATGCTTCATATACATCTCATGCCCTGTCAAAACCATCAACAAGGCCCTCTGGCTTTATTTCAAAGCTCGTGCAAAATACCACGATTGTAGTTCATTTTACAGGTAGTCTGACAACTTATCTCAACATTCTAACCACTACGACAACTAATCATTTTTATAGTGCTACACGGCATGCACAGCGCTGTACAGAGACATGTAGAGAGAGTCCCTGCTCATAAGAGCTTACAGTCTAATCAAAACAGACAACACAAGTGTAGGCTAGGATATATCTAGATTCTAGGGGAATGGTAAGGAAATACATAGGAGATGAACAAGAGACTAGGGGGATAAGGATCCAAAAGCAGTAAGTTTTAGCCTGGATTTGAACAGGGCCACAGATAGAGCCTGATGTACCGACTCAGGTAGTTTACCATAAAGTTCCACTTTCTTACTGGCCCTCACACTTCTGTATAGGGCTGCATCTCACTCTCATGCACTGGTTCAAAACAAGTCAACAACCCCACACAGACCTGCGAGTCATTTCAGGCCTGCAGGAGACACGGAACTGCATCTTCTTTCTTACAGGTTTGCAGAGTCACTGACAACCCCAGGCCTGCAGTGAGTGACTGATCCCCAGAGAATGAAATGGTCTAGTCTTATCACTCAAGAATACACACTACAAGGACATATTCAAAGAATGAGTTACCTTTTTTTTGCCCGTCACTGTCCATTCCTTCAGCACATCACAGGCATTGCCTGATTGCAAAAAAAAAAAATCAGGGAGAAAAGAGACAGATAACTGGAGAGGAGTTAAGCATGCCATTAAAGTGTTTTCCCACCACAAGATCATTGCACTTTTTCCATATAAAAGGAGGTATGACCCAAGAGGATGAAGGTACAATGGCATTCATAGATGAATGGGAGGAAAACAAGGTAAAGATTATATACTCCCCACACTCCCCCCCCAAATAGTATTAATTTCATTGCATGGCTAGAGGTGAGTCCCAAAGGACTCAGTGTTAGCCACAGAGAAAGAGCCCACAAGAAATAACATTTAAATTAAATGGGACTCCTCTTACCCCTTTGGAGAGATTCAATCTGTGGGTAAGTGCTTTCTCTTCCCATACAGGAACCCCATTCCAAATAAGCTTTTTTCTCTCTCCTATTCAGGGATCCTGTCTCCACAGAGGGATCTCTATCATGCAGAATCTTGTCCACCATCAAGAGATTCCTCTTCTACGTCATATGAGAGCCCTCTCATTCTATACACAATCATTCCCCACCAAGGGCTCCCCCCCCTCAATATCTGATCCCATCCACACTAAGGGCCTTCTCTCTCTCTCTCTCTCTTTACTAAACATGATACCAAGGGTCCCATTTCCATTCTTTCTCCACTTCCACCCAAGAAGGAACCAATTCCTGCTAAGGACTCTCCACCCCCAAAGGGGCCCAATCTCATTTATAGCAACTGCAGAGCTGCCATCCAGAAAATTTACCTTCCATAAAGGCCTGCACAGTCTTATCCACACAGTTATCAAAATACTGAAGCACAAGGATGATTTCATTGTTACTTCTGTTGGGGATGATAGCCCGCACTGCATTGATCTGGGAGAGACAGCAAAACAAGTGAACAGACCCTCACAGTCACCAACATCCATAAGATGCTGTGCACAACACTTCTTCTGGATGTTTATCTACAGAATTTAATAACATATAAACCACTAAGTCAGGTCTTTAACTTTTCAAGTGCTATACAATAAAAATAAAAGTGTTCCATCGAAGTATATGATGATGAAAAAAAAGCATCACAAAGGTCTTTCCATTGAGAAGCTCCTTCACTGCCCATTTTTTTATCCCACTTGCAGTAACATAATGCTGAGTTTGTGACCTCATCAATTGTTTTCCTGGAAGTGGAATGGTGTTATATAGGCAGGATAATAACTTTATTGTATTGGTTTCCAATAAAACATAGAATGTAGCTCAAAAGTATACATTTGGTTTACAAAATTTTTCATAATTTTCTGAAACACGAGTTGTGGGGTTTTGTTTTTGTTTTTTGATTGTAATGTTCAGTTTTGTATGTTATGGTCTAGTCAGTATGATCTGCTGGTAATTCCATCAAGCTCCTTTGCAAGGTAATATATCGAACACATCAAGGATTTTTTTCAGTGGCAGTTCCAAAGTTCTGGAACTCCCTGCCATTGACTTTATGTGATAAGGATTCTTATTTAACTTTCTATAGAAAAATTAAAGGCTTATATATTTAGTCAAGCTTTCAAATGACAGTATATTGCCAAATTGTCACTGCATATTTTATAACTATCATATGGCCTTGTAAACTGATACATTTTTAAACTTATGTTTTGTGTTGTGTTATGATCTAGTAATAGTTTTATAGGAACTTTTATATATTTTTAACTACTATGTATGTTGTTACGTAAATCGCTCAGATGTATAAAGATATGGCGGTCTATAGAATACATAAAATGAAATGAAACAGCAGAACAGGTGTATGCATCAGAAGTACAGCTGACATGCACAGACACATGACGTCTGGTGATATGTGGCTGCTAAAACTGCCCTGTTTAATTCAGGAAACAACATCCTTTCTGTATCATAAGTCAGCATGCTCCCAGCAGTGCTTTGACTCATCATAGCGAGACACCTTCATCCCATTTCCCACCAGTGCACTACACTTATGGAGGAAGAATAATGAAAACTGCAACAGGGTGAGAGCCAAATCCTGCTTGCCTGATGCCTCTTTATGTGACTATGGGCAACTTATCTCCCTCAGAGGTAGCGTACATGTAACAGTGTCATCACTACTGTGGCTTTTCTCTTCTGCAAACTGAAGAATCTGTAACAATGTTTTCAGTTTCTTCAAGAGACAACTGTGAATATGATTTCCTGAGGAATTACAGTTCTAAAGTATGACAGAAATCTGCTTGGATAAATTATTAGGTTGGCAAAATATGATTACCAGTTTCATTAGAGCACTGACCTTTTCTTTCATGTTCTCTGAAGATCCTCCCTGAGCCATCACAGTATTGGACTGGACATCAAAAACAAACCCTGCAGGATCTGCATGAGAAAAGAGAAAAAAAAAGTCAGGTGTGATTTGTATAAGGATTTATGAGCAAGAAGCAGGCCAGTAGTCAGTACCATATTTCTCAGGTTATAAGTTGCAGTTTTCTACATGATGAGCAGCTGGCGCGACCCATACAAAAGGGCAACTTGTATACTGATGTTATGAGGTTGAGGGTGAGGCTCGCCTTTCTATTCACAGATATACTCATCCCTGGGCCCTCCGCTCTACGTCTGAACTCAAGTTGGGGTTAAATGTCATCAAAGAGGCCTTTATCAGAGGCATTAACCTCTCTAATCGATCTGACTGCTTCGCCTATAAAAACCTGAAAAGTTCTTACTTCCGGCAGCTGTATCCAGGCCCTGATCATGTGCATCATATCCAGCAGATATGTACTGGTACATATAGCACAGTTACTTACCTGTAACAGGTGATCTCTGGGAACAGCAGGAATAAGTCTTCACATATGGGTACGTCGGTACCGACGGAGCCTGCGCAGGAGCGCTCCCCAGCTTCCCAAAAAGGAAAGCTTTTGGGAGCATCCCAAAGCGCTTGCGCGCTGCCTTCCCGCCTTTCCTAACCATCTCTCCTCAGTTCGAGTTTAAAGCTAAGACAATAGAGAGAGAGAGGAAAGGAAAGATAGAAAAAGAGACAACTCCTAGGGGAGGTGGGAGGGTTGTGAAGACTTATTCCTGCTGTTCCCAGAGATCACCTGTTACAGGTAAGTAACTGTGCTATCTCCAGGAACAAGCAGGAGTGAGTCTTCACATATGGGGACTCCCTAGCTGAGGATGCCCGGGGAGATCCCATCAGCGCAGCGCAGGCCAGGATGGCATTTCCCCAACCTGGATCCCCGGCATCCCCTGAGGGATGGAGGGTAGGAGTTGAGAGAGAGGAACAGCAAAAACCCAAAGGCTACAGGGAGAGTAGCCTTTAGAATGCATGAGAAGTATCATTAAGCATTTAATGAATTAAGGACCTAGTACCATGTAGAGCTTACCTACTGGGTTGTAGGAAATGGAGCTGTGATGCAGGTACTGTAGACACAGTAGCGAGGTCTTCAAGGGAACTTCACAGCAGCGAGGAGGAAGTTCCAAATCCGGAAGGACAGGAGATCCAGGTGTCAACTGGGTCAGGAGAAGGACGGCAGGTCTTCAAGGAAGCTTTATGCAAAAAGCTGAGCACTCCCTTAGGAGCAGAGTCCATAACTCAGAGGACTAACAGTAGAAGACTGGCCGATCTGGATAGCCTAGTCCGGAGAAGAGTAGGGGTGTACCCCGGAGCAGAAGGAGTACACAGTCTTCCCTAGCTAAGGGATAGGGAGACAAGGGTCTGAACCTCCGGGAGGAGGGCATAACTAAAAGTAGAAGCTGTTGACTTCACAGCAGTACGCAGAGTACAACCAGTCCGAGGGCCGATCCAAGGAAAATAGGCAGGCGGACTGGCCGGACCTCGGAGATGGGGGGGGGGGGGGGCATGAGTACCGGCCATAGGGGAAAAAGGCGGTAGAGCACAGGCACTGTGGACACCTCCCAATATGCGCCTACCGAACAGGTAATATCTGATATATCTAGGTAGTTGGGCATGGAGAACGCCCACCCAGGCACTAACGCAGGTATGCCGAGGAACCTACCTCCCTGAGCATAACACTGATAAGGCGGACCTGCCATTGATCCACAGAAACGTCCCCCTGGGGGGGGGGCGTCAAGATCCGTCCGGGAGGAGGGATCTATTCCAGTGGAGCAGGGGCAGATCGGCGAACTAACAGCACGGTAGCGTGAAGGACAGAGGGTATAGTCCTTGGTAAGCATTGGGGGACTATAGCCGGGTGGGTTCTCCTGCCTGAACAGAGAAACCAGACAAGGGGAACAGGGCTGATCCGGCCTTGTCGAGGAATTGTTCCGAACATGCTGCGAGGGACAGCAGACAAACCGGTACGGTATCAATCAGCAGGGGAACACTGGCAGAGAAGGGTTCGGGGAACGTACCTAAGGGTAAGTCAGTTGAGGGGTAGGAAGTCCATGGGCCAGAGCTAACATGGAATAGAGGTGATCTCCCTCTTCCAACGGAAGGAGAATACCTGAACCCCTGGATAAACATTCGAACCATTTGCCCCAGAGTAGAGCTCAATTTTAGCTTCTGGTGAGAGAAGGTTAATTGCAGGCAGCCGCCTACAGGAGCCTAAAACTGCTTGGTATGAGTATCCTGGCGCGGGCCCAGGAATTTCAAAACAGAGTGAGAGGTCCCTTGCTTGGGCGCCCCTGGCGGGTGGGCGGAGGGATGACCTTTCCTCTTCCTAGGGAAGGAAGGTGTAGAGAGGCATTTCCCACCCCCGGGGGGAAAACGGGACTTAGGATGGCTTCTAACGCTGGGAGGGTTAGCGAAGCACTGAGCAACCTGACGTAAGGCTTCACTATTGAAGAGGTGGTCTCCAGCACAGGGAGAATTACCCAAGTTATGTTGTGCCCGTCTGCACAAATCTGACGCCTGTAACCATGCTGTACGACATGCTCTAATGGCAATAGCAGAGGATCTGCTGACCGCCAGGAAGGAGTCTAGAGAAGCACGAGAAAGGAACCCAGAGATATTCCTGCAGTGATAAAGCAGCAAGGAATATTCAGAGGCCTTGGTTGCAGACAAAAAGGGAGACAACCGAGATAATCTCTAGGTGACCTCCCGGAGTGTCAGGCTCATATAAAAAATATATGAAATAATTCTGGAAGCCAACATGGACGTTTGGAAGGTTTGACGCCCCAGGGTATCCAGGGTTTTCGAGGCGCGACCTGGAGGGTGAGAAGAATGCTTCTTGCTTCCCACCTTCCTCAGCGCCGATTCCACCACAATGGAATGATGTGGAAGCTGGTGCTGCTGAAACCCCGGGGGGGGGGGGGCACCCGATACAGAGCATGCATCGCTGTCGACGGTGCAGGAACCCTCAAAGGCGACCGCCATGCCCCCAGTAGAAGATCCTGCAGGGAAGGATGTAGAGGAAGCATTACAGCCTCCTGTTCCGCAGGACCTGGACTTAGGGAAGGACCCTGGATGGGAATAGCAAGCAGGTCCGCCATGTCAAGAAGAAAATCCTGAAAAGACGGTTCTCCCAGAGGGGCTATGCCGTGAGAGGCGATGATGGGAGGGGCCGCCAGGGCACCAAAAGGCCTATCGGACTGATGTCCGCTGGGCCGAGGAGGGTACCAACAGTTCCGGATCGGGGCAGTCAGCATGGCGTCGTCGGTACCTGGAACTGATTCCAAGCTAGGCATCGAAGGGGTCAATGGCACCGATGGGACCGCAGGAATCGGCCTCGGCCCCGACCCCGGCGATTGAAGCGGTTCCGTGGCAGCCGGAGGGCAGTGGTTAATAATCTCTGCTCTGCGTTGCGGGAAGGGACAGGGGCCGGTCCCAAAGTGTGTCGTAGCCAAGCCTTCGAGGCTGGATACCGATTCTAGGCTGGGCATCGAACCGAGCGAGGAGATAGACTCCCTCCTAGGGGGCTCCGGCGGCAGCGGCTGTGCCGGCGATGCTGACCCCGGGCCACTTCTCGAACCCGTCTTGCCCGGAGGGAAATCCTTCCGGGGCAGACGACCTGTCCCCGAGGGTACCCAGGCAACCCGACGACGAGCCCCTGCGGGGAGGGAAGCACAAAACTCCGGTGCCGACGCCGGGGCACCGGCGCCTCTTGACGCTGGAACTAGCCTAACCCCCTGGTAGGCCGGGACGACGGGAACCCAGGCTGGATCGAAGCGATCGAAGATACCGGGGTCCCCCTTCGAGCAATGGGCGGGGCCCTCGAAGTCAGCGTCGATGCCGGGGGATCGCCCGTCTGGGATTGATCGACATACCCCGAGGACAATGGGGAAGGCCGACGGCGGTCCCTGGAGACGAGTGGAGCGCTCGATGCCCCTGCCGGCTACGGGGTAGCGGCACCGCCCAAATCCGGTACCACCCCCGCGCAGGGCTGGGATACCGGCAAACCAGCGCGGGTCGAAGCGATCGGCCCCGAAGGAAGCGAGGGCACCAGATGCCAATCCCCGGCGAAGAGTGGAATCCTCAACGCCGACGCCGAGGTGCCGCCCGAAGCGGGTACCACCTCTGCGCATAGCATGAATGTGGGACCGCCAGACTGGGTCGAGTTGATCGGCCCCGGAGGTGCCGAGGACAGCCGCTGACAATCCCCGGTGAGGAGCGGAACGCTAGACACCGACGCCGAGGGGTCGGTACCGCCCGAAGTGGATACCACCCTTGCGCATGGCCGGGACGTCGGAACGCCATACTGGTTCGAGTCGATCGGCCCCGGAGGCGCCGAGGACCACAACCGACGATCCCCGGTGAGGAGTGGAATGCCCGACACCGACGCCGATGCCGAGGGGTCGGTACTGCCCGAAGCGGATACCACACCCACGCATGGCAGGGACGTAGGAACGCCAGACTGGGTTGAGGCGATCGGCCCCGGAGGTGCCGAGGACACCAGATGACGATCCCCGGCGGGGAGTGGGACACTCGACGCCGATGCATCGGTACCGCCCGAAGCGGGTACCACCTCCGCGCATGGCAGGGATGACGGAACGCCAGACTGGGTCGAGTCGATCGGCCCCGGAGGTGCCGAGGACAGCAGCTGACGATCCCCGGTGAGGAGCAGGACGCTAGACACCGATGCCGATGCCGGGGGGTCGGTACCACCTGAAGCAGATACCACCTCCGCGCATGGCTGGGATGTAGGGAAGCCAGACTGGGTAGAGTCGATCGGCCCCGGAGGTGCCGAGGACACCAGCTGACGATCCCTGGCAAAGAGTGGGACACTCGACGCCGGCGCCGATGCCGGGGAATCGGCACCGCTCGAAGCGGATACCACCCTCGAGCATGGCTCGGGAATGTTCTGTGAGGAGCGAACCCCAGGAACAACCCGAAACCCCGTGGATGCTTTGGAGCCCGAAGACTCCCGCCGGGGTATATTGGCCAAGGGGGGCTTGAGGGATTGGCCGGAGCCGTCGCCATGCCGCGCATGAGACTTGCCCCTCAAGACTTGGCTAGTCTTAACAGACTGTTGTGTGGTTACCTGATCCTGTAGAGAAGAAAAACCCGATGACCGCGCCTTGGGCGGGAAGACGTCATCAAGGGATACCTGGAAAAGGGAAGGTCTTCTCCCGATACTGTAGCCCGGAGGACCCGGGAGGAAAGGGTCAGGACCCAAACAGGAGAGGCACCAGGCGTTGGAGTCTAAGTGGAAAACTAAGTCTCCGCAGTGAGGGCACTTCTGGGGAGAAGGCGGCTCCATGCTGTAAGCCCGGTAGGTCTCAACGATCCGAGGGAAAGAAAGGGTTCCCTCTAGGTGACGAAGAATAAGAAAGGAAAAGAAAAAAGGGGCACGGAAGGTGCCGTTGGCGGGAAAAAAGGCCGCGACCACAGGAAACAAAAAAGAAAAATAAATTTCTGCGGTGGCAGGAGGGACGTCCTGCCTGCTCCGTGGAAAACGAAAAACTGGGGAGAGGCAGTAGGAAGGGCGGGAAGCCACCGCGCAGGTGCGGGGGATGCTCCCAAAGGCTTTCTGATTGGATGCTGGGGAGCATTCCCGTGCGGGCTCCGTTGGCGACGTCTTCCATATGTGAAGACTCATTCCTGCTTGTTCCTGGAGATAGGTTCTTACTCTGGTAGGCGAAAGAAATACACTGAGCAATCCAATTGGACAGTGTTCTCTTAGAGACTGGAAGTCCCAAATGAGAAGGATCAAAAGCAACAAAAAGCTGGGAAGACTTTCGATGTTGCTGTGTCCTATGTAAGTAAAAAGCAAGAGCTCTTTTACAATCCAGAGTATGAAGATTCCTCTCTGCACTGGATGCATGAGGAGCTGGAAAAAAGACAGGTAAATATACCTCTTGATTAAGATGAAAAGGTGAGACCACTTTAAGCATAAAGTGTGGATTTGTCCTAAGGACTACCTTATCATGATGGAACCTTGTATAAGGTGGATTAGCCACTAATGCCTGCAGTTCACTGATGCGGCGAGCTGAAGTAACTGCAATGAGGAAAATAACCTTCCATGAAAGAAACTTCAAGGAGGTAGTGGCTAAGGGTTCAAAAGGTGGCTTCATGAGCTGACCAAGAACCAAATTTAAGTCCCATGCCACCGGAGGAGGCCTAATGGGAGGTTTAGTTAAAGTTAGGCCTCTCATGAATCTTGCAATGAGAGGATGAGAGGAAATAGGTTGTCCATTGATGGGCTTAAGGGATGCTGCAATAGCACTCAAATAGACTCTTACTGAATTCGTTTTAAAGCCTGCATTGGAAAGATGCAGGAGATAGTCTAACAGAGAATTTAAAGGTAGTGCTAGAGGGTCAAGACCCTTTTCAGCACACCAAATAGAAAACCTTTTCCATTTAAAAGCATAAGAATGCCTGGTGGAAGGTTTTCTGGAAGCATGGAGGATATCCTTCACTTGTTGAGAAAGATTCCAGTCTTGAAGGTCTAGGCCTTCAGTAACCAAGCTCTGAGGTGTAGGGGACTTGGGGTTTGGGTGCCACAAAGTCCCTTCCTCCTGGGACAGAAGGTCTGGAGCAGCTCCCAAGTCCAGAGAGGGGGCTTGGGAGAGATGTAGAAGTAGAGGGTACCACACTTGGCGTGGCCAGCGTGGAGCTATGAGGATCATAGATCCTTGATCCCTCTGGAGTTTGAACAGAGTCTTGGGAATCAAGGGAATGGGTGGAAATGCATACAGGAAGCCCTGACCCCAATGGAGGAGGAAGGCATCCTTGGCCTGAACTCCCTGACACAGAATTCTGGAACAGAACCGGGGAAGTTTGGCATTCCACGGACTTGCAAAGAGGTCTATGTCCGGGGTTCCCCATTCTTGGAAGATTCTGAGTACCTGATCCATGTGCAGGGACCATTTGTGTGGAAGCAGAACTCGACTGAGTCTGTCTGCCCAAGAGTTTTGGACTCCTGGGAGGTATACTGCCAGGAGATGGATTTGATGTATCACCTACTGCTTTACATATGTTACCCCTGTTACATTAAATACCTTTATGGAAATGGGTAACAGGGGGTAACATATGGAAAGCAGTGTGTATTAATGCCCGTAGCATGGGAAATAAGATCCCTGAAGTTGAAGCTTTGGTGGGAGTGGCTGACTTGGATTTAGTAGCAGTTACAGAAACATGGTTCACAGAAAACCATGACTGGGATGTAACCATACCTGGCTATACTTTATTCAGAAAGGACAGGGTAGGAAGAAGGAGAGGAGGAGTGGCACTATATGTAAAAACTACTATTAAAGCTTTGGAATTACAGAGCTTAAAAGGGATAGAGGAGGCATTGTGGGTTAAACTAGAAAGAGGGAAAGAGAAATCTATTTGCATTGGTGTGATATACAGACCTCCCTCACAAGAGGAAGAGGTGGACAGAGAGTTAATTGAAGACATACGCAGCATTGCTAGGAAAGGGGAAGTGCTACTGCTAGGAGATTTCAATATGCCAGATGTTGATTGGCACATTCCTGCTGCAGTATCATCTAGAAGTAAGGAGATCCTGGATTCTCTACAGGGAGAACTATTCAGGCAATTGGTAACAGACCCCACACGTGAAGGGGCCATACTGGACCTGGTGCTTACCAATGGTGAAAGTGTTTCTGATGTTGTAGTGGGAGATCATTTTGCATCCAGTGATCACCAGATGGTGTGGTTCAGTATTAGGACTAGGGCTGTTAGAATCCATTCCAAGGTGAAGATCTTAGACTTTAGGAAGACTAACTTTGCGAAGATGGGCCAATACCTCAGGGAGTCGTTAGTGGGATGGGAACAGCTGGGGGATGTAGAAAAACAGTGGGCAAAACTGAAAGGGGGTATTTTAAAGGCAACCAACCTTTTTGTTAAAATGGTAAATAAAGGCAAAAGGAACAGGAGACGGCTATGGTTTTCGAAGGAAGTAGCTGAAAAAGTGAAGAAAAAGAGGGAGGCCTTCATGAAATACAAGAGATCACAGAGAGAGGAAGACAGGCATCTGTATTTGGAAAAACTTAGAGAAGCTAGCAAAGTAGTCAAGGCGGCAAAGATTCAAAAGGAGGAGGAAATAGCCAATGCAATAAAATAGGGGGATAAGACATTTTTTAGATATATTAGTGAGAAAAGGAAGGGCAAAAGTGGTATTGTCAGACTCAAGGGTGCAGGGGGGGGGGGGGGAATATGTAGAAGCTGATAAGGATAAAGCGGAATTGCTTAACAAATATTTTTGTTCTGTGTTCACAGATGAAGAACCAGGAGCAGGACCTCAGAAAACACCCACAAATAAGAACAGAAGCGAGGGACATCTTGAACAATTTTCAGAAGACTGTGTTCGTAAGAAACTAGCTCAACTTAAAGTAGACAAAGCGATGGGACCGGATGGGATACACCCTAGAATACTGAGGGAACTTGGGGACGTTCTAGCAACTCCACTGACTGACCTTTTCAATGCCTCATTGGAGTTGGGAGTGGTGCCAAAGGACTGGAGAGAGGCTCATGTGGTGCCTTTACACAAAAGCGGAAGTAAGGATGTGGTTGAAAACTACAGGCCGGTTAGTTTAACTTCGGTGGTGAGTAAATTATTGGAAACGCTGCTGAAAGAGAAAATAGTGAGGTTTCTGGAGTCCGGCGGATTACAGGATCCGAGGCAGCATGGATTCACCAGAGGCAGGTCTTGTCAGACAAATCTGATTGATTTCTTTGACTGGGTGACCAGGGAGTTGGACCAAGGGAGAGCTCTAGATGTGGTGTATTTAGATTTCAGTAAAGCCTTTGACACTGTTCCTCACAGGCGACTTATAAACAAACTGAGCACTCTAGGGATGGACCCTAAAGTTACTGCTTGGGTTAGAAATTGGTTGGGTGAGAGGCGACAAAGAGTACAAGTAAATGGAGCTCACTCTGAGGAGAAGGATGTTACCAGTGGTGTGCCCCAGGGATCTGTCCTTGGTCCGATTCTTTTTAACATCTTTGTTAGTGATATAGCGGAAGGGCTGTCGGGTAAGGTTTGCCTCTTTGCGGATGATACCAAAATCTGCAATAGAGTAGACACCCAGGAAGGTGTAGATAACATGAGGAGGGATCTAGCTAAGCTTGAAGAATGGTCTAGAATTTGGCAGCTGGGATTTAATGTTAAAAAATGTAAGGTCATGCATTTGGGCTGCAGCAATCCAAGGGAGCAATACAGTATAGGAGGTGAAGTACTTTTGTCCACTAAAGAAGAGCGGGACCTAGGCGTGGTTGTGTCTGATGATCTTAAAGTAGCTAAACAGGTAGAAAAGACGACGGCAAAAGCTAGAAGGATGCTTGGGTGCATACGGAGAGGAATGGCTAGCAGAAAAAAGGAGGTGATAATGCCTCTGTATAAGTCTTTGGTGCGACCTCATTTGGAGTATGGTGTGCAATTCTGGAGACCGCACCTTCAAAAGGATGTGAACAGGATGGAGTCGGTGCAGAGGGTTGCTACTAAAATGATTAATGGGCTTCATTATAAACCATATGAGGACAGACTTAAGGATCTTAATATGTACACCTTAGAGGAAAGGCGGGATAGAGGTGATATGATTGAGATGTTTAAATACCTCCGTGGCATAAATGTTCAGGGAGAGAGCCTCTTTCAATTGAAAGCAAGTTCTGCTACGAGGGGATATGGGATGAGGGTGAAGGGAGATAGATTCAGGAGTGATATGCGGAAATATTTCTTTACAGAAAGAGTAGTGGATCCGTGGAATAGTCTCCCAGTGGAGGTGGTAGAGATGAGGACAGTAACTGAATTCAAAAAAGCATGGGACCAACACAGAGGATCTCTAAAGGTAAAAAGTGGACTGTTGTAGTTGTTATGGAAGGACAGACTAGATGGGCCTTGTGGTCTTTTTCTGTCATCATGTTTCTATGTTTCTATGATGCTCTCTGGCGAAGGCCCACAATCTTAAAGCTTCGTTGCAAAGCGACAGAGAGCCAGTTCCTCCTTGCTCGTTTATGTAAAACATGGCTACTTGATTGTCCGTATGAATGAGGACTGTCTTGTAGCTGAGGAGGGTATGAAAGACATTGAGAGCTAGAAAAACTGCTCGAAGCTCCAAGTGGTTGATATGAAGGGAGGTCTCCTGTGGGGACCAAGTGCCTTGAGTGGAGAGGTCCTGTAGATGGGCTCCCCAACCTGTTTGGGAGGCATCTGTTGTGAGGGTTGCTTGGGGCAACAACTGTTGGAAGGGGGACCCCAGAAACAAATTTTGAGTGGACATCCACCATTGGAGAGACCAAAAGAGATGTTTGGTGGTTGCTATGTGGTCTGAGAGAGCTCCTGAAGCTTGAGTCCACTGGGTGGACAAAGTCCATTGAGCTGCTCTCATGTGTAGGCGAGCATAGGGTACCACATGCACTGTGGAAGCCATGTGGCCTAGCAGTTGTAGCATCTCCCGGGCAGTTAAGTGGCTCTTTGACTGAATCTGGGAGGCTAACTGCACTAGATGTTGGCAACGAGCCTGAGGAAGGTAAGCCCTTGCAGTAGTGGTATCCAACCAGGCCCCTATGAATTCTAGGGACTGAGTAGGGGTGAGCTGAGACTTTGGGAGGTTTACCACAAGTCCCAGATACTGCAGAATGCGCCTTGTGCGGTCCAAGGAATTCTGGGCCTCTGACTGAGATGGAGCTCGAATGAGCCAGTCGTCCAGGTATGGGAAGACAAATATTCCCAGAGTTCGTAGAAATGCAGCAACTATTGCCATGCATTTGGTGAACACTCTTGGAGCAGAGGCCAGACCGAAAGGAAGAACTCTGTATTGGTAATGTTTTCCTTGGAAAAGAAACCGTAGGAATCTTCTGTGAGGGATGGATGAGGACATGGGTGTACGCATCCTTGAGATCTAGAGAACAAAGCCAATCCTGACTTTGAAGGTATGGAAGGAGAGTGCCAAGAGAAAGCATCTTGAACTTCTCCTTGCATAGAAATTTGTTCAATTCTCTGAGATCTAAGATGGGTCTGTATCCCCCTGTCTTCTTTGGAATGAGAAAATAGGGGGAGTAGAACCCTGACCCTTGATGAAGAAGAGGAACTTCTATTGCCCCTTGGGCAAGAAGGGTAGCTACCTCTTGACCTAGAAGGTCGAGAAGAGATGTGGGAGAATTGAAGTGTCTCACCATGGTGTGGGGAGGAAGGTCTGAAAAATGAAGCTTGTAGCCCTCGCTTATGATGGAAAGGGTCCACTGCTCTGATGTTATTTGCTCCCATCTGGGAGCAAAATGAGCCAACCTTCCTGGAATGGTGAGAGGCTCTGGCTGCTTTAGAGCCAGAAAGGCTAAGTTCTCTAGCATCAAGTCAAAAACCCTGAGGAGGTTGGGCCTGCTGAGTTGCAGCAGTCCCTGTAGGGTTAGGCCTGGCCTGTTTAGGTTGCTGACGCTTAGTGGCAAAGCGACCTGTAAAAGATTGTTGGCCAGAAGTAGAAGGAAATCTGCCCTTTTTAAAGAAAGACTTTTTAAAAGGCTTTGAAAATCTATCCAGAGCAGAGTTTTCTGCATCCATTTGAGTGGCTTTTATTTGCCATTCTTTGCCAAATAGGTTTTCACCTGTACAGGGAAGATTTCCTAAGCCATCTTGAACCCAGGGCTCTAAATCAGAAGCCTGGAGCCAAGCAATTCTGCGAGCAGCTATGGCAATGCCTGAGGCTCTGCTGGCACCTTCAAAGGAGTCAAAGGCTGCCCTGTTGGAAAACTTTGAAATGTCTTGGGTATGCTTAAGCCAAATGAGGAATTCCTCCCTTTTATCCTCTGGAAGAAAAGGGAGGAAAGTGTGCAGTTTCTGTGCAACTTCCTTTAGAAACATACCCATGTAAAGGCTATATGAGTTGATTCTGGCAATAAGCATACTGGCTTGGAAGATTTTTCTACCAAAGGCATCCAAGGTCCTGCATTCTCTTCCTGGAGGAGCAGAAGAATGTCTTTTTGTACTCTTTATCCTCTTCATAGCTGACTGCACCACAATGGAATGGTGAGGAAGCTGAGTTTTCTGAAATCCAGGACAAGGAGGGACACGATACATAGTGTCCAATCTACGAGAATGAGGAGAGAGAGTGAGAGGAGTCTCCCATAGATCAATCATGTGTTCATAAAGAATCTCATGAATTGGTAAGGTGACCGCCTCTTTAGGAGCTCTAGAATAGCCTAAAATATCCAATTTTTTAGCTCTAGGCTCTGATTCAGAAGTTACTGAAATAGAAAGTCCTTTAGCTACTTCTCTTATGAAGTCTTGAAAGGACAAGTCTTCTGGAGGAGACATTCTTCTTTTTGGAGAAGAAGGCTCTTCAGGAAGGGCTATGGATACTTCGGGAGACTCGTCTGATGTATCAGAATCATCAGAGGAATCGAAGTATCGCCTGTCAGGGTGCTCTTCCAACGCTCGATACGCGTATCGAGCAGTATCGACATCGGGCGTCCCCGGTACCGGATCGGTACCGGTAAGCAGCCCTGGACAAGGAACCACTGCAGCCGGTATCCTGGTCAATGTCGATGCAGTCGGTACCGGTATCAGTGCTGGTGCCGGTACCGGAGCCGATACCGAGAACAGACTTTGTTTCGGTACCAGCGGCGTCGCAGCTTGAATGAAGGCCGTAATAGCCTGCTGCATGGACAGAACATTGTGATCCATCGACGCCATGAATGCCTGGAAGTCAGTACCGGGAGATTGTGCCGGTACCCCAGAGCATTCTAACAGGTGATCGGTCGAGGCCGTGCCATCGATGTCAACCTGTAACCCCATAGGAGGAGCTTTGGAAGCCGGAGCTTCCCGCCGGGGTTGTTTTGCTGGCACAGGATCCTCGAGGGCAAGCCCAGAGGCATCTCGATGCTTAGAGGGAGATCTACCCTTCGAGGACCTGCTAGGTTTATGTTTGGTTACCTGAGATCCATCAGGAGAAGACGACCTGGAAAATGTCGATGCTACTGACGGTGCATCAGCGGGAAACAGCACATGGAGCTTGGCTGCTCGGTTCTGTAACTCCCGTTTAGACATTAGAGAGCAGGACGGACAATCCGGAATGGAGTGTTCAGGACCCAAACATTTAAGACAGAAATAGTACCGCTACACTTAGTACATTTTTTAAACCCAGAGGCTGGTTTTTCCATGAGGGAAATTTTCTTGTAGGCCCGGAGGCCCAAGAAGAGAATACACTAAGTGAAGAGAAAATAGATTTTTTTTTTTTTTTTTTTAAAGAAAGAAAGAGAAAAAGACCGGCGGTACCGGTCCGGAGTCGGGGAAGGTAGACACGCAACCAAAGAAATAAAATAAAATAAAGAACTTCTTCAGCGGTGACAGGGCTCGACCTGCTGGCTCCGCGGCAAAGAAGAACTGAGGAGAGATGGTTAGGAAAGGCGGGAAGGTAGCGCGCAGGCGCTGTGGGATGCTCCCAAAAGCTTTCTTTTTTGGGAAGCTGGGGAGCGTTCCCGCGCAGGCTCCGTCGGTACCGACGTACCCATATGTGAAGACTCATTCCTGCTTGTTCCTGGAGATTTTGTTCTATACTCAGTAATAGTTGAATAGTATGTCTAAAGTAATTTAAGTACATAATAGTAAAAGTATTTAGCCAAATTTCTTTTTAAACCCCACAGAAATTAGTAAAATGTTGCCCCCAAAAACACCAAACTCATACAGAGTCAAATTGAAATTGAAAACCATTCAATATGCAGAAGAACATGTTAACAGAGCCGCTGAACAAAATTTTGGAATTACTGAAAAATATTTAGAGACTGGAGGAAGGCACAGCGAAAACTAACTTTAATGAAATGCAGAAGGGCAGCAAATAATGGCCGCCTGAATTAGAAGCGCATCTGCTTCAATTCATCGCAGAATGGAGGGCCTAGGGAAGAGGACTATCTACTGTGCAGGTGCAGCTAAAGGCAGTTCATATTGCCAGGGAAATGAATATCAAGGGGTTTAAAGCCAGTCATTCATGGTGCTACCATTTTATGATAAGAAATAAAGTAAATATTAGAAAAACAACCACCATGTGTCAGCAGCTTTCAGCTGATATTTTAGAGAAAGTATGGTATTTCAGGGAATTCATAAACAAAGAAATCAAAACGTACACAGTAACACCAGACTTCATAATTAATATGGACAAGGTTCCCTTAACTTTCAACATACCATTAGAGAGAATGATCAATTAAGGGGTTAGAACAATAAATATTAGAACCACTGGACATGAAAAGACACACTTTACTGTGGTGCTGGCCTGCTGTGCAAGTGGTAAAAAGCTGCTACCTGTGATTATATTTAAAGAGAAAATAATGCTACGTGAAACTCTACCACCCAAAGTTGTTGATGTTAATGAAAAACGATGGATGGATGAGAGCATGATGGTGAATGGCTGGAGCGCTGCTTTATTAAACCGTCTGATGTTTAAGAGACAGAAAGCACTTCCTGTCATGGATAGTATGAGAGCTCATTTTACAAAAGATAAGAAGAAAATTAAATCCCTGAACCGGTTATCACTCCTGGAGGTATGACCAAAATGCTGCAACCGCTTGACATTTCCGTCAACAGAAGATTCAAAGCAGTGTTGCGTAGTCTGTGGGAAAACTGAATGTCTCACAGTGAACACAGCTTCACAGCTACCAGTTTTAAGTGAACAGCTGTGGTGCTATGCACTATATTTAAGAGTTTTCTTTGGAGGGAGGAAGTGACATCACCCAACAAGATGGCCGCATGAGAGATCAGCTTCGGAGCCAGTCCCGATAAAAAAAAAAAAAAAAAAAAAAGTAAAAACCCTCTAAAAGGTATTCTCCAAGATTGTGGATTTATTTATTTATTTATTTATATTCTCATATACCACACTATTCTGCATCAGTGCGGTTTACATTGAACAAACTGAAATTACACTGAACAGGGCATTATAACATGGAGATAACTATTTTACAGGGAACATGGGCTATGGAGGGTTAAGTGGCTTGCCCAAGACCACAAGGAGCAGTGAAGTGGATAGTCCCCGGTAAATGAAGAATGGGACAGGAAGAGATGACAAGGTGGAAGGCAGTCGACTTAAAGGAATTTACGTACTCCGGACCGAATGCAGCTGGTGGGGAGATAAATATGGTGGGCAACGGCAGCCAAATAAAGGAAGGGAAAGTGAGCATGGAGGGAGGACAACAAGTGCGAAATGGAGAGGTAGAAGTGGGCACTTCCCAACAAATAAATAGAGAAGAGCTTTGAGAGTGGTTCAATGAGATCAAAATGGAGGTCCAGGAAGCAAAAACCGAGCTTGGCGAAATAATGGCAGTATAAAGGAGGAGATTGTTGAACTGAACTGCAGGGTGGGGGACCACGAGAACTGCCTAGAAGTCTTCTAACAACATTATGAGACCCTCGAAGAAAGGTACGCACAGGAGGAAGGCATGAAAGATCAAATACTGTACAAAAGAGAAGATCTAGAAATCAGATCTAGGAGGCATAATTTGCGTATTAGAGGCATACCGGAAGGCATAGATTATACAAGTGCAAGAGTAGCAGAGGCAGTATGCCTGGAAGCGCTTTGTAAGGGGGGAGAAAAGCAATTCCCAGAGAAAATTGTATTGGACCAGACATACCGAGTGCTGGGCCCAATAAGAAAAGATGGGTCCAGAGACATAGTAATATGCATGCTGGACTATAAGCTCAAAGAGCGCATTGCACTAAAAATGAGAGATCTGGGCAACTTTATATGGCAAGGAAACCAAGTGGCAATATATGCAGACATTTCAGCTTGCAGAGACAGAGCAATGAACCCAATTACGTGGGCCCTTGGGTCTGCAGACATATGGTACAGATGGCTATACCCATTTGAACTCACATTTGCCAAAAATGAGAAAACACGGAAGGTCAAAACAGTGCCAGAGACCTTAAAAGCATTGAAGGAGGTGGGCCTACAACAAGAAGTGACAGAAAGACAAGAATATGAGCAACAGAGCCAAGAGGAGAGACCAGGAAGGTAGATAGTGCAGTGACGGCGGGAAGGGAAAGCGTAAGAGACAGAGGAATAATTGCACTGCACAACTAAAGGAGTGAAGTGGTGAAATGGACAAAAGGAGAATAGACTAGAATAATAAAGCAATAAGGATGGAGTTACACCGCTGAGCAGTAAGATAAAATGCATATAACTAAAGTTAAGACCGAGATGAGGGTACAATGAAGACACTGGGAGTAAAAGCAACTATCCAGGACTGTAATGTAGAGAGGTTAGGAATGTTACATTAATAATGAGTGGAGGAGTAGCCTAGTAGTTAGAGCAACTGCCTAGTACCCAGAAGATCAAGGGTTCGATTCCCACTGGCACTCCTTGTGACTTTGGGCAAGTCACTTTACCCGCCATTGCCTCGGAAGAAAAGGCTGGCAATCTACTTCAGGTGATACACTGCCATGAAAACCCAGAAGTAGCTGGGTCGCTATGAGTCAACACTGACTTGATGGCACTACAAAAAAAAAAAAAAAAAGAGTTAACTTTAATGATGCGATGCAATATATTACTAGAAGTCAGAGTTCCACAATTGAAAACATATGAGCAGAGAAGAGAGACTACAAAATGAGGAATGAAGGAGTGTGGAACCATGAGGGAAGGGTGGGGGGCTGAGACTTGAGGGGTATGGGAAGGAAGGGAGAAGGGGTAAAGGAACATTGGATAGGCAGGAACAGAATGGGGAGGGCAGGGTGAGCACTACTCCGGATTGACCTCTGAATCAAGAGGGGAAGGGGGACCAGGGGGGGATGGGGAGGGAGGGGGACCGGGGGGGATGGGGAGGGAGGGGGATAGCAGAGGGCAGTTGTGAAGGGGAATGGGGGAAAAGAAGGGCAGGAAAAGGCAGGAAGGGGATGCTGCATAGAAATAAAAATAATAAACAACTCACAGTGGCAACGATAAATGCAAAGGGGCTACAAACATGGCGTAAACGCCGTCTGCTGAAAAGGGAAGGGCAGAGGCTCAAGGCGGATATTCTGTGTGTACAGGAAACTCATTTGCAAGTAGGGTAGGAGCGTATGCTACAGTCCAAAAGCTATCCCCTGGTTATGCTAGCAGGACAATGGTAAGTGAGCAGTACAAGGAGACAATCGTGGGAGAATGTAGGAATAAAGGAGGGAGATGGGTGGGAGTACGAATGAGAGTGACTGGAGAAGAAGTATGGATGGTAAGCATGTATGGACCAAATGAGCAACGGGGTAATTTTATGAGAAAATGACAAAAGAACTGGAAAATTTTGGGAAAGCCCAGATTTTAAGTGGAGATTACAACTTGACCTTCAATCCCAGGCTGGATAATAAAGGAGGAAGGTCAGATGAGAGAAGGAGAGACAGTCAGAGCCTTCTGAAGTTTAAAGAAAGATTAGGATTTGTAGACAGATAGAGATGTAGGTACCCAGGAGAACGTAAATATACCTATTTGCATGCACATGGCTCCTATAGTCGAATAGACATGATCTGGGTAAGTAGGGGATGGGTGTCAAAAGCAGGAACAGTAGAGCAGGGACAAATAACTTGGACGAACCATGGCCTGGTTCATGTCACCTTTGATATAAGGGTAAAGGAGGAAAGGATAAAATTTTGGAAGTTAAATGACTATATTAGAAGAAAAGGTAAATGTAAATTAAATTAAACAGACCCTACAGGAATATATACAATTCAACATTGTACACTTAGATTGTGAGCCCTGCGGGGACAAGGGAATAAAAAGTACCTGTTAGTGTACATGTAAACCGCTCTGATGCGTAAGTAAAGGGGGGTATATCAAATGCCTAAACCATAACCATAACCATAACCATAGCAACATGACTGGGGACGTGACCCTACGTAAGATATGGGATGGGCTGAAAGCAGTGACTAGAAGACATCTAATAAGTATTGCAGCCCAAGCAAAAAGAATGTGAGGGGCAGCAAAAAGCATAGTTACTCACCTGTAACAGGTGATCTTCAGGAACAGCAGGAATTGAGTCTTTTTTTTTTTTTGTAAATTCTTTATTAAGTTTTCCAAAACAAACACACAATAAGCAATATACAGACACATAACCTAAAGCCACTAAAACACTACAAAGCATTCCCCACCCCCCACCCCCCCAGGCTCTCAGGTAAAGGAGACAAAGAAAATAAAAAGGAAAAGAGAACTCAGCAATGTCAGGGGAAGGCAATCTCAAGCGACCGGAATACCTGCCTTACGAATACACCCCCACTGCGAAACGTCAGAACAGTATGAGGACAAGCTATTATAATGGAGTCACAGCTGAACGGGCGACATATTGGTCAAGGAGAGACCACTTGCCATGGCAGAGCTCACCTCTGTCAGGGTGATGGAGCTTGTCGTATAACCTTTCATACTTAGCATATTGACACACCAAGCTCCACCATTCGCCCTGCCGTAACCCCGCCAAGGATTTCCAATGAACCAAAATCAGCTTGAAAGCAACAGCCACCATGAAATTTAAAAGGAAGTCCTTGGCTTTACATCCACCTCGGGCTAACCCCAAGGACCGGAGGAAAACAACCTCCTTGGAGAGCTGGTCAGGAATGTCCAGAATCACTTGGATGGTACTCCAGACCACTATCCAAAACCGGTGAACATAGGGACACTCATAAAACATATGTAAGAAGGTACCCTTCGCAGCCTGGCAGGACCAGCAAGACCCTGTGGATGACCGATCCCATTTAGCAACCTTCACAGGTGTGAGATGGGCCCTATGCAACAGGAAGTACAGGGACTGTGTGATGGATGCCGAGCGAGAGGCCCTAGATATAGTACTCCATAGCGGCGGCCACGGATCTTGCGCCTGGGCTAAAGACAATTCAGATTCCCAAACCTTGCATAACCCCATCGGGACACCACTGGCATAGTCCCGGAGCAAAGCATATATACCGGAGATCATACCCTTTTGCCCACACAGGCCTTTAAGATTTTGAAACAATGTGCCCTCCTCAGCCAAATCACAAACTGAAATCTGGGCCGCCTCAACAGTATGCTTAAGTTGCAACCACCTAAAATAGCTACTCAGGGGTAAGGAGAATTCTCTTCTAAGGGTAGTAAAGTCTTTCCAACAAGAATTCCCAACTAGTTGCCCCAAGGTCCAGATTCCCCTGTCCTGCCAACTGCGCCAAGCAAATCTCCTCCCACTGATCTTGAAAAGTGGATTCCACCAAAGCGGTGCCCATTTGGAAGGCCGCCCATCGTTACCTGCCAATAGGAGCAGCTGCATGAAAGCAGCTTGAGTAGCCCGTACTGCCCTTCCCTGCAACCCTTCCTCAGGATATAACATCCCTAACAGATGCCTCAGGGGGTAGGGACTCACCATGCGGGCCTCGACTTGGAGCCATCTGGGACCCGTGGTCTCTCCCTCAGCATCCAACCACGCTAGTCCCTGTTTGAGAAGGTGTGCATGATGATACCACTGAAAATCGGGGAAGTGAATGCCCCCCTTGTCCTTAGGGGCTTTAAGCTTCTTGAGAGCAATACGGGGCTGGGCACCCTTCCAAAGGAACCCCGAGCAGGAATTGAGTCTTCACATATGGGTATCGTCGGTACCGACGGAGCCTGTGCGGGAACGCTCCCCAGCTTCCAATAGGAATGCTTTTGGGAGCATCCCTCAGCACATGCGCACTGCCTTCCCGCCTTTCCAACTGTCCCTCTTCAGTTAAGTTTGTAGCTGAGTGAAAGGAAAGAGGGAGAGAGGAAAGAGACAGAGAGATAGAGAGACAACTCCTAGGGGAGGTGGGTGGGTTGTGAAGACTAAATTCCTGCTGTTCCCGGAGATCACCTGTTACAGGTGAGTAACTACGCTATCTCCAGGAACAAGCAGGAATGTAGTCTTCACATACGGGGACTCCCTAGCTGAAGATGCCGGGGAGATGGCCCCAGGAAACTGCCACCTATAGTGAGGTGGGCCATGCTTCCTCCCATGGATCTCTGGCATCCTACCAGGGTTGGTGGGTAGGAGATGAATTAAGTTTGAAAGAGATGTTGAAGAACAGCCTGGCCAAAGAAGGCATCCCGACAGGAGGCTTTATCTAGGCAGTAGTGGGCTGTGAAGGTGTGCACCGAAGTCAATGTGGCTGCTCGGCAAATGTCATCGATAGACAGAGTGAAGGTTTGCCATAGAGGCTGCCATGGCCCTCACATTATGTGCTGTGACATGGCCTTGAAGAGAAAGACCCTTACTCTCATAAGCAAAGGATATACATTGTGCAATACATTTAGAGTCCTTTTGAAGACTGGAAGTCCCAAATGACTAGAATCAAATGCAACAAAAAGCTGAGAAGACTTTCTATGCTGCTGTGTTCGTTGTAGGTAAAAAGCCTAGGCTCTTTTACAGTCCAAAGTATGAAGGTTCCTTTCTGCATTAGAGGCATGAGGCCTCGGAAAGAATACAGGAAGGTAAATTGACTGATTTAGATGAAAAGGCGAAACCACCTTTATCATGGTGAAACCCTGTATAAGGAGGATCAGCCACTAAAGCTTGCAATTCACTAATGCGACATGCGGAGGTGATTGCAATTAGGAAGATGACCTTCCAGGATAAAAACTTTAGGGTAGTTGTGGCTAAAGGTTCAAAGGGCGGATTCATGAGCTGTTCGAGAACTAGATTTAAACCCCATGCCACCAGTGGTGGCCTGACGGGAGGCTTTTTTAAGAGAAGACCTCTCATAAATCTTGCTATGAGTGGATGAGAGGAAATTGGCTGTCCATTTAGAAGCTTATAGGAAGCTGCAATTGCACTAAGATGGAATCTTACTGAATTGGTCTTTAACACAGAATTTGAAAAATGAAGTAGGTACTCTAGTACCGATTCCAAAGGTATTACAAGGGGGTTTAAGCCCTTTTGAGAACACCATATAGTAAAACGTTTCCACTTAAAGGCATAAGAGCGTCTTGTGGAAGGTTTTCTAGAAGCCTGAAGGATATCCTTTACCTGTTGGAAAAGGTTAAGATCCTGCAGGTCTAGGCTTTCAGCAACCAGGCCCTGAGATGCAGGGATTGGGGATTCAGGTGCCATAGAGCACAGTTACTTACCTGTAACAGGTGATCTCTGGGAACAGCAGGAATAAGTCTTCACATATGGGTATCGTCGGTACCGACGGAGCCTGTGCGGGAACGCTCCCCAGCGTCCTGAAAGAAAGCTTTTGGGAGCATCCCACAGCGCCTGCATGCTGCCTTCCTGCCTTTCCTAACTGCCTCTCTCCAGTTCGAGTTTAAAGCTGAGACAAAGAGAGAGAGAGAGAGAGGAAAGGAAAGATTGATAGAGAGATACAACTCCTAGGGGAGGTTGGTGGGTTGTGAAGACTTATTCCTGCTGTTCCCAGAGATCACCTGTTACAGGTAAGTAACTGTGCTATCTCCAGGAACAAGCAGGAATGAGTCTTCACATATGGGGACTCCCCAGCTAGAGATGCCTGGGAGATCACCCAGATTGTGAGTCCCTGGGAAGGGCTCCACCTGCACCCATGAATCTCAGGCATCCAGACAGGGATGGAGGGTAGGAGTTGATTAGGTATGGAACAGGTGTTTGAGAACAGCCTGACCAAACAAGGCATCCCGGAGGGAGTCCTTGTCCAAGCAGTAATGGGCTGTGAAGGTATGAACCGATGCCCAGGTGGCTGCTCGACAGATTTGGTCGATGGACACAGAGTTAAGATGAGCCATAGAGGCTGCCATGGCCCTCACATTGTGAGCTGTGACATGGCCCTCCAGAGAAAGATTCTTGCTCTGGTAGGCGAAGGAAATACACTGAGCAATCCAATTAGACAGAGTTCTCTTGGAGACTGGAAGTCCTAAATGAGAAGGATCAAAAGCAACAAAAAGTTGAGAGGACTTTCTATGTTGCTGTGTCCTTTGTAAGTAGAAAGCAAGTGCTCTTTTACAATCCAGGGTATGAAGATTACTCTCTGCACTTGATGCATGAGGTCCTGGAAAAAAGACAGATAAATACACCTCCTGGTTCAGATGAAAAGGTGAGACCACTTTAGGCATAAAGTGTGGATTAGTTCTGAGGACTACCTTGTCATGATGGAACCTTGTATAAGGAGGATTAGCCACTAAAGCTTGCAATTCACTGATACGGCGAGCTGAAGTGACTGCAATGAGAAAAATAACCTTCCAGGAAAGGAATTTCAAGGAGGTAGTGGCTAAGGGTTCAAAGGGTGGCTTCATAAGCTGGCCCAGAACCAGATTCAAGTCCCATGCCACTGGAGGTGGTGTAATGGGAGGTTTAGTCAAAAGAAGGCCTCTCATGAATCTTGCATAAGAGGATGAGAGGAAATAGGTTGTCCATTGAGAGGCTTAAGGGATGCTGCAATAGCACTCAAATGGACTCTGATTGAATTTGTTTTAAGGCCTGCATGGGATAAATGCAGCAAATAGTCTAGTAAAGAATTCAAGGGTATCGCAAGAGGGTTGAGACCCTTCTCTGCACAACAAATGGAAAACCTTTTCCATTTAACAGCATATGAACGTCTGGTGGAAGGCTTTCTGGAAGCATGAAGTATATCCTTCACTTGCTGAGAAAGGTGTAAATCTTGAAGGTCTAGGCCTTCAGCAACCAGGCCCTGAGTTGAAGAGACTGAGGATTTGGGTGCCACAAGGTTCCCTCCTCCTGGGAGAGGAGATCTGGAGCAGACCCCAGGTCTAGGGAGGGAGCTTGAGAGAGATGCAGAAGTAGAGGGTACCACACTTGGCGTGGCCAAAGTGGTGCTATGAGGATCATAGACGTCTCTCTGAAGCTTGAACAGAGTTTTGGAGATGAGGGGAATAGGTGGAAAGGCATAGAGGAAGTCTCGCCCCCAATGAAGGAGGAAGGCATCCCTGGCCTGAACTCCCTGACATGGAATCCTGGAACAGAACCGGGGAAGATTGGCATTCCACGGACTTGCAAACAGGTCTGTCTGGGGTACCCCAAATCCAAAAAATCCTGGCTATCTGGTCCCCATGGAGGGACCATTCATGCGGAAGCAGAACTCGACTGAGTCTGTCTGCCCAAGAGTTTTGAACCCCTGGAAGATACACCGCCATGAGATGGATTTGATGCTCTCTGGCGAAGGCCCACAATCTCAGAGCTTCGTTGCAAAGCGACAGAGAGCCAGTCCCTCCCTGCTTGTTCACGTAGAACATGGCTACCTGGTTGTCCGTGTGGATGAGGACTGTCTTGTAGCTGAGCAGGGTGTGGAAGACTCAGAGCCAGAAAGATTGTTCTCAGCTCTAAGAGGATGATATGAAGAGATGTCTCCTGTGGAGACCAGATGCCCTGGGTCGAGAAATCTTGTAGATGAGCCCCCCAACCCTTTGGAGAGGCATCTGTTGTAAGGGTTGCTTGGGGTAACACCTGTTGAAAGGGGGACCCCAGCAACAGATTTTGAGTGGACTTCCACCAGTGGAGGGACCAAAATAGGCGACTGGAGGTTGCTATTTTGTCTGACAGGCAACCTGATGCCCGAGTCCATTGGGTGGAAAGGGTTCACTGAGCTGCCCTCATGTGAAGGCGAGCGTAAGGAACCACATGCACCGTGGATGCAATGTGGCCTAAGAGTGGTAACATCTCTCGAGCAGTTAAATGGGATTTTAACTGAATCTGGGAGGCTAACTGCACCAAGCGTAGGCAATGGGCCTGGGGAAGATAGGCCCTTGCAGTTGTGGTATCCAGTAAGGCCCCTATGAACTCTAGAGACTGAGTAGGGGTGAGATGGGATTTTGGAATGTTGATTACCAGTCCCAGATACTGAAGAACACGCCTTGTGCAGGCCAGGGAAGTCTGGGCCTCTGACTGGGATGGAGCTCGGATGAGCCAGTCGTCCAGATATGGGAATACGAATATTCCTAGAGTGCGCAGAAATGCAGCTACTACTGCCGTGCATTTTGAGAACACTCTTGAAGCAGAGGCCAGACTGAAAGGAAGCACTTTGTATTGGTAGTGCTTTCCTTGGTAAAGGAACCGAAGGAACCTTCTGTGTGTTGGATGGATGAGAACATGGGTGTACGCATCCTTGAGATCTAGAGAACAAAGCCAGTCCTGACTCTGGAGGTATGGAAAGAGAGTTCCAAGAGAGATCATCTTGAATTTCTCCTTGCATAGAAACTTGTTCAATTCTCTGAACTGTTTCACCATGGTGTGAGGAGGAAGGTTTAAGAAATGAAGTTCGTACCCTTCCTTTATGATGGAGAGGGTCCATTGCTCTGCTGTGATTTGTTCCCATCTGGGAGCAAAGTGAGCTAACCTTCCTGGGATGGTGAGAGGCTCTGGATGTTCTAGAGCCAGAAAGGCTAAGTTCTCTAGTAGAAAGTCAAAGGCCCTGAGGAGGCTGAGGCTGTTGGGCCGTAGCAGTCCTCGCCGCCTGGGTTTTGGCCTGTTTTGGTTGTTGCTGTCTCTTTGTAGCAAAACGACCTTGAGAAGAGGCCTGACCATAAGAAGAAAATTTCCCTTTCTTTGGGAAAGATCCCTTTTTGAACAACCTCTTTTTAAAAGGAGCAGTAGTAGACATTGAAAGTCAATCTAAAGCAGAATTTTCAGCATCCATCTGGTTGGCCTTTGCTTGCCAATCTTTGCCAAACAGGTTTTCACCTGTACAGGGAAGGTTACCTAGACCATCCTGTACCCAAGATTCCAAATCAGAGGCTTGCAACCAAGCAACTCTGCGTGCACCTATGGCAACAGCCGAGGCTCTACTGGCCCCCTCAAAAGAGTCAAAGGCTGCACGGTTGGAAAACTTGGATACATCCTGTGCATGTTTAAGCCAGGTGATATATTCTTCTCTCTTATCTTCTGACATAAAAGGAGATAAGGTTTGCAGATGATCTGTAACTTTTAGAAACATCCCCATATAGAGACTATAGGAGTTGATTCTGGCTACAAGCATACTGGCCTGGAAGATTTCCCTGCCAAAGGCATCTAGGGTTCTGCATTCTCTTCCTGGAGGTGCAGAGGACTGCCTTTTTGTACTCTTGATCTTTTTCATAGCAGACTCTACCACAATGGAGTGGTGAGGATGCTGAGTCTTACGAAATCCAGTACAAGGAGGAACACGATACATGGTGTCCAACCTTCTGGAATGAGGGGAGGTGGAAAGAGGAGTCTCCCATATGCCCAACATGTGATCATAAAGAATCTCATTTATTGGTAAGGTGGCTGCCTCTTTAGGAGCCCTAGGATATTGTAGGATATCCAATTTTTTGGCTCTAGGTTCAGTCTCAGAGGTCACTGAGATAGACAGGCCTTTGGCCACCTCCCTGATGAAGTCCTGAAAAGACAAGTCTTCAGGAGGAGACATTCTCCTTTTTTGGAGAAGAGGGTTCCTGAGGAAGGATGCCCAATTCTTCAGAGGCCTCAATTGAAGCATCAGAGTCTTCATAGGAATCGAAGTATCGACTATCTGGATGCTCTCGTAGAGCCTGATACGTGTACCGGGGGGTATCGACATCGGGAGTAATCGGTACCAGTCCGGTACTGATGGGCATCACTGGATAGCATACCGCTGCAGTCGATGCTGATGTCGATGCAAGCAGTACTGGTATTGGGACCGATATCGGGTCCGGTACCGGAATCGGTACCGGTACCGACAACGGTGTTTGTTGCGGTACCGTAGGCATTGCAGCTTGAATGAATGCCGTGATGGCACGCTTTATGGTCAGAATATTCTGATCCATTGACGCCACCAATGTCTGGATATCGGTACCGGTAGAAACTACCGGTACCCCAGAACATTGTAACAGGTGATCGGTCGAAGCCGAGCCATCGATGTCAACCTGTGACCCCATAGGTAGTGCTTGGAAGACGGAGCCTCCCGCCGGGGTAGTTTTGCCGGTGTGATATCCACAAGAGTAAGCCCGGGGGCATCTCGATACTTAGAGGGAGATGAACTCTTTGAGGACCGGCCAGATTTGAGTTTGGTTACCTGAGATCCATGGGATGAAGAAGAAGCCCTGGAAGACGTTGATGCCACGGAAGCTGCATCGGAGGGAAACAGGGTACTGAGCTTAGCTGCCCGATTCTGTAACCCTCTTTTAGACATCATAGAACAGGACTCAAAATCCGCAATGGAGTGGTTAGGACCTAAACATTTTAGACACCAGTCATGGGTGTCAGTGACAGAAATAGTGCTGCTGCACTTTGTGCATTTTTTAAACCCGGAGGCGGGTTTTTCCATGAGGGAAAAATATATCTGTAGGCCTAAGGCCCCAGAAGAAAAATGCACCAAAAAGAGTAAAAGGGGTTTTTTTTGTTTTTTTTTTTTAAAGAAAGGAAAAGAACCAGTGGACCGGTGCGAAATCGAGAAGGCAGACACGCGACTAAAGAAAAATAAAAGAAAATAAGAAATTCTTCAGCGGTGACAGGAAACACGACCTGCTGGCTCCGCGGAAAAGAAGAACTGGAGAGAGGCAGTTAGGAAAGGCGGGAAGGCAGCGCGCAGGCGCTGTGGGATGCTCCCAAAAGCTTTCTTTCAGGACGCTGGGGAGCATTCCCGCGCAGGCTCTGTCGGTACCGACGATACCTATATGTGAAGACTCATTCCTGCTTGTTCCTGGAGATCACCCGTTCTCTTGGGAGAGAAGGTCTGGAGCATACCCTAACTCCAGAGGTGCAGCTTGAGAGAAATGTAGAAGCAGGGGATATCAAGTTTGTCGTGGCCACCATGGCGCTATGAGGATCATACGACCTCTCTCTGAAGCTTGAAGAGTGTTTTGGGAATGAGGGGAATGGGTGGGAAGGCATAGAGGAAGTCCTGACCCCAGTGAAGGAGGAAGGCATCCCTTGCCTGGCAATTGTGAGCCGGAATTCTGGAACAGAACCGGGGAAATTTGGCATTCAGTGGACTTGCAAAGAGGTCTATGTCTGGGGTTCCCCAGATCTGAAATATCCTCGTCACCTGATCTAGGTGTAGAGACCATACGTGAGGCAGCAGTACTCGGCTGAGTTTGCCTGCCCAAAGGTTTCGAATGCCTGGAAGATATACCACGAGAAGGTGAATTTGATGCTCTCTGGCGAGGGCCCAAAGTCGTAAAGCTTCGTTGCATAATGACAGAGAGCCTGTTCTGCCCTGCTTCTTCACGTAGAACATGGCTACTTGATTGTCCGTTTGGACTAGGACTGTCTTGTAGCTGAGCTGGGCATGGAATACTCGAAGAGCTAAATAGATTGCTCTGAGTTCTAGGAGGTTTATGTGAAGACAAGTCTCCTGTGGAGTCCAGGTAACCTGGGTGGAGAGATGGTGCAGGTGTGCTCCCCATCCCACCTGTGATGCATCTGTTAGGGTGGCTTGGAATAGGGGTTGTTGAAAAGGAGACCCCACTAACAGATTCTCCAGTGATTTCCACCATTGTAGGGACAAGATCAATTGTTGTGAGTTTGATATCTTGTCCGACAGACGTCCTGTGGCCTGTGTCCATTGTGTGGATTGGGTCCACTGGGCTGCTCGAATGTGGAGGCGAACATAGGGAACTACATGAACTGTGGATGCCATATGTCCCAGTAATTGCAGGAGCTCTCAAACAGTTAGAGGACTTTCCCGCTGCTTGAGAAGCTAGTTGCACTATTCGAAGACAGCGGGGCTGTGGAAGGAAAGCCCTTGACTCTCTGGTGTCTAAACAAGCTCCTATGAACTCTAGGTCTGAGAAGGAGCAAGTTGGGATTTTGGGAAGTTTATGACCAATCCCAAGTATTGGAGGATTCGCACTGTACGAGACAGTGCAGAGCTGGCTTCCGGAATCGTGGGGGCTCGAATGAGCCAGTCGTCCAAGTAAGGGAAGACAAATATCCCCAGGGTTCGCAGGAATGCAGCTACTACTGCCATGCATTTTGTGAATACTCTTGGTGCCAAAGCCAGACCAAAAGGAAGAACCCTGTATTGGAAGTGTTTTCCCTTGAAAAGGAATTGTAAGAATTTCCTGTGATCTGGATGGATCAGAATGTGAGTATATGCATCCTTTAAATTTAGAAAGCAAAGCCAATCCTGACTTTGAAGGTATGGCAGCAGATTTCCCAGAGAAATCATTTTGAACTTTTCTCGGAACAGATATTTGTTCAATTCTCTGAGGTCTAGGATGGGTCTGTGTCCTCCTGTTTTCTTTGGAATAAGAAAATAGGGGGAGTAGAACCCTGTACCCTGTTGGGGAATGGGTACTTCCTCTATTGCTTCTTGAGCAAGGAGTGTTGAGACCTCTTGATCCAGTAGACTGTCTGGAGAGGTTTGGGAATTGAACTGTCTTAGGATTGTAGGAGGGGGCATGCTGTGAAAATGAAGCTTGTACCCCTCCCCTACAATGGACAGTCCAATTTTCTGCTGTTATTTGGTGCCATCTATTGATAAAATGACAACCTGCCTGGAATGTTTAGGGGTTCTGGACTCTTCAGAGGCAGGAAAGGTAAGCTCTCTAGGAAGGAGTCAAAGCCCTTGAAGGGGCTGAGCCTGTGGAGATGGTTGAGCTCTCGGCCCTTTTGGCTTCTTCTTCCTTTTGGGCAACTTGACCCTGACTTTGCCCTTGTGGGGTTTAAGACAGATAAAACTTCCTCTTTTTGCTGAAAAAGGGTTTTTTATAGGGTTTCTTTTTGGCTGGAGTGGCTGTAGATTTTGACAATCTGTCTAAAGTGATATTGTCAGCATCTATCTCATTGCCTTTTCCTGCCAGTTCTTGCCAAAGAGGTTTTCTCCTGTGCAAGGGATGTTGCCTAATTTGTCGTGTACCCAAATTTCCAAGTCTGATGCCTGAAGCCAGGCAATCCGACGTGCACCAATGGCAATAGCAGAAGTTCTGCTGATGCATTCAAAGCAGTGAAAGGCTGCACGATTTACAAACTTGGAAACGTCTTGAGCATGCTTGACAAGAGTAAGGAAGTCTTGTCGTTTGTCATTAGAGAGAAGGGGGCTCATAAGCTCCAAATCTCCGGTGACCTCTTTGAGGAACATTTCCATATATAAAATATATGAGCTGATCCTAGCTGAAAGCATGGAAGCCTGAAACATTTGACGCCCAAAGGCATCAGGAGTCCTGCATTCACGACCTGGAGGATTGGATGCATGTCTTTTTGCACTTTTCAACCTACGCATGGCTGATTCCACTACCATTGAATGATGTGGCAGCTGAGTCTTTTGAAACCCAGGACATGGTGGAACTCGATACATGGTATCGAGTCTCCTAGAATGAGGAGATGTGGTCAAAGGTGTTTCCCACATTCTGAGCATGAAATCATGAAGAATTTCATGAAGGGGCAGAGTAGCTGCCTCTTTGGGAGCCTTAGGGTATTGGAGTATTTCCAATTCCTTTGCTCTAGGTTCTTTTTCAGGAGCTACCGTGATTGATAGGCTTCGGGCCACATCACAAATAAAATCCTGAAAAGACATGTCCGCCGGAGGAGACATTTTGCGTTGAGGAGGAGAGGAGTCATCCGGAAGAAGTACTCTGGTACCGGCAGAGTTATTCGAATCATCGGAATCGGAAGATTCAAAGTATCTCTGATCCCGATGTTCATGCAAAGCACAGTATTGGTATCGATCAAAGTCAGTACCAAGTTAGTCCGGTACTGATCTGTCGATGCCTGAAAAAGACGGCATGGGTAGAATTCCCACCGGGGCCGGTACCGGTACCGGTGCTGGTACCGGTACCGGTGCTGGTACTGGTATCGGTACTGGTGCCGGTACCGGCATTGGTATCGGTATCGGTACCAGTGCTCGCTGAACCGTCGGTAGTGGTGTCAACGGTACCGCAGCTGTAAGGAGAGCTGCAAGACTGCGTTTGATAACGAGGAATCTCTGGTCTATCGACACTGCCGATGCCTGGGTGTCGGTACCTGTAGAAGCAGCTGGAACCCCTGAGCATGGAATCAGTAGTTCTGCCGAGGTAGAGGCCTCGAGAACATCCTGGAGACCCATTAGTGCTTTGGAGGCCGAAACCTCCCACCAGGACTGTTTTGCAGGTGTAGTTTCCTCAAGGGCAATGCCAATGGCCTCTCGATGCTTAGGAGGAGATCTACCCTTTGAGGACCGGCTCTTATGCTTAGTTACCCGAGATCCATGGGAGGAAGACAATGCTCTGGAAGACGTCAATGCAATGGACATCGCATCTGAAGAGAGGGTACTGAGCTTTGCAGCCCGGTTCTCTCTTTCTCTTTTACTCATCCCTATACAAGAGGAACACTCCAAAGGAGAATGGTCAAGGCCTAATCATTTGAGACACCAGTCATGGGTGTCAGTGATGGAAATGGTACCGCCACACTTAGTACATTTTTTAAAACCACTAGCTGGTTTTTCCATTTTTCAGGAAAATGGGGCCTAATGCCCAAAATGGGGCCTAGCACCAAAAAGAAAAAGTCTCTGAACAGAAACACTTCAGAAGTATGTATATATATTTTTTTTTTTTTGAAAAGAAGAAAAGAGAACTAGCGGTACTGGTAGGCATCGAGCGGAGGCAGGCTCGACCACAAGAAAACAAGTTTAAAGAAGAAATGTTCTGCGGTGACAGGGTATGTGACCTGTCGGCTCCGTGGAAAACAAAGAACTGAAGAGGGACAGTTGGAGAGGCGGGAAGGCAGCACGCATGTGCTGAAGGATGCTCCCAAAAGCGTTCTTATTGAATGCTGGGGAGCGTTCCCGCATAGGCTCCATCGGTACCAACGATACCCATATGTGAAGACTACATTCCTGCTTGTTCCTGGAGATAAGCAATTAATAGACAAAATAGCAGAATTACAGCAGCAACAGCAGAATGACAGTGACCCAAGACTGACAGCAGAATTAATAAAGCTAAGGGGGGAGTTAAGCAAGCTCAGGGCACAAGAGATTGAACATGAACTGAATGTCCTTTGGCAAACCCACTTTGAAGGTGGGAAGAAAGCAGGCAAAATATTGGCCAGTAGACAAAGCTAGAAGACAAGCAGTCCATAATAATGGGATAAGTAATAAAAGGGGGAAATGGTATATCAAACCTCTGAGACACAGCATGTTTTTTGGGAGTTTTACAAAAACCTGTATAAAAGTGAAGTAAAAGGGGGCCTAGAGCAGGGGGATCAATTTTTGGCAGAATATAAACTACAGAGATTGACAGAAAAGGATGAGAAATGGTTAGGGGAAGACATTAGTGAAGGGGAGGTGAGGGTAGCTATTAACACTCTTAAGGTTGGTAAAGCACCTGGACTAGATGGGCTAAAAGCAAAATTCTACTTCCTGATGCAAAACCAAATTACCCCGGTACTAACACAGGTTTTGAATGGGACCTTAAAAGGAGAGGGTATATTGGCATCAATGGAAGAGGCGGGTATTACAATTCTGCCAAAATCAGGGAAAGACAATATTATCTGTGGATCCTATAGGCCAATCGCGTTAATTTAGATGCCAAACTGCTAGCCAAAATCATAGCGACTCTGCTTCAAAAAGTAATACCAAGGTTGGTCCACAAGGAACAGACAGGTTTTATACAGGGTAGACAAGGTGGTGGTAACATCAGGAAAATTTTAAACATTGTATGGCATTTAAACCATATGGGAGCAGATGCAGCACTCCTTATGGTCATCGCTGAAAAAGCATTTGACCAGGTTGCATGGCAAATCATGCTTCAAACACTAGACCAAATGGGGGTGGGAGAAAAGTTCTTGAAGGAAATTAAAATGCTATATACTAACCCTAGGGCGCGCATACGAGTCAATGGGAGATAGTCAGATAGTTTTACACTAGAGAGAGGGATTTTTATTTATTTATTTATTTATTTATAGACTCTTATATACCGCACTATTAGGCATCAGCGCGGTTCACAAAAAACAGTGAGATACACAATTCAACAGTACTTTGTGTTTACAGAAAACAGGAGAATATAACTCGGATAACAGGGTATATAATTAATAAACATAGTCATAATATCATCATGGCTTCAGTTTTGTGTGTATGTGGTCTGTGGGGTATCTGTATTGTATGTGTATGAGTGGAAGGTCTGTGGGTTGGCTGAGATGTCTTTATTGTTTACTGGATAAGATAAAAGGAAGAGGTAGTGTTTCAAAGCTTTGCGAAACTGCAAAAGGTCTGGTATTGCTTGGATGTTTTGAGGGAGGCTATTCCAACACCTTGGTGCACAGAATAAAAAGGCCCTGTCTGAAGTAGTTTTGGTACACTGTGATATTGATTTAGGGACTAAGAGTATTGAGTGTTACTGACCTTCTGTCTCTATTGAGGGGTGGTGTTTGGATCAAGTCTGATATTGATGAAGATGAGAGTTCTTTGAAGGCTTTGAATGTAATTAGTAAAATTTTGAAAGTGAGTCTACTTTGAATTGGGAACCAATGAAGATGTTTTAGAATAGGTGAGATATGGTCTTTCCGGGAAGCACCATGAAGGACTCTAGCTGCAGCATTCATAGCCATTTGAAGTGGGTGTAAGGTGGTTTGTAGAAGACCTTGTAAAATTGAGTTCGCATAATCAAAATGAGGTATGATTAGCGCCTGATAGATGGTTCTAAAATCGTCTGGCTCTAGCAAGGATCGAAGGTGTCTAAGGGAGCGTATTTTGTGATATACTGCTCTTACAATATTACTAATATGTGCTTTCATATCTAATTTCTGGTCTAAAGTGACACCGAGGTATCTGATGGTGGTCTTGGTCTGGAGGTTAGCATCATTCACTTTCAAAAAGGATGGAGCAGTGAAATTTTGGTTACGTGTAATAAATAACACCTCCGTTTTCTTGTGTTGGATCCTTAGATTTTGGAATTGTAGCCAGTTGGATACTTCATTTATGCAGTTAGTTAATGGACTGAGATCAGAGTTCTCAGTTGTAAAAGGAAAATATAAAAGTACATCATCCGCGTATATCATGCAGTTAACTCTAAAGGATCGAATCAGGTTACAGATAGGCTGCATGTATATATTAAACATAAGGGCGGAAAGGGATGAGCCTTGAGGGACCCCTTGTTTTTGATGAAACTGATCTGATGAAGTATCGTTGGATCGTACTTGTTGCCATCTGTCAGAAAGGTAGGATCTACACCACTCAAGTGCTTTATCAGTAATTCCCTTCCCTTTGAGACGCTCAAGGAGGCGTTCATGGCTAACAGAATCAAAAGCGGCTGCGATATCAAGAAAAACAAGGACGAACCCTTGGCGGATGTTATCAATTCCTGATAATAAGCTGCTGAACAGAGTAGTTAGAAGCGTTTCCACACCGTGGAATTCTCTGAAACCGTGCTGGCATGAGTCCAGTGGGGCGTTAAGATCTATATGATCCTGAATTTGTTTTTGTACTTCTTTTTCCAAAATTTTTGCTAGTAATGGAATACTTGAAATAGGTCTATATGATTCTGGTTTAAGAGGGTCAAGTTTGTTGTTTTTTAGTAATGGCCTTATGGATGTTTGCTTAAGGGTACGAGGGAAAGTTCCTGTTGTAAATGATTGAATCATGAGTCTGGATATGATGGGACTGAGATCAGCTCGTAGATCTTTGATCCAGAACGCAGGGCAAGGATCAGTATGAGCGGTGGTCATGTTTATGCAAGCAATGGTGTCTTCGATTTGTCGTTTAGATGGTATTGAGAAGATTTTTATTTATTTTATTTATTTATTTCAATTTTTTATATACCGCGCTATTTACAATCAGCGCGGTTTACAGAGAACCAAAGACCAGAACAACAGGCTGCTCGGTATTACATAAAACAGGAAAATAAATTTGGATAAGATAAACATAGATAATATGGGGTAAAAATATATACATTGAACTATATACATAGAATATTAATCTGCTAATTCGATCACATGAGAGAAGTAATTATGTAATATTATCAATAATGTTTGGAAAAGGCGGGAATTCTGTTAAGTTTGTGGTAAATATTAAGCACTTTATGTAGGGTAGTATTTGATGAATAGGTTATGTTTGAGAGCCTTTCTGAATTGGACTATGCCGGTTATGGCACGAATTTCAGGTGGTAGGGAGTTCCAATGTTTTGGGGCGCAAAACATGAAGGCTCTGTTCGCTGTTGCTTGGCTACAGGTTGTTATGGCCTTCGGCATAATTAGGGTGTTTGTCGCTATTTTTCTTCTGGCTCTAGTTGTAGGTAGAACTTGTGTGAGATCAGTTAGAGAGTTTGCAGACAAACCATGTATGGCCTTGTATGTGAGAATTAGGGTTTTGAATATGATCCTGCCTTGTATCGGGAGCCAGTGAAGATATTTGAGAATTGGTGTCACGTGATCACTCCTGGATGCTCCTTGTAGAACCTTTGCAGCAGTGTTCATGGCAAGTTGAAGAGAACTTAGGGTGGATTGTGGGAGACCTTGTAGAATTGAATTGGCGAAATCGAAATGTGGTAGGATAAGTGCTTGGAAGATGGTTCTAAAATCGTCTGGGTCCAGTAATGAGCGTAGATGCCTGAGTGTGCGTATCTTGAAGTACACAGCCTTTGTTATATTGTTAACGTGTGATTTCATATTGAGACGGTGGTCCAGCGTGACTCCAAGGTATCTTATTGCTTCCTTGGTGGATAGATCAGCTCCTTTGACACTTATTTGTGCTGGTGGAATGAAGTTAGGGTCTCTTGTAACAAAGAGAACCTCAGTTTTCTTATGTTGGATGCGGAGGTTCTGTGAGAGGAGCCAATCTGATACGGCATTGAAGCAATTTATTATGGGTAGTAGATCTAATTGCATTGTCGAAAATGGCATATAAAGTAGGATGTCATCTGCATATATCATACCTTTCACGTTGAAAGATCTGATGATATTGCAGATGGGCTGCATGTAGATGTTAAACATGAGAGATGAAAGAGATGACCCTTGCGGTACTCCTTGTTTTTGGTGGAAAAGATTTGATTCTCCTGTTGCAGATTTTACATATTGCATTCTGGTGTCCAGGTAAGATTTGCACCATTCCAGCGCTGAACTACCGATGCCTTTTTCCTTCAATCGTGTAATGAGTATCTCGTGATTTACCGAATCAAACGCTGCTGCTATATCTAAGAAGATTAGCACGACGCCTTGGCGGATGTTGTCTATACTGGTGAGTATGTTATTGAGGAGGGTGGTGAGGAGTGTTTCAACTCCATGATGTTCTCTGAAGCCATGTTGAAAGTAGTCGAGAGGAGCTGTAGAGTCTATGTGGTCTTGAATTTGGCGTTGAACCTCTTTTTCAAAAATTTTTGCTAGGAGGGGAATGCTAGCGATAGGCCTGTATGAGTCAGCCCTTTTAGGGTCTAATTTGGAATTTTTTAATAATGGTCTGATGGATGTGAGCTTTAGAGCAGATGGGAATGATCCAGTTGAGAATGAGAGGTTAATGATTCTTGCAATGAATGGGCTGAATACACTTCTAAGGTCCTTTATCCAGAAGGCTGGGCAAGGATCGGTTTGAGCGGTGGAGGTATTGAGTGAGGAGATTGTGTTTTCAATTTGTTTAGCTGAGGGTGCAGAAAGTGAAGATAATGTGTTTTGGCAAGTTGATTCTTGAATAATTGTATTCTGTAGCTCATCCGTCTGTAGGAGTTTAGATTGCAAGTAATCAGCAAATTCTTGTGGGTGAATATCACATTTTTGTTCTGAAGATGGTTCATTAGATAATGATTTTACTAGGTTGAACAAATCACGGGGTTTGTTTAGTGATCTTTTGAGCATCTCTGTGTGGTACTGCTTCCTTTTGTTTGTGATTGCTTCACGGTGAGTTGCTAAAAAGAGATTGTAGGCTGTACGATCATCAATGGCCAGTGATCGGCGCCAGCGTTTTTCGAGTCTTCTGAGGTGCATAAGAGAAGATCGCAGATCAGGAGAGAACCATGGAGCCGAGGGTCTTTTCCTTGATGTGTTTTTGTGTGGTAGCATAGCAATGGTATTGAGGCTGTTATTCCAGGCTTCAATTGCTTCTTCAAGGTTGAGTGTTGTATTGTTGAGGAGTGGTTGGGTATTTGTAATTATGACATCCTTATTGAAGGGCCGAAAGCCTCTTGATGGGGCTCTTAGTGTGTTGTTAAGGTTTCTGTTGTTTAAGGAATGAGTGTTGTCCAAAGGAATTTGTAGATAGTGAGTAGAGTTTGATAGTGAGTAGAGTTTGATCTACTGGAACTGGAACTATGTTAGGAGCCGAGTTATTGTCAATTTGGCAGAGTTTGGATTGTAGATAGTTAGCAAATATTTGAGGGTGGATTTCATATTTAAGTTGTGAGGCAGGTTCATTTGTCAAACGCTTAACTATGGCAAACAGGTCATGAGGTTTGTTCAGAGATCTTTTTAAAGTGACTGCATGGTGACGTCTCATTGATTCAGTAACTGCCATGCGATGAGATGTGAGATGTTGGATATATACAGCTCTGTCAACTTCAGAGTGTGAGTGTCGCCATCGTCTTTCAAGTTTCCTTAGGGTTGTGCGCGAGGCCTTCAGCTCAGATGAGTACCATATAGCAGAGTGTCGCTTGCTTTGTAGTTTGTTGGTCGACGGACATGTGGCAATCGAACTGAAAGTACTATTCCAATTAGAAACTAAATCATCAATGCTGCACTCTGGTAAGTTGGTTAGTGGAAGTGTTGATTTTAGGATTAGGTCTTTGTCAAATGGCTTGAATCTTCTCAGAGGGGTACTAGGATGGTCATTTATTCCTCTTTCATCCTTTTGGTTACATCTAGCCTTGAATATAATTAGTTTGTGATCTGACCATGGAACTGGGTTGATTGATAGATCCAAGATAGATGGTAAATTGGCGGTTGTTTCAGTTGTAAATATTAGATCTAATATACCACCTTTAATATGGGTTGGATCTTTAATTAATTGATTATACCCCAAAACTTGTAGAGCTTCAAGAAAAGCTGTTACATGGGAGTCTTGGAGAGAAGGGAGATTAAAGTCTCCTAGCACCCAACTTGCTATGTGGGGGTTTTGTGTATTGGAGGCCAAGTCAATTATCATAGATAGAGAATCAGAATTAGAAGAAGGAGAGCGGTATAGTAAAGTGAAAGAACAACATTTATTTGCTATTGTAAAAGTATCTAGGAGTGATGAGCTTGTTGCTTCTTTAAGGTTGAAATGAAGGTCAGATTTGGTGATGGCTAGAACACCACCTCCCCTCTTGCCACTTCTATGACATGTATGTATAGAAAAATTAGAAGGCAAAAATTGGTTGATTAATACATTGTCAGCACAAGAAAGCCATGTCTCAGTGATTAGGAGAAGGTCAAGGCTATGTAATGAAATTATGTCAGAGATGATAGGCCATTTCTTGCGTATGGATCGGGCATTTATTAATGCACATTTCAGATATTGGGGAATTGGATTTCCTACTTGTTTCTTTTTTGTGGTGTTTTGTAATGAGATGAGTAACAGATGATGGTGGGAATTTTGGGTAGATACTCTAGAATTGTAGAAGGGAGTATCAGACCACTTTCTTCTGTGATTATGGATTGTTGGTATTCTATTATAGCTAGTGTGTAGGCTGGTAACATTACATATTCCTATAGTGATAAGGTAGAAGGTAAATGTTATAATGTAGAGTAAGGCCATATTGTATGTGTAAGTGAAATTTAAATGTACAATTAGTGAATACAGTGATATCAGGCTGATTGGAGCTTACAGGATGGATGGAAAGCTAACACACTATTACCAGTATTACAGTGATAGCAGGCTGATTGGAGCGTATAGGATGGATGAAAAGCTAAAACACTATTACAGTATGCGTCAAGGATGCCCCCTGTCACCACTGCTGCTTGCCTTAGCGATAGAGACCCTAGCAGCATATATTAGGCAGCACAGCGGATCGAGATAGGAGGAGAAGAGAACGAAATAGCATTATTCGTAGATGATGGCATACTGAGCAAACCACTTACTGCACTATCAATATTCATGAAAGCAATTGGCAGATACAGTGAGGTGATGGGGTATAAACTGAACCTTAACAAGACAAATTCTAGGGATTAACCTACCGCAACAGTTGACAGAAAGGCTGACAAGCAGCTTCCCCTTTAAATGGGTAAATAAAACATTTTGTTACCTGGAAATTCAAACAGGAAACGTGCGGGACAACCTAAAAGGACAGAACTATAAGCTCCTGATAGAAAATATCCGCAGAGACCTTTTTAGATGGTCTGAGATTCATTTGACAGAGTGAGCGTATAGCTGTTATAAAGTAGTATATTCTCCCCAGGATCCTGTAACTGTTTACATCTGTACCATGTGTGGTACCGCAGGCTATGATAAACAGCTTATAAAGCCTTATAATGAAATATATATGGTGAGGGAAAGCCCCAAGGGTGTCATGCCAGGTAATGTTTAAGAGTCGAGAGGAAGGGGGGACTGAGTGCCTTGCTTGAATACATACTATGAAGCTTCTCAACTGAGGGTCCTGTTCACCTGGAGGGAAATTGGGAACCCCACAAAGGGCACTGACTGGAAACACAGATCTGGGATCCAGAAGGGGGGATAGGGGGCAGGGAAATGGAAAACATTGTAAATATGGAAAAAATACTGGAAACATTAGGAGGGAAGCGATTATCCAGGAAAGCCATTATTCAAGGATTGAAGGAATTCACCCCAGGTAGGGAGGGGGACATCTTTAAGGAATGGGCACAGAATGCGCTTGTCTGGGTAGGACAATTAATTGATCAGGTCAAAGCATTCGCTGAGCTGAAGGATTCTTTTGCACTAAGGGAAACATTACTATGCGTATGTTCAGTTGTGGTACTTTCTGAAACAAAAAGAGAGGTGGTCTGATTTACAGACAAAACCTACAATATTTGAGGAATTGATGCAGAAGAAAAATAATCAGAAGAGACTATCTTGTATAGAGTGCTCTGGGAGGCAAGAGGGACAGGATTGGCAAGCCAAATGCAGTGGGAGGAAGAAATACCGGGAATGTGGGATGAAAGCAGGTGGAAGAGACTATATAGAAGTGCGTACAAGATAGCACCGGGAACATCATTCCTAGAAAACAATATAATACTCAGCCTTAGAATGTTTTGAATCCCAGCTAAATTTCAGGCCATTGATAAGACCAGCTCCAGTGAATGTTGGAAAGGGTGTGGCAAGCAGGTAGATCTCTTACACTTAATATGGAGCTGTCCTAAGGTGCAGGCATTATTGGTCACAGTGGAGGGATTGTATAAAGACATCACTAAGGTACAAATCCGAATGACACCAAAGATAGTAATACTGAACGAAGTGTGTGTGTCGGGGGGAGACACGGGGATGGAAAAAACTTTCTTGGGTATTGTGTAGGAGCTATAAGAATGACTTTGTTGGTCTGGTGGAAAAAGCCAGTCATCCCCACACACAGAGGTAGTGAGCAAACTGGATCAGGTATGGGGCCTATGCATGGTGGAGGCTTACAGACAACAACAACAACAACAAAAAAAGAGCCTACCAAGAAACATGGAAATGGTATGAGGAATTGGAGGAAGGAGGAACTAAAAACTATATTTGAGAACACTGATAACACATGCCCAATGGGAATAAGGGAAAAAGGAAGGATGGTGGTGCAGCATTCTTGGAAGTGTAAGGCAGCTAAATGTAGCAGAGTAAGATTTGTGGCTTCGAGGAGGGAGGGGGAAGGGAGGAGGGAGGGAAGCTGGAAATCGAAATAAAATAAACACAACAACAAAGGCACAGAGATATTTAATGACACAATATCATTGTACAACAAATGAAAGACAAGTGGTGAATATAATATATCAAGAGTTATAAACTAAGGAACATATTCAAATTATTGGAATTGTATAAATTATTATGTTACAACAACATACATTTAAGTTTGTGTACACAATGGATACAGGATGTTAACCCAGTTGGATGAGGACAACATGGAATGTACAGTTGAAAGTTAAAATATTGTAACTCCACTGTTTTGTTAGTGTTATGTGATGTACAATACGAAGTGTGTTAATAAAAATTAAATTATATAAAAAAACATTTTCTTTGAAAGTGAACAGCTGCGTTATGCACGTTAAGATCCAGGCCATAACCTACTCAAAGGAGCCTACTAACTTTATCAGTTTTAAGGCTATTTTCGGCCCCTGCGCCTTATACTCAGGAGCGACTTATAACCCAGGAAATACAGTAATCAGATGTGTTCTACTGCAATTTCTCTATAAAACATTTACTAGGAAACGCAGGGAGCTTTAGCAATCAGATTACTGTCTTATTTTGTATAGAGCAGGCCTCCTCTATAAAGCGTGCGTGTGTGCGCATTTCCAGAGGAAGGGGAAGGAAAAAAATAAGACTTTAAAAAGTTGAATACCTGGAGCCTTGCTTCCTGGTGCAACAGTTCCCCCTGCCTACACCATTCATGCTATGATGCATTAATATTCAGGTGCGAAGACAGTAAAAACATTTGTATGCTTTTATGAAAATGTTTTTTATTGGCATTTTTGAACATCAACCAGAAACACATTGCACATTTATGCGTCAACGATACAACCATTATCATGATGCAACCACTTTCCCGCCAGCCCGGGGCTATACTGCTATATCCCTTATTATCTACAAAGCACAGCCCACCCCGTACCCGACCCTAAGTATATATACTCAACAAAGTAGTTACCCTCTACAGTGCTAGCAATCATAACATCAACAGTAACCTCAGTCCCCAGAGTCACCCGGTACCACAAAGCTATCATGACTCGAAGCCCCAGGTGAAATGAACACACGATCAATGCTACCAGACAAGTAACAAGATACCCCCATTTCCCCTACAGTCCCCCTTTTCCCCCTCTCCCCCCTCCCAACCCTTCCCCATTACCCCCCCCCCCCATCCCTTACCCGCAGCTCTCATGAGGGGGGTCAGACCTGCCGACCTATATCCAAACCTCTCACATTTATCAGGGCACTCTAGCAACCGAACTCTCAGCGGCCCACCTTAGGGAAGGTTCTCTTAGCCAAGGAAAATCCCCTCCCAGAGCTTCTGAACCACCTCCACCCTTTGGTGCCCTAGCTGATTGGCTGTTTTCACCTCCATAATGTATAATTCGCGCATGTGGGTCTCCCACTCGTGGAGACCCGGAGGGCGATCCTCCATCCAGTGTCGCAGAATGCAAAGTTTCGCAACGGTGAAGCCCTTTCCATATAATTGCCGGACTAGTTGATTCATCCCCGCCTCCTCCTCCAAGATCCCAAATAGGCACCAAAGTATGGAGAAGGATCTGTTCACCAAACGCCAGCTCTTCAGTTGGCGCTCCACGCTCCGCCAGAAACCCTGGATCTGTATGCAGTGCCAAAAGCGATGGAGCAGAGTCCCGCGCTCCTCCCCACAGAGTGGGCACAGGTCAGAGATGGCCAATCCCATCTTAGCAGCCCAGGTGTTAGGGATATATGCTCGCCAGAGAAGTTTATACTGCAGCTCTTGGTGACGAATCGACTCAGATATATTCTCAATCGCAGAGAAGGCCGCTGCCAGCAAAGCCCCCGTAACCTCCTGTACCCCGTCCACAACCCAGCGCTGCGCCAGCTTCTCTAGGGCCTCCCCATCCCCGCCTGGCCAGAGTTCCTGCCGTACCACGCGCGGGGTAAAGCCTCCCTCCAGCACCGTCAAGAACTCCCAAATAGCCCCTTTGCCTATACGTAAGCCCCCACTCCTTTGAAGATCCCTCACATAGTGTCTCGCCTGCAGATAAAAAAAGAAGGAGGTAGGGGCCAGCTGGTAGCGCCCCGCCAGCGATCGAAACGAGTCCAGTTCACTACCATCAGACATAAGCATATGCCCAATATATCGGATTCCCCGGGCGTTCCACTGGGCTGGGGTCAACCCCTGCAGACCCGGGACAAAATCCTTATTCCTCGCTAGCGGGAGACACTCCGTGCATTTCCAATTTATCCCTTTCTGCTGGCAGATGGCCCGCCACGCGTGCCGCAATGCCCCGAGGTAGATCGACGCTTTCCAAGACACAGGCAAAAGCCCCCCCGGCGCATGCAAGAGATAGACCGGGTGATGTGGGGCCGAGAGGCCATCCAGCAAGGCCAAAGGAAGAATACAACCAGCGTTCTCAATTAAATCAACCAGGGGCCGGAGCATACAAGCCACATTATATTGTCGCAAAGAGAAGAGACCAGCTCCCCCCTCCTCCCTAGGTCGCATAAGTACGGAGAAGGCTATGCGGGGTCTCCTACCCCTCCACAGAAAAAGGCCAAGATGTTTCCGGAACATCTGTAGGTCTTTCCTCCGCAACCAAAGGGGGAGGTGGCGCAGAACATATATCCACTTAGGAAATTCCACCATCTTCAGTAGAGCCACACGCCCCATGAGTGAGATCGGGAGGTCCCGCCACTTCAATAAGCACGCCCTAGTGCTCTCCAGCAGGATGGTAACATTAATATCATACAGATGGTCGATATGCGCTGGCAGATAAATACCGAGATACTTCAAACTCTCCTTCGCCCAGACCAAGGGAAAAGCGCCCTGCCATTGAGATTTAACTCGGCCCCCCACGTCTAATGCCAAAGATTTATCTTGATTTATGCGCAGTCCAGAAAAAGAGCCAAATTCCTCCATAAGCTGTAAGGCTCTGGGGAGGGAATCCTCCGGGTTGCAGAGACATAACAGCATGTCATCCGCGAATGCACTAAGCTTGATACCACCACCTGCCCACTCTATCCCACGAATCGCGGGTTCCCGGAGAAGCCGCAGAAGCAGGGGTTCTAACTGAAGCACAAAGAGCAAGGGAGACAGAGGGCACCCCTGCCGATATGTATGCTTTTATTGGGCAGTGATGGCAAAAACTGGAATAATCAGTGGCAGCTCTGCTGCTAGGCTCTACAGTGCCTCTACTGGGAAACCAGCTGTGGCTTAGCAGCCCTTTGCAGTCATGTGTATATCTTGAGCTGAGTTTTCATATATTCCTAAAACACAAGATATACAGATGACCTCAAGCAGTCCAAGCAACTTGTTAGAGAAGTGAACTTTTAACAAGTATATTAACCAGAACTAGACACAAATGACTTTACTGGTTAAATCAGTAACTGAGACCCACCAAAACAAGCACATCTAGCAACTATTGCCGGCCTCTGCCCTTGCTTGAAGTCTATGCTGGTAGGTGCTTACTTGGTGTCATCCCTGAACTGGCTGGTATACTGCTGCAATTCTGATTCTGAGCCCTCCTCTTGCAGGTGAGGGGAGAGGAGAGGAGCTGAGACAGGAATGTTACCTTTGCCAGTGTACTATTAACACCACACTTCTAGTTTCCTTAATTAGCCCAATATAAATCTACAGAAGGGACTCCACCTAGCAACCAGTTTCACTATTGATATAGAGCTCATTGCTCAGCTTTTGCTCCATTTACCCTTGCAAGGTCTGCATATATGTGTTGCAAATCACTGCTAGTATATCTTCTACATATGCTTGAAAAGAATGGAAACACAAAAACCATATGATTTAGTTAGAGGCAGGTTCTCCATGAGCACAATACACACTTTTCTTGTGTTGCCAAAAATTCTAAAAGACAGAGGAGTGTCCTACAAATGAATTGCTTCATTCCATGTGGGATCCTGTGAAATATGACTGGATCCCTAATATATGCCCTTTGTTGGACAGTCTCACGTTGCTTCAGATTAACAGGACTGTGATACAAAGCTAAGCAAGTTCTAACATCCTAAAAGTCACTCTGTACTCTGATAACAGAAGTGCCCACAAAGCCATTAGCATGTTCTAGACCAGACAAGAAATGCTCTTACTCACTGGCACGTGATGCTGCGTTTGGTTAAAAAAAAAACAAAAAAAAAAACACATAAGGCAAGAGAACCACTGGAACTCTCATTTCTAATTAAATTCAGAAAGCTCCTGACAGGCATACACTGGTAATCTCACCTATTCCAACTAACGGGTGCACTGCTTCGTAGTAAGAGCACCCAAAGCTAAGCCAGATCCCACCAACAAAACAATATATCCATTTTGGCACTGCCGAAAGAGCAGCAGGAACTGTCCACAAAATAAGGGCATCTTGCAACTGTGACGAGCCGCTTTTCCTTCAGAATGAAGCTGTAGGATGACCCTGCCATATCCGCATTTCCAACTTTACCTAAAATTTCCATAACATTTCACTAAACATATGCATGAAGGGAAGATATGCTCATCAATCACTACAATTAACCTGTCTAAGAAGAAAATGCTAGATGACAATCCAAAGCCAAGCCTTGGAGCCCTCAGGATGTACTTGTATCAGTGTACATTAATCAAATTGGAACAGTCACAGGTTTATTTATTTATTTATTTAGCGTACATTTGTATCCCGCTGCTTCCAGTGATCAGCAGCGGTTGCTATACATGGTAAGGTTGGCTGTAAGGGCCAGTAATTAGGGATATATACATTGCGATTAAGGAGGGGGAGGTAGTGCACAGCAAAAGATAGGGTTACAGATTTACAGTTGATTGATGTTAAGACTTCACACAGGGTACTTATATACATATTTACAAGTGAATGACTGTTAGGACCTCACACAGGATCAATATACATATTTACACATGCCTGAGTGCATTTCACGAGGTTAAATTGTAATGTGATTGGAAGAGGTGCGTCTTAAGTTTTTTTATGAAGTCTTTCAGATCACAGTTTGCACGCAGATCACTTGGTAACCGGTTCCAGAGTGCTGGGGCTATAAATGAGAAAGCCCTGTTACTGGTACAAGCATTGACCTTTCTGATGCACTTCGGGAGACAGAGAGTATTGAGGTTTGCTGTTCTTCTACTTCTGTTGTTGGGTAGATTGGATATTAAGCTGTTGAGATGTGAGGGCGCTACATTATGGATGAGTTTGAAGGTAGTGACTAACATTTTGTATTGAATGCGGGCCGTGATGGGGAGCCAGTGTAGCTCAATTAGAACAGGTGTAATGTGGTCAGAGAGTCCTTTTTGCATAATGATTCTGGCAGCAACATTTTGTGCCATTTGCAGGATATTTATAGTTTTTCTTGGCAGGCCTTGCAGTATGGCATTGCAATAGTCTAGGTGTGGAATGATGAGGGCTTGAGCGACAGATCTGAAGTCGGCATGACCGAGGATGCTACGTAGGGGCTGCAAGACTCTTAATTTGTGGAAAATAGCCCGATTGGTAATTCAAAGGTGCTTGTCCATATTTAGGTTGCTGTCAAGCATCACTCCTAGATATTTTATCTCTGTCTTGATGTTGTAATTGTTATTGTTCATGGTGACCGTTGTTGGGGGTTCGAATCCCGGTTTCCTGGAGATACACATTGCTTCTGTTTTCTTGTGGTTAATGGACATGTTATTGCATTGAAGCCAGATTTGAAGCTCGAATAGGCATTTTTCAAGCTTGCTGAGGTTTGGGTTATTTACGTCTAGTTGCGTATAAAGCATTAGGTCATCTGCGTAAATATGGTAGTTGATGTCGTGGCCCTGGAAAATCTTGCATACTGGTTCCCATCTCCTTGTCAACTATATCTGACCAGTGGCAGCAGTCCCAAATCTCTAAAGTACAACTGATTGTACCCTTCAGGTTCTGTTAATCTTCTCCTTACACAACCAATCTCCAACTCTACTCTAACAAACAAACACCAATAAGTATTAATTTGGAAGATGATTCAAAAGTTTATTCACTTAGAACCACCCAGTCTTTATAAATCTGTAATAAATACCCCAAATAAAGTAGCCAAGAACTAAAGAGAAATTGTATATACCTAATCATTTTCTTTCCTTGAATCCTGCCTAGATAAGTCCAGACATACAGGTCATGCTCCCTTGCTGGCAGGAGACGGCAGACTTGAGTAAGTTTTAGTGATGCAGCACTGAGAGAAGCCAGTAATGGCACTTCCCAAGCGGTAAGCAAGACCGAAAACCCCCCTCAAATAAATAGTAATAATAAACACCAATCCAATGTGGAACAGTTAAGGAAAGTGGAAGGAAGGTCAAAAAACTGCCAGTATGGTTTAAAGGCGAGGTCAAAGAGGCCGTTGCAGCCAAAAAAACATCTTTCAGGAAATGGAAAAAAGGAGTCAAAAGAGGAAAACTGGAAAAAACATAATAAGCACTGGCAAGTTAGATACAAGGCATTGATAAGGCAGGCAGAGAGAGAATTTGTAAAAAAAAAAGCTTGCCATGGAAGCAAAAACGTATAGTAAAAATGTTTTCAAGTACATTCATAGCAAAAAACCTGTGAAAGTCAGCTGGACCATTAGATGATAGAGGGGTAAAAGGGGTGCTAAGAGGGGACATGGCCATAGCGGAGAGACTGAATGAATTCTTTGCTTCGTCTTTACTGTGGAAGACGCAGGGAAGTTACCTATGCCTGAAAAGATATTTAAAGGTGATGCATCAGAAAAATTGAAAGAAATATCGATAAACCAGGAAGATGTATTACAACTATTTGATAAACTGAAGAGTAGCAAATCACCTGGACTGGATGGTATACATCCAAGGGGGTTGATAGAACTGAAATATTAGATTGCAGACCTACTATTAGTAATCTGTGAACTATCATTAAAATCATCTGTAGTACCTGAAGATTGGAGGATGGCCAATGTAACACCAATTTTTAAAAAGGGTTCAAGGGGTGATCTGGGAAATTACAGACCAGTGATCTCGACGTCAGTATTGGGCAAAATGGTAGAAACCATTATAAATGAACAAAATAACTGAATATGTAGATAGTCACGATTTAATGGGAGAAAACCAATATGAATTTAGCCAAGGAAGATTTTGTCTTACTAATCTGTTATATTTTGATGAAGGTGTGAACAAATAGGTAGGCAAAGGTGAGCCGGTTGATATAGCGTAACTGGACTTTCAGGTGGAGGCACATTCTGTCATGTACATCTCCCAGATTTCCGGATGTACAGACATCCAGAAGGCCAGGTGACAGCCAATTCTGCTCCCATGGGGGGTTAGATATCCCCCCTGGAGCAGAATTGCAGCACAGTGGCTGGACGTCTGGAATGTGCCCCTATTCAGGCACCCTGGACATCCAACCACTTACCCGGCTACCTCAGTCAGGCTACTCAATGGAGCTATGTTGGCATGGCACTGCAGCTCCATTAAGGAGTCGTGATCCCCAACCGCTGCCATAAAGTACCTTTCCCTGCAGCCGGACCCCCGATCCAGCCTCCCATGGCCAGGGTCCAGCTACAGGGAACTTCCTGCGCCTCTGCCTACCTTTTTCCTTGCCGGCTGCCACCGAAACGCCACAGACTTATTCCTCTGAGATGGAATAAGACCCTGCTTACCCAGCCAATCCCAGAAGTACAGGGCAGACCTCAGAATAGACTCTGTACGTCCGGGGAGATGACCCACCCTCACTCTGCTCTCATTTTGCCCCGTCTAAGGCTCCACGTACAACTCCGATGGTCATACGGGGAGTCTTTTGCCAGCAGCCGCATATGCACGAATAGTGCGGATGTATGTCCAGGCTGGACGTACATCCCTGTAATTTGTGCCACAGAATGACACACAAAGCCTTTAACAAGATCTCTCATGAGAGGGTGAAATTAAAAAGTCATGGGATAGGAGGCAGTGTACTATTGTGAATCAAGAACTGGTTAAAAGACAGAAAGCAGAGGCTAGGGCTAAACAGCCAATTTTCTTAATGGAAAAAGGTGAATAGTAGAATACCTCAGGGATCTATGTTGGGTCTGCTGCTTTAACATATTCATAAATGACCTGGAAATGAGAATAATGAGTGAGGTGATCAAATCTGCAAATGAGACAAAATTATTCAAGTTGTTAAAACACAAGAGGATTGTGAAAAATTGCAAGAGGACCTTGATAAATTGGAAGACGGACATTCAAATGGCAGATGAAGTTTAATATAGACAACCCAAAGAACCACCCAAACTATGGTTATACGATGCAAGGTTCCATATTAGGAACCACAACCCAGAAAAAGATTTAGGCATCATCGTGAATAATACGCTGAAACCCTCCAACAGTGTGCAGCAGTGGCCAAGAAAACAAAGAGAATGCTAGGAATCATAAGAAAAGGAATGGAGAAAAAAAACAAAGGATATTGTAATGCTTCTGGTATCGTTCCATGGTGCGACCACACCTTGAATACTGCATGCAATTCTGGTCGCTGTATCTTAGAAAAGATACAGCAAAATTAGAAAAGGTACAGAAAAGAGCCACCAAAATGGTAAAGGGGATGAGAGGATAGCCCTATGAGGGAAGGCTTAAAAGGTTGGGGCTCTTCAAATGGAAAAGGGCTGAGGGGAGATATGACAAAGGTCTATAAATTAATGGTGGAACGGGTAAACTTTGATTGTTTATGCCATCAAAAAGTAGAAAGACTAGGGGGGACACAATGAAGCTACAATGTAACCCATTTAAGACTAATAAGAGAAAATATTTTTTTCACTCAATGTGTAATCTGGAATTCGTTGCCAGAAGATGCAATAAAAGCTGTTAGTGTAACTGGGTTTAATAAAAAAGGTTTGGACAAGTTCCTGGAGGAAAGGTCCATAAACCATTATTAAAGAGGATCCGGAAAACCTACTGCTTGCCCCGGGACAAGCACTGTGGAACCTGTGTCTCTTTCTGGGAACCTGCCAGGTACTTTTGACCTGGATTGGCCACTGTTGGAAACAGGATACTGGGTTTATTGGATCTTGGCATGACCCAGTATAGCATATCTTATGTTTTATGTTCTTATCTTGAAAACGTATTTAGCTCTCTTACCACAATTAAGCGTCAGAACATGGTACTGATAATGCACTCAATAGCAGCTGGGCTCTCAAACCCTTAGAAAAAGTCTACCAGAGCAGGTCCTGGACTAGTCTACAGTATTCAAGGAAAGAAAAAAAAAAAAGCAAACTTATCGTGTATGTAAAATTTCTCCTTTATCATTGTCCTTCTAGACCAGTCCAGACATACGGGATGTACCCAAGCAGTCAGGACCCAGGGAGGGAGAAAGACAACACTGTCAAAGGAGCCATCTGTTCCAGCTCTCACATGCAACCTGCAGTGCTTCACAAAGGTGTTCAGAGGAATTCAGATAGACATTTTTCAGATGTCCTCTGGAGACACCAAGGCAGATTCTGCCCAGCAGGTGGCCTGTGATCTAGTGGCTTGAGCTCCGACTCCATCCAGTGCACCCTTATCAGCCAGAACGTATGCCAAACCAATGGCCTCCTTAATCCATTGGGCAATAGATAACATGGCCGCTGCTTGTCCTTTCCTTTTAACACTGGACACAAAGATGTTCCAATCAATGGAAAGGATTAGTAATTTCCAGGTATCTGACCAATGCCTTCAGCTCATCCACCAGATGCAGTGAGAGATCCTTCTGAAGATTCTTCTCAGAGAATGAATGACGGACATGGTTAACACTAGAAGCCCCAAAAGGAATTTTACCTAGAAACCCCAAAGTGCGTCAATTGACGCATTATCACGACAACTGCGTTTAGCATGAAATGCAGATGTGAATTAATGTGAAGTTACTTATTTGTTAAATACGTGCAGTATGTGATGTCATTACATGACGTCATCGTGTGTTTATTGTATGTAATGTCGGAGTAAAACTGTAAACAGTGACTGAGATGCGCCACTTAGTGGGGACATGAATTTATACCTAGAAGCCCCAAAGTACGTCAATTGACGCATCCAAGACAATTGAGTGCGTCAATTGACGTACTTTGGGGTTTCTAGGTATAAATTCATTTTCCCGCTAGGTGGTGCATCTGTCATTAATTTTCGATGCACATATTTGAACATCTTGACCTTGCTAACAAAGTTATGGAACATGACTGGCATGGTTCTAGCAGTGGAGCTGGTATACAACTTCAAAGATGCATTTGCGTCAATTGACGCACTTTGGGGCTTCTAGTGTTACGAGAGGAGGACAGCATCTTTGGGAGAACAGATGGCACAGTCCAAATGGAGACAGAAGTTGTTGAGAAAACCAAGAAAAGCTCACGGCAGGATACTGGCCTTGCGGATGCTATAGCCACCTGGAAAACCACTGTTAGTGGTTAAATCACTAGTGGAGTGGAGGAGTGGCCTAGTGGTTGGGGCAAGGTACTTCAGGCCGGAAGGTCGGGGGTTCAAATCCCACTAGAGGACAGCAACCTTGGGCTGGAAGGACTGGGGTTTCTAGTCCCACAGGTTCTCCTTGTGGTCTTGGGCAAGCCACTTAACCCTCCATAGCCCATGTTCCCTGTAAAATAGTTATGTCCAAGTTATAATGCCCTGTTCAATGTAATTTCAGTTTGTTCAATGTAAACCGCACTGATGCAGAATAGCACGGTATATAAGAGAATGTAAATAAATAAATAAATATATAAGAGAATGTAAATAAATCCTTGAGTGAGGCCTTATGAATGGGCTCAAAAAGAGGCCCTTTCAGTATCAACACCAGAGAAAGACTCCATTGAGGAATAATCGGACACACTGGCAGACAGATCTGCTTCACTCTCTTGAGAAAGTGGGAGACATCCCTTGAACGTGACCCCTGTAGAACACCAGAACTGCCACCTGAACCTTGAGAGCACTCAGGGCTAAGCCCTGATCCAGACTAGATTGTGAGGATACAACAGCAACTATGGCCGCCTTCCTGGACTCTAGAGATTGAGAGGAACACCACTCTCGAAAACTCTTAAGATTTTCACATAAGTTAAGGATGTAGATGTCCTCCAGACCTTAAGCAGAGTGCCCACTACCATTCTAGAATAGTTTTTCTTGGACAGCCTATGCCCTTCAAGGGCCATGCTGTAAGCAAAAAGGGAATGGGATCCTCCATCACCAGGGGCCCTTGGAACAGGAGACCCCTCTCTTAAGGCATGAAGAGGGAATACCACCAACAGGTTCAAGAGATCTGCCTACAAAAGCCTGTGAATACAGTCTGCGGCCACCTAGAACATCAAGTCCTGATGCTCCTAAATCAGACACAGAAGACAGCTCACCAAGGCCATGGAGGGAAGACATACAGAAGTTCCTCTTGGGGCCACTCCTAGAACAGGGCATCTAAGCCCATCATCCATGGATCCTTCCCGTGGCTGAAAAATTCTTCACTTGGGCATTCTTTTGAATGGCCATCAAGACAGATACTGGAAAGCCCCACCTATGCACTCTGAGGTCAAACATGCAAGGGATTAACTCCCACTCGCCGGTATACACAATGTTTCGACCCAGAAATTCAGCCTGCACGCTGTCTATGCCTGTGACATGTGTTGCTGATAAATCACTCTGGGACTGCAAGTTTTGCGTTGCTTTTCAATGTACATCACTGTTGTGGCATTGTCCAAGAACACCTGAGCTGCTTTGCCCAACCAGGAGAGGCCAGATCCTTTCCACAGTCAGAAGGAGACTGCTCTGTCTTCCATCCAGTTGATCCCCCAGGGAGACCTCCTGAGAGGAACATAGTCCCTGGACAAACTGGCCGAGACCTTGAACCCCCCTAACCCTTCAGGCTGACATCTGAGGCAACACTGACTCAATTTGGTGCTTCCAGGGGGCATTGCAGTCATCAGATTCCTGGAGGGACTGCAAGCACCACATCAACTTATTTTTATTTATTTGGTTTTATACTGCACTATTCATCATCAGCATGGTTTACAAAATAACATCTTACATGGAACAGTTTACATTGAACATGCGAATAAAATATAAAACAATTAACTTATTTACATAGATAGATCACTAGATCATACACAGTAGCATATAAGAATGGGGAACTATTTACAATCTGACAGGATCTTGAGTATGAAATCGATGGATAAGGCTTTAAGTTACGTGGTCGAAAGCAAGGTGGAATAGGTGTGTTTTTATTCTTCTTGATCTCCCACAGGAAAGGAAGGGCCTGGTTGAACAACTGAGGACAGGGAGACCAGAGGTCTAGCCAGCATCTTTAAAAAGAGGGCACAAATGCATCCTGGCCCATGGAACCAGCTCTCAGGTTGATGCCATGGACGCAAGTTTTTGGAGGTAGTGCCAAGTTTGCAGAACTGACTGGGAGCCAATTGCACTGAGTTGGCGATAAGGTTTAAGAGACCTCTCCAGCCTGAGAAAGAAAAAAACTTTATTCAGGAGACTACTGAATCAAGCTCAGAGATATTCCATATCCTCGGAGGGATTCAGGCTGCTCTTGGGATAGTCGATTACCAACGTCAGCCTATCCATCCAATAAATCACCATGGTTGTGTGGCGATTCATTGAAAGTAATCACCGAATCAGACATTTGTCTAGGTATAAGAGAACCCAGATGCCCTGTGTGCATAGAAATGCTGATACTACTCCTATAGCCCTCGAGAAGGTGCGAAGACCCATGGCCTGGCCAAAGGGCAAGGCCCAGAAAATAGAAGCAGAGAAACTGCTGATGCTACTCCTGGATAGGAATATGAGATTATGTCTTAGCAAGATCCAGGAAGGTGAGGAACTTCCCCTGCCTCACCAATACAATACCTGACTTGAGTCTCCATATCTTTTCCGTAGTTCAACGCTTTTTTTTTTACTCTAAGGCAACTCCGTTCTGTCCGCCCCTTCCTCTCTTCCTCATCTATGACCACCCTTCTTCTTTCCCTTGTCATATCACGCTTAGACTATTGCAATGTTTCCCTGGCTTGTCTTCCCAAAACCAACTTCAATGCTTACGAGTTCAAAACACAGCCGCTCGCATTCTTACCTGCTCTTCCCGCTTTGACCACATCACCCCATTCTTATCCACTTGCACTGGCTCCCAATCCCCTTTCGAATTCAATACAAATTCCTCATCTTTGTTTATGGGTCAGTCCATACCGGTATCCCCCTTTATCTTGCTGATTTGGTTCATCTTCACACCCATCACCACTCCCTTCATTCCATTCACGCAAATCGCATGATCCTCCCTTCACCATCCCAAGCTCACCTAGAATCTACCCGTTCCTCTGCCTTCTATTTCCTCGGTCCCCGACTCTGGAACTCCCTCCCCCCAGCCCTCCGCCTAGAGCCCTCCTTCAAAACCTTCAAGGCTAACCTCAAAACTCACCTTTTCTGTTCAGCATTTGACCTTCCTTTACCCCCTCCCCTCTCTCCCCACCCCCCTCGCTGATACTCAATTGCTTGTCTCCTCTAGTCTTGCCTTCCCCTCTGTCTCTTTACTGCTTTTACACTATTCTTTCCTATTATATTTTATTGGCATTCTTTTTCCTTTTCTAGCAGCTCTTTTTTAAATTTTTAAAGTTTTAACTGTATTTGTAAACCGCTCAGACGCTATCGTGATGGGCAGTATATTAAGTGACAAATAAACATAAACATGCAGCAACAGGGGATTCTGAGCATGGCACCACAAAGCAGATGAAATACCTACTGTAGAATACCCTCAATAGCACCCACTTGAGCAAGGATCCACAGGGAGATTCCACAAAAAAGTCTTGTAGAGGCTCTGCTGAGGTCCTTGAGGACCCAATGATCTGACGTAATAAGGGTTCGATCCAAGAACTAGCCAGAGCAGTTCCTCAACCAGCTGCCCCTTGGAAGGGATTTACTGGATCTCATTGAGGTGATTCACTGGATTTGGATAGAGCTTTAGTGGAGTCTCTCAAGAATACCAAACGCCCCAAAAGGACTGCCCCTTTGTGGGCTAAGACCCACAGAATGAATAGGCCCTACCCAGATTTTTAACAGTCTGAGAATACCTCCAGGCTCCATGGTCCTATGAGAGGCATTCCTCGACTCTCTATGCCTGTTGTCCAGAGGTCTTTGTGGATGAGCTTCCCTAAGGTCTGTCACCAACTTCTCCAGGACCACCCCAAAGAACCACCACCTCTTAAAGGGGTTTTGCTCAGTTGCAGCTTAGAGGCAGTAGCTCCCAATCAATTGCAGAGCCAGAGCTACTGGACTAGCTACTACCACTGCTGCCATGGACTTGGAAGAGATTCTGATTGTCGTAGAGGGCACCAGCCACATAGACAGCCCAGAATTCCAATCAAGTAACCTCCAGGCTGTCCAGCAGCTACTGGACCCAGCATAGGGTAGTTTGGGCCACCAAGGCTGCACAAAGCGCTACTTGATAGCCTAAGGTGACAGCGACTGCAAAGACATTCTCAGAGGGCATTTAACCTCCTTCCATGAGAGCAGTGCCCCCTTCACTGGGATGGTCATGTACTTTGCCATAGTCATGACCAGAGCTTTCTCCTAAGGGAGCCAGAAAGGCCAATCCAGTTCATTTTGGGGCAGAGGGTACAGTCGGGAAAGGACCTTAGAGCCCCCTAAGACCCAGTTCTAAAGCCTCCCATTGAGAGACTATGAGCTGCTGCATAGGTTCTGGGAGAGGAAAAGTTAGCAGGATGCCTGACACCCCCTGAAATGGGGTCTACTGGCAAAGCCTGTACAAGAGCAGGCTCTGCATCTTGAATAAAAGAAGGTGGTCTCCCAGTGAAACAGGCAGGTCATAGAAGAATTCTCGCCCTCCCATAGGGGGAATTGTTCTTCTTTCCTTGGACTCAACCTCTGGAGAAAGAATTATTCTTCTACATCCCAAGCGATCCCCGTAGAAGACTGGGTTCCCAGAGAAACAGGTAGGTGAAAGGGCACAGTGGGGGCACTTAAACCCCTGAACTCAAAAAGACAGAGGTGTCCAAGGGCCCTGGACCCATGAAGGGGAAAGCCTGGGCCTCTGACTCCCTCAAAGGGGGCTGCCAGGTAGCAAGGACTGAGAATAACCATAAGTTGTTTCAGCAGCTGCTGCTCAAATTATTAGAAAGAAGGGACCCTGAGACCCCAGAGGTTCTACAGAGGGCCCATGGACTTGTGGATACAGCCACCACACCATGCCCCCTCCCTTCAAAGCAAGGTCTATGCTACCATATTAAAGGTCACGAAGCCCACTGGCAAAAACAAAAACAAACACAAACAGGAGGAGTACAGCCAAGGCACCAAACATGCCATAAAAATAAATCCCGAGGCAAAATTATAGCACCTAGAAAATACCAAAGGCTGCAAGCTGCATGGGGCTGTGATTAAGCACAGCAATGACCCAAATTTTAAATTAAAAAAAAAAAAAAATCTACCAGGAAAAAAACTGAAAACTGTGGTAAAAAAGGAACCCCAAAACCTGTCAGGCCAGCCAGGAAAATCGTAGTTACTCACCTGTAACAGTTGATCTCTGGGAACAGCAGGAATTTAGTCTTCACATATAGGTATCGTCAGTACCAACGGAGCTTGCGCAGGAACGCTCCCCAATGTCCAATAGGAACGCTTTTGGGAGCATCCCTCAGCACATGCGCGCTGCCTTCCTGCCTTTCCAACTGTCCTTCAGTTATGTTTGTAGCTGAGTGAAAGGATAGAGGGAGAGAGGAAAGAGATAGAAAAATAGAGAGAACTTCTAGGGGAGGTGGGAGGGTTGTGAAGACTAAATTCCTGCTGTTCCTGGAGATCACCTGTTACAGGTGAGTAACTACGCTATCTCCAGGAACAAGCAGGAATGTAGTCCTCACATAGAGGACTCCCTAGCTGAAGATGCTGGGGAGATGGACCCAGGAAGCCGCCACCTATAATAAGGTGGACCATGCTTCCTCCCATGGATCTATGGCATCCTACCAGGGTTGGTGGATAGGAGTTGAATTAAGTTTGAAAGAAATGCTGAAGAACAGCCTGGCCAAAGAAGGCATCCCGACAGGAGGCTTTATCAGATGTCATCCATAGACACAGGAGTGAAAGATTAGCCATAGAGGCTGCCATGGCTCTCACATTATGTGCTGTGACATGGCCTTGAAGAGGAAGACTCTTACTCTCATAAGCAAAGGATATACATTGTGCAATCCATTTAGATAGAGTCCTTTTGGAGAATGGAAGTCCCAAATGACTAGAATCAAAAGCAACAAAAAGTTGAGAAGACTTTCTATGATGCTGTGTTCTTTGTAGGTAAAAAGCCAAGGCTCTTTTACAGTCCAAAGTATGAAGGTTCCTTTCTGCATTAGAGGCATGAGGCCTCAGAAAAAATACAGGAAGGTAAATAGATTGATTTAAATGAAAAGGCGAAACCACCTTTGGCATAAAATGTGGATGAGTTCTGAGAACAACCTTATCATGGTGAAACCTTGTATAAGGGGGATCAGCCTCTAAAGCTTGCAATTCACTAATGCGACGTGCGGAGGTGATTGCAATTAGGAAGATGACCTTCCAGGATAAAAACTTTAGGGTAGTTGTGGCTAAAGGTTCAAAAGGCGGTTTCATGAGCTGTCCGAGACCTAGATTTAAATCCCATGCCACTGGTGGTGGCCTGATGGGAGGCTTTGTTAATAGAACACCTCTCATAAATCTTGCTATGAGTGGATGAGAGGAAATTGGCTGTCCATTTAGAGGCTTACAGGAAGCTACAATTGCACTAAAATGGACTCTTAGTGAATTGACCTTTAGACCAGAATTTGATAACTGAAGTAGGTACTCTGGTACCAATTCCAAAGGTAACAAAGGGGGTTTATGCCCTTTTGAGAACACCATATAGTAAAAATGTTTACACTTGAAGGCGTAAGAACGTTTTGTGGAAGGTTTTCTGGAAGCCTGAAGGACATCCTTTACCTGTTGGGAAAGGTTAAGATTCTGTAGGTCTAGGCTTTCAGCAACCAGGCCCTGAGATGCAGGGACTGGGGATTTGGGTGCTATAGCATCCCGTTCTCTTGGGAGAGAAGGTCTGGAGCATACCTTAACTCCAGAGGTGCAGCATGAGAGAGATGTAGAAGCAGGGGATACCACATTTGTCGTGGCCACCGTGGCGCTATGAGGATCATACGACCTCTGTATCTCTGAAGCTTGAAGAGTGTTTTGGGGATGAGGGGAACGGGTGGGAAGGCATAGAGGAATCCTGACCCCAGTGAAGGAGGAAGGCATCCCTTGCCTGGCAATTGTGAGCCGGAATTCTGGAACAGAACCGGAGAAGCTTGGCATTCAGTGGACTTGCAAAGATGTCTATGCCTGGGGTTCCCCAGATCTGAAATATCCTTGTCACCTGGTCTAGGTGTAGAGACCACTCATGAGGCAGCAGTACTTGGCTGAGTTTGTCTGCCCAAAGGTTTCAAATGCCTGTAAGATATACCACGAGAAGGTGAATTTGATGCTCTCTGGCAAGGGCCCATAGTCGTAAACCTTGCCATAGTCTGGCAAGGGCCCATAGTCGTAGCATAACGGCAGAGAGCCTGTTCCGCCCTGCTTGTTCACGTTCGGACTAGGACTGTCTTGTAGCTGAGCTGGCATGGAATACTCGAAGAGCTAGATAGATTGCTCTGAGTTTTGGAGGTTTATGTGAAGACAAGTCTCCTGTGGAGTCCAGGTACCCTGGGTGGAGAGATGGTGCAGGTGTGCTCCCCATCCCACCTGTGATGCATCTGTTAGGGTGGCCTGGAATGGGGGTTGTTGGAAAGGAGACCCCACTAAAAGATTCTCCAGTGATTGCTACCATTGTAGGGACAAGATCAGTCGTTGAGTTTGATATCTTGTCCGACAGACGTCGTGTGGCCTGTGTCCACTGTGTGGATAGTGTCCACTGGGCTGCTCGCAAGTGGAGGCGAGCATAGGGAACTACATGAACTGTGGATGCCATATGTCCCAGTAATTGCAGCAGTTCGAGCAGTTAGTGAGGACTTTCCCGCTGCTTGAGAAGCTAGTTCCATTATGCGAAGACAGCGGGGCTGTGAGAGGAAAGCCCTCGACTGTCTGGTATCTAAACAAGCTCCTATGAACTCCAGGGTCTGAGAAGGAACAAGTTAGGATTTTGGGAAGTTTATGACCAATCCCAAGTATTGGAGTATTCGCATTGTGCGAGATAGTGCAGAGCTGGCTTCTGGAATCGTGGGGGCTCGAATGAGCCAGTCGTCCAAGTAAGGGAAGACGAATATCCCTAGGGTTCGCAGGAATGCAGCTACTACTACCATGCATTTCGTGAATACTCTTGCTGCCAAAGCCAGACCAAAAGGAAGAACCCTGTATTGGAGATGTTTTCCCTTGAAAAGGAATCATAAGAATTTCCTGTGATCTGGATGGATCAGAATATGAGTATATGCATCCTTTAGATCTAGAGAGCAAAGCCAAACCTGACTTTGAAGGTATGGCAGAAGAGTTTCCAGAGAAATCATTTTGAACTTTTCTCGGAACAAATATTTGTTCAATTCTCTGAGGTCTAGAATGGGTCTGTGTCCTCCTGTTTTCTTTGGAATAAGAAAATAGGGAGAGTAGAACCCTGTACCCGGTTGGGGAATGGGCACCTTCCTCTATTTCTTCCTGAGCAAGGAGTGTTGAGACCTCTTGATCCAGTAGATTTTCTGGAGAGGTTTGGGAATTGAACTGTCTTAGGATTGTAGGAGGGGGCATGCTGTGAAAATGATGCTTGTACCCCTCCCCTACAATGGACAGAATCCAATTTTCTGCTGTTATTTGGTGCCATCTGTTGACAAAATGACACAACCTGCCTGTAATGTTTAGGGGTTCTGGACCCTTCAGAGGCAGGAAAGCTAAGCTCTCTAGGAAGGAGTCAATGCCCTTGAGGGGGCTGAGCCTATGGAGCTGGTTGAGCTCTCGGGCCTTTTGGCTTCTTTTGTTGTCTGGATGGTTGCTGTTGTCCCTTTTGGGCAACTTGACCTTGAGCTTGCCCTTGCTGGGTTATAGGATGGATAAAACATCCTCTTTTTGCTGAAAAAGGTTTTTTTATAGGGTTTCTTTTTGGCTGGAGTGGCTGTAGATTTTGACAATCTGTCTAAAGTGAGATTGTCAGTATCTATCTCATTAGCCTTTTCCTGCCAATTCTTGCCAAAGAGGTTTGTTCCTGTGCAAGGGATGCACCAATGGCAATAGCAGAAGTTCTGCTGATGCAGTCAAAGCAGTCAAAGGCTGCACGATTTACAAACTTGGAAACGTCTTGAGCATGCTTGACAAGAGTAAGGAAGTCTTGTCGTTTGTCATCAGGGAGAAGGGGGCTCATAAGCTCCAAATTTCCTGTGACTTCTTTGAGGAACATTCCCATATATAAAATATATGAGCTGATCCTAGCTTAAAGCATGGAAGCCTGACATGTTCGACGCCCAATGGCTTCCTGCATTCACGACCTAGAGGATTGGATGCATGTCTTTTTGCACTTTTCATCCTACGCATGGCTGATTCCACTACCATTGAATGGTGTGGCAGCTGAGTCTTTTGAAAACCAGGACATGGTGGAACTCGATACATGGTATTGAGTCTCCTAGAATGAGGAGATGTGGTCAGAGGTGTTTCCCACATTCTGAGCATCAAATTATGAAGAATTTCATGAATGGGCAGAGTAGCTACCTCTTTGGGAGCCTTAGGATATTGGAGTATTTCCAATTCCTTTGCTCTAGGTTCTTTTTCAGGAGCTACCGTGATTGATAGGCCTCGGGCCACATCATGAATAAAATCCTGAAAAGACACGTCCTCCGGAGGAGACATTCTGCGTTGAGTAGAAGAGGAGTCTTCCAGAAGAAGTACTCTGGTACCAGCAGAGTTATCCGAGTCATCGGAATCGGAAGATTCGAAGCATCTCTGATCCCGATGTTCATTCAAAGCACAGTATCGGTATCGATCGAAGTCGGCACCGTGTTGGTCCGATATCAATCTGTCGATGCCCGAAAAAGTCGGCATGGGCAGAATTCCCACCGGGGCAGGTACTATTGGGGCCCATTGAACCATTGGTAGCAGTGTCAACAGTACCACAGCTGTAAGGAGAGCTGCAAGACTGTGTTCGATAGCGAGGAATCACTGTTCTATTGACGCTGCCGATGCCTGGGTGTCGGTACCGGTAGAAGCGGCCGGAACCCCTGAGTATGGCTCCAGTAGTTCTGCCAAAGTCGAGGCCTTGAGAACATCCTGGAGCCCCGTTAGTGCTTTAGAGGCCGAAGCCTCCCGCCGGGGCTGTTTTGCTGGTAGTTTACTCAAGGACAATGCCAATGGCTTCTCGATGCTTGGAAGGAGATCTACAATTTGAGGACCGACTCTTATGTTTAGTTACCTGAGATCCATGGGAGGAAGAGGCGGCTCTGGAAGACGTCGATGCAATGGACATCAAATCTGAAGAAAAGAGGGTAACGAGCTTTGCAGCCCTGTTCTGTCTTCCTCTTTTAGTCAGTATAGAAACATAGAAACATGACGACAGAAAAAGACCACATGGCCTATCTAGTCTATCCCCATACAAGAGGAACACTCCGATGGAGAATGGTCAAGGCCTAATCATTTGAGACACCAGTCATGGGTGTCAGTGATGGAAATGGTACCGCCACACTTAGTACATTTTTTAAAACCACTAGCTGGTTTTTCCATTTTTCAGGAAAATGGGGCCTAATGCCCAAAATGGCGCCTAGCACCAAAAAGAAAAAAAGTTTCTGAAGAGAAACACTTCAGAAGTATATATATATATATATATATATATATATATAATTTATGTTTTGTTTGTTTTTTGAAAAGAAGAAAAGAGAACCGGCGGTACCGATAAGCGTCAAGCGGAGGCAGGCAGGACCACAAGAAAAACAAGTTTAAAGAAGACATTTTCTGCGGTGACAGGGTATGTGACCTGTCGGCTCCGCGGAAAACCAAGAACTGAAGAGGGACAGTTGGAAAGGCGGGAAGGCAGCGCGCATGTGCTGAGGGATGCTCCCAAAAGCGTTCCTACTGGATGCTGGGGAGCGTTCCCGCGCAGGCTCCGTTGGTACCGACGATACCCATATGTGAGGACTACATTCCTGCTTGTTCCTGGAGATACCTGAGTTCCAGACACCCCCCACAGGTCTGAGGTTTAGCTGTTTGGGAGGGGTTTTATTGTTTGTTTGTCTTTTTAAATTAGAGCTGCTTTATTGCAAGCAGCAGAGCACCAACCAGAGCCCCACTGAAATCAATGAGTAAGGAAAAGGAGATTGCAGTTTTTCCTAAAACAAAAATAGAAAGCAGATATAGGATTGCAAGAGGGAATGGGAACCTGGGCCCAACTTAGCAGCTCCTCCTCAGGGGCCTTGTGGGGGTCCCATCTGTTCTCCAGGTCACCAATCACTAGGAGCCCAAGGGTAGCAGCGCTGAACACAGAGCAAGCTGTCTGCTCAAGGAGACAGGAGCATACCCGAGCTCTGAGCTAAAGTTAGGCATACTAGTCTCAGGCATGAAGGACGTAAGACTGTAGTTTGGGCCAGAGGAGATAGGCCTATCTGCACTGCTGCACCATTGCACATACCTTGCCACCTGTTGGAAGCAGACAATATTGGCTTCTCTCACAGTAACATACATAGTAACATAGTATATGATGGCAAATAAAGACCAGTATGGTCCAACTAGTCTGCCCAGCAAGGCGGTAAAAGTAGGTGCACCTGCTGCTCCATGCAGGTCACCCCTCCCCCATGCCTTTGTTTAGGGGGTACATTTCCTGAAATATAAGAGATATTTATGTTTATTTTGATTTTATCCTGTTGCTAAAAAGAGATCCACTGTGTCTGTCCCATGCTATTTTGGATTCTGTCACTGTATTTGCCCCCACCACTTCCATCGGCAGATCATTCCAAGCATCCAACACCCTTTCAGTGAAAAAGTATTTCCTGATATTGCCTTTCAGTTTACTCTTGCAGCTTCATGCTATGCCCTCTAATTTTACAGTTTCCCAGTCTTTGGAAGAGTTGGTTCAGTAATACTCTAAGGGGCTTGTTTACAAAGCCGCGGTAGTGGTTCGCGATCGCGATCGCAGCCGCGGCCCCATTGAAATCAATGGGGCCGCGGCTCCGATTACGATCGCAAACCGCTACCGCGGCTTTGTAAACAAGCCCCTAAGTATTTAAAGGTCTGAATCATATCTCCCAGTCCCTCCTCTCCTCCAGAGTGTACATATTTAGGTCTTCACGTCTCTTCTCATACGTCTTTTGAAGCAGGCTCCAAATCATTTTGGTCGCCTTCCTCTGAACCATTTCCAGTCTTATTTCCTTTGTGAGATATGGTCTCCAAAACTGAACACACTATTCCAAGTGAGGCCTCACTAGCGACTTGTACAGTGGCATTAGTACCTCTTCCTTTCTGCTGGTAATTCCTCTCTGTATGCAACCCAGCATGCTGACTTTTGCTACTGCCTTGTCAAACTGTTTCGCCACCTTGAGATCCTCAGAAACAATCACTCATAGGTCCTTCTCCTGGTCCATGCACACCAATCTCTCGCACATCTATCGAATGCAATTCCCTTAGATTACTGCATGCATAACACTGCACTTCTTCACAATAAATCTTAACTGCCAAGCATTAGACCATTCTTCCAGCTTTTGTAGATCTTTCCTCATGTTATCCACTCTCTCAGGGGAGTCCACTCTGTTGCAAATTTTTGTGTCATCTGCAAAAAGACAGACTTTTCCATTCAGTCCTTCAGCAATATCACTCACAAAGACATTGAACAGTACCGATCCCAAGACCGAACCCCAGGCACATCGTTAATCATCTTCCTTTCATCTGGAGTGAGTTCCATTTTATCATCACTTTCTGTCAGTTAACCAATTTCTGATCCAGTTCACCAACTTGTGTCCCTTCCCCAAGCTGTTTTTGTTTATTAATAAGCTTCCATGAGGAACAGTATTAAAGGTTTTGCTGAAATCTAGGTAGATCACATTTACCACATGCCTTGATTGAGTTCTTTGACTGGGTGACCAGAGAACTAGATCAGATTTGTTTGGCAAGATCGTCCTTTGTAAAACCATGTTTTGGATCATGCAACCTGCTGGTTTCGAGAAGTCCACTATTCACTCTTTCAGGAGCACCTCCATTACTTTTCCTGTCACTGAGGTAAGGTTTACTGGCCTGTAGTTTGTCACTTCTTCCCTATTACCACTTTTGTGAAGAGGTACCAGATCAGCCCTTCTCCAGTCCTGTGGAACTTCTCCCGTCTCCAAGGATCTATTAAAAACATCCTTTAACAGCCCTGCAAGAATCTCTCTGAGCTCTTTCAGTATCCTGGGATGTATCCCATCCGGTCGCATGGCCTTGTTAACTTTCGGTTTTGCAAGCTGTTCTATCACATCGTCTTCTGTGAATGGTGTAGTATCCACTCCATTCCCATTATTTGTCAATCACAGGTGGTCCTTCTACAAGATTTTCTTTAGTAAAAACAGACCAGAAATATTTGTTTAGCATTTTTGCTTTTTCAATGTCGCTTTCCACAAATCCTTTCCCGGCACTTTTGAGTCCTGCAATTCTACCTCTGATTTTCCTCCTCTCTCGAATATACCTGAAAAATGTTTTGTCACTACACTTCATATCTTTAGCTTTGATTTTGCTATCCTTATTACTCTTTTTGTCTCTTTTAGTTTTATCCTGTATTCTTTTCTGTGTTCCTCTGTTTGTGAGCTTCTGAATTTTGTGAAAGCTGTGTTTTTTGCCTTTATTTGTGCAGCCACTTCTTTAGAGAAGCAAATAAGTTTCCTTTTCCTCTTGTTTTTATTTACTTTCCTTACATATGTAACTGTTGACCCTTTTATTGCCTCCTTTAGTTTAGCCCACTTCAATTCCACTTCCCTTATCCCCTCCCACCCTGCCAACTTCTCCTTCAGGCACTTGGCCATCTTATTGAAGTCAGCGTTTTTAAAGTTTATGACTTCGAGCTTGCTGTGATTGGACTCCGCCTTGGCTTTTATCTCAGACCACACCGTGTGATGATCGCTGCTGTTCACATGGGCACCCACCCGGATATTCAACACGCTATCTCCATTGGCGAGTACTAAATCCAGCATCAAGCTTTCCCTGGTCAGTTCCATCACCATTTGTCTAAGTAATGCATCTTGGAAGACATCCATTTTTTTTTTTTACTTCTTTCCAGCTTTGCAGAAGAAATACTCCAATCCACATTGGGTAGATTAAAGTCACCCAATACGATCACTCCCCCCTTCATTGCTATCTTTGTGATATCAATAATCAATTTGCTATCCATTTCTTCGGTTTGAGTTGGAGGCCTGTAGACTACATCAATGTGGATGAAAGTGCCATCTCCTCTTTCCAACAATCCACAGCGCTTTTTTTCCCCCCACGTCCCCTGCATTTCAACAGCTTTCATACTGCTTTTGACATATAGGGCTACTGCTCCTCCTTTTCTACCCTCTCTCTTCTAAAATAGATTATAGTGATTCATTAAACCATGTTTCTGTAAGGGCAACAATGTTCAAGTTAATTTCTACCATTAGGGCTTCCAAGTCAGGAACTTTGTTGGCTAGGCTTCGAGCATTTGTGCTCTTTGCTTTTCAGCATTTGTTGAATGGCTTGCCTGTATTTTGCATGGATTTTGTTTTACATGCCTCTTCCCACTTGCCATTGATGTGTGGGTTAATACTGCGGCTATTTCCAATGTTATAATGTTTTTGCTGGGAGTGACGTCCTGAACTTGTTCTTTTCCATCCGTTACCCCCTTTCCCCAATTTAAATAACTGTCCACATAATGCCTGAAATTTTCACTTAGGATCCTTTTCCTTGCAACAGAGAGATGTAGTCCATCAACACAGTATAGCCTCTTCTTGGTCCATCTATTTCCCCAGTCGCCTATATATCTTCTTGTTTGCACTAGGTTTGGAGCCATGTATTAAAACTGATTATGCGCTGAAGCCTTTCCACCCCCTTAGCAAGAACAGGTAGAACTTCCGAGAATGCTATGATGTTAGCCATGGCTTTGAGTTTCTCTCCCAGAATCTCGAAGTCCTTCTGAACCGTAGAGGCACTGTTTCTAGCCAGGTCATTTGTACCCAAGTGGATGATAACATCAATTTTGGAGTGCTCATTTTCTGCACTAACTATGCTAACAATTTGCTTTGTAGTTCTGCTGGCTGAAGAGCCTGGGAGGTATTTGACCATCTTCTCCCCTTTGAGCTGTGTTCCCAAGTTGGTGCCTCTGATAATGGAATCTCCTAGTAGCAGAAATTTCCTCTTTTATGACAGTTTCTTCATATTTAGGACATTATCAGTAGATTGGGCATTAACCTTCTCATTTAAGGTTACTTCAGTTTCCACTAATTGAGCACTCAAATTTCCCAAGGCAGAGAAGGCGTTATGCTGGGATATCGCTTGATGGCAAGGGTGTCCCCATGTTACACGTTGCAACCTACCAGAGTCCACTGTGATTCATTTGTTCCTAGGCTGCTTGATTCTTTGTGGGAGTGGTGGTGGATTTTTTTCAGTTTGTACCTACAGGAGGTGTGTTTAATTGCAGCTAATTCTTCCCTTAATAAAATCAATTCTTTATGCATGGCAGATAACTGGAGACATATAGGGCAAGCTCTTAGTCTCCAAATGATTCTTCTTAGAATGAAGGCACCACAATTATTGCATTGAATACACGACATGCCGATTAAGATGGTCATAAAACATCTAAGACAAGGAGAAAAGGTGGGTGTTATACCTAATTGGAGGACAGATGGAAATTCATATGATGACTACATAGGCAATGCAACCGTGGGGGGGGGGGGTGAGGGGTATGATGGGTGGGAATTTAAGTGTCTCTGGTCAGTAGACCTTTTATAAACTGAGGGCACACTCAAATCTAAGAGAATATAAACAGGTAATAAATAGGCAAGGAAATTTATATAAAAAACAGCCAAAATAGTAAATTTAGAAATTTAGCTTTGCAGATGCTGGATCAGAACTCCTGCTCAGGAAGCAGATATATATAGTGATGACATCACTGAAAGTTGTTCAAGTCCGCCTTCACCTGAAGCATAACCCATACAACTGGAATGGTCTAGCAGGATAAGATCAGATCTATTTTATTTAAATCCACAGCTTAACTTTTCCACTGCTACACATGTGTTTACAATTCCAAGAAAGGAACACAAATGTGAATGGAAAGTTTAATGCAGCCATTTCCATGGGTTTGTCCTGGAAGCAAGGAAACTGATGACATCATTAGTCAAACAAAACATTTTGTTTTATGTGAGCTAGACTGTACATTAAGGGAGGGAAGCTCAACAGGAATGTTTTCACCAAGTGGATGATGGGCACCTGGAACAGATAGGCAGCAGAGGTGGTAGAAGGAGAAATAGTGGACATCAATAGAGGAAGCATTTGCTGCACACACAATGAATATCCCAGTCAGCAGTCTGAGGATGATATTTATCAGCACGTAGACAAACAAGATCATAATCCCTGCCAAGTAAGAAATTCTCTTTCCTTTCACAGATCATCTCTTCCTCAGCCATACAATGCAATGACAACCCTCAACAAGGATTATTTCAATGTAAATAAGTACAAGACTCCATAAACAGAACTCTGCTCTCACAGCCGAACTTACCAACTGTAGCCAAGAGTATGTCTCACACTAATACTTGCTTTACTAAAATAGCATTCCCTTTACAGTTTCATTCCCAACTTCCTTCTTATCCAGCTTTTATTCTGGGATCCTTTTCCTGCTAGGTCTCTCTCCTGACTACTCAATGGCTTTCATGGGGGGCTGTTGCCTAGTCAGGTCTCTCACAATTCCTTTCCATGTCATTAAGGAACCATTAGGTTCTGAAGTATCTCTCCTGCATGCAGTCTCTTTTCCTTATATGTACCAAGGACCGGGTCCATTTCTCCAGATCTAGAAAGATGCAGTTTATTCAGGAGCCACTTTTAGGACAGAGTTCTACTTATTCTTGTTGTTGTTGTTCTTCTTAAGTGCTGTCAAGTCGGAGTCGACTCACGGCGACCCTCTGGATAGCTATCCTAAATTGTGTTTGATCTTCAGTCAGGCGGCTCATTGTTGACAGACTGGTACCTGTAGCTGCTGTTATTGAATCGATCCATCTCATTGCTGGCCTTCCTCTTTTGTGTTGACCTTCTATCTTGCCAAGCATGATGTCTTTCTCTAATGATCTCTCTCTTCGCATGATGTGTCCAAAGTATGAAAGTCGAAGTCTTGTCATCTGAGCTTCTAAAGAAAGCTTAGGTACGTAAGAGACTTCACACATGATGTTTTGACCCCTGATGGCTTAATATAACAGGTCAAAATGAGGGCATTGTGTCAGGTGTGTTGAATTGATCTTCCCTGTGTGATATGATGGGGGGGGGGGTGTTTGTAATGTTTTTCTATTGTAAGACATTATAGGCTGTTGAACATCTTGTGTTACTATGCCAGTCACCTTTAGCATTAGCCCACTAGAATTATTTAAAGGCACTGTGTTAAAAACCCTTGTTTCTCAAATGCATTTCACAAAAATGCAATATGTACCTTTGAGTCAATGCTGACTCCTAGCGACCCAGCAGCTTCTGGGTTTTCTTGGCAGTGTGACCAGTAGTGGACTGCCACCCTTTCTTCCAAGGCTTTGGAGGGTTAAATAACTTACTTGTCCAAGGCCACAAGGAGTGCTAGTGGGAATTGAACCTGGTCTCTTTGTTACCAAGCCAATGCTCTAACCACTAGACTACTCCTCCACTCCTATTTGCACTTGTGTTTAAAACCCTCGTTTCTCAAATACATTTTCCATTCAAATAAAAACACTGTAAAATAAAGATACGTTTCCAAAAATATCCTGACGACTTAGTTGGATTTTCTTCTTTTAAAGTGTTTAAGTTGTAGGAAATGACATCTTGTACTGTTACAACTGGAAACCACTGCTTCCTGCTCCATCACATTACATATGAAAAGCCATACTAGGTCAGACCAAGGTCAATCAAGCCCAGTATCCTGTTTCCAACAGTGGCCAATCCAGGTCACAAGTACCTGGCAGGTTCCCAAAAAGGCAAGCAGGTTCTACAATGTTCGTCCCGGGGCAAGCAATGGATTTCCTGGGTCCTCTAATAATGGTTTATGGATTTTTCTTCCAGGAACTTGTCCAAACCTTTTTTTAAACCCAGCTGCGCTAACAGCTTTTACTACATCCTCCAGTAACAAATTCCAGAACTTGATTATACGCAGAGTGCAAAAATATTTTCTCTTATTAGTCTTAAATGGGTTACGTTGTGGCTTCATTGCATGACCCCTAGTCTTTCTAATTTTTGATGGCGTAAATAACCGATCTGTTTACCCATTCCATTCCATTCATTACCTTATAGATCCTCTATCAAATCTCCCCCTCAGCTGTCTTTCCCAAATTGAAACGCCCTAACCTTTTAAGCCTTTCCTCACTGGGGTATCCTTCCATCACCTTTACCATTTTGGTGGCTCTTCTCTGAACCCATTCTAATTCTGCTATATCCTTTTTAAGATATGGTGACCAGAATTGCACACAATATTCAAGGTGCGATTGCCCCATGGAACGATACAGACACATTATAATCACCTTAAAATCACAGAACTCCATGATCATTAAATCTGAGAATTAACAGGACTGATTTGCCTGCATTGGGGTGGAATTCCTGGAAGGGCTGTGCCCAGCAATAGAGAATCCTGCATCATGACCAAGTTGATGTGACCTCCCAGATCTACATGAATAGCTTGTGGTATGGGGTTCTCACTTTAGACCTCGTGTCTAGGTTCCATTCAATAAGCCTGGGCAGGTCTTTGCAAGAACTGAAGGCAAGAAAGTCAGACCTCACCTAAAAAAAACTTTCCTTTTGTGAAGGGGTCTTCAAAACAATAAGTCCTTCTTCTTCTGTATTTCCAGGACTACTACTACTGTGGCTGGCCTCTTCCTTGAACTTTATCTGGACAATGGTCATGCCACTGGCACCACTGTTTGCACCACAGAAGACCCTTCTACTCCTCCTATTTTCAATCCCACCAGTGTAGCTTCAAGGGAAAACGTGTTGGGGTTTGTTGGTGGGTTGGAATATGGGGGTGGGAGCATTAAAATCTTTTGTCTGTGATGGGATGGATGGGGTGGGGGAGGGGAGGGGAGAGGTATGGCTAAGGGGTATGGGAGGAGAGCACTATGGCCTGGAGGCTGAGGGCCTCTCCAGAGTAAAACTGAATGGCAGCCCCCTTGGCCACAGACTCACATGGAGATATCAGGAAGGCATCCAGGATGGAATCCCTGCATTCCGACATGTAGCTGAACTGAATGATGTTGAGCACCCACCAGTCTGAGGTCACACGGGCCCATTTCTGGAAGAGGAGATGGAGCTGGCTGCTAACAGGAGGCACCCTGGAAAGGGCCCCAAAACCATCATTGCATCTGACAGGAGAATCCAGATTTGGAAGACTATGCCTTGTGGGGCACGCAAAAAGACAGACTCTGGGACTGGGAACCTGAGGGAGGAAAGGGCAACTCCCTGGGTAATACTTCTAGGAGTCCTTGAACCCCAGAGACTCTTAGTGGGGAGAACCAGGGAGAACACGAAGCAGAGGAAGAGGAGGAGGAGCCACGCTTCCAAGGCTCCTTAGGTTGACCTTCCAAAAGACAATGAGGTCTGAAAACTCCTAGCTCCTTGACCAACTTCTCCAAATGTTCCCCAAGAACAAGTTTCCCCTTAAAGGAAGTCCAGATAACTGGGACTTGGAGGTTGTATCCACTGCCCAATAACAAAGCCAAAGCCAGCAACATGCCACCATGGAAAAGGCAATATCCTTGGCTGCCAAGTGAACCAACTCATACATGCTGTCGCCAAAAAGCTGCTGTTGACTTCAGAAGCTAAGTGGTGCCATCTTGGGGAAGTGAATGGATCAAATGGAGCAGAGCATGAGTTGTAAGACCTCTGCAAATGACTGCTCGGAGAATAAGGGAGGCTGTCAAAAACTGGCTCTTCCAAAAAGCCTCTACCTTGTAAACCACTTGATGCTTCACAGCTGCACCAGCCTCCACTACCATGGTGGTGCACTTAGTAACTGCCACCACCATCTAGGGCAACTACATCCAGGCAGCCAAGTCCTCCTGAAAGAGCATAGAGCAGACCATGACTCTGCCCCTTTTCAATGGTGCGGCAGGAGAGTCCTATACCATGCATATCATGCTATTCAGAACTTCGGGGAAGGGAACAGCCTTGGAGAGCTTCCTAACCTCTTGCAGGAGGGGATGCACCCGAGGATACTGCTCCTCCGACCCAGCCTCAGAGAGCCGCAGGGCAGAAGGAACTTGATCAATCAAGGCTGCCAGCTCTTCTTTCCGAAACAAACAAATGATGAATCATCCTGTCGTCTGGCACCGGAGATGACTCCTCTTTGCATGTAGTGTCACTATTCGATCCCTTGGAAGTCAAAGCAGGATCCTGAGCACAGAAGAACTGTTCCAAGGTCCCAGAATCCATCCTCTTCCGGGGAACTTCTGTGGAGGGGCCTCACTTGGGCTCTATCTGCATCAATGGGCTCCCTCCGAGCAAGATCAGAAGCAGCAAGAGGGCCCGAAGGCCAAAGGATCCGAACTGTCATGCCAGAAAGACCATGCCTGCTGAATCAAGGAGAAGAATTCTGGAGACTGGAGACTATAGGCTAGAGGTTTGGAACATGTCTGCCTTGGCTGCCTTTTTAGCAGGTAGCAGGCTGGACACAGGGGAATCCCGCTGGGTAAGTTCTGGGGGGCTAAGCTCCAACGAGCTAGTGGAGGGATCCCAAGCCAGGACACACTGTCTCATCCTGCAGCTGATCCCAATGCCATCCTAAGGGGTGAGTAGAAAAACTCTATGTCAAAGAAGCAGAGGGGTAGTGACTTCTCCTAAAAGAACAGCACCTATGCCAATCAGGGGGCTTCCTGAGGCAAGTCCTTCCATTCCACTATAAGCTATGCCTATGGTGCATGTACCAAGAGTGCACAGCTAACACTTGTTGCTCAGCCATGGCAAAAATGGTACATGAAGATGGCATGCAAATACTGCACATGCCCACACAAACATGTGTCTACGCACACTGAAAAAATGCACAGCCAAGCATGTGCTTACAGCAGATGCACGAGATGGGACCTGGGGGATAAAATACCAGGAACACTAATGGTTCTGCTCCTATACCCCCACCTCCCCAAAGACACCTTCAGAAACAAATACAGAAGCGTAGCTTCGTTACAGAGATACAAATTTAGATTTGATACTCAACTCCTGGGGAGCCAGAGCAGCAACGGTGCTGGGCTCAATGCTACTCCCTTGCAGCCAAGTCCTGAAGCCACATAGCTCTTGAAACCTTCATCCAATCTTTGGGGAACAACCGGGGAGGAGGGGGAAGGGGGCACTAAGGCTGTGCTAGGCTCAGAGTCTTGATCCAACCATTTGGCTATTCAACCAGCCCTACCAGGAAAAGGATGGGGAGCTGGACAGACATTCCCCTTCCTTGGCAACCCAGGAGGGCAGCTGTTTTAAGGGTTCCTCTCAAGTTGAGCTCAAGTGAGGAACTCACCCCTAGGAGCAGTTATTCATAAGCTAAATCAATTCTGCCTCAAAATTTTTACAGAGCTGCTCAGTTGTGTCCACTCTCTGCTGGTGACAGAGAAATACTGAGTAGTATGCCCTCTAGTTACTTCAGATGTAATACAGAATGAAGTCATCAGAAGACTCTGAATTTGTCTGTCTCCACCTCTGTTGGTAGGGGGACATAACCCACTTGTCTGGATTGGCCTAGCAAGACAATATGGAAAGTTCTCCTTTTTTCCTCCTTTCCTCACTTTTTCACCCACAAAGCATGTTTGATATTTGAAAGATGGTTCCTAGAAAAATGAGCTGCCCAAGTCATTACAATGGCTAGAGAGTGAATATGCTCTTGTGCTCAGGGATGCTTGCTTGGCAGAGTCAAGGTAGAGCAACATAGGTGTTTAACTTATAAAAGTGTACATTCACAAATACACAAGCACCTTCTTGGGAAGCAGGCAAGAATCTGTGCACCACAAAGTGCTAGTTCCATATGGCCCCCTTAAGGAGCATCTGGCTGCTTATGTTGCGAATATAAAATAGGCAGCTTACTGGTCAATGCATGCCAGGGTAAATTTGTAAACTGCATTTAATCTCACAGATGTGCTCTTTATAGAGACTGTGAATCCCTTAAGACCAGCCCTGTATAATCACCAGATATATTCAAACATACATGGTCCAACAACTGAATTCATATCCAGCTCTGCTTACAGTACTCTGAAAGGCAGAGACCTTCATGGTGCTCAAAGTCTAGAACTGACCCAATGTGTTAGAAGATGGAGGGACAAATCTGCATCTAAAGGGTGTATGTGTAGGGTTGGCACACCAATTACTTTTACACTCTCAAAGGTTGAGAGCTTTATTTTTCCTTTTTTTTAATCAATGGGAAAAAAACGGAGGCAATGGGACTAACCTGAGGCATTTCTGAACAAGCCAAATTGATGCAGATTTGGGAAATTGTACCACACTTGCCTCAATGTTAAGGAAAGTCCAACTCAAACCAGATTATAAACACCCCTGTCTTAAATAGGACTTTCTATTTTACACAAACTTGGGCACGTTTTAATCTGTGAAATCCCACAGCTAGAATGCACCATGCTGTTCACATGCTCAGAGTTTAAGCACATATGCCTGTGTAGCATGGTATACCAGAAACACCTGATAATTCTCATGCACAACCTTTCCACTGATCAAGAAGCGACAATTCAAATGGAACAAGGAACAACTAAAATCGGTAAAGGAGTATGACAAGGCTGCATATGTTCACCATATCTGTTTAATTTATATTAAAAAAAAATAAAAATCAGAGAAGCAGGACTGTATATGAAGGCAACAGAGGTGTGAAGATTGATAGAAGACTCAACAACCTTCACTATGCTGATATCACATCACATTACATTACTAGCTGAAACTAAAGACTATATAAAACATCTGCTTATCAAGATCAAGAATGGTCTTAAAATGGGTGCACATTAACATGAATAAAACAAAGATCTTAACAACTGGCAAAATCAATAGAAAATAGACATTTAATTTGCTTGGCTTGATCATCACTAATGAAACAACAAGCAGTCAAGAAATCAGATAATGTACCCCTCTTAGCAGAACAGTTATGAAGGACCTGGATAAGATTTTCAAGTGCAAAGATGTATCTCTGCATACAAAGATTTGACATATCCAAGCCATGGTATTTTCAACATCATATAAATGCGGAAGTTGGACACTGAAGAATGCAATGCAAATGCAATGTGTACCATATGAGTCCTTGCCGATTCCTAGAGAACCCTATAATATTTAGTCCTCGATCTTCTTGAACGATTATACTTATACCAAATAAAATACTCTTCGTTCAATAATCTAAACTCATCAACTAGAAGATTATTTTGGTGTTATCTCACAAGAGAAGTCAGGTCTCAGAAAAAACTGTAAGCACTAAACCATGGACAAACTGCCCTTTGCATGTGCTCGTTTTCACATCAATGACCCTTCTCCAATTTTTAGAATGTTAACGTGCTCTAATTATTATATAAAGGAAATATTCCATTCTACTTAAAAAGATACAAAGTGGTCAATTCCAACGCCTTCTCTCAGGCACCCCAAGCGTTTCGCCTTTGTCAGTTCTTCAGGGAATTGCCCTTTAATTTAACGAAGTGAACATAAGTTCTGATGCTGCCCACGAATCCTTCGCCGCCGTAAGTCCTTCCCACCGGCTGACATTGAGGTCCTCTAACAAGAAACGCCGCGCAAGGATTCATGGGCAGCATCAGAACATATGTTCACTTCGTTAAATTAAATTAACTCCTGCTTTTCCATTAGAGCCAAGGTCATAGACCAGTCCCCGAGAGCCAGAAACTCTTCCACGGGGCCATAGAGAGTTAGGCCAACCAAAGAGAATACTACTGCATCAGTCCATTTGCACCATTTACTAGAAGCAGAGAACACTGGCAAGTTGCAAGACTGCACCAATTCTTATACCACTGACGACTGCACCAAAACTGTGTTCTCTGACTCAGTCTGCTGGTTGAGAAGCATAACCCTTAACCCACTTACCTAGACTGATCTAGCAGGATAAGGAAAAGCCTCTTATAAAATTGGGTCATGCCTAGGAGTACACACTATGCAGGTAGGCATGTATTTGTAGAGTAAGCATGATTAGGGGAGGAGTTTTAGCGGATATGGGCAGTGTCACAATAGCGCCCATAAATAAAATAAATTTTACTTACCAGATAATGTGCTTTCCTTGAGTCCTGTTAGACCAGTCCAGACAAGTGGCTTGTGTTCCTCTACCAGCAGATTGTGGAGACAAAGAACCAATGAAAAGCCCATGTTTTACTGACACTGCTCCTGTGCCTCTATCCGCCTCAGCCACTAGAGGCCTTCAGTATTCATCCCAAAGCAAATGGGAGATACAGAGCAAGTCTCACACAACCTCAATGTGGGCAACAATGAGTAAACAGTACAGAACTATGGATAAGAATGTAGAAATAGAAGGCTGTCAGCAAAAGATGAGTCTACAGAGCCAAATACAGAATCATGGCAGACCCAAGGGTACTGCAGCAGTAGAACAGAGCAAATACAGTTTCAGGACTGTGTCCTAGACTGGTCTAGCAGGACTCAAGGATAAGACATTATCTGGTAAGTAAAATGTCACCTTCCATATTGTCCTGCTAGACCAGTCCAGACAAGTGGGATGTACCTAAGCTATACCACACCTGGACAGAAAAGACACAGCAGTTCACAAAACTCTTGAGCCAAAGGCCATGTCCGCCCATGCGTGGACATCCAAGCGGTAATGCTTGACAAAAGTGCAAAGAGATGCCCATGTTGCCACCCGACAAATGTCTATGGGGGCTACCGAGCTCCGTTCCACCCACAAGGATACTTGCACTCAGGTAGAATGGGCGTGCAGACTCTTTGGAACTGGCTGGTTCCATAACAGATACACTGAGGCAATAGCCTCCTTAATCCAGCGCCCCAAAGGCAACTTGGCCACTGCTTCACCCTTAAGCGGGGCAGCAAACACCACAAAAAGATGGTCCAACTTATGAAAGAAATTCATAACCTCCAAGTACCGGAGAAGCACCCTCCGGACATCCACAAGGCAAAGATCCTTATTCTTCCCCCGACATGGCTCCTTAGAGAAGGAGGGTAGGCAAACCTCCTGGTTCATGCGAAAAGGAGACAGTATTTTAGGCAAAAAGGCAGGCATAGGTTGAATGGAAACTGCCTCGACTGAAAAGAACAGATAAGGATAACAGCAAGACAGAGCCTACAGCTCGAAGATCCACCTTGCAGAACAAACTGCAACCAAGAAGAGTGTCTTGAGCGCCAAAATCCTTCAAGGTAGCGTGTTTTAAAGGCTCAAGGGGGCCGCCATCAGGGCCCTGAGCACCAGACACAGATCCTAGGAAGGGATTACAGACCAAAGGGGAGGACGCAGATGTCAAATCCCTTGGAGAAAAACGTGAAATGTCTAGGTGCAAGGACAAGGATTTGCCTGCCACCAGACCACGGAAACAGGCCAAAGCTGCTACCTGAAACTTCAGGAAACTAAGTGAGAGGGACCCTTCTCTATTAGAGGCCATCCTTCAGAAAGGCCAACAGGGAGGCCTCAGGAGCCGCGTACTGCACCATTGCTCAAGGAGGCACCATATCCGCACATACGCAAGCTTGGTAAACCTCATCCAAGTATCAGGTATGGTAGCGATTACTGATGGAGAGTAGTCCTTACGCACTAGTAATCTCCTTTCAAGGGCCACTCCGTAAGCAAGAAGGGAACCAGGTCCTCCAAGATGATCGATCCCTGCCGCAATAGCCCCTGAAACGGAAGCAGCTGAAGAAGAGGCGCTTGAAGGAGGCGCATCAGGTCTCTGAACCATGCCATTCGTGGCCAATCTGACACCAGCAGAACAATCCTGCATGGGTGGGGTTCTATACACTGAATCACATGCCTAACCAGGGGCCACAGAGGAAACATGTACAGCAGCCACTGACTGGGCCAAAATGAAAAAAATCACCATGTGTGAACTGTTCTCAAAACTTATTCATTTTTGTCAGGCATGCCATCAGGAGGAGAGTGATTTGCTGATGGCATGCCTGACAAAAATTAACAAGTTTTGAGAATGGTGCACACATGGTGATTTTTTCATCACCATTGGGAATTTTTTGCTGGTTACTGACTGGGCCAAGGCTGGGTCAGGGCATCGATGCCCTTGGACCTCATCTTCATTCGGCAAATGAAGAAGCAGCACACTTTGGCATTGGAGCGAGTCACCATCAAATCCATTTCAGGGCAACCCCAGTGGCGCAGAATCAACTGAAATGCCTCTTGACTCAACTCCCACTCATCAGGATTCAGAGAGTGCCAGCTAAGGAAGTCCACTTCCATATTGTCCATGCCAGTAATATGCTAATTCGACAAAGCTAGAAGTTCTTATCCACCAAGCAAACAGGAAATCCATCTCCAGGGCCACTCCAGTGATCCTTTGCCACCCTGCCGACTGACATAAGCCACCATCATGGCAGTGTATGTAAACACTCAAACTGCTCAGTCCTCGACCAGGGGCTGGAAATGCAGAAGAGTCAACCTGATGGCCCTTGCCTCGTGGCAGCTGATGGACCACACTGCTTCCCTGCAGTTCCAACGGCCCTGAGACGTATTAACTCAGCAATGGGCTCCCCAGCCTGAGAGACCAACATCCACTGTCAGCAGGATCCAGGAGAAATCGTCCAGCGGTACACCCAGGCTGGACCTCACTCTCAACGTGAGCAGAAGCCTGTGCTCGAACTGCTGAGAACTTGGGGACCATCGCGTCAACAAGGACTGCAGGAGCAGCCACATGCGAGCACGCGTCCATGGGATCATCTCTATGGTTGCTGCCATCAATCCAAGGAACTGAAGATAATCCCAGACTCTGGAGGCCTGCTGTGCACAGAACATCGCCAGGCAAGTCAGTCTTCTGACTTTCTCCTCTGGCAGGAAAAAACTGCCCACTCGAGTGTTGAAAACTGCTTCCAGAAACTCCAAGGACTGGGAAGGTAAAAGCTGCTTTTTTTTCCCCCGATTGTTCACCCAGCTGAAGCTTCCAAAAAAGACACCACTCAGGACATCACCTGAGACGCTTCTGTGACAGGGATCAGGCTCAGATGAGTCAGTCTAGATAAGAATGGACACAGATCCTTGGAACCACAGCCACTACCAACATAACTTTGAGAACGTCCTTGGGGCAGTGGATAGGCTGAAAGAAAAAGGTGAACTGATAGTGAGAGCCAAGCTGGAAAAACAGATACTTCTGCTGATTCACCCAGATCAGGATATGAAAATATGCCTCAGCCAGATCTAGAGAAGCCAGGAATTCCCCTCTGTTCACTGCTTGAAACACAGCGTGTAAGGTTTCCATCCAAAAGCACAGGACACACAAGTGTGCGTTGACTACTTTGAGGTCCAGAATGTGCCAGAAGAAATAATCCTTTGGCACCAAAAAGTAGATAGATTATTTTATTTATTTATTTACGTTCTCTTCTATACCGCACTATTCAAATCAGTGCAGTTTACATATAACAGAACCATATACAAGGCAGTCGGGCTGCATTGCATTTACAATGAACAGGAACTATAACTTGGACATGACTGGGGTAACTATCTACAAAGTATATACACTAGTAACAGTTGGAACCTCCTAATATTTACATGGAGTGGTGTTTGAGGGGTTAGCTGCAGGAGAATGTGTTGGGTGTGTTGTTAGCAAAGTCCTGTAGCTTGGGGTGTCTGTTTGCATGCTGTCTTCCAGGTAGTACTTTAAAAATAGGTGGTGCTTCAGTGCCTTCCTAAATTGGGCCAGCTCAGTGCATGCTCTAATGGCTGTCGGGAGGGTATTCCAACATCTGGGTGCATAAAGCATGAATGCCCTGTTGGATGTTGAGTGGTTGCATTTCGTTACTGCATTGGGTGTTATCAGTTTGACGACAGCTGCAGGTCTTCTAGATCTGGTTGGAGGTGTGGGGTGGATTAGCCCAGTGATGGAGGTGGTAGGTTGGTTGTTTATGGCCTTAAAGGTCATTTCTAGGATCTTGAATGCTAGTCTGCCATGGATTGGTAACCAGTGGAGCTGTTTCAGGAAAGGTGTAATGTGGTCTTTCTTGATGCTCCGTATAGAATTCTGGCAGCTGAGTTCAAGATGCTCCGTATAGAATTCTGGCAGCTGAGTTCATTGCCAGCTGGAGTGGGTTCAGTGCTACCATGGGAGTCCATGTAGGATTGCATTAGCATAGTCGAAATGTGGGATTACGAGAGCTTGGTAGATTGCGCGGAAGTCATCAGGGTCCAGTAGAGGTAGCAGATGTCGTAGTGTCCGTATTTTGTGGTATATTGCCATGACTGTGTTTCCTATGTGGGCTTTTAAGTCCAGTCGTTGGTCCAAAGTGACTCCTAGGTAGCGGATTGTGGGTTTGGCAGTCAGCTCGGCATTCTTCACCTTTAAGGTGGCTGGAGGGGTGAAACCTAGGTTCCTTGTGATGAAGAGAACATCTGTTTTGTTGTGGTTTATTCGGAGATTTTGGGTATGGAGCCAGTCAGCAACCGCATCGAAACAGCTCGTTAGTGGGGAGAAGTCAGGCTAGTCCGTTGAGAAAGGCATGTATAGCAGTACGTCGTCTGCGTATACCTGGCAGGCGACGTTAAAAGAGCGGATCCGCCCGTGATTGCTGTCTGAAGGCAGCAGGTGGATTTCGCCGGACCAGCTGAGCGGTGTCAGGCCCCGACATCATTTGGGGGCCTTTAAAGTGCGGCTTTACCGCGGTCTCGCGGCCGCGGTCGCGCTTGAAGGGGCGCGATTAAAGGGGCTTGTTAAGCCCCTTTAGCGCCCCTTCAGCGCACGAGGAACCGTGGAGCTGAGAATCTGATATGGGCAAGCGGAAAAAGAAGCATCTGAATGTGAGTAGTTAATCCTTCTAAAACTGTAAAAGTGGTCGGTCCAATGGATAAGCATTTAGTTCCATTGGAAGGGCCTGCTGTGCTATCTCACTCTGCCGCCAGATCCCCGCCCCCTTCAAACGGCTCCTCATCTCTTTTGGGGGTTTCTAACTCAGCCCCGCCTGCTGGTATGGATAGTCTTGGCCCAGTGACTTCCTCTCCGGTTATGGAGGAGCAGTTAAGTTTGCCGGAATTGTCATCTGTTTCAGCGTCTCCCTTAGAGGCTTCGGCTATAGTGGCGGTTCCTATGCCACGTATCTTTCATGCTCCTGGGGATGTCACTCAGGTTCAACAGGCTTCTTCGTCTAGGCCTGCTTTGTCCGGGGATAAACAGATTTCTTTAATGGATCTCTGGCAGGTCCTCTCACGGATTGAGTCTTCACTAATGACTGTAGTTTCTCAATTTTCAGATTTTTCTAAAGAATCTGTTGCGAAATTGTCTCAACACGAGTCTCAGATTTTTGTGTTAGATACTAAATGTCAGAAATTGGAGTCGCAGATTGTTACCTTACAGAATGTAAATGTATCCTTTATCAAAGATAGTGCTACTTTGCATGCCCAACAAGAGTTATTGGAGAATAGCTTTTGGGCAAAAAATTTAAGATGTTTAAATTTTCCTTACACGCGTTTGTTATCACCTGCAATTTTATTTGATAAATATTTGAGAGAGGTTTTGGGGTATGCAGATGATACTAAGCCTGTGATTAATAAGCTTTATTATTTACCTCGACCAGCATTAGCTCCCAGCGGTGATCTGCAGGGTCCTAATGCTATGCCGATACTCGACTCTGTAAATATATCTGAATTTATAGAATCTTCGCAAGATCTGATTTCTACAAGGTCTACCCTTCTTGTTTCTTTTAATTCAGAGACGGATAAGAATACCGTTATGCGTCTCTATTTTCAGAATAAGAATGCTAGTTTCTGTGGGGGGACTATAAGTTTGTTCCCTGATGTATCTAGGCAAACGCAACTTCGACGCAGGGCTTTTATTTTGTTAAAGCCTCGTGTCTTAGCGACTGGTGCTACGTTCTTCTTAAAATTTCCTTGCAAGTGCCTAGTTACATTGGGAGGAACTAAATATGTTTTTTCAGAGATACCATCCTCAGAAGCTTTTCTTAGTAGTCATTCCCTCCCTGGATAATTTGTGTGCTTTGGTGTATTTGTATTTACCAGCATGCTAGAAATAATTTGAGTTTATGTTGTTTAGGTTAAAGGCACCTCTCTTTGCACACTGTTTGAAATGTTGATTCTTTTTTCCTTTTATTTAACTGCTTGTGTGTGTTAATTTCTTTCTCCCCGTGATGTGGACTGTAAATTTTCTATATATATATTATTGATTTTTGTCATTTTCATTTGAAATGCTCAATAAATATAAAATTAAAAAAAAAAAAAAAAAAAAAAAAAAGAGCGGATCAAGGCACAGATGGGCTGCACGTATATGTTGAACATCAATGCCGATAGTGAAGAGCCCTGTGGCACACCCTGGCCTTTGCCCTTGCCCCGCTTGTCTGGGGGAACAGGCATCAGCGCCTTTAGGCGAAGCAACTTGTCCAAGGTGGTCCACACTGTGGCACCTTTGATCGCAGACCCACAAGGGGAAATGAAGGCATTAGGAATTGGCCCCTTGCATTCCAGGACATAGCCAAATTGAATGGTGGTTAGCACCAGCGATCCTTGGTAGGCCGGGCGCATTCCTGAAAGAAGCAGCAAAGTCTGCTGCCCACTAGAGGCAAAAGGGAACGAGCCCCCAAACCTTCATTACACAGCCTAGAAGGGTGGTCATCTGGATGGAGCTGAGTTTCTGGGTCCATGTGCTCCACAAAAGTACTGAGAATGAACCTGAGGCCCTGAAGCAGAGGGGAAGAAAGGTTTTCCAGGGCAGTAGTAACAATATTGAGACCCCCTGGAATCCGGCCAGCCCGCCCTTGGTGGCCGGGCAGAGGTTGACGAGAAAGGGGCACTGGCCCCCTTCACAGGTCCCTTGGCCCTGTCTTCCGGGAGGCAGTAAGATTTTGTCTCGACTAGGTCCTTCACCAGTTTCTCCAAATCAGTTTCAAACAAGAGTTTCCCCTTAAATGCCAGTTGAGCCAAATAGGCTTTGGAGGATGTGTCCGCCACCCAGTGATGCAGCGAAATCCAGTGACATGACACAATCATCAGGGCACCATCCCTGGCCGCCAAGCATACTAGGTCATACATGGCATCAGAAAGGAAGGCTGTACCCATCTCCAAGTGAGTAGTAGTATCAGGCGGAAGAGACTGAATCCACTGGAGCAGGGCTTGAGATGTCAATCTGATACATACTCCCCAGCTGTAGAATAACTGCCACCACAGCCAGGGTCAGCCCAAGGGTTTCTGCTGCCCCAGGCAGAAGCCCCAGCCATGTTGCCCCCTATGCCAAGCTACGCCACCCTCAGACCTCCCATGCTGAGTTGCACCGCCACTATTAATTCTACCACCACTATTAATACGGTGACAGGCCATTTGCATCGGCAAACATGGCCTGCTATTTTTGACCCCATCTGACAACTTCAGGGGGTCAGAAGCGGCAGGCCATTATGTGCCGAAGCACATGGACTGCCATGGGCCACTGCCACCAAACCTTGCCGCTCCCAACCCCACTGCTGGAATCAGTGTCAGCAGGGGGTGGCAACATGGCTCTGCATGGGGGGGCAGGCCGGCCATGAGTGCTGTGCTGCCCACAGACATCTGCCACCCTAGGCAGCCACCTAGCGGATGGGCTGGCCCTGGCCATGGCAAACTGGCTCTTCAGCAAGGAATCTACCTTGCAGTCTAGAACATCGTTTAAGGTCAATCCACCTTCCACGGGAATGGTGGTCCATCTGGTAACTACTGTGACCTGTACATCCACCTCGGGAATGTCAAACTGCTCACTGCACTCCTCCTCCAGGAGAGCATAGATCTTCTTACAGATCCTTAACCCTTTAAGAATGGAGTCAGGTGAGTCCCACTCAGACCGGATCATATTTATTTATTTATTTAGCTGTATTTATATTCCGCTTTTCACCGGGTCAAAGCGGTCAATTGGGGGATACATTTAACACAAGGGGATATGACACACATACGTTAATACTTACAGGGAACATGGGCAATGGAGGGTTAAGTGGCTTGCCCAAGACCACAAGGAGTCCCTATAGGACTAGAAATCCCAGTCCCTCCGGCCTGAGATTGATGTCCCCAGGTGGGACTTGAACCCCCGGCCCTCTGGCCTGAAGTACCTTGTCCTAACCACTAGACCACTCCTCCCTTATCATATCTTTGACCATTTGCAAACAGGAAGATGGTAGTGGATTTCCGCACCCCTTGCAAAGTGGGTGTACTTTCAGCTCCTGCTTCATGGCGGAAGTATCAGTCAAATTTAAGGCGGATGAGACCCTGGAAATCAATGCCACCAGCTCCTCCTTCTGAACAGGAGAATCATGCCGGCCTCTGCATAGTCTTTTGAAGGTGACAGTAAGTCTACATCCATATCAGAGCCCAGTACAGATTCATCTGGGTCAGAGGCATATTCAACATCTCAGACTATGTTCCTCATCTTCAGGGAGTGTCCCGCGCTGGGGACACTTAGCAAAAATAATTGAAGGAGGCTTTTACTTTCAGCATGTCTGGCATGATGCTGTGTCCGGGGGCACCTAGAGGCTGCAGGGTTTGAGTTTCCAAGCCAGAAGTACCAGGTTAGTTGCAAAAAGGAAAATAATTCTGGGGAGGACAATCCAGATTCCAGAAGCTCTCCATGCAGAAAAGGATCCCCAACACCAAGGGGTATAATTGCCACAGACCCCCTCGAGGATGAAGAGTGGCTCACAGCATGGTCGCTTGAACCACCATCCAGCTGAGCATCCTTACCCTTAGGGCCATTCTGCATCTCCTGTCCTGAGGCAGGTAAGGGTGGACTAACTGAATCTCCTGGCTGAGAGGGGGAAAGTATGCCCTCAAGGAGCGATTCAGAAAAGGCAGAGTCCAGAATCCAAGGATGAGGCTCCTTGTCTGCCACAGGTCAAACAGCACTTCCTGGAAGAAGACAGAGCAAGGGTATCACAAGAACATGCACAAAGGCTGCATCATCCTGCAAGCATGCATTAACTACGCTTTTACTAACACGTGTTAAAGGCACTAGTGAAGGAGCGCATGTTGGAGCCGCTTGGGCGGAGCACACATTAGGACCAAGTGACCCCCAGATGCACCCCCAGAGGCAAAAACATTATTAGTATGTGCAGAAAAACGCTGAGAATCCCCCACAGTGCACCAATGGTCACTAGCAGTCCACCCTGAATTGTGTCCCTCAGACAGAACAGGGAGCCCCCAACACAGACGATGACAGGGTCAAGCCTTGGTACTCACCCCCCGAGAGCCAGAGCTGTAGGATCCATTCCAGGCTCCCCTGAAACCGCTACCCTGGCTAGGTGTGGGTGGTTTTTTTTTTTGGGGGGGGGGGTTGTTTTTGTTTTGTTTTTAACAGCACTGTGTAAACTGGCAGGCAGATTGCTCTGAAAGCCTCCTGCAATCTTCAGTAGAGAGCAGGGGGGAAAAGGGGGAGGAGGAGGAGGAGGAGGAGGAGGGAGGGAACAGTGGGGTTGTGTGAGGCTGCAGTACACTTCCAGATTCTTCCAAATCCTTCCAATTTGTGGCTGCTCAACAGGCCCTTATCATGATAAGGGCTTGAAGCTGAACCACTTTTCCCTTCTCCTATGGATACCAAAAAGAACACAATCTAGTGGAGCCTCCCACATCATGCTCAAGTGAGAAAGTCACGTTTTTAGGGTTTAAAGTTATCTTTCACAAAAGTTTAATCGCTCTTTTCCACTCAATCTTCAGATTTTCTACAGTGAAGAGAAAATCCATTCACCATCCACTGGAGACAAAGAAATACTGAAAGAAGCTCTGGTGGCTGAGGTGGAGACAGGCATAGGAGTGACATCACTGAATCCTGGGCTTTTCATTGGTTCTCTGTCTCCACCAATCTGCTGGTAGGGGAACACAACTCACTTGTCTGGACTGGTATAGCAGGATGATATGGAATTAAGTATTTATATTATAAAATATGTGCATATGCACATACTTTAAGTCATAGGTTTTCAACCCAGTTCTCGAGGAACCCTAGGCCCGTCAGGTCTTCAGGATTCCCACAATGAATATGCATAAGACAGATTTGCATACAATGAAGGCAGAACATGCACATCTTTCTCATGCATATTCATTCTGGGAATCCTGAAAACCTGACTGGCCTAGGGTTCCCCGAGGACTGGGTTGAAAATCCCTGCAGCACTGGGGGAACAGGAGCAAAGAGACCAGCACACGCTCCCCCTTCCCCCTTTCCTTTCCCCCTTGTTTAGGTTTGTTCATGGTTTATTGGTTCATTTAATTTATCTATTTTTATTATGTCAAGTCTTTTTGGCTTTTTTAAGGAGCTGTTTAGGTTCTCTTGATTCTCTCCTCCCCTTCCTTCTATTCGTCCCCTCCTTTTTTTAGGTCTTGGGGAGTGATTTTATTTTATTTATTTATTATTATTTTTTCATCCATAAGTCCCTATGTTCTTTGATTATGTATTGGCACTTGGCTTTATCATAAAACCCGACACACATTATGGTGGTCCTTGATTACACTTTTTTTGTTGTTTTTGTTTTAAGGAGTGTTGGCATGTTCCTAGTAGGTATTAGTTATTTTTGATTATTTTATGCCCCTAGTTCTTAATGTATGTTATTTTCTTATATTTATGCAATACGTACATGAACTATCAAGAAAGTTAACAATCTTATTCAGAAACAGAGCAGAACACCCAGAAAATGCAACAAAAAAGAAAAAACCTGAAGCAAAGCTATAAGTAGCACAAAGGATCTGTTCAGATCAGTCCACAATAACACAGGTACACTACCAAAAAACTGCCTCCAGTTTTGCAACTGATTCCTATAGATTTTGGGGTGCTGAATCCAGGAAAAATAGCCAAAATGTTCCATCACGTCACGTTTTCTTGCAAAATTAGATTTCTTACCCATATAAGGAATGTTCACATAATTTCTTTTTAGCCGGCTGCAGTTTATTTTCTTGGCCCAAAATAGAGGTTGTAATGGTTAACTAACCAGAAACACTCCCTCATGATATTTTAGAGTGTTTTGTATTCATTTTATACATTAACAGGACAATTGGGAGGCGGGGGGCTAAATCCAGTACTCGCGCTGGCGCATGTTCTTTCCTGTTCGCCTCGCCTCGTTCGCTCGCTCAAACACGGTGGTTGCGACATGAACGTTCCTGTCAAATTTCAGTTTCTTGCAAGTTCATTATTACCTTTTGTTTGCTCAGTCGTAATCCAGCTTTATTCCGAAGTGGTTCACTACAGTTGTAGTTTGCAGTGCTGTGTATTTGTGATGGCTCACAGAGCCAGAGGTTGCGTCAACTCTCCGGACAGTTTTTGTTTTATTTGTGGGGAATATACCGTGAAAAAGCGGTAGAGGAACATTTCTGCATTTATTAAAAAAGTATATTTCGCCTATTTCGGTTTGAAGTTAGGCGATCAAGACAAACCGTGGGCTCCTCACAAAGTGTGCAAGACATGTGAGGAAGATCTACGCTTATGGATGAAAGGTAAAAAACAAGCACTTCGTTTCGGAATACCTATGATGTGGCGTGAACAAAGAGACCACAGCAGTGACTGCTATTTTTGCTCTTGCATTGTGAAGGGATACAACTTAAATAAGAACGTAATAAGTTACCCCAACCTTCCCTCAGCAATTAGGCCTATGCCTCATAGCAACGAAGTACCTGTGCCTGAACCACCAAAATCTTTGGATCATATTTGTGTGGACGGTTCTGATCATGATGAGACTCATCAGACGGCTTTTCCCGATGAGTCCAGTACTTCCGAGTTTGAACCAGATCCGAAACCTGAACTTTTCTCTCAAGCTGAATTGAATGATTTAGTCCGGGATTTAGGACTCCCAAAAGATGCTGCCCAACTGCTAGGTTCTCGGCTTAAACAGAAAAATCTATTGTCACCAGGAACAACTTTTATTGGTACCGCAACCGCGAGACACAATTTTTGAAGTATTTCAGCAAAGAGGAAGATTTGGTATTTTGCAACGATATATACGGAGTGATGGAAAGGTTTAAACTCAAGTATGATCCTGCTGAATGGCGGCTGTTCATTGATTCGTCAAAAGACAGCATAAAAGGTGTTCTTCTTCATAATGGCAACACATTCGCTTCAGTTCCTATTGCTCACTCTGTTATTCTCCAAGAAAAATATGAGAATTTGGCCCTGATTCTTCAGAAGATTCGTTATGATGAGCATAAGTGGATGATTTGTGGAGACTTTAAAATTCTATCCATGCTATTAGGGCAGCAATCCGGTTTCACCAAATATCCCTGCTTCCTTTGCTTGTGGGATAGCCGGGCCCGCGACCTACACTGGGGGAAAAAAGACTGGCCAATTCGGGAGTATTTGAGACCCGGTGAGAAAAATATGTTCTTCATGAGAGCTTGGTACCTCGTGATAAAATTCTATTACCACCTCTCCACATTAAGTTGGGTCTCATTAAGCAATTCATCAAGTCCCTTCCAAAAGATGGTGAGTGCTTTCGGTACCTTTGCTCAAAGTTCCCCCGACTTTCTGAAGCAAAGCTAAAGGAAGGAGTGTTTGTTGGCCCTGATATAAGGAAACTCATTTCAGATGGAGCATTCGCTGAAACGATGTCTGAGAAGGAAAAAGAAGCCTGGGATTCCTTCAAGGATGTTGTTCTCAAATTCTTGGGGAACAGGCGGGATGAGAACTATAAGGATATTGTTGCCAGGATGCTCAATGCCTTCAAAGAACAAGGCTGTAACATGAGCCTGAAAGTCCATTTCTTGCACTCCCATGTGAACTACTTTCCCGAAAACTTGGGGGCGTACAGTGAAGAACAAGGTGAAAGGTTTCACCAGGACATCAAGGACGCAGAGAGAAGGTACCAAGGAAGATGGAACACCACTATGATGGCTGATTTCTGCTGGTTTCTGCTGCGGGAAACCCCAGATGAAAAATACGCCAAGCAGCGCACCAAGAGAAGCATTCGGGGGAAGAAGAAACGGGCCCACCAGGAGATTGATTGACCCAAGAATGACTTTAAAATCTAAACTGTGTTGACAAATATCGTGTTTTTACTAAACTTTGAAATAAAAATTTGCTAGTTATTACCACAGTGTCGGATCTCATTTATTAGAATTTTATTTTCACACCATCGGGTGTTTGTCTTCATGTATTGCAATGGTGCGGTTTGCATTTTCTATTCTTACATACATACCTGTACAACATTTTTTGCACATTTCTTTGCTTTGCTTTGTGTCTAACCTCGCTCTTATATGCTCAATGTTTGTGCACATGTATGTGGCTGTTTTAAGTGCAGACAATTTTGCTACCATCACAGTGTGTTTTGTTGACATTACTCTATTCTTATGTGCTGCCTTGTTACAATTTTCTTTATTCTTATTTGAATAACTACTAAACAATTAGTATAAAGAATTCATCCAAGAAACTTTTATCTCGATCGCACTCAATCTGAAACGTTCACCTCAAACTGCTAACCCAATGTAGCAAAAAATCTGTACGTGATGGAGCAAATTGGTTACCAGATTTGGATTCAGCGCACCAAATAACGTAAAAATCAATCGAAACATTAGAGGCAGTTTAAAAAAAATTTTTTTTAGTGTACCTGTGTAATAGAAGGAGGAGTTTACATCAAAGAAAAAAGTACAATTCCAAATATAAAAGAAATACAGCAGATTAACAACCAGTGTACACAAACTTCATGAGGCATCACTCGGAAGCTCGAGGAAGGATTCTACTGTAATTGTCTGGCATTCAGAAAAGCAGTCAATTGGGAGGGTTCATAAAAAATATAAGAAATTGAACAATACTTAACATTTACATGGGTGGTTAAGAAAAAAAGAAACCCTCCCCCAATTGAAGAACCCCAGGATGCAACAACAGAAACTCCCTACGACGCCTCTGGGTGTCTCGTGCTAACTCTGGGTACATTCGTACTAACAAACCACGAAACCTTAATTGTCTTTGATGAAAAAATAATTTCAAAAGCCATTCTTTATCAGATAGCAATGCTAAAGTAATTATCAATGTAGATGGAACAGGTATTTCCTCAGTAGACAGTTCCAACAAATCTGTCACATTTGAGTGCATCACTCAGTTGTTCAAGGTGAGGCTGAACCTGACCCTGATCTCCAACCCTCTGATTATCCTTCTTAGCAGGAGAGAGATAATAAACTTTCACTAGAGGAGGGATCAGTTTAGGGGAGACCTGCAAAATATCAACCAGGTAAGCTTTAAACATATCCCAGGCTGAAACAGTAGAAACACAAAGAAAATTGATTAATCTCAAATTATTAGCCTATGCAGAGTTCTCCAAGCGCTCCAATTTGGAGGCAAGACCAGCAGAGTTCTTAATATGTGCCAAAGCCTGTTCTTCCAACAGCTCTAGTCTGTATCTCCTGAACTTGTATTTGAACAGATTCCACTTTAGTTTCCAACTACTCCAATGCCACAGATCCAGATGCAACTTTTAAGGCCAACATTGAGGCCTGGGGGGGAAAGCTTCCCCCAATGAAATAGCCTGCCACATTGTTTCGAGTGCAAAGTTAGTAGGACGAACCAAAGCAAACATTTTAGAGTCATCCGAGGCGGCTGAAGGTACCTGGGGCAGTTGAACCGTTTCCATGCTAGCCGATGAGACTCCCTCTCTCCGCTCTGCAGGAAACCCTGCTGTCGTGCTTCTGAATGTGGGTGTTTCACACACTTCCGTGTGCCGTTGTCCTGGCCCTCTGCTCACACGAACCATGGTCCTGGCCTTCGCAGCTCCAAAGACTCACCCAGTGGGAAAGATAAATCGGAGCTCAGGGATCTTCCAGGAGAAAGTTGGAACCGCGGAGCCTTAGAGGCCTGCCTCACATCAGGGGCGAGAGGTATCGCCAAAGCAGCCATCAGGCCCTCAGAATCTGGCAAAACTGCAGATTGGCACACCTCCCCTGCTCGCACTGGACAGAGGCGCTCTAAATACAAACGAGTCCAGAGGTCCACGAACCTCTTCAAAAATCAGAATAGAAGCAATAGGGGGACCGGAAGGCAAGGAAACCCCCCTGACGTTACGTTTCTTGCCCACAGGAAAAAACGTGTGCCTGAGAAAAACCTAGTCGCCACCATCTTGAAACGCCCCCCTCCCTCGGACATGTGATAGTTTAATGTGTCCTGCTTTTTCAGTACTGTAGTTTGCTTTTGTTTTATAAGCAAGGTTTAAGTAAGCATCCTGTATTTAGTTATCTTGTGCCACCGATCTTATTGTATTTTAAGATGAGTCCTGGTTCTTAGCACGTTGTTTTACAAGTAGGTATTTTTATTGGGTCATATTTCTCTTTCTTTTCCTTTTTATGGTAGTTTATAACCCGGTTTTAAATTTTCAAAATGACCGTTTATAATGTTGCTTCCAGAGGGTCTTACCCTCCTATTATCTAATGTTGTTTTTTTGTTGAAGCCACTCTGGGAGCAATCTAAGATATGTGTTGCCATTTACCTTCCTGAGTTAAAATTTTTAGTACATCTTAGTAGTTTCACTGGTAGTTTATATATAATACTTTGATTTCCCCTTGGAGCGGCTTTGTAGCAGAGGCAGGGTGTTTGCTTCTGGCCAGATTTTAGGTATTGCATATGGATGGTTCGCCTGCCGTATTTTCATTTACACCTCCTGTTCTGATCATCATCTAAGTTCCGGACTCATGGTTTTAACTGTTTGGATCCCTGTGATCTTTGCTTGTGGCCATGGGTCCCCTCCCTTGTATCACCATGTCAGTGACCCCCCTCCCCCACCACCATCTTTCGTTTCTACAAATAAATAGTCATATGTAATATGTTGAGCATTCAGTCAATGCTGGGAGAGTGGCAAGGTGGTTTTTTTTGTTGTTTTTTTACTAATTTTACATTCCCCTTTTTTTCTAAATACATTATTTTAAATTAGGTGCAGTAACAATGTTGCAGTCTCCCTGACAGCCTGTTCTGGACTTTACAGTTTCTTTTATCATGAATGTTTTTTGTTTCATTGTTGCAGTTTTGGGATGATGTCTTGTTCTATTAATACCATGTTATTCACTTAAGTATGAGACATGGAGATTAACACAGCCGATGGTCTCTGGCATTCATTAAATACAGGTAATGCCCTTATTGCCTTTTAACGATTGGCAGGAAAGCATAGTTATTCACCTGTAACAGGTGATCTCCGGGAACAGCAGGAATTTAGTCTTCACATATGGGTATCGTCAGTACCGACGGAGCCTGCGCGGGAACGCTCCCCAGCGTCCAATAGGAAAGCTTTTGGGAGCATCGCACAGTGCCTGCGTGCTGCCTTCCTGCCTTTCCCAACTGTCCCTCTCCAGTTGAGTTTATAGCTGAGACAAAAGAGAGAGGGAGAGAGGGAAAGCGAGAAAGAGAGAGAGATAGAGAGATACAACTCCTAGGGGAGATGGGCGGGTTGTGAAGACTAAATTCCTACTGTTCCCGGAGATCACCAGTTACAGGTGAGTAACTATGCTATCTCCAGGAACAACCAGGAATGTAGTCTTCACATTGGGGACTCCCTATCTGCAAATGCCAGGGAGATGGCCCCAGAAAGTTGTGTGCCCTTGTCAAAGGGCTCCACTTCCCCCCATGGATCTCTGGCATCCTACCAGGGATGGTGGGTAGGAGTTGATTAAGTCTGGAACAGGTGTTGAAGAACAGCCTGACCAAACAAGGAATCCCGGCGGGAGTCCTCATCTAAGCAGTAATGGGCTGTGAAGGTATGAACCGAAACCCAAGTAGCTGCTCGACAGATGTCGTCGATAGACAGAGTGAAGATGAGCCACTGAGGCTGCCATGGCTCTTACATTGTGAGCTGTGACATGGCCTTCAAGAGGAAGGTTTTTACTCTCATATGCAAAAGATATACACTGTGCAATCCAGTTAGACAGTATCCTTTTGGAGAATGGAAGTCCCAAATGACTAGGATCAAAAGCAACAAAGAGTTGAGAGGATTTTCTATGTTGCTGTGTCCTTTGCAAGTAAAAGGCCCAAGCTCTTTTACAGTCTAAAGTATGAAGGTTCCTTTCTGCATTTGAGGCGTGAGGCCTTGGAAAGAATACAGGAAGGTAAACCACTTGGTTCAAATGAAAGGGCGAAACCACCTTTGGCATAAAGTGTGGATGAGTCCTAAGGACTACCTTATCATGATGGATCCTTGTATAAGGAGGATCAGCCACCAAGGCTTACAATTCACTGATGCGATGTGCTGATGTGATTGCAATGAGAAAGAGAACTTTCCAGGAAAAGAATTTCAAAGAGGTAGTGGCGAATGGTTCAAAGAGCAGTTTCATGAGCTGCCCAAGTACCAGATTCAAGTTCCATGCCACCAGTGGTGGCTTAATGGGAGGCTTCGTTAAAAGAAGGCCTCTCATAAATCTCGCTATGAGAGGAAATAGGTTGTCCATTTAGAGGCTTGAAAGAAGCTGCAATAGCACTCAAATGGACTCTCACTGAATTAGTCTTAAGCCCTGCATTTGATAAATGAAGGAGGTACTCCAGTAATGATTCCAGAGGTATCACAAGAGGGTTAAGACCCTTCTGCAAGCACCATATGGTAAACCTTTTCCACTTAAATGCATAAGAGCGTCTTGTGGAAGGTTTCCTGGAAGCATGAAGGATATCCTTTACTGGCTGGGAAAGGTTAAGACCGTGAAGTTCTAGGCTTTCAGCAACCAGGCCCTGAGCTGCAGAGACTGGGATTGGGATGCCACAGCATCCAATCCTCTTGAGAAAGGAGATCTGGAGCAGATCTTAACTCCAGAGGCGGAGCTTGAGAGAGAGCAGAGGGTACCACATTTGCCGTGGCCAACGTGGAGCTATGAGGATCATATGACCTCTGTCTCTCTGAAGCTTGAACAGGGTTTTTGGAATTAGGGGAATGGGTGGAAAAGCATACAGGAAGTCCTGACCCCAATAGAGGAGGAAAGCATCCCTGGCCTGACAACCTCGAGCCGTAATTCTGGAACAGAACCGGGGAAGTTGGCATTTAGAGGACTTGCAAAGAGGTCTATGTCCGGGGTTCCCCAAATTTGAAAAATTTTTAGCCACCTGGTCTGCATGGAGAAACCATTCGTGTGGAAGCAGAACTCGACTGAGTCTGTCTGCCCAAGAGTTTTGAATGCCTGGAAGATACACCACAAGGAGATGAATCTGATGCTCTCTGGCGAGGGCCCATAGTCTCAAAGCTTTGTTGCAGAGTGACAGAGAGCCTGTTCCGCCCTGCTTGTTCACACAGAACATGGCTACTTGATTGTCCATTTGAACTAGGAATGTCTTTGTAGCTGAGCTGGGTGTGAAATACTTGAAGAGCAAGGAAGATTGCTCTGAGCTCCAGGAGATTGATATGGAGATAGGCCTCCTGTGGGGTCGAGGTACCCTGGGGGTAGAGAGGCCTTGCAAGTGGGCTCCGCAACCCACCTGTGAAGCATCTGTTAGAGTGGCTTGGGGTAGGGGTTGCTGAAAATATTTTTGAGTGACTGTCACCATTGGAGGGACAAAATAAGGCGATCCAAGTTTGCTATTTTGTCTGACAGGCAACCTGATGCCTGAGTCCACTGAGTGGATAAGGTCCACTGGGCTGCCCTCATATGGAGGCGAGCATAAGAAGCCACATGCACGGTGGATGCCATGTGGCCTAGCAAATGTAACATTTCCCGAGCAGTGAGGTGAGATATTAGCACTGCTTGGGAAGCTAACTGCACAATGCGAAGGCAGCGGAGCTGTGGAAGGTAGGCCCTTGTTTGTCTGGTATCCAGAAGAGCTCCTATAAACTCTAGGGATGCAGTGGGAGCAAGGTTGGACTTTGGGAGTTTATGACAAGTCCCAAATACTGAAGGATGCTCACTGCGCGAGACAGAGCAACCCTGACCTTTGGCTCTGAAGGGGCTCGAATGAGCCAGTCGTCTAAGTAAGGGAAGACGAATATTCCCAGGGTGCGGAGAAATGCTGCTACCACAGCCATGCATTTTGTGAACACCCTTGGTGCAGTGTCCAGGCCAAAAGGAAGAACCCTGAATTGGTAGTGCTTCCCTTGAAACAGGAAGTGAAGGAACTTTCAGTGAGTTGGATAGATGAGAACAAGAGAGTGTACGCATCCTTGAGATCTAGAGAACAAAGCCAATCCTGACAATGAAGGTATGGTAGCAGAGTTACTAGAGAAATCATTTTGAACGTCTCTCTGAACAGGAATTTTTTCAATTCTCTGAGGTCTAGAATGGGTCTGGGTCCTCCTGTTTTCTTTGGAATAAGGAAATAAGGAGAGTAAAACCCTGTACCCCATTGGGGAATGGGTACGTCATCTATTGCCCCTTGAGCAAGGAGCAGTGACTTCTTGACGTAACCGGTCGTTGAGAGAGGTCAGAGAAAGAGTAGTTACTCACCTGTAACAGGTGTTCTCCAGGAGCAGCAGGAATCAGTCCTCACATATGGGTGACATTGACGTCGATGGAGCCCTTGCGGAGCATTTCCCCAGCTTTCTATGAAAGCCTTTGAGAATACCGCACGCATGCACGGTCCCCTTCCCACCTAAAGGTGCCATCTTGCTCAGTCAAATGACATAGCTAAAAAACGAAATTAAAGCCTGTTTCTCTTTAAACGGTTAAATCAAGGCAATAAAGGCTCGCACCGTTCAATGGCTCACCCTACGACTCAAAAACAGCTAAAAAACAGCACACAAAAATGTAAAACAAACTATGTACAACTGCAACTCCCAGGGGAGGAGGGAGGGTTGTGAGGACTGATTCCTGCTGCTCCTGGAGAACACCTGTTACAGGTGAGTAACTACTCTTTCTCCAGGAACAAGCAGGAAGTCAGTCCTCACATATGAGTGACTCCCTAGCTCTGGGCTACCAAGGAACCCAGGCTAAACAAGAGATCTCCCTCTAGTCCAAACATCAAAGAAAGGCTTTCCACTGAAGGAACCTCCACCGGTAGCCCAACGGAGGGCTGGAGGGCAGGAGTTGCCTAAACCTCAAAGAGATTCCGGAGTACTGCCTGGCCAAAAGAACTGTCCCTACGGGACTCCCTCTCCAGGCAGTAATGGGCCGCAAAAGTCTGGCTTGAGGACCAAGTTGCGGCCCTGCAGATGTCTGCCAACGGTACAGAGCGGAGATGAGCTACTGAGGCAGCCAATGCCCTGACACGATGGGCCGTGACCCGACCCTGCAAGGGAAGGTCAGCCGCCCTGTAAGCCCAGGTGATACAGTCAGCCACCCAAATGGACAAGGTACGCTTGGACACAGCTAACCCCAAATTATTAGGGTCAAAAGAGAGGAAGAGCTGAGCATCCCTTCTATGTACCTGCGTACAGTCAAGGTAGAAGGATAAGGCCCTCCTACAGTCCAGGGTATGCAGGACCGCTTCAGCCTGGCTTGCATGAGGCCTAGGGAAGAATGTTGGAAGAACCACCTCCTGGTTGAGGTGGAAAGAGGGGACAACTTTAGGGAGGAATTTGGATGGGTCCTAAGGACTAACCTGTTCCTATAGAAGCGGGTGTAAGGCCTGTCACAGACCAGGGCCTGAAGCTCACTCACTCGTCTGGCCGAGGTGAAGGCCACCAGGAAGAGTGTCTTCCAGGAAAGGAAGCGGAGAGGACAAGTAGCCATCGGCTCAAAAGGTGGGCAAGTCAGTTGCTGCAAGATCACATTCAACTCCCACTCAGGAGCTGGAGGACGGACACAAGGCTTGAGCAAGAGCAAACCTCTGAGAAACCGGGACACCAAGGGGTGAACCGACAGAGAGTGTCCTTCCACCAGTAAGTGGTGAGCTGCTAGAGCTGAGAGCCGAACAGAATTGGACTTAAGGCCCTGATTGGATAAGTGCAGCAGGTACTGAAGCACCACTGGTACAGCACAGGAGAAAGGATCCTCTGTATGCAGCTGACACCACACAGAAAACCTCTTCCATTTCAGGGTATAGGTTTTTCTAGTGGACTGCTTCCTAGAGGCCAGGACGACCTCCTGAACTTCAGGAGGTAGGCCCCAAGGAGCCAAAACTACCCTTGCGGCTTCCTGGCCAGCAAATTGAGAGATTTGAGATTGGGGTGCAGAAGAGACCCCTGGTCCTGAGAGAGAAGGTCGGGCCGCAACCCCAGAGATAGTGGAGTGTCCACTGCTAGTTGAAAACAGAAGTGGGAACCAAGGTTGCCTCGGCCACCTGGGGGCTACCAGAAGGACCGAGGCCTGGTCCTGTAAAATCTTGAGCAGGGTTCGGGCCACCAGAGGCGTGGGAGGAAACACATACAGGAGGCCCTGGGACCAGGAAATCAGAAAAGAATCTGCTGCTAGCAACAGAGGATGCGGCTGCCTGGAGCAGAACCTGGGCAGCTGTCTGTTCAGGGGGCTGGCAAATAGATCTAGGGATGGAAGTCCCCATCTCGGGAAGATCTTCTGAACCACCAAGGGATGGAGCTGCCATTTGTGGGGCTGCAGAATCCTGCTCAACCTGTCTGCCAGGCAATTTTCCTGGCCAGGGAGGTAAACCGCCCTGAGAGAGTAGTTACTCACCTGTAACAGGTGTTCTCCAGGAGCAGCAGGAATCAGTCCTCACATATGGGTGACGTCTGCGCCGACGGAGCCCTCGTGCGGAGCATTTCCCCAGCTTTCAAAGAAAGCCTTTGGGAATTGCAGCGCGCATGCGCGGTCCCCTTCCCACCCAAGGGTGCCATCTTGCTCAGTCTGATGACATAGCTAAAAGACAGCAAAAAATTAGCAAAAACAAATCATATGACTGCAACTCCAAGGGGAGCAGGGAGGGTTGTGAGGACTGATTCCTGCTGCTCCTGGAGAACACCTGTTACAGGTGAGTAACTACTCTTTCTCCAGGACCAAGCAGGAAGTCAGTCCTCACATATGGGACTCCCCAGCTTAAGGCTACCGGAGACCCCAAGCGAAAAAATGAGCTCCCTCGAGCTCGACAGCACAGAAGGAAGGAATCTTCTCTGAGAACGCCCCCGACCGGTAGCCCAACACCAGGGCCGGAGGGTAGGAGTTGCCTAAACCCTAAAGAGATTATGGAGTACTGCCTGTCCGAAAGCACTGTCCCTGCGGGACTCCCTCTCAAGGCAGTAATGGGCTGCAAAAGTCTGGCTTGAAGACCAAGTAGCGGCCCGGCAGAGGTCTGCCAACGGAACAGAGCGGAGATGAGCCACTGACGCAGCCTTCGCCCTGACACGATGAGCCGTGACTCGACCCTCCAACGAGAGGCCGGCTGCCCCATAAGCCCAGGCGATACAGTCAGCGACCCATATGGACAACGTACGCTTGGAGACAGGGAGCCCCAATTTATTGGTGTCAAAAGAAACGAAAAGCTGAACAGCCTTTCGATGCTCCTGCGTACGGTCAAGGTAGAAGGATAACGCCCTCCTACAGTCCAGGGTATGCAAGACCATCTCAGCCCGGTTGGCATGCGGCCTGGGAAAGAAGGTCGGAAGAACCACCTCCTGATTGAGGTGAAAAGGTGAGACAACTTTAGCAAGAAATTTAGGGTGAGTCCGTAGGACTACCCTATTCCTGTAGAACCTAGTGTAAGGAGGATCAGACACTAGTGCCTGCAGTTCACTCACTCGCCTAGCAGAGGTGAGAGCTACCAGAAACAAAGTTTTCCAGGAGAGAAAACGGAGAGGGCAGGTAGCCATAGGTTCAAAAGGCAGACAAGTAAGCCGCTGTAAGACCACATTCAGATCCCACTCAGGGGCCGGTGGACGCAAAGGAGGCTTAAGCAGAAGAAGGCCTCTGAGGAAACGAGCCACCAAAGGGTGGTTGGAAAGAGGCCTGCCGTCCACCGGGGAGTGGTGTGCTGAGAGAGCACTAAGGTGAACACTGACAGAGTTAGACTTAAGGCCTAGATTGGAGAGGTAGAGCAAATATTGCAATACTACCGCTACCAAGCACGAGAAGGGATCCTCACTGTGCTGAGCACGCCATGCAGAGAATCTACACCACTTAAGAGCGTAGGATTTCCTGGTGGATTGACGCCGAGAGGCCAAGACTACATCCTCCACCTCTCAAGGTAGTAGTAGGGGAGTTAGGACTACCCTTTCAGCAGCCAGGCCATCAGATGAAGGGACTGGAGGTTGGGGTGCAAGACAGTCCCCTGATCCTGAGACAGGAGATCGTGTTGAAACCCCAGAGGAAGAGGTGTGTCCACCGCCAGCTGTAGCAGAAGCGGGAACCACGGTTGCCTCGGCCACCTGCGGGCTATGAGAATTAATGAAGCCCAATCCCTGAGGACTTTGAACAGCGTTCTGGATACCAGTGGAGTGGGAGGAAACGTATACAGCAGGCCTGTGGACCACGAGATCAGAAACGCATCCGCTACTACTCGGAGAGGATGCGATTGTCTGTAGCAAAATATCGGGAGTTGCCGGTTCAGAGGACTGGCGAAAAGGTCCATGGTGGGGAGCCCCCACTTGAGAAAGACCTGCTGAACCACCAATGGGTTCAATCTCCATTCGTGTGGTTGCAGGATCCGGCTCAGTCTGTCTGCCAGGCAATTTTCCTGACCTGGGAGGTAGACAGCCTTGAGAAGGATTCCGTGATTGACAGCCCAAGAGCACAGTCGCTGTGCCTCCTGACAAAGAAGGAAGGAGCCTGTGCCTCCTTGTTTGTTCACACAGAACATGGCAACTTGATTGTCCGTCTGGACCAGTACAGACTGGTGAGAGGCGAGGTGGGAGAAGGCTCTCAGAGCTAGGCGTATCGCCCGTAGCTCCAGGAAGTTTATCTGTTGAGTAGCCTCCCAAGGGGTCCAGAGACCCTGAGTACATGTCCCTTGGCAATGTGCTCCACAACCGAGAAGAGAAGCATCGGTTGTCAGCACCTGAGTATGCGGAGGGGATTGAAAAAACCACTCCGAGCACCAGATTCGGAAGATGAAGCCACCATTGCAGAGAGGAGACCAGGAGGTCGGAGATTCTCACTGAGTCCGCTAGGCCCCCTGTGGCTTGATGCCACTGAGTGCGAAGGCTCCACTGAGCAGGTCGCATATGCAGGCGGGCATTGGGGGTGACATGAGCCGTGGAAGCCATATGGCCGAGTAGTCTCAGGAATTGCCTGGCAGAGACCAGGGAATTGCTGCGAAACTGGCTGGCCAGATCCATTAGCCTGTGGGCCCTGTCCAGAGGCAGAAAAGCCTTTGCTTGAAGAGTGTCCAGTCTGGACCCTATGAACTCTAAGTTCTGGGATGGGAGCAAAGTGGACTTTGTGAAGTTTATGACAAACCCCAAGTGCTGAAGCAGAGCCACAGTGCGAAGGGTGGCTTGTTTGGCCTCCTGGGAAGATTGGCCCCTTATGAGCCAGTCGTCCAGGTACAGAAACACAAAGAGACCCTGAAGCCTCAGGTAGGCCGCCACCACTGCCAGGCACTTGGTGAACACCCTGGGAGCGGAGGATAGGCCAAAGAGTAGTACTCTGTACTGATAGTGGTTTCCTCCCACAACAAACCTGAGATATTGTCTGTGGTCTGGATGGATAAGGATGTGAGTATACGCATCCTTTGGATCTAAGGAGCATAGCCAGTCTCCCTGCTGGAGGTAGGGCAGCAAGATTCCAAGGGTAAGCATCTTGAACTTTTCCCTCTCGAGGAACTTGTTGAGGTTGCGCAAGTCTAGGATGGGTCTGAGGCCTCCTGTTCTTTTTGGTACCAGAAAGTACCTGGAATAAAAGCCTTGACCTCTCAGGTGGTGGGGCACTGGTTCCACAGTCTGATCCTTTAGCAGACTTGCTAACTCCTGAAGGAGTAGGTCCCTGTGCAGAGGGGGTCTTGGAGGCTCCCCTGGAAAATAGGAGGGAGGTACCTGGTGAAAATGGAGAAGATAGCCCTTTTGGACTATATGAAGAACCCAGGTATCTGATGTGACGGCTGACCACCTGTGGGCAAAGTGGGCCAGCCAGCCTCCTGTGCTGAGAGAAGCCAGTTGAAGAGAAGAGGCTATGCTGTTTGAGTCAAAAACCCCCACCACCCTGCTGAGCAGGGGCCTGTGTAGGTGGCTTGGGGGCCTTCTGCCTACGGGGCCCTTGACCCTGCCCCTTGGCCTGCTGACCCTGTTGGGGAGCTGCAGAGGCCTGATAATGAGGGTATTGTTTATAGGCAGACGACTTCCTCGGGTAAAAGGACTTTTTTCCCCGAGCCCTTCTTCTTCTGAGAAGGGGCAGAGGTTTTCCTGGAAAGCCTAGTCCTGGTGAGAGTCTCGGTCTCGAGTTCTGCAGCCTTTTCAGCCATGGGCTTGCCAAAGAGGTTTTCACATTGGCAGGGGACATCGACCAACTTGTCCTGGACCCATGGCTCGAGGTCGGATGACTGTAGCCAAGCCTGTCGGCGGGCACCGATGCCGGTCCCGGCTACTCGGGCCGAAGCCTCGAAGCCATCATAGGCTGCTCAAGAGATAAACTTCGAGCACTCTCGAATACCGGTGGACAAGGCTTGGAACCTCTGCAAAGGTTCCTCGGAGAGACCAGCAGAGAACCCGGCAATCTGCTTTGCCAGGTCTCGGAGGTACATGCCCATGTAGAGCTGGTAAGTCTGAAAAAAAGAGAAAACAAAGTAGCGGAGCCTGGACTGATATAGTAAACCTTGTTTATTACGCCCCAACGCGTTTCGGCCACCGGCCTTCTTCAGGGGGTCTTAGAGAACACACCTCAAAAATAAACATAAACATATAAGTTAAACACATAATATAAAAAATTGTATTACATCAATAAATAAATTAATAAAATATTGATGAAATAATAAATAAAACAATAAATAAAACCATAAATTTCACTTAAAACATCTAAAGGACAAACTATTAATTCATAATAGTCAATTATTATGAATTAATAGTTTGTCCTTTAGATGTTTTAAGTGAAATTTATGGTTTTATTTATTGTTTTATTTATTATTTCATCAATATTTTATTAATTTATTTATTGATGTAATACAATTTTTTATATTATGTGTTTAACTTATATGTTTATGTTTATTTTTGAGGTGTGTTCTCTAAGACCCCCTGAAGAAGGCCGGTGGCCGAAACGCGTTGGGGCGTAATAAACAAGGTTTACTATATCAGTCCAGGCTCCGCTACTTTGTTTTCTCCTATATTGTGCGGATCCTTAGCTCCTTTTTGGAGCTGGTAAGTCTGGACACGGCAAACAAGCATAGAGCCCTGGAAGCACTTCTTACCGAGGGCATCCAGGTTCCGGGCCTCCCGGCCGGGAGGCACCGAGGAGTGCATCTTCTGACTTTTCAGTTGATGCATGGCCGATTCCACAACCATGGAGTGGTGCGGTAATTGTGCCTTTTGGAACCCGGGGCTCTAGCGGACTCAATAAATGGAATCGACCCGCTTGCTTAACACCGGCGTCGAGGCCGGAGTCTCCCACATGCGGAAGAGCAGCCGCTCCTGCATCGGAGGAACCGGAAAAGTAAAAGCCTCCTTCGGGGGAGAGTCATACTGGAGGGCCTCGAGCTCCACGGCTCGAGGCTCCTCCTCGGGATCCGCGGGGAAGGCCAAGGCCTTGGCCATATCCCGCACGAAGTCCGAGAACCGGGTATCCTCCGGTGAGGATCGTCTCCGAGGTTCGGACTCAGGCGAGTCCGATGGGTGTCGGCTGACTCTTCGTCCTCCGTCTCCCAGCCCGACACCTCGGAGGAGGAATCGAGCGGCTCCGGTTGGGCGGGCACCGATGCCCTCCGCCCCGACGTCGAGGGTATCGGCGTCGATGACCTCGGCCTCGAACGGGAGGTCGAGGGAGACCGTGGCCGAGGATCAACTCGAGCCCGCATGGACTCGAGGATCGGCTCGGCGTCGAGGTCCCGGTGGTTGGGGCAGATGCACCGGTGAGACTGGCGATCAATGCCCGCTGCTGTTCCATGAAGGCAGCGAAGCTGCTCTCCAAGGCCGTCAACTTGAGTCCGAGCTCAGGAGACCCAGAAGCCCCCGACTCGGGCTCCGACGGTGTCGGGCCCGACGTTGGCTCCCTCGGAGGAGAGTCCACGAGGACAACAGTACCTACGTGTCCAGGAGACTCCATCTCGACACGAGGATGCTTGGCAGGCCTCTCCGACTCCGAAGACCCGGGGCGGCTATCGGGGCTATGCGACCTGGCCCTCGAGGAACCAGGAGCGTCCACCGGCGCCGCCCTCGCGGGTTTCTTCTTCCTGCGATGTTCCCGCGAAGGAGACCCCCACTCAGAGGAACCCAGACGCTGCTCGGGGCCGGAGTCCCGAGACGTCGAGGCCTCTGACGAGGTCCGGGCCCGGCCGGACGCGGAGTCAGAAAAAATTTGATCCTTCTGGTGCTGCCGACTCCTCAACGCCTTTGAGGACATCTTGCCACACGGACCACAGATCATCGGGTCATGATCGGGTCCGAGGCAACGGAGGCAACAGTCGTGTATGTCGGTAAGAGACATAAGTTTCTTACACCGATCACACTTCTTAAACCCGCTGGTAGCCATCGGGGGAAAAAGGGCCCCTGCTAGGTCAAAAGACCGGGCTGCCAGGGAAAAAAGAAAAAAAGGTGGGAACGCCAGTCACAAAGGACAAAAAACGAAAAAGAAAGAAAAAGGACTCGATACCGGCGTATCGGTCCGAGCGGGAAAAGGATCCGGCGTCGAACCGGAGAAAAAAAGAGAAAAATAGGGAAAATCAGCTTTTTCCTCCGGGAAAAACGAACTACGTCCGTCGGGCTCCGCGGAAAAAAGAAGACTGAGCAAGATGGCACCCTTGGGCAGGAAGGCGACTGCGCATGCGCGCTGCAATTCCCAAAGGCTTTCTTTGAAAGCTGGGGAATTGCTCCGCACGAGGGCTCCGTCGGCGCCGACGTCACCCTTATGTGAGGACTGACTTCCTGCTTGGTCCTGGAGAACAACATGTTGCGCCTGAGCGCAAACAAGCAAAGGTCCTGCGCCTCCTGACAAAGGATCCTGGACCCAGTGCCACCCTGTTTGTTCACATAAAACATGGCTATCTGATTGTCTGTTTGTACTAAGGCAGAATGGTGGGCCAGGGTTTGAGAGAAAGTCTTGAGGGCTAAGCGAATAGCCCGTAGTTCCAGTAGATTGATCTGCTGCTTGGACTCCCAGGGAGACCACAGGCCCTGGGTGCACTTGCCCAGACAGTGTGCATCCCATCCCTGCAGGGAGGCATTGGTGGTCAACACCACTGTGAACCCAGGTGGCTGAAAAGGCATCACTTTCAGTAAGTTGGTGGCATGTAGCCACCAACGTAGGGAGTGCAGGAATGGTCTGGACACCCTTATTCTGTCGCTGAGGCTCCCTGTGGCCTGCGACCACTGATTACTGAGACACCATTGCGCAGGCCTCATATGAAGCCTCATATGAACTTTATCATCTTATCTCCTCCTCTAGGAAGACCTCTTGCTCTCTTGACCCTATTCCCTCCTCTTGGCTCCTTACTCCTTCCCTGGGTGTTCTCCCTTACATCCTTACCATGTTCAATTCTAGCCTTTCCACAGGGATTTTTCCTAGCTCCTGGAAGCACGCGTTGGTTCGTTCCATCTTGAAGAATCCCTCCCTCGATCCTTCACTTCCCTCCAGCTATCGTCCTGTTTCTAATCTTCCTTTCCTGTCTAAGCTCCTGGAGAAGTTCGTTTTTGCACAACTTTCCCATCACCTAGATTCCATTAATTTTCTTCACCCCCGTCAATCAGGTTTTCGTTCTGGACATAGCGTTGACACCGTTCTCTTGGCTTTCACTAATGCACTGCATGCAGCTCACGATCGCGGTGACATTTCGGTGGCGGTTGCCTTGGATCTTTCAGCGGCTTTCGACTTAGTTGACCACTTTCTTCTTCTTCACCGGCTTCGGGAAGCTGGTCTCTGTAGTACTGTTCATCACTGGTTTCACTCTTTTCTTTCCTCTCGCTCTTGCGCAGTCCTTCCCTCTTCACCTGCTCTTCCTTCTTCTGATTCACAGCACCTTTCTTGTGGGGTTCCGCAGGGTTCTGTTCTTGCCCCCTTTCTTTTCAACCTCTTTCTGGCTCCCCTTGCTCTTCTCATCCAGCAGTCAGGTATTTCAGCTTTCTTCTATGCCGACGACATTCTCTTACTTCATCACACCTCCCCTTCCTGTCCTGATCTCTCCCCTTTAAATTCTTGTCTTTCATCTGTTGAGAATTGGCTCACCACTAACTGTCTTCACCTTAATATTACAAAGGCCCTTGCTATTTGGTTTACTCATGGTGATCCCCCTCCCTCTTTAGCCCCTTCTTTCTCTGGTTCCCCAGTCCCACTGGTTTCTACATTTCGGTATCTAGGTGTTCACTTTGACTCAGATCTTTCTTTTCGTTCTCATATCTCTCACATTACTAAAACTTCTTTCTTTTTCCTTCGTCAAATTCGCTCAATTCGCCCTTTTCTCTCTTCCTCTGCTCTGTCTTCACTGGTGCTATCTTTAGTTATGTCACGGGTGGATTTTTCTAATGCATTGTTTCTCGGTCTTCCCAAAAACCAGGTAGTTAGGCTTCAAAGGATACAGAACACTGCCTCACGTCTTGTCACACACTCCACCCTTCGGGATCATATCACTCCTTTACTTTTCCATCTTCAATGGTTGCCAGTTTCGTACCGCTTTCAGTTTAAGCTATTGACACTACTACACAAAGTCTACCACACCAGTACTCCGTCTTATCTAGCTGATCTTCTTTCCTTCCACGCCCCTCGGTATACACCTCGTTCCTTCCATCTTAACCGTCTTGCCCTTCCTTCCCCTTCCCGTGCCCATCTGCAGCTTACCCGTCTCTCTGCGTTCTACTTTGCCGGTCCTGCTCATTGGAATTCTCTCCCCTCCTCTCTCCGTCTGGATTCACAATACACCAGTTTCAAACAAAACCTCAAAACCCACCTATTCTCCTTAGCATTTAATGTTCCTTCTCCTTTTGTATGAGTTTATCCTTAGTGTATTTAACTTGCCTCTTTCGTATGAGTTTAGCATTTAATGTTCCCTTTCCTTTTGTATGAGTTTAACCTTAGTGTATCTACGTGCCTCATGTATCCTGTCCCGTTTCCCCCATACTTTTATTCTCTGTCCTTTACAAATTTGTACATTTCCTTTCCTTTTCTGGCCTTGGCCTAAAATTTTATGTATTTTATGTTTTTTTATTATTGTACACCGCCTTGATTGTTAGAAAGGCGGTTTTTATCAAATGATTAAACCTTAAACCTTAAGCCTGGCATTGGGAGTCACATGTACTGTCGAAGCCATGTGGCCAAGAAGCCTCAGGCAGAGCCTGGCGGAGACCAGTGACCTGCTGAGAAACTGGTTTGCCAAGGTCATCAGTCTTTGGGCTCTGTCCTCTGGCAAGAAAGCCTTTGCCTGCAGAGAGTCTAGCCTTGCCCCTATGAACTCGAAGTTTTGGGAGGGGAGCAAAGTGGACTTTGCGAAGTTTATGACAAACCCCCGATGTTGGAGTAGAGAAAGCGTTCGGAGGGTGGTTTGCCTGGCCTCCTGGCACGTCTGACCCCTGATGAGCCAGTCGTCCAGATAGGGGAAGACAAAGATACCTTGATTCCTTAAGTAGGCCGCCACCACTGCCAGGCATTTGGTAAAGACCCTGGGGGCGGAGGTGAGGCCAAATGGCAGTACTCTGTACTGATAATGGTTTCCTCCCACAATGAACCTGAGGTACTTTCTGTGGTATGGATGAATGAGGATGTGAGTGTACGTATCCTTTAGATCTAAAGAGCATAGCCAATCTCCCTGCTGGAGGTAGGGCAGAAGTGTTCCAAGAGTAAGCATCTTGAACTTCTCCTTCTGTAAGAACTTGTTGAGATTTCTGAGGTCGAGAATAGGCCTAAGGTCCCCTGTTCTCTTTGGTACTAGGAAGTACCTGGAGTAGAAACCGTGACCTTGTAGGTGGGGAGGCACAGGCTCCACCGCCTTGTCTCGCAACAGACCCTGAAGCTCCAGCAGGAGGAGGGCTGTATGGAGAGGAGGCCGTGGAGGCTCTCCTGGAAAATAGGGAGGAGGCAACTGATGAAAATGAAGCAAGTAGCCCTTGTGGACTATGCTTAAGATCCAGTTGTCCCCTGTAATGGGTGGCCACCTGTGGGCAAACAGGGCTAGTCGACCTCCTGTGTAGGGAATGGGACAGCAGAGACAGAGGCTATGCCTTGGGAGTCAAAAAAACCCACCCTGCTGAGTGGGAGCAGGAGCCGGAGGCTTGGGGGCCTTCTGCCTACAGGGCCCATGTCCCTGCCCCTTGGCCTGCTGACCCTGTGGGGGAGCGAGGGAGGCCTGGTAAGGTGGGAACTGTTTGTAGGCAGTCACCTTCCTCGGGTAAAAAGACTTCTTACCCAAGCCCTTCTTATGTGAAGGGGCAGAAATCTTTCGAGACAGCCTTGTCCTCGTGAGGTGCTCGGTCTCGAGCTCAGCAGCCTTCTCGGCCATGGGCTTGCCAAAAAGGTTCTCACCTTGGCAAGGGACATCAACCAACTTGTCCTGTACCCATGGCTCGAGTTCCGATGACTACAGCCATGCCTGGCGTCGAGCCGCGATGCTGGCTGCCGCAACACGGGCCGAGGCCTCGAAGCCATCGTAGGCCGCTCGGGACATGAACTTAGAGCATTCCCGGATCCCCGAAGACAAGGACTTGAACCTCTGCAAAGGTTCCCCAGAGAGACCAGCAGAGAACCCGGCAAGCTCCTTTGCCAGGTCCCACAAGTACATGCCCATGTACAGCTGGTAAGACTGGACACGGCAAGCAAGCATCAAGCCCTGGAAGCACTTTCTACCAAACGCATCCAGGTTCCGGGCCTCCCGGCCGGGGGGCACCACGAAGTGCATCTTCTGGCTTTTCAGACGATGCATGGCCGATTCCACCACAATGGAATGGTGCGGTAGCTGCACCTTCTGAAACCCAGGGCTCTTACGGAGTCGATAAATGGAATCGAGCCGCTTGCTGAGAACCGGCGCTGAGGCCGGTGCCTCCCATATCCGGAAGAGGAGCCGTTCCAGCATCGGAGGAACCGGCACAGTAAAGGCCTCCTTCGGAGGAGAGTCATACTGGAGTGCCTCGAGCTCTTCGGCTCGAGGCTCCTCCTCGGGGTCCGCCGGGATCGCCAAAGCAGTGGCCATATCCCTAACGAACTCCGAGAACCGGGTATCCTCCGGAGGGGACCTACTCCAGGGCTCAGACTGCGTTGAGTCCGACGGGACGCACCTAATCTTGAAGGTAACGGGGGACTCCTCGTCCTCCATCTCCCAGGCGGACTCGTCCGAAGAGGAGTCGGGCTCCAACCGCGCGGGGCCCGGCAGCACCCGCCCCAACGCCGAAGGCACCGGCATCGACGCCCTCGAGCCTTCATGGTCTCGAGTATCGGCTCGGTCTCCGGGGTCGACTTCGACGTCGATGTCCCGGTGGTCGGGGCAGATGCGCCAGCGAGACTGGCCATCAGCACCCGCTGCTGATCCATGAAGGCAGACAGTCTGCACTCCAAGGCTGTCAGCCTGAGACCCAGCTCAGGAGACTCGGCAGCCACCGACTCGGGCCCCGGCAGCGCCGGGTCTGACGTCGGCTCCCTGGGAGGAGAGTCCTCGAGGACAACAGGACTTACGTGTCCAGCAGACTCCAGCTCCACTCAAGGTACTTTTGATGGCTTCTCCTGTTCCACAGGCCCGGGACGGCAGTCGGGGGTCCGAGACCTAGCCCTTGAGGAGCCAGGGACCTCCTCCAACGCCGCCCTCGCGAGCCGCTTCTTCCTCTTGCGCTCCCGCTCGGGGGACCCCCTCTCCGAGGAACCCTGACGATGCTCGGGGTCAGACTCCTGAGATGTCGAGGCCTCAGACGAGGTCTGGGCCCGGCCGGAGGCCGAATCGGAGAAAAGCCTTTCCTTTTGGTGCTGACGACTTTGCAGTGCCTTAGTGGACATTTTTCCACACAGTCCACAGATCTTAGGATCATGATCAAGACAGAGGCACTGAAGGCAGCAGTCGTGTGTGTCGGTGAGAGACATTAGTTTCTTGCACTGATCACACTTTTTAAAACCACTGGAAGCCATCGGGGGAAAAAAAGAGTCCCCGCGAGGTCAAAGGACCGGCCTTCCAGGGAAAAAGAAGAAAAGGGCGCGAACGCCAGCCACGAAGGGCAAAAACCAAAAAAATAAGATCGGGTTCGATACCAGTGTACCGAACCCGGCGAGAAGGGGAACCGGCATCGAACCGGAGAAAAAACCGCGAAGAAATCGCAGGGATATGAAGAAAAAATCGAACTATTTTCCGGGTGAACTAGGACAAACGTCCGACGGGCTCCACGGAAAAAGAGAGACTGAGCAAGATGGCACCTTTAGGCGGGAAGGGGACCGCGCATGCGTGCGGTATTCCCAAAGGCTTTCATAGAAAGCTGAGGAAATGCTCCGCAAGGGCTCCATCGACGTCGATGTCACCCATATGTGAGGACTGACTTCCTGCTTGGTCCTGGAGAATTGAACTGTCTTACTATTGTAGGAGGGGGCATGCTGAGGAAATGAAGCTTGTACCCCTCTCTTACCATAGATAGAGTCCAATTTTCTACTGTTACCTGACCCCATCTGGGGACAAAATGACAACCTTCCTGGGATGGAGGAGGGTTCTGGGCCGTTCAGGGCCAGGATGGCAAAGTTCTCTAGACAGGCGTCAAAGCCCATGTGGAGGCTGAGTCTGCTGAGCCGGTTGAGGCTTAGCTGCTTTTGGTTTCCTTTGTTGCCTAGGTTGTTGGTGCTGTCCCTTTTGGGCAGACTGACCTAAACGATGCCCCTGCTGGGTATAGGAGGGCTAAAACCTTTTCTTCTTGCTGAAGAATGGTTTCTTAGAGGATCTTTTCCTCGCAGGATCAGCTGTAGATTTAGACAATCTATCCAAAGTGATATTGTCAGCATCTATCTCATTAGTTTTTTCCTGCCAATTCTTGCCAAAGATTCTCTCCTGTGCAAGGTATATTCCCCAGTTTGCCCTGTACCCAGATTTCTAAGTCAGATGCCTGGAGCCAGGCAATTCTACGTGCACCTATGGCAATAGCAGAGGTTCTGCTTATGAATTCAAAACAGTCAAAGGCTGCACAATTCACAAACTTGGAAACATCCTGAGCATGTTTAACAAGAGCAAGATAATCTTGCCTTTTATCATCAGGAAGGAGAGGGCTCATAAGCTCTAAGTCTCCTATGACCTCCTTAATGACATTCCCATATACAAGATATAGAAACTGATCCTAGCAGAAAGCATGGAAGCCTGGAAGGATCGACATCCAAAGGTGTTAAGAGTCCTACACTCACGTCCAGGAGGATTAGATGCATGCCTTTTTGCACTCTTTTTCCGTCTCATGGCTGATTCCACCACCATGGAATGGTGTGGTAATTGAGTCTTCTGAAACTCAGGACAAGGAGGAACTCGATACATGGTGTCAAGTCTTCGAGAGTGAGGAGATGTGGTCAGAGGTGTTTCCCACATCCTTAACACAAGATCATGCAAGATCTCATGAATAGGTAAGGTAGCTGCCTCCTTGGGAGCTTTAGGGTATTGTAGGATTTCTAATTCCTTTGCCCCAGGCTCTTTTTCAGGAGCCACTGTGACAAAGACCTCGGGCCACATCTCGGATAAAATCCTGAAAGGCCATATCCTCTGGTGGAGACATCCTATGCTGAGGAAAAGAGGAATCCTCAGGAAGAAGTACTCTAGTATCGGCAGAGCTTTTAGAGTCTTCAGGCTCATCCGAGGATTCAAAGTATCTTTGATCCGGGTGATCGTGCAAGGCACAGTACCAATCGAAGTCGGCATCGGAGTGGTCCGGTACCGACTTGTCGATGCAGGATAGAGACGCATGACTCGGTCCCGGCAGAATACCTGCCCATGTCGATGCAGTCGGTGCCGGTACCAGTTGAATTGTCTGAAGCGGTTTCAGGGGCATCGAGGCCGTGAGAAGAGCCGCCAGACTGCGTTCAATAGCTAAGAATCTCTGGTCTATCAACGCTGCCGATGCTTGGGTATCGGTGCCGGAAGAAGTGGCTGGAACCCCAGAGCATGACACCAGTGGTTCTGTCGAGGTTGAGCCTTCGAGAACATCCTGGAGCCCCGTTAGTGCTTTGAAAGACGAAGCCTCCTGCCGGGGCAATTTTGCCGGTGAAAGTCCCTCAAGGGCAACGCCAGAGGCATCTCGATGCTTAGAAGGAAATCTACCCTTTGAGGACCGGCCAGATTTATGTTTAGTTACCTGAGATCCATGGGAGGAAGATGAAGCCCTGGAAGACGTCGATGCCATGGAGGCTGCATCGGAGGGAAAAAGTTTAGCAGCTCGGTTTTGCCGGCCCCTTTTTGACATCATCCGACAGGCAACACACTCTGAAATAGAGTGGTCAGGACCTAAACATTTGAGGCACCACTCATGGATGTCAGTGATGGAGATGGTACCGCCACACTTAGAACACTTTTTAAAACCCGAAGCGGGTTTTTCCATTTTGAGGGAAAAAATTGGGCCTGGCGCGTGGCACCCAAAAAGAAAATTACTGGAGAAAGACTCCAGAAACAAAGTTTTTTGTTGTTTTTTTTTTAGAAAAAAGAAAAGAAGAATCGGCGGTACCGGTATAGTATCGAGGGAAGGCAGACACGACCACAAAAAAGAAGAATAAGGGGGGAAATTTTCTGCGGTGACAGGATGTGTGACCTGTCGGCTCTGCGGAAAACGAAGAACTGGAGAGGGACAGTTGGGAAAGGCGGGAAGGCAGCATGCAGGCGCTGTGGGATGCTCCCAAAAGCTTTCCTATTGGACGCTGGGGAGCGTTCCCGCACAGGCTCCGTCGGTACTGATGATACCCATATGTGAAGACTACATTCCTACTTGTTCCTGGAGATAACACATATTATATCATATTGTCCTCTAGCTACATTGGGCCATTCTAGATCAAATTTGCAATAGATTTAAAGTAAGGGCTACCATTTAGAAATGATTTAATACTATCAGTTGTTTGCTCATGGAAGATCTGTGTCTTTTTCTTGGCGCCAAAACTGGCAGAATTTAAAACCAGTCTTATTGTCTTAAGATACTTTTAGATTGAGATATTTATGTCCCAGATGAGAAGAGAATATATATATCTATATGCACAAAAGTGTATATATGTTTCACTGCTAAAAAAAATGATCCCAAAAAGATTATTATAGCAACTCTTGTGCTCAGAAATGTACAAGCAACCCATGGTCCTAATGACCACCATATATTGCACAGTGTTATGTATAGATTTGTCTGTGGTGCGCTTTGCATCCAGATCTTCCATGAGCAAACAACTGATAGTATTAAATCATTTCTAAATGGTAGCCCTTACTTTAAATCTATTGCAAATTTGATCTAGAATGGCCCAATGTAGCTAGAGGACAATATCATATAATATGTGTTACTCGATATGGTTGCTGCCTCTTTCCTAGTTTTCAGAAGTGTTCAACTACGGTGAATCTTGTGTCTCTCCTCCTATGCCTGTTCTTACAATTTATTCTAAAGGTTTTTTTTTTTTTAATATCTTTTTAATTGTTGACACATCGTGTTGGACATTATTTCCTGTTTTTTATAATAGGTTATATGGAAATTGGATTCATTTGATGAGAACACATTTGTAGATGTAAAGGGATAGACAGCAAGTTTTCTTACTCTGTCGCAATGCATGATTTGTCCCTGTTTCACATATGATGTTTTTCATCCCATTAAGTTACATTTAAGATACTTTACACATTGTTCCATGTTGTGTCCACTTTTAATGCGTTTGTCCACCCGTTGCTAACTTACGGTTTCACGAAATGATACTCTGTTATTATGGAATGTCATTGTACTCTATCGTTTTGCAGCTCTACTTTTAATTCCTTTTTATTCAGTATATATTTTTAGATTTACTTTTATTGTTTTAATCAATATGGTTCTTAAAATATTATCATTTGTTTGTTTTGTTTATGTTGAAAGAATTGCACTGTACACCCTGAAGAAGGCACCAGTTGCTGAAACACCACTGGTGTTCAGGTTCAACAAAGTCTATTCTGATCTTGAGAGAGTGTGCTGGTCTACTTACTCCTGTTGGTCACATTTGGTTTTGCAAGGTTCCATGCTTCGTTTGGACTCCATACTTGAAGCACTGACATTTATGCCTGCTCCTAAGCAGGGATAAATTTCAATGCCAACAATTAGTGGTTCTCAAACTTGGATTCGAGATCCCAAATGGGGACACATCATCAGTGGATGGGGTCACAGATTGCCATTTCTCCATCTCTCTGGACTTTCACTGTGACCTATGCCAAGTCACAAGTCAGCATGTGGCCTGTGAGAGCCAGTGAACATTCGTAGGCCCTTGCCCCCCCCCCCCCACCCCCGGTAAGCTTCCTGTTAGCCTGAAAACTCATGCAGAGTATTGGGGGTCTGTAAGCACACATTGCACACTGATACAAGAGGCCCTGTGCTGACTGCAGCTGAAGTTGCCACTACTGTTGCTACTGCCTTCCTGCTTTAGATGAGTGGAGGGAGGGGAAGGGGAGTGGAGATCTGCCAGTTCGATTTCATCATTATGTGGGGTCATGTAAATTTTCAGTTGTTAAAATGGTCCTATGGGATAACAGTTTGAAAAGCACTGATCTAGGCGCTATTTCTGCAGAATTTGTGCTAGCATTTATGAAGTAATAATTAGTTGACAAATAACTTACTTGGATCAACTATCAAAAAAGAAAGGACTAGCAGTCAAGAAATCCGACGATGTATTGCTCTTGATAGAATGGCTATTAAGGACCTCAACAAGATTCTCAAGAGCAGAGATATCTCTCTCCATACAAAGATATGACTTCTCCAGGCCATGGTATTTTCAATAACATATGGATGCGAAGGTTGGACAATGAAAAAGATAGACAGGAAGAAAACTGATGCCTTTGAATTATGGTGCTGGCAACGAATACTGTGTATATCATGGATTGCCTGAAGAACAAACCAGTCACTACTAAAGGAGATCAAACCTAAGCTTTTCTTGGAAGCTCAGATGACAAGACTTCGATTTTCGCACTTTGGACACATCATGCGAAAAGAGAGATCATTGGAGAAAGACATAATGCTTGGCAAGGTAGAAGGTCACCGTAAAAGAGGAAGGCCGGCAATGAGATGGATCAATACCACAACAGCTATGGATACCACTAACAATAAGTCGCTTGGCTGAAGACTGAACAAAGTTTAACTCAACTATCTAGAGGGTTGCCAGGAGTCAACAGACTTGACAGCACTTAACAATATAGGCACTTATGTGTCTTTATAAAATAGGCACCTTCTCTACCTCCAAACCCAGACCCCCATTATAAAAAGAGCCTCCACATGTTTAATTTGTGGGGTTGTAGACTTTAAATTTTGATTGAATATTGTGGTAATAGACAATAATTGCATCTTTTTATATCCTTTGAAAAATATGGTCTCCAAAACCGAATACTCCAAGAAGGCCTCATCGATGAATTTTACAGGGGTATTAATACCTCCACTTTTCTGCTGGTTATTCCTCTCTGCATGCAACCTAGCATCATTCTAACTTTGGCTACTGCATTGTCAAATTGCTTTCCTACCTTGAGATCCCAGACATTATCACTTTGCGGTCACTCTGCTGGTCCGTGCACACCATTTACTCGCCTCTTATCGCATGTCAGTTAAATAAAGGTAACTAAAGGTTGTTTGCATCAAATCTTGAAGGACTACGAAGAGAGTCTTGAAGGACTACAAAAAGGGACTGCTACTTCTGGAGAGAGATCTGCAATTTTAAGTATTTACTTCAGGGAATTTTTCAAATCTTGGGGAAAAAGGAATTCTTTAGATTAAAGCTGATTAAACTGTGTAAATTAGAATCCAGTGTATTTGTTAAATCAGTCAGGGCCTAGTATCAGCAAAGAGCTTTTAATTAAATTAAAAGCTCAACAGGTAGCTTTCAGTTTAAGTTTAAAACCCAGCAGAGAGCTTTCAGGCTACATTTAAAACCCAGCAGAGTTTCTAGTTTAAATATAATAGTCAGGGCCTACTATAAGCAAAGAACTTTAATTTAAATCAAATCAGAATATAACAACATAAAAGGAAAAACAGCATAAAAGGAAAAACAGGGTCAGTATTCTTTGAGCAATGAATTGTTTTGAGAGGCCTTCTAGATAGCAGGCAAGAGACCTGTGAAATTATTTTAAACAGGTATTAAAGCCAAGGGACAGATAAAAAGGGCATTTTGAAAGACTCCCTCTATCAAAGCACAGGCTGTGTGACTCACCCAGGAAATTGGTCACAGATTAGAAACACAGGACAGGGTACTGTGTAGCAGCCAGCTTTTAATAAGACTTCTTTCCCTCCCTCCCCGAATCCCACCCACCCACCCCTGGGATAATCGTAGCTTTATAGGTGCTTAAATCTCTTAAAAGAAAGGAGGTGCACATATTCACTCTCAGGTGCAGCTGTTTATCCTCATGAGGCATTCATTGAGGACCTGAGATTAATTAATCTTGAGGTGAACAAAGTCCATTAAACTAGTATTAGTTATAGTTTTATTAGTGTAAGTATCCCCAGCAAACCTTAGTAAGTAAACAACTTAAATACCTAAACACAATCTTAAAATTAAGATGCAGACAGCAGTTCAGCAGCGAGATGGGGGCTTTACAGTCTTTTGCATTGAATGTCACATATGATTTTCTCCCAGTTGGTGAGAGGTCTTACGTGTGCACTAGGTGCAAGGAGCTCTTTGCCCTCAGGGAACGAGTCTGATCTCTGGAGGCTAGAGTAGCAGAACTGGAGGACATAAGGAAGACAGAGAGGTACATAGACGAGACCTACAGGGATGCAGTACTGAACTCCCACCTCCAATCTAGTAGCATCCCTGTTGCCATGGATGACAGAGGTAACATGACAGGAGAGCAGCACTCGGGAACTATTCTTCAGGTGATATAAAACCCTCTCACACAGAGGAGGTTTCTCCAGGGCCATGTGCCCACAAAGGAAGGATTAGGACAGCCGTTATAGTTGGTGATTCGATCATTAGGCATGTAGATAGCTAGGTGGCTGGTGGACATAAGGATTGCCTGGTAACATGCCTGCCTGGTGTGAAGGTAGCGGACCTCATGCGCCCCCTAGACAAGGTCTTAGTGCTGGGGAGGAGTCTGCTGTCTTGGAACACATTGGTAACAATGACATAGGAAAGTGTGGTAGAGAGGTTCTGGAGGCCAAATTTAGGCTTTTAAGAAGGAAATTGAAATCCAGAACTTCCAGGATAGTAGTCTCTGAAATGCTTCCTGTTCCATGCAGGCAGAGCTCCAGAGTCTCAATGTGTGGATAAGAAGATAGTGCAAGGAAGAGAGTTTTGGATTTGTTAGGAACTAGGCAAAATTGTGGGGAAAGGAGGGGCTTCTCCAAAGGGATGGGCTCCACCTTAACAAGGATGGAACCAGGCTGCTGGCATTAACCTTTAAAAAGGAGATAGAGCAGCTTTTAAACTAGATAATAGGGGGGAGCCGACAGTCACCCAAGAACTCATGGTTCAGAACAATATAGTCTTGAAGGATACCAGCAAAAGACTGAAGTTAAAGCATATCGACAGAGGTTCCAATAAAGACAAAGTAACCCAAATGCGCTCGAGTACAGAGCATAAAGATTCCAAATTACCCCTGCCTACCAATAACCAGAATAATATGAATAAAATACAGCCTCTAAAATGCTTGTTTGCAAATGCCAGAAGTCTAAAAAATAAGATGGGAAAGTTAGCCTATATAGCAATAAATGAGAGGTTAGATATGATTGGTAACTCAGAGACATGGTGGAAGAAGGACAAGCAGTGGGACACTGATACCTGGGTACAAACTATATCGCAATGATAGAGCAGATCAAACTCGTGGAGGGGCTGCACTGTATGTTAGAGGGGGCACTGAGTCACAAAGGATTAAAGTTTTGCAGGAAAGAAAATTCACTGTAGTATCTCTATGGATTGAAAGGAGAAATTAGACCTTACCTGCTAATTGTCTTTCCTTGAGTTCTCTCCGGGCCAGTCCACGTACAGTTGGGTAGTCAATCCCTTCTAGCAGCTGAGGACTGAATGCTGAAACTTTTGCTGGCAGTTGCTATAGCTCCCTCTGGTGCCTGAAAGCCAGTCACCTATTGTCAAAGCAGCGAACGAAAAACACACTTGAAACCTCGTCTACCTATGGGAAACAACTCATAACTCAGAAAAAACTGAGAACATGCTCCATACTGCAAGAAACGCACCCTTATGCAACGCACTCACTAGAGGAACCCCTCCTTAAAATCACCTCGGTCTTGTCTTTGTTCTTTTTAATTGTTTTTTAGGGGGGGTCCCCCCCTGAATTATATGAAAAGTCCCCCTAGCTAGAACTCTCCAATATCCTCTTCAACACACCTGAGCGGTACTGATCTCTGCGGACATCCGTGAAGACCATAGTAAAAGAACCAATACACTCTGACTCTCATAAAAAAATCAAACTATTGCTCGCAGACCAATGGGGTGGGACCTGGACTGGCCCGGAGAGAACTCAAGGAAAGACAATTAGCAGGTAAGGTCTAATTTCTCCTTCCTCTTCGTCTCACTTGGTTTGCAGCTTGTCGTGCTGTGAGGGCTTGCGTGCATCAGTGATGCTGAGAGCTAAACTATCGGTAGTTTAACTACTGGCAGGGTCTCCCAAGATGGACGGGTCTCAGCTGAGGTGCCAGACCAAGACAAACCACCCATCTGGGCAGCAGCAGAATGGGATAGTGTTGACGGTGAAGGATCACATTTTTGTGACAACGGCAACACCACCAAACTTAAACTGCGCGGAAGAAAGGCCCGGCAATCTACTTCTGTATCTTGCCACGAAAACCCAATGGATAGTTACAACAAAACAAATTGTGCTATGGTGCTCGAAGATGAGACCCCCAGGTCAGAAGGCACTCAACTAGCTACTGGGGAAGAGCTGAAGACTTTTCAGAGTAAAGCCAGCATTTATGATGTGGTTGGATCAAAGCCCTCGGGAAGTCTGACTGCTGATGTAGCTGCGCATGAAATGAGAGCAAGAAGCTGTAAAGATGTCTTACACATTGGAACATGGAACGTACGAAGCATGAACCAAGGGAAGTTGGAGGTGGTCAAGAATGAAATGGAACGTGTACAACTTGATCTGTTGGGTGTCAGCGAACTGAAATGGACTGGCATTGGGCACTTTGCATCGGATGATCACATGGTCTACTATGCTGGAAATGAAAGACAAAGAAGAAATGGTGTTGCATTTATAATAAAGAAGAAACTTGCAAGAACTGTAATGAAATACAATGCAGTCAGCGAACGCTTAATCTCTATTCATCTACGAGGAATGCCTATCAACACAATTATAATTCAAGTATATGCCCCAACAACAGCTGCAGAAGAGAATGAAATTGAAGAGTTCTATGAACAAGTACAAGCTGAAATTGACAGAACATGCAAACAGGATATCCTGATAGTCATGGGTGACTGGAATGCAAAAGTTGGCAACAAAGAAGGCGGCAAACTAGTTGGAAAATATGGACTTGGCAACAGAAATGAAGCTGGAGAAAGACTGATAGAATTCTGCAAGACCAATGATCTATACATCTCAAACACCTTCTTCCAGCAACACAAATGGCGACTGTACACATGGACTTCACCCAATGGATTGTATAAAAATCAAATTGACTACATCTGTGGAAGTCAACGATGGAAAAGCTCTATAACATCAACAAAAACAAAACCTGGAGCTGACTGTGGTACAGATCATCAACTACTAGTATGCCAACTCAAGCTAAAGTTGAAAAAGAGCAAACCACTCATGAATGCAGCAAAATATGACCTTGAGAATATACCACTGGAATTTAAAGACTGCCTGCAAAATCGATTTGCTGATTTAGATACAAATGACAGAGCTCCGGAAGAGTTATGGAATGACATCAAGAAGGTTGTGTTGGAAGAAAGCAAGAAGTCTCTACAAAAGGTGAAAAAGCAAAAACGGCCAAAATGGTTGACGGAAGAAACTCTGAAAATTGCCCAGAAACGCAGAGAAGCTAAAGCCAGAGGAGAAAGAAAGACAGTCGCAGAACTCAGAGATTTCCAACGTGCAGCAAGACAGGACAAGGAAAAGTACTACAATGACGCATGCAAGGAAATAGAAGCAGAAACTATTAGAGGAAGAACAAAATCGATTTTTCTAAAGCTACGAGAGTTAAAGAAAAAGTTCCAGCCTCGAATTGGAATGTTACAAGATGCTCAAGGTTCTATGTTGAATGATGCTGAGAAGATCAAGAAAAGGTGAAAGGAATATACAGAGTTTTTATATGATAAAGATCAAGTGGATCAACAGCCGTTTCAACCTGTACCTTATGATCGGGAACCATTGGTGATGAAAGAAGAAGTTGACGCAGCAATGAAAGCCTTATCAAAGAACAAAGCACCAGGCATTGATGGCATTCCTATAGAAGTATTGGAGCAATCTGATGCAGCTGTTACCATACATACAAGGCTCTGCCAAGAAATATGGAAGACAACATCATGGCCAACTGACTGGAAAAGATCTGTGTTTATACCAATACTAAAGAAAGGTGATCCAACTGACTGTGGAAATTATCGAACAAGCGCTCTGATCCCACATGCCAGCAAGATTCTACTGAAGATTATTCAAAAGAGACTACAACCATACCTGGAACAAGAACTACCTGAAGTGCAAGCAGGGTCCAGGAAAGGGCGAGGAACGAGAGACATCATTGCGGATGTGAGATGGATCCTTGAAAAGACTAAAGAATACCAAAAGGATATCTATTTGTGCTATATCGACTATAGCAAGGCTTTTGACTGTGTAAACCATGAGAAACTCTGGGCCACATTAAGATGCATGGGTATACCAGAACACCTGATCGTTCTCTTGTGCAATCTGTACACTGATCAAGAAGCAACAGTTCGAACACAACAAGAAGAACCAGAATGGTTTAAAATAAGCAAAGGTGTAAGACAAGGCTGCATACTTTCCCCCTACCTGTTTAATTTATATGCAGAACAAATCATCAGAGAAGCAGGATTGTATGAAGACAACAGAGGTGTGAAGATTGGTGGAAGACTCATCAACAACCTTCGCTATGCTGATGATACCACATTACTGGCTGAAAGTGAAGATGATCTGAAACATTTGCGTCTCACAATCAAAGAACAGTCTCAAAATGGGCCTGCACCTTAATGTAAAGAAGGCAAAGATCATGACAACTGGCATAATCAACAGGTTCATCGTTGAAGGAGAAGAAATTGAAATTGTGAACAACTTTAACCTACTTGGATCAACTATCAATAAAGAATCAACAAGCAGTCAAGAAATCAGACGACGCATTGCTCTTGGCAGAATGGCTATGAAAGACCTAGATAAGATTCTCAAGAGCAGAGATGTCTCTCTCCATACAAAGATTCGACTTGTTCAAGCCATGGTATTTTCAATAACATCATATGGATATGAAAGCTGGACAGTGAAAAAGACAGACAGGAAGAAAATTGATGCCTTTGAATTATGGTGCTGGCGGCGAATACTGTGTATACCATGGACTGCCCGAAGAACAAACCAGTCGGTACTAGAGGAGATCAAACCTAAGCTTTCTTTAGAAGCTCAGATGACAAGACTTTGACTTTCATACTTTGGACACATCATGCAAAGAGAGAGATCATTAGAGAAAGACATCATGCTTGGCAAGATAGAAGGTCAACGCAAAAGAGGAAGGCCAGCAATGAGATGGATCGATACACTAACAGCCGCTACGGGTACCAGTCTGTCAACAATGAGCCGCCTGACTGAAGACCGAACACAATTTAGGATAGCTATCCAGAGGGTCGCCATGAGTCGACTCCGACTCGACGGCACTTAACAACAACTTCGTCTCTCTGGGCCAGCCCAGGTACAGTTGGGCAGTACCAAAGCAGTACCTAAACTGGGGAGGGTCCAGCGAGCCCCGCTATTATGGCCGAGGCCCCAACCTTAGCACCTGAGCGTGCCTGAACATCTAAGCTATAATGCTTCGTGAAAGTATGCAGAGAGGACCAGGTCGCCGCCCGACAAATATCTGCTGGCTGAATTAAGGCCATCTCCGCCCACGAAGTCGCTTGCACTCTAGTCGAATGCGCCCTGAGCTCGCGCGGAGGCATCCTACCCTTTGCCTCATAAGCTCCCCCTATCGCTCTCTTCACCCAACGAGCGATGGAAGCCTTGGTAGCCGCTTGCCCCTTGCGAGGACCTCCAAACAGAACAATCGATCAGACTTTCGAAACGGTTTCATTCGTCTAAGATACTTCCGCAACACGCGACCCAAGTCCAACCCTTGCAAGATGCAGTCCAAGGAACTGCCGCCCTGCGACCGAAAGGTCGGCAGCGAAACGGGTTGGTTCATGTGGAACTCCGAGACCACCTTCAGCAAAAACGAAGGGATGGGTCGCAGAACTACTTTCTCCTCCGAAAAACACAGATATGGCTCCCTACAGGATAACGCTTGTAAATCGGAAATCCGCCGAGCCAAATACAAGGCCACGAGGAAGGCTGTCTTCCAAGACAATTCCCGCAGGTTGTCGGAAAGCTCGGACTCAAAGAGCGGACCCGTCAGGGCCTCGAGAACTAAATTCAAGTCCCACGGAGGCACCACGAGCCGAAGAGGCAGCCGGATATTCTTAGCCGCCCGAAGGAATCTCTGCACATCCAGGTGCGATGAGAGCGAACAACCCTGCACTCGACCCCGAAAACAAGCAAGAGCGGCTAAGTGCACCTTGAGAGTGTTTAAGGCGAGACCTCTTTCCAGACCGCTCTGCAGAAACGCTAGAACCTCCGGTAAGCCTGCGGAACGGGGCGACACCCCTCTGTCTCCAGCCCATGCCTCAAAAATGCACCATATGCCAACATACGATAACGATGTCGATTGCCTCCGGGATTTTAACATAGTAGCGATCACGGATCCCGAGTATCCTCTGCGCCACAATCGATCCCTCTCAAGAGCCAAGCCATAAGCAAGAATTGATACACCTGCGGCATCAACACTGGACCTTGGAACAAGAGATTGATTCATGAGGGCAACCTCCAAGGAGGAGCGATCAGCAAACGCACCAGATCCGCATACCAGGGACGCATGGGCCAATCCGGAGCAATGAGAATCACCTTGCCTTTGTGACGCGATATTCTCCTGATGACCCTCCCTAGCAATGGCCAAGGAGGAAACACGTAAAGAAGCTGATCCGTCGGCCAGGGCTGAACCAGACCGTCTAGGCCCTCCGACATGTGCTCCCTGTGCCTGCTGAAAAATCGGAACGCCTTGTCATTGCCCAGAGTCGCCATGAGGTCCACCACTGGCTGACCCCAATGCAACGTGATCTCGTGAAAGATCGCCCAGTTCAGCTCCCATTGTCCGGGATCCAGACGATGACGACTTAGAAAATCGGCCTGCACATTGTCCTTCCCTGCCACATGAGCGGCCGACAGTGTGCGAAGATGCAACTCTGCCCACTGAAACAGACTTTGACTCTCCTGTAGCAAAGGCGCACTGCCCGTGCCCCCATGCTTGTTGATGTAGGCCACCGTCACCAGATTGTCGGAAAACACTCGAACCGCTTGCCCTTCGAGAAGTTCCGAGAAATGCAGGAGCGCTAGCCGAACCGCCCACAGCTCCAAGCGATTGATCGACCAGGTGCTCTCCTCCACCGACCAACTCCCCTGCGCTATTTGGGAAAGACAATGAGTCCCCCAACCGGAGAGGCCGGCATCCGTCCTGACTAGAACCCACTCCGGATCCTCCAGAGGAACTCCCGTCTGCAGGTGCACTGGTAACTGCCACCACCGCAGACTGACGCGGACGTCCTCCGGACACCGCAGCCGTTGAGTAAGGGGATGCCTCTGAGGAGACCATCTGGAGAGTAGGGCATGTTGCAGCGGACGCATGTGAGCTCTGGCCCAGGGAACCAGGTCCAAAGCCGTGGCCATCAAACCCAACAACTGTAAATATTTCCAAGCTGTTGGCGCTTATAGAAGGAGGAAGGTCTTTACTTGAGCTATCAGCTTTTGCACCCTGACTGGCGGCAGAAGAACCCTTCCGCAGCTTGTGTCGAACAAAGCTCCCAGGTACATCAACTGTTGCACGGGAAGCAACTGACTCTTTGCCCGGTTGATGACCCAACCAAGGCGTTGCAGACACTGCATGACGCAAGCCGACTCCGCCTGAGAGCCTGCCCGGATCAGCCAATCGTCTAGGTAGGGATGCACCTGAATTCCTTCCTTGCGAAGAGCCGCCGCCACCACCACCATCACCTTGGTGAAGGTGCGCAGCGCGGTCGCCAGGCCGAACGGTAACGCCCGAAACTGAAAATGCCCCATGGGAACTGCAAAACGCAGAAATCGCTGATGTTCCGGTCAGATTGGAATGTGCAGGTAAGCCTCCGTGAGATCTATGGATGATAGCCACTCTCCCAGCTTCACTGCTTGAATCACCGACTTCAGGGTCTCCATCCGAAAGTGTGGAACCCGTAAGCAACAGTTCACATGTTTGAGATCCAGAATCGGACGAAACGACCCTTCCTTCTTGGGCACCACAAAGTAAATCGAGTATCGACCTAACCCGTACTGGTCTAGCGGCACCAGCTCCACGGCCCGCAGTTGCAGCAAATGTTGTAGCGTTTCCCCAACCGCTTGACTCTTCGAGAGCGGACCACAGGGGGAAAACACAAAGGCATCCGCCAGAGGGGTAGCGAACTTGTGATAAGGAAGCTTATCATAGCTCAGGAAGGAGCTATAGAAAAAGTGAAGTGACTCTGAACAAGCAACCTGTCAGTTCTGGTAGAAATATGAAAACAGAATTTTGCAATAAAAGACTACCAGTCCCAGAATGCACCAGGTTTCCAACAGCCATTAGAGGAGCTGAAGTGAGGAAATGTGTGTTCAATCAGGAGGGCTATGAGGTAATCCCTAAGCACTCATCTCAAAGGGCAGGGCCTGATTCAGCACAGCTGCGCTGTGTTAGGGAGGATCACTCATCTAAGCAGAATAAGAGTAGAGTTTATTCTACAGAGGACCATCTTCATGATCACTTTGGATATCCAGAGAATTATCATCAGTTTCATCTGAAGGATCATCAGAAGCAGAAGCCAAACCGGAAGGACAGAGAGGGAAAGAGACCCTCTGGAAGAAAGAGGAGAAAAGCCTTTGAGAGGTCTAGAAGAGTCCAAAGCAGTACGTATACTGGGAGGCATTTCAAGGGCCAGCATACACCATTGGACTGGGGAAAGCCAGAGGAATGGTGCTGCAGAGCTAGGAATCACCAGACGCTACCTGTGAGGGAGACAGCTGCACGTGGAAGGGACCCTAAGACCTATGCCAGAAGGTATGTGAAGAGAGATCCAGTGTCCAGGGATCTGGATTGGAAGGCTGGACATAAGAACTGGACTACATACTGGCCAGGCTATATAGAGAGGAACTCTAACAGCAATGGAAACTCAGGTATGAACACTGATCTATGCCCTAGCTATAACCTTGAAAGACAGCAGGGAAACAAGTATTCTCCTTAAAGTGCTCCATTGAGAGATTCATCTGTGCCAATCCATGATATTGAACCCATGCTTGTTGAACAAGGGGGAATAATAGCAGATGAAGATCCTATTTATATGGACTGTTCTCTGTCTAAACTCCGTTGGTAACTTTCTGTTATAAAGTACAGCAACCATCACAAAGAAATACAAATGTGTTCTTTAATCTACTCAGAAAAGCTCCTGAAGCAGGATTTGACCCACACAGTGGAAGGCAAGCCAGCTAAGGGGTTTCAGCTGGTGACTGCTAGCAATTAAGCCTTACCTAATTGCTTGTGAGCTAGGAGAGAATCACTTCTGAATCTATGTGGGAAGTAATCAGAAGTTAACCTGAAAAGAACAGTTTGTTTCTTGCTTTGTGGCTTTTCATTTGTTGTTTTCCTGATTTTGTCTTTGTTTTTCCAAGTTAACACTGAAAGCAAGTTATCTGATTTATGTGCTACCAAGCATATCTGTGTTGGGAGAAATAACCCTATAAATAAATATCTTATTGGCTTTACCCAAGAGCACAACTAAATTATTGTCAGCAGCTGTGTCTGGTGTGAATGAACTACATTGCCCACAATACCTTGCAAATCATATAGATATATGCACTTGCCAAGACTGTGAAGATTCTCACCCAGGCAGCCGTCTGACAAACTCCAGAGCATAACCCTCGCGGATGATCTCTAACACCCAGAGATCGGAAGTTATGGTGGCCCAGATGGAGAGAAACTCCTTCAAACGGCCTCCTACGGGAATCTCTGCCTGGACCAGCGCACCTTCATTGCGGCTTTTTAGAGGATGACTGCTGGGTCCTGAAGAACCCCCTGCCAAATCCTCTGGCACCTCGAAAGGACTGCCCTCTCATAGGAAAGCGACCCCTCTGGTAAGGGACAAACCGAGAACCTCGAAACTTATGAACTTCCCTGTTGTGACCCTTCTGCATTGTACCTGTTTTTGGCGCTCGAGGTCGATCCTCCGGAAGACGACCTCCTTTAGAATCGCCTAAATCCTTGACAATCTTTTCTAACGCTTCCCCAAAAAGCAGCTTGCCCTTGTAAGGAAGCTTACTGAGGCGCGACTTGGAAGACGTGTCTGCCGCCCAGTTCCGCAGCCAAAGAAAACGCCTAGCCGCAATAACCGACGCCATGGACTTTGCAGAAATTCTGATCATAGAAAGCGTCCGCTAGGTAGGCCGCCGCCGACTCCAGTTTAGCGCCGTCCGGGGAGGCATTCTCCTGCTTGAGAGCAGACTGCTCCCCCTGAATCCATTGGATAGAAGCTCTGGACACAAAAGATCCGCAAACCGAAGCTTGTAACGCTAGGGCATTAGCGTCAAAAGCCTGTTTCAACACCACCTCCAACTTACGATCCTGAATATCCTTGAGGGCAGCACCGCCTTCCACCAGAATCGTTGTCTTCTTAGTGACTGCCGAAACTAGTGCGTCCACCCTAGGCATCTATCTCCTCCTTCTCCTCCTGGGGGACAGGGTAAAGGCGTGCCATGGCACGCCCCCCCCCCCCCTCAAGCTAGCCTCAGGGCACTCCCACTCAGACTCTATCATTCGTTTAATCACCCTATGCATAGGGAAGCACCGTTGTTCCGGCTTAAAGCCTTGCAATAAAGGGTCCTCCAAGGGCTCCTGCTGCATCGCAGGAAGAACTATATTTAATGCCGCGAGGGACTGAACAATCAGAGCCCCGAGATCCTCCTTACGAAAGACTCTGAAGACATTAGGATCCTCTCCAGGCCCTAGTTCTCCTTCCTCTAATTCTAGAGGCCAGGACTCCAGACCTCCCTCAGAGCAAATCTCTCCCTCTTCAGGCATAAGAGGACTAGAGAGCTCAGGATCTACTGCCTCTGAGGAGATCTCTCCACTCTGCTGCAGAGTTGAGGAGCCCTCCTCCGGATCAGAAAGCCCAGGCTCCTTCAATAAAATAGCCTCCTGAAGCACAGCAGCCGGACTGTCAACTGGCTGAGACAACTTCAACATGTAGGCTTTATGCAAAGCCAAAATAAAAGGAGAAAAAAAGGAATCCACCGAGCCCTGGGCTGCAGGGGACGAAGATTCACCTGTTTCGGCCTTTGCAGAAGTCTTATGCGATTTGGACTTTCTCTTCCATGCATGCTGTAAAAGCGCGGGAGAATCAGCAGTCTCTGAGGCCAACGAAGCTGCCGGTCCCGCTTTAAGCAACGGAACCTGAAGCCGTTCCCCAGACAACTCCCCAGGTCCTGCACCTTCCATGAAGGGTCGCAAAAACACCAAAACAAAACTAAATTAGAATTAAAATTAAACTTAGCAGCAATGACCGACGAAGACCGCCGTGTAAAACACCGGCGAAATCAAAATGGTGCTCCCGCCTCACCCGCCGGTCGCAAACCGCCAAACAACCCTGACCTGGTTCGCAAAACCTTCGCTCGAAAAACTGCCACTTCAGGACCAAACCCAGGAAGCAATAAGACGACCGCAGCTTACCTCGGACACAAACCACAAGGCTTTGTCTCTAGTCTCCCGCTGCTAGCAAGGCACAGAGACGAAGGGACAGCGGCGGGAAGAGGATACTGGGGCTCCCAGCACTTAACAACTCCCTTGTGTAACAGCGGATCCTCCGGAAGCAGGCTCTGCCCCCGGCGCAGTCAAAAAGCAAAAAAAAAAAAAAAAAAAGTAACCGAGGATCGCTGTACTTTTAATTGCTTTCACTCCTGTGAAGGAATAAGGGAGCGCCTCCTGCTATGTTGCCCTGCTAGAACCAGTGAGCAAGGTTCCCTTTGTGAAGTCTGAGCTGTCCCCTTTTTTTTTCCTTTTTTCATTCAAAATAAAACCTAAACTAGTCCACTGCCTATCCAAATTCGTCTCTCCTGGGAGCCTGCCAGAGATACATCCTCTCCAGCTGCTGAGGACTGAAGACTGGGTTTCAGGCACCAGAGGGAGCTATAGCAACTGCCAGCAAAAGTTTCAGCATTCAGTCCTCAGCTGCTAGAAGGGATTGACTACCCAACTGAACCTGGACTGGCCCGGAGAGACGAAGAGGAATTCCATATTAGAAGTGGAAGGGGAAGACGACTGCAGTGAGGGTGTACTATCGACCGCCTGGCCAGAATGAACAAATGGATGATGAAATGCTCAAAGAAATCAGGGAAACTAACAAAAGTTACAGCACAATAATAAAGGTGATTTCAATTACCATGGTATCTACTGGGTCAGTGTCACGGCAGGACATGCTAGGGAGATAAAGTTTCTAGATGAAATAAATGACTGTTTCTTGGAGGGTAAACTATTTTGGACCTAGTCCTAAATGGAACACAGGATCTGGTGCAAGAGATAAGTGTGTGGGGACCACTTGGCAATAGTGATCATAGCATGATCATGTTAGATTTAATAAATGGTAGAAGGACGGCAAGGAAATCCACAGTACTACATTTTAACTTTCAAAAGGGAGACTTTGATAAAGTAAGGAAAATAGTTAAGAAAAAACTAAAAGGAGCAGTTGTAAAGGTTAAAGATTTTCATCAAGCATGTGTGTTTAAAAATACTATCTCGGAAGACCAGGCCAGCTGTATTCCACGCTTTAAGAAAAGTGGAAGGAAGTCCAAAAAACTGCTAGCATGGTTAAAAGTGAGGTCAGAGAGGATGTTGCCAAAAAAGCATCTTTCAGGAAATGAAAAAAGGAGCCAAATGACAAACTGGAAACATAAGCACTGGCAAGTTAGATGCAAGGCATTGATAAGGCAGGCAAAGAAAGAATTTGAGAAGCTTGCTGTGGAAGCAAAAATGCATAACAAAGACTTTCAAGTACATTCGTAGCAAAAAACCTGTGAGAGTCATTTGGACCATTAGATGATAGAGGGGTAAAAGGGGCATTAAGAGGGGACAAGACCATAGCGGAGAGACTGAATGAATTCTTTGCTTCTGTCTTTACTGAGGAAGATGTAGGAATGTTACATATGACTGAAATGGTATTTAAAGGTGATGTTGTAGAAGAACTAAAAGAAATATCGATACACTAGGAAGATGTATTACAACTATTTGATAAACTGAAGAGCAGCAAATCACCTGGACTAGATGGTATACATCCAAGGGTGTTGCAAGAACTGAAATATGAGATTGCAGACCTACTATTAGTAATCAGTGAACTATCATTAAAATCATCTGTAATATCTGAAGATTGGAGGATGGCTAATGTAACGCCAATTTTAAAAATGGATTCCAGGGTTGATCCAGGAAACTACAGACCGGTGAGCCTGACGTCAGTACCGGGAAAAATGGTAGAAGGCATTATAAAGAACAAAATTACTGAACATGTAGATAGTCATGGCTTAATGGGATACAGCCAACATGGCTATAGCCAAGGAAGGTCTTGTCTTACTAATTTATGTTTTTTTGAAGGTGTGAATAAACAGGTAGAGAAAGGTGTGTCAGTTGATATAGTGTATCTGGATTTTCAGAAAGCCTTTAACAAGGTCCAATAATGTTGACTACAACTGTAGGTTTAGTAATGTTTCCATTCCATGCCCATTACAAATCTCCCTCAACAACTTATGTTGTTTCACGAACCTGATAACAGCAGTGTTAATGATCTTTTTGGACCCATCATCAGCCTTCAACTCTGTTATCCTTTCCCTATTGCTGCAATGCCTACAATCATTTGGATCTGCTAGAAATGTATTAAAATAGTTCCAGTAATACCTAACCAACTGCATGCAATAGGTGAGAATTAGTCAAAAATCAGTCCTGCTAGCTCATGATGTTTCACAGGCTCCAATGTCGCAGTCCTATTATTTAAACTATACATGCAACCTATCTGCAAGATCACTAAAAACAGACACCCTATACATTCCTTTTGAAATCTCCAGAGGGTACACGTCATCAATCTATAGCCAAATGGCTAAAAATAGCATAGCCTTCAAAACTACAATAAGAAAACGGAAGCGATGTTCATATCATGAGATAAAGCTCATCATTAATCCTAAAACAGCAATCTCTATTACAGCTTAAGTCAACTACTTAGGTGTAATCCTGGAACACCACCTTAACCTACACCAGCACATCAAAAAAAAAATAGTATAAATATTATTCTTTAAAAATCACAGTTCTTAGCTGACTGTCTCTATATGCCTGACTCATTTTCGTATTGTATTTCATGCCATACTGCTTCCATGTCTTGTTCACTTGCAATGGAATTCTAACAGGTCTATCAGGTTGTATAATAAGGGCATTACAGCAAAAATTATTTCAAATGAATCCCAATCAGACCACATAACATCCTGTCTTCAACATTTGAAGTTGCTACCAATCACTGCATCCAATACTAACATATTATACTAATCTTCCAGATAAAGCAAAGTTTTTCAGCCAACTCCCTTGCTACATTGATAAAATGGTACTCTACTCTCCACCCTACAAAGTTGTTCTTAAAGTAGAAAACAGATACATATCCATTTGTCTCATTTACAGACCCCCCCTCACATAATAATCTGACTCCAATCCTAGAAACAGCTTGCTCGGCAGCACTCAGCAAACCGCTCGTACTACTTGGAGACCTAAATCTCCCATCCCTCAATCCCTCCCACGCTTCTAACTTCCTAGATGCAATGTCAGAAATGGGATTCCAACAAATCGTACACTCCCCAACGCAGGCAAGGGGAAACCTACTCGACCTAATCTTCCTACCGACCCACATTACAAATAACTGCATGTCTATGCCCCCCCATAACTGGAGTACCCTGGTCTGATCATTACCTGCTGATATTCTACTTACCCATACACATGACCTTTACATCTACATCAACCACAGAACCACAACAAAGGAAATTTGTCCACTTCAATAAAGAAACGTTCTTAAATAAAAAGTTCTGTCACAACTTATAACCGATTCTAATGACATTAACAACTCTATAATTACATGGAACAACTCCATTCAAAATGCTTCCACTCCCCCCTTGAGACCCACCAGGCAAACAACAAAAAGATCGGAGAAATGGTTCACCCACGAGCATACTAAACTAAAAAGACAACTAAGAAAGCAAGAAAGTGGAGACTCGCGAAAACTCAAGAAAACAAAACACTCTACCACAACCTAACAACTTACAAAAATTCCATTAATAATGCGAAAAGCAAATACCACACTAAGATAATAAACTCTCCCTTCCAGAGAACTATTCGCAATTGTCAGATCACTTACAAGAACTAGTCAGGCTGAATCAGAAACGGGTAATATTCACCCGCAAACCCTTGCCAACCATTTTGCAGAAAAACTAAGAAATAAAAACCCCAACAGTATCCTCCCCCAAACTGAACCACCACCAAATATCAACAATTGGCAGAGGTTTTAACTAATTGACCAAAAACACTTACTACACATAATTTCTAAAACAACCACAACCTCCCCCCTCGATCCATGCCCGGCTTTATGGATCAAATCCACAAAGACCAAATTAGCACCTTATCTCCTAAACATAGTCAACCAATCTCTCTCACAAGGTATTATGCCTACTAATCTGAAATGGACATCCATTCACCCTATTCTAAAGAATAAGTCATTAGATACAAAAGATCCGAATGCATACAGACCCATAGCCAGTATCCCATTTATTGCGAAAATAACTGAAAAAGTAATCCAAATACAACGCCCCCCTAGATACATACCAATTTGGATTTCGCCCTTTCCATGGCATGGAAACCCTGTTGATATCCCTAATGGACAATCTTATCAGAGGCACAGATAACCTTAATCAAGCATTTATCCTTCTTTTCATTGATATCGCATCAGCGTTTGACAACCTTAACCACACCACCCTAATTACAAGACTGTCACAAATAGGATTAGGAGGCACAGTTCTACAATGGTTCATATCATACCTCTCAAACCGTAAACTACGTGTCCAAGTAGACCAAGAAACATCAGATACATTCCCCCAAGACCAAGGCATACCGCAAGGATCAGCACTTTCAGCATTAGTTTTCAATCTATACCTATAGCCAATTACTAACATTTTCAAAAAATACAGCATTGAATATTACATTTACGCAGATATTATGTTGTCCCTCCCAATAGACATTAACAACATTAACTACAACATACTCTCAGAATGCATCAAAGAAACGCAATCCTGGTTGATCACCAACAATCTGAATATAAACCTCAAAAAACAGAAACCCTATTTGTTTCAAGAAATCAAAATTTCATCCCCCCCCCCCCCCCAAAACAATCACAATTAACTACGTGACTCTCCCAGTTAAGCAGGAGGTAAAATACCTCGGAATAATATTAGATCAATCCCTCAGCATTATACCCCATCTAAAACAAACAGTTAGAACCGTCTACTTCAAGCTACAAACTATCCAACACCTAAGACCCCTAACTTCATACTCAAGATTTCAGGTCAGTAGTCCACGCTCTCATTACGCCCTACGTAGACTACTGTAATAGCCTGTTACAGGGCCTACCAGTCAAAACCTTAACAATCCTCCAAAAAGCGCAAAACTTACCAGCAAGAATAGTATACAAGGCCCGATTGACTGAACACAACCACGATCTTATACAACCTTCATTGGCTCCCAGTAGGGAGCCAAATAAAATACAAGCTGCTAACATTCAAACTGATCAACATAGCCCCTTCATACCTATCTACTCATATACAAATCCAATCAGACTCCAGATCCCGTAGGCAAAATGCAAAACACTCACTGATAACACCAACCTCCAAACGCAAGACAAAACAGTCCACCAGCTCCAGAGCCTTCTCCTACACTGCTCCTGGTCTCTGAACTCACGACCATTGTCAATCCGTGCGACCAAAGACCTACAGTTATTCAGAAAAGAAATCAAAACATACCTCTTTACTGAACACTACGGTAACATCAATGATAACCAACCTCACAAACACCTACCTCACCTCACCTTATGATCACCATACAACCCTCTGTACCCCCCCAATCAATAATCCCTATTCAAATCTAAACTCACAGAAATATACACAAGCAATAAACTGTAAATAGTTACTAGTAGTCAGTTCAGACAACTATGTATATAAAGCCTCGAAGCCATCACAGGCTGCTCGAGACAAACTTCCAGTACTCCCGAATCCCAGTGGACAAGTTCTTGAAGCGCTGCAAGGGTTCCTCGGAGAGGCCAGCTGAGAACCCGGCAATCTCCTTTGCCAGGTCCCGCAAGTACATGCCCATATACAGCTGTTATGTTTGGACTCGGCGTGACAGCATCGAGCCCTGGTAGCACTTTCTGGGCCTCCCTGCAAGGAGGCAATGAGGAGTGCATTTTTTGGCTCTTGAGCCTGTGCATGGCCGATTCCACAACCATGGAGTTGTGCGGTGGCTGCACTTTTTGAAACCCAGGGCTCTTGCGGACTTGATAGATGGAATCGACCCGCTTGCTGAGAACTGGCATCGAGGCCGGTGACTTCCACATGCAGAGCATCAGCCGTTCCAACATCGGAGGAACCGGTATCGTAAGGGCTTCCTGAGGGGGAAAGTCATACTGGAGGGCCTCGAGCTAATCGGCTCGAAGCTCCTCCTCGGTGTCCGCTGGGAATGCCAAAGCTTTTGCCATGTCCTTGACGAAGTCCGAGAACATGGTCTTCTCCCGGTGGGGGGGGGGGGGGACGACCTTCTCCGAGACTTGGAACCCGGCGAGTCCGATGGGACATACCGGGTCCGGTGGGTGTCCGTGGACTCCTCATCTTCAGTTTCCCCTGCTGAGTCCTCCGAGGAGGAATCGATGGACTCCGGTCTCGACCGCCCCGACGCAGAGGGCACCGGCGTCGATGACCTCGGTCCCGCAAATATATAACAGCAGCACTAGCCTATGCTCTGCCCAGGAAGTGGCTTGGGACATGGTTGATCGTGCTCTAAGCCCAACTGGTACCACCTTACCTTTCAACAAATAGGCTGAGGCTATTGCTGCCTTCACCCAGCATGCCAACGAGGCCTTGGAGGCAGCTTTCCCTTTCCGAGGGCCTCCAAACAAGACAAATAGTCTATCCATCCTATGAAAAGACTCTGTACACTTTAAATAAGCAAAACTTTAAATACGCAAAAAATCTCTGCAAATCTAGCGAATGTAACTGCTGATCCTCCTCAGAGTCCCAACCATGGAAAAACTGGAAGAGAGACTGCTTGGTTCAGATGAAACCAAGTTACCATCTTCGGTAAAAAGGAAGGGACCGTTTGCAGCTCAACTCTCTCTTTGGAGATGATCAGGAAGGATTCTCTGCAAGAAAGAGCTTGAAGCTCTGAAATCCATCAAGTTGAACAGATGGCCACCAAAAACACAGTCTTCAAAGTGAGATCCTTAAGCGAGACTGCAAACAGAGGCTCAAAAGGCACCTCTGTTAAGGTGGAAAGGACCAGGTTGAGATTACACAGAGGGATTAATACCTGCAAGGGTGGCTGCACTTGTTTCACCGCTTGAAGGAAACAGGATACACTGGGGTGCACCGCCAAGGAGCAACCTAATACGTGCCACAGGACAGAGCTGCTACCTGGACCTTCAAGGAATTCAAAGCCAACCCCTTCTCCAGACCCAACTGCAGGAAGGCCAAAATATCTTGGAGAGAAGTCACAAATGCTCAAAGCCCCCTCCCAGCACACCAGTTTTCAAATATGCGCCAAACTCGCATGTATGCTGAGTTAGAGCTTTTTCTAGCTTTCAAGAGAGTGCATACAACAGCGGTGGAATAGCCACACCCACGCAAGAGCCAAGTCATAAGCAAGAATCTATCCACCTGGCCCTTGCGAGAGCAGATTGACCCTGCTCGGAAAGCGCCACAGTTGGGTGAACAGCAGCTGAAAGAGATCCGCATACCACAGCCTGCGCACCCTATCAGAACCCAGGGAAGAAATAAATAAAGGAGACCGTCACTCGGCCATCTCTGCAGCAGGGCATTGAGACCATTATAATATTAAAGCTTTGGAACGACAGAGCTTAAAAGGGAGAGAGGAGGCATTGTGGGTTAAACTAGAAAGAGGGAAAGAGAAATCTATTTGCATTGGCGTGATATACAGACCTCCCTCACAAGAGGAAGAGGTGTACAGAGAGTTAATTGAAGACATACGCAGCATTGCTAGGAAAGGGGAAGTGCTACTGATAGGGGATTTCAATATGCCAGATGTTGATTGGCACATCCATGCTGCAGTATTTATTTTATTTATTTAACAGTATTTCTAAACCGCCTTATCATAATAATCAAGGTGGTATCACAGCAAACAATCTGGTAGTGTGAGTGTGTTATACATGCAGTGAGGGTGAAAATTTAGTTGGGTGCGTGTTGTGTTGTGTGCTAGATTAGTTTGAGTTATGTACAATGTGGGCTATATACAGTGGTGCTAAAAACATCTTATATACATACAGTGTTAGGCGGTGACGTGTGCTGATATACAGCTATTTAGACTATGTAATGTGTCCATAGTGTTCTATGAACAGCATGGTTTTCAGCTGTTTCCTAAAGTCCTTGAGGTCTGTAGTTGCCCTCAAATCGTCCGGTAGTTTGTTCCATATTGTTGGAGCAGCCATGGAGAGTGCTCGGTCTGTTGTGTCCTTGCGTGTGTGTTTGTATTCACTTGGGGTGCTGACTCGGTTGTGAGTTTGTTTTCTTCTTGGACGTGTACTGGTGTCTGGTTGTATGAGGGTGTGCAGGCTGTTGGCTGATGTGTGCTGTTTTATCTTGTATAGGTTTATGATAGTTTTGTATCTGATGCGTGCACTGATTGGAAGCCAGTGTAAGTCCTTTAAGGTGGGTGTGATGTGCTCCTGTCTTGCAGTTCCGGATATGATTCGTGCTGCGGTGTTTTGTGCCAGTTGGAGTGTGTTGATGGCTTGTTTCGGTAGACCAAGGTATATCGGATTGCAGAAGTCCAGTAGTGGGGTTATCAGAGCTTGACATACGGTACGGAAGTGTTCTGGGGCGAGGAGTGGTTTCAGTCTCCTGATGATTCGCATCTTGTAGTAGGCTTTTTGTATTGTTTTGCCTATGTGTGGCTTGAGATTGAGTTTATTGTCCAGCGTAACCCCGAGGTATCTCACTTCTGACCTTATTGGTATAGTAGTGTTTTGTATCTTTATATTCGGTGGGTGTATGAAGCTTTGGTTCCGAGTGATGATTAAAGCTTCAGTCTTGTTGTAGTTTATTGCGAGGTTGTTGTCCTGACACCAATTGGTCATTTGTGTAAGGCAGTCTGTTATCTTAGAGAAGTCCGGGTTGTCGATTGATATTGGGGTGTATATCATGATGTCGTCCGCATAGATTGTGTATTGAATGTTGTTCTCTTTCATGATGTTGCATATTGGTTGGATGTAGATGTTAAATAGGAGTGCTGAGAGCGCAGATCCTTGAGGTACTCCTTGACGGATTTTGATGGGTCGGGAGGTGATGTGTCCCACCTTGACCTGTAGCTGTCTTTCGGTTAGGTACGAGTGGAACCATTTCAGTGTGATACCGTGTATACCAGTGTTTTTTAGTCTTTCCAGGAGCATGTTGTGGTCATCTAGAAGTAAGGAGATCCTGGATTCTCTACAGAGAGAACTATTCAGGCAATTGGTAACAGACCCCACACGTGAAGGGGCCATACTGGACTTGGTGCTTACCAATGGTGAAAGTGTTTCTGATGTTATAGTGGGAGATCATTTTGCATCCAGTGATCACCAGAGCGTGTGGTTCAGTATTAGGACTAGGGCTTTTAGAATCCATTCAAAAGTGAGGGTCTTAGACTTTAGGAAAACTAACTTTGCCAAGATGGGCCAATACCTCAGGGAGTCATTAGCGGGATGGGAACAGCTGGGGGGGATGTAGAAAAACAGTGGGCAAAACTGAAAGGGGATATTTTAAGGGCAACCAACCTTTTTGTTAAAATGGTAAATAAAGGTAAAAGGAAAAGGAGACCGCTATGGCTTTCGAAATAAGTAGCTGAAAAGGTGAAGAAAAAGAGGGAGGCCTTCATGAAATACAAGAGATCACAGAGAGAGGAAGACAGGCATCTATATTTGGAAAAACTTAGAGAAGCTAGCAAAGTAGCAGGAAAGCAAAGATTCAAAAAGAGGAGGAAACAGCCAATGCAATAAAATGGAGGGATAAGACATTTTTCAGATATGCTAGTGAGAAGAGGAAGGGCAAAAGTGGTATTGTCAGACTCAAGGGAGAAGGGGAGCAATATGCAGAAGCTGATGAGGATAAAGCAAAATTGCTTAACAAATATTTCTGTTCTGTGTTCACAGATGAAGAACCAGGAACAGGACCTCAGAAAACACCTGCAAACAGGAACAGAAGCGAGGGGCATCTTTATCAATTTTCAGAAGACTGTGAGAAACTAGCTCAATAAAGTAGACAAAGCAATGGGACTGGATGAGATACACCCTAGAATACTGAGGGAACTTGGGGACATTCTAGCAGCTCCACTGACTGACCTTTTTAATGCCTTGTTGGAGTCAGGAGTGGTGCCAAAGTACTGGAGAGAGGCTCATAGGGTGCCTTTACACAAATGCGGAAATAAGGATGAAGGTTGACAACTACAGGCCGGTTAGTTTAACTTCGGAGTGAGTAAATTATTGGAAATGCTGCTGAAAGAGAAAATAGTGAGGTTTCTGGAGTCCAGCAGATTACAGGATCCGAGGCAACATGGATTCACCAGAGGCAGGTTTTGTCAGACAAATCTGATTGATTTCTCTGACTGGGTGACCAGGGAGGTGGACCGAGGAAGAGCCCTAGATGTGGTATATTTAGATTCAGTAAAGCCTTTAACACCGTTCCTCACAGGCGACTTATAAACAAAACTGAGCACCCTACGGATGGACCCTAAAGTTACTGCTTGGGTTAGAAATTAGTTGAGTGGGAGGTGACAAAGAGTACAGGTAAATGGAGCTCACTCTGAGGAGAAGGAAGTTACCAGTGGTGTGCCCCAGGGATCTGTCCTTGGTCCGATTCCTTTTAACATCTTTGTTAGTGATATAGCGGAAGGGCTGTCGGGTAAGGTTTGCCTCTTTGCGGATGATACCAAAATCTGCAATAGAGTAGACACCCAGGAAGGTGTAGATAACATGAGGAGGGATCTAGCTAAGCTTGAAGAATGGTCTAGAATTTGGCAGCTCGGATTTAATGTTAAAAAATGCAAGGTCATGCATTTGGGCTGCAGTAATCCAAGGGAGCAATATAGTATAGGGGGTGAGGTACTTTTTTCCACTAAAGAAGAGCAGGAACTAGGCTTGGTTGTGTCTGATGATCTTAAAGTAGCTAAACAGGTAGAAAAGGCGACGGCAGAAGCTAGAAGGATGCTTGGATGCATATGGAGAGGAATGGCTAGCAGAAAAAAGGAGGTGATACGACCTCATTTGGAGTATTGTGTGCAATTCTGGAGACCGCACCTTCAAAAGGATATAAACAGGATAGAGTCAGTACAGAGGATGGCTACTAAAATGGTTAGTGGTCTTCATTATAAAGCAAATGAGGACAGACTTAAGGATCTTAATATGTGCACCTTAGAGGAAAGGTGGGATAGAGGTGATATGTTGAGATGTTTAAATACCTCCGTGGCATAAATGCACGGGGGAGAGCCTCTTTCGATTGAAAGCAAGTTCTGCTATGAGGGGACAGGGGATGAGGGTGAAAGGGAATAGATTCAGGAGTAATACGCGGAAATATTTCTTTACGGAAAGAGTGGTGGATCCATGGAATAGTCTCCTAGTGGAGGTGGTAGATATGAGGACAGTATCTGAATTCAAAAAAGCATGGGACAAACACAGAGGATCTCTAAAGGAAAAAAGGGGACTGTTGTAGTTGTTGATATGGAAGGACAGACTAGATAGGCCATGTGGTCTTTTTCTGTCATCATTTTTCTATGTTTCTATATGCTCCCTGTACCTGAGAAAACCTGCTCGCCTTGGCATTGGAGAGCGACAACATCGAGCCCCTGATGGGAATGCCTCAGCAGTCAATGATGTCGTAAAACACTGCCACATTCAGTTCCCACTCACCTGGATCCAACCGGTGATGACTGAGAAAGTCTGCCTGGATGTTTTCCTTGGCTGCCACGTGGGTCGCCGAAAGGGCCGTCAGATTCTCCTCCGCCTACAACAGCAGCAGTTGAATCTCTTCCACCAACACTGCACTACCAGTGCCCCACCTGGCGACTGAGGTAGGCCACCGTGGTTGCATTTTCAGAGCAAACTCTCATTGCTCGCTGAAGAAGCAGAGGCCGGAAGTACTGGAGCGCCAGAAAGTCCATAAACCAACTGGAAATGTGAACAGTCTAAGTACTCTCCCTCTGGAGTTCATGATCCTTATTGACTTGCAGTGCACACCCCACTCCATAAGGATGGCATCGGTCATCAGCAGAATCCACTCTGGCGGCTCTAGGGGCATCCCCGCTGTGAGATAATCTGAATGTAGCCACCAAGTGAGCCGTGTTCTTGCCTCAAGCAGACAGACCAGCTTTTTTGATAGCAGATGGTACTATGGAGATCAACGGGAAAGCAGAGCCTGCTACAGAGGCCTCATAAGCGCCCGAGCCCAAGGCACTAGGATCCAAGGCAGTCGCCATAGATCCCAGAAACTGTAGGTAATGCCATACAGACTACCCACATGGCCAGAAAGTTCCAAACTTGGCGCCGCAGCTTCTGCACCCTGTCTAGCAGCAGGGAGATGAACTCTGTACTGGTATCGAACTGTGCGCCCAAGTAAACTAGCTTCTGGATCGGCTGTAAGCAGCTCCTGGCCAAGCTGACCTCCCAGCTCAGAGGCTGCAATAGGTTCATCACTCTCTGTGTAGCAGCTAGACTCTCGTCCTCCGATTTTGCCCTTATAAGTCAATCGTCCAGGTATGGATGAACCAGACTCCTTCCTGCTGCAGAGCCGCCACTACCACTACCATTATTTTGATAAAGGTTTGTGGAGCAGTGACAAGATCAAAAGGCAAGGCCGGGAACTGAAGGTGGTCCTTAGGCCCCGCAAAGCGCAGGAGCTGCTAATGGTCCAGTTGAACAGGAATATGCAGGTAGGCCTTGGAGAGATCCAGGGCTGTTAAGAACTCTCCCTGCCTTACTGCTAGGATACAAAACCACTCCAAAAAGACCCATCTGTAAAGAGTATTGCTGAACACAATCCACTCAAGAAAAAGCACACACTCCAAAAAGTTTGAGAAAAAATATATCAAAAACGTCCTTAGGGCATAGACCCTGCGTTGAGTGTTTCGTTTGTTCAGTTGCCTACACCCTTTCTGAATTTGTCTATAATGGCAAAATGCTATAAGTTATGTTGTTCCACTAGTTGTGGTTCTTTCTCAGTGGTGTATGGCATCTTTTGCCCCTGTAAAACTCTTGTATGTCAGGAAAACTACTCGTTCTTTTCAGACTAGGCTATTGAAGCATAAGAGTAGATTGAGTTATGGGGTGCTAGAGGCCCCCTTGGTGAGGCACTGTAAATCTGCTGGTCATGTGTTTTCGAAATTGCGCCATTTCTGTATTGATCAGCTCCCCATTTTTACAGTTGAGTGAATTGGGGGTCAACGTTTAATACGCTGTGAGCAACAATGGATTTTCCACTTAAATACAGTGGAGCCTAATGGGTTACATTCTGATATTGATCAGGCCACCTATTAGGCTCACCAGCTGTTGTAGGATGGTGGGTGGTTTTTCCTTTTTCTTGCTTTGAAGTTTCTTTTTTTTATTATTTGGATAGTTTGTTGTTTGATGTTTGTATGTGTTTAGGGCTGCTTTCGCTAGCAGTTGCGGATGAGTAGCAGTGGTTGCTGTATAATTGGTGGTGCATTTGCAATTGAGTTCTTTGAGTCCTTTTGCTTTGTTTGGAGCTGTGACAGATGTACCTCCCCCACCCCCATTGAATAATGCTGAATTGTTTGGCTTAAAGTCTGATAGAGCTGCGCCACCGTGGCATTTTTCTTGCCGGATTTAAAAGCTTATCAAACAAAAAAAAACCATTAAAGAGGTGAAAACCTATATTCAAATAAACCCCTTTCAAAATCCCCTATTAACTTCAATGTCCAAATATTTCATCTGACATTAATTTTAAAATTATTTGCCTTGAGGATAAAACCTCCTGTAGCAAATCCTCCTTTTTATTCTTTTTATGCTGTGAACCTGAAGCTCACACAACACTTATCGTGACCATAGTTGTCCAAGGACAAAAAGCACCTTGCCAATCCCTCAAACAAACATGGAAAAAATAGCGAAAAAGGAACTCCCAGCCAAATGAGGAAACAATTGTTAAGAACATAAGCTATGCCATACTGGGTCAGACCAAGGTCCATCAAGCCCAGTATCCTGTTTCCAACAGTGGCCAATCTAGGTCATACGTACCTAGCAGTTTCCCCAAAAGACCCAGGTTCCACAATGCTTGTATTGGGTCAAGCAGTGATATCCTGGGTCCCTTTTTAATAATGGTTTATGGACCTTTCCTTCAGGAACTTGTCCAAACCTTTTTTAAACCCAGCTACACTAACAGCTTTTACTACATCCTCCAGTAACAAATTCCAGAGTTTGATTACACGTTGAGTGAAAAAAATATTTTCTCTTATTAGTCTTAAATAGCTTACCCTGTAGCTTCATTGCATGTCCCCTAGTCTTCCTATATTCTGATAACGTAAACAATCGATCTATGTTCACCCGTTCCACTCAGTTCATTAATTTATAGACTTCTATCATATCTCCCCTCGGCAGTCTCTTTTCCAGGCTAAAAAGCCCTAACCTTTTTAGCCTTTTCTTCATAGGGGTATCCTTCCATTCCCTTTACCATTTTGGTGGCTCTTCTCTGAACCTTTTCTAACAACACTATATCCTTTTTAAGATATGGTGACCAGAATTGCACACATTATTCAAGGTACGGTCGCACCATGGAATGATATAGAGGCATTATAATATCCTTTGTTTTATTTTCCATTCCTTTCCTTATGATACCTAGCATTCTATTTGCTCTCTTGGCTGCCGCTGCACACTGGGCGGAGGGTTTTAACATTTTATCCACGATGACGCCTAAATCTTTTTCCTGGGTGGTGGTTCCCAATGTGGAGCCTTGCATCGTGTAACCATAGTTTGGGTTGTTCTTCGCTAGGTGCATAACTTTGCACTTATACACATTAAATTTCATCTGCCATTTCGATACCCAGTCTTCAAATTTATCAAGATCCTCTTGCAGTTTTCCACAATCCTCATGGGTTTTAACAACTTTAAATAGTTTTGTGTCATCTGCAAATTTGATAACTTCACTCGTTATTCCCTTTTCCAGGTCATTTATGAATACGTTAAAAAGCAGCGGACCCAGCACAGATCCCTGGGGTACACCACTATTCACCTTTCTCCATTGGGAAAATTGGCCATTTAGCCCAACCCTCTGCTTTCTATCTTTTAACCAGTTCCTGATCCACAATAGTACACTGCCTCCTATCCCATGACTCTTTAGTTTTGCCAAAAGTCTCTGATGAAGGACTTTGTCAAAAGCTTTCTGAAAGTCCAAATACGCTATATCAGGGGTCTCAAACTCAAATTGCTTTGAGGGCCAAATGAGGACTTGTAAAGTAACCCGGGGGCCGCATAAGACGCGTGGCCTCATTTGCATAAGGGGCCTCATTTGCATAAATATTTGCATAATGTTACCATACACTAACTTTTAGTAAACATGCCTCTTTAATGAGTATGGATAAAGAAAGACTAAAAGATTTAGAAACAAGAAGACAATAATTAAACTGGGAACCCCAAAAGCCAAACTTGGAATGTACAACAACACTGTAGAAATAAAACTATAAATTAATTTCCTCTTGTACTAAACAAAGCGCAAACATTAATGATGCACATTTCCCAGAGCTGACATATTCCAGTTAATAAATTCAAAATAAAGAGATATTTTTCTACCTTTTGTGCATTTTTTTCAGTTGCAATTGTTCCAGCCACTTTCTTCTGGTTTCTTCATGTCTTCTGCTAACTCTCCATCGTCTGCTGTCCATTTGCCCTTTCTTCTCTCCTAGTTTTTTTTCCATTCTCTCTCTACATCTGCTTTAACATACTAATCTTTCTCCTTTTCTCTTTCCTCATTCCTATTTCATCCACTCAAATTTTACCCCTCCATCCTCAATCCCCACTTACTCTCCCAATACCTGGCCAATTGTAGATTTGTCTTCTCTCCCAGACAAAATATTTTTCCCCTCTCCATTTCACTTTCCCAGCTCCATCCCATTCTAATCCTCCCCCAACATCAGCTCCCTTCTAGTTCCAGCCCCACCCAGCATCCGCTCCCTTCTAGTCCCCCCATTAGTCCATTTCCAGTCCTATCCTAGCCTCACCATCAGCCCATTTCCAATCCTATCCCCCCATCAGCCCATTTCCAATCCTAGCTCCCTCCCCTCACAGACCATGTCCATTCCAAGCCCCCCTCCCCATCAGCCATTGGCAGTTCAAGCCCCCCTTCCACTCTGCCCATTTCCAGTCCTAGCAACCCCCCCCCAGCCCATTACCAGTCCTAGACTCCCCATAGCCCATTACCAGTCCTAACCTCCCCATAGCGCACTTCCAGTTTTACCCCCCATCACCCCATTTTCAGTCTTACCCCCCCATAGCCCATTACCAGTCATAACCCCCCTGCCAATAGCCCACTTCCAGCCCTAACCCCCATTACCCCATTTCAGTCAGCCCTTCCATAGCTCATTACCAGTCCTAACTCCCCCCATCAGCCCACCTCCACTCCTTCCTAACCCCCACCTGCCCATTTCCAGTCCTAGCCCCCACCATAGCCCATCTCCAGTCATAACCCCCCTGCCAATAGCCCATCTCCAGTCATAACCCCCCCCTGCCAATAGCCCATCTCGTCATAACCCCCCCCCCTGCCAATAGCCCATCTCCTGTAATACCCACCCCTGCCAATACCCCAACTCCTGTCATACCCCCCCCCCCTCCAATAGCCCATTTCCCGTCATACCCCCCCCCCTGCCAATAGCCCATTTCCAGTCATACCCCCCCCTGCCAATAGCCCATTTCCAGTCATACCCCCCCCCTGCCAATAGCCCATTTCCAGTCCTACACCCCCCCCCCCCAGGTAAATTTAAAAAAAACCTGGCTTCTGCTGCTCAAGCAGCAAAATCAGCTGTCCTGCGGCCCCTTCCCCTGTGCCCGGAGATCCGAGTCTGCTCTATCAGCGGCGTGCTTTTCAAGCCGCGAGGAGAGTATTCCCCTCTCGCGCGGCTTGAAACCGCGCGAGAGGGGAATACTCTCTTCGTGGCTTGAAAAGCACGCCGCTGATAGAGCAGACTCGGATCTCCGGGCACAGGAGAAGGGGCCGCAGGACAGCTGATTTTGCTGCTTGAGCAGCAGAAGTCAGTTTTTTTAAAATTTGACAATTGATTCTGCCGCTGCCACGGCGGCAACGGCAGAAGCCAGGGTTTTGGGTTTTTTTTGTTTTCCTCCGTCGCGGGCCGCACAAAGTTGTCTCGCGGGCCGCGTGTTTGAGACCCCTGCGCTATATCAACCGACTCGCCTTTATCTACCTGTTTATTCACACCTTCAAAAAAACATAACAGATTAGTAAGGCAAGATCTCCTTGTCTAAAGCCATGTTGGCTGTCTCCCATTAAGCCATGACTATCTACATGTTCAGCAATTTTGTTCTTTATGATGGTTTCTACCATTTTTCCCGGTACTGACGTCAGGCTCACCGACCTGTAGTTTCCTGTGTCACCCCTGGAACCCTTTTTAAAATTTGGCATTACGTTGGCCATCCTCCAATCTTCAGGTATTACAGATGATTTTAATGATAGTTCACAGATTGCAGACCTGCTATTAGTAATCTCATATTTCAGTTCCTTCAACACCCTTGGATGTATACCATCCGGTCCAGGTGATTTGCTACTCTTCAGTTTATCAAAAAGTTGTAATACATCTTCCCGTTGTATCGATATTTCCTTCAATTCTTCCGCACCTTTAAATACCACTTCAGTCATGGGTAACATTCCTACATTTTCCTCAGTAAAGACCGAAGCAAAGAATTTATTTATTTATTTATTTAGTAAGGACTTATATACCGCTCCTTCCAGCGATCAGAAGCGGTTTGATTACAATTACGGGATTTGTCATAAATTACAGACAGAATTATTTGGGGATTAGATAGAGAGAGCAGGGGGGGGGGGGGATACACCGCACACATATGCGGGTCCATATAAAGACCTTAGCTATTATCATACATTTACACAGGCACTAACCACCATATATTTACATTTGTACATACTGCAATTCAATTTCTTTTGTCCTTTTGGATTTTCATCTGGTATAATGACAATTGAACAGGTGCGTCTTCAGTTGTTTTCTGAAATTGCTTATGTCTTTAATTTCTCTCAGCTCGTGTGGGAGCTGGTTCCATAACGTGGGGGCAGATAAGGAGAACGCTCTGCGACTAGTACTGACCTTTACGTGTCTAAAGCTGTTTGGAACTCTTAGTGTGTCAGAGTTCATGGTTCTCCTGCTTCTGGTTGCAGGTTGCATGGAGATCAGGGTGGAGAGGAATGAGGGGGCCAGGTTGTGAATTAACTTGAATGTAGTTACCAATGTTTTGTATTGAATCCTTGCAACGACTGGAAGCCAGTGTAGTTCCATCAATACAGGTGTGATATGTTCGGTGACGCGAGTTCTCATGATGATCCTTGCTGCTACGTGTTGGGCCATCTGTAGTATGTTGGTTGTTTTCCTTGGTAGCCCCTGCAAGATGGCGTTGCAGTAGTCCAGGTGGGGCATGATGAGAGCCTGAGCAACTGATCGGAAATCGCACGGATCTAGTATGTTCCGCAGGGGTCGTAGCACTTTAAGCTTGTGGAAGATGGCTTTGTTGGTGTTGTTGAGGTGTTTTTCCATTTTCAGTTTGTTATCAATTGTGACTCCCAGATATTTTATTTCTTTCTTAGTATTGTATGTATTGTTGCACAATGTGATTGTTGGAGGTGGTTCGAAACCCAAGGTATTTGATATAAACATTACTTCGGTCTTCTTATGATTGATCGACATGTTATTTTGTTGTAGCCATCCCGACATCTCTCCCATACAGTTTTGAAGCTGGTCGTAGTTCGGGTTGGTGGTCTCTAGTTGGGTGTACAGCATGATATCGTCTGCGTATATGTGGTAGTTTATGCCATATTTCCTGAATATTTCACTGAGTGGTTGCATGTAAATGTTAAAAAGTAGCGCCGAGAGTGCCGAACCTTGAGGAATGCCTTGTGTTTGGATGAACGGTTCAGCTTTCTCCGTTGAACTGGACCTGTGGCTTTCTGCCCGTTATATAGGAGGAGAACCATTTCAAGGCGGTTCCTATAATTCCAATTGATTCCAGCTTGTTCAGGAGGGTTAAGTGATGGACAGTGTCAAATGCAGCGGATATGTCGATAAAAATGAGGATAAACATTCATTCAGTCTCTCCGCTATCGCCTTGTCGCCTCCTAGTGCCCCTTTAACCCCTCTATCATCTAATGGACCAACTGACTCTCTCACAGGTTTTTTGCTACAAATGTAGTTGAAAAAGTCTTTATTACACGTTTTTGCTTCCGCAGCAAGCTTCTTCTCAAATTCTCCCTTTGCCTGCCTTATCAATGCCTTGCATTTAACTTGCCAGTGCTTGTGCTGTTTCCAGTTTTCGCCATTTGGCTCTTTAACTTAGCTTTCAATCGAGGCTCCAATCCCCATTGTAGTGAAGCTTATATCACTTCCTTATCTGTACCTTATTCTGGTGAATTCCTTTATCTGTATTCTGTTATTAGAAAGTCATGCCGCTGGCTTCTGCTGTTAGAAAATCAAACCGCAAAAAGCTTGGCAGTTGATATGTGGGCTACTGAAGTTGCCCATGGGATAGGAATTTTCTATTTCTCAGCTCCAGATGTAGTAAGTAATTGGTTTATATGAATATGGTAAGCTGGATTGTTATTTTTAGGGGGATTTGTTTTTTCTTTAAGTATGGGTTTCTCACGTCATTTCATTAGTCTGATGTGGAGTGATTGAGGGGATTTTTCTGTAGTTGAGAACATTTTTTTTTTTTGTTTCTTGTATGTTAGGTGAATTCCCGGCAAGTGGTTCTATCCCTTTGCAAGTTGAGGTTTTGGCTGTGCCCTGAAGAAACTCCGATGGGAGTGAAACACTTATGGCATCAGGATTTGCGTCAGTGTTTTATCCTGGTGTTATAAGCCCAGTTGAGTTGTCATTTGTGGGGGTTTTTTTTAGCTTCTACACTTCAATTTAATTTGTTGCTACAGGTTTAAGAAAAGTATCTGCTTGCTGTGGAGTCCTGAAGCTGCATTTGAAGTCTTTTTTGATATATTTTTGATATATTTTTCCTGGAATATTTTTGGAGTGTGTGCTTTTTCTTGAGTATTTTACAGCTAGAATGACAGAACACAGGGTCTCCCATTTGGAAATGAGGAACCTGTAATGCGCGGTTGATGTGTTTGAAATCCAGTATTGGCAAGAAGGAACCTTCTTTCTTGGGGACCACAAAATAAATGGGGTATCAACCTAGTCCATATTGGTCTGTTGGAACCTGTTTGAAGCTCAGAAGCCATTGAAGGGTGTCTTGAACTGCTCTTTTCTTCCAAGGGGTCCCAAGGTGACTGCACAAAGGCAAATTTGAGTGTGTACCCCTTCCGAACTATCTCCAACATCCACCGGTCGGAGTTGATACTGGCCCAGGCAAAATAAAACTGTTGTAACCAAACTCCCTCTTGGTAAAAGCTCCACCTGGGCCTCCTTGGCTTCACTGTGGTTTCTTGGCAGGGACCACAGGAACGGAATAGTAGCCCCTATTGGATCCCCTGTAGTCCCGAAAGGACTGCTCCCTCTGTGAACAGTGTCCACATTGATAAGGGGCAAAGCAAGCCATCCTGAACCTCCCAAAGCCCCTTAGCTGACCCCTAGCTATATTTCCTTGTTTGGGTCCTTTCAGCCTGTTCTCTGGCAAGTGGGGTCCCTTCGTATTGCTTACGTCCTTCACAAACTTGTCTAGCGCTTCCCCAAAAAGCAACTTGCCTTTAAAGGGGAGCTTGCTGAGCCTAGTCTTGGAAGGAACATCTGCCGACCAATTTCTCAGCCAGAGAAACTGATGGGAGGCTAAAATTGAAGCCATGGTCAGAGAATGCCTGTACCAAGTCATAAAAGGCATCAGCTGGATAAGCCCAGGCAGATTCCAACTTAGCCACCTCTGGCTGAGTCGATGACCTTCCTCTTCCACTCAAAAAATATGTTCTACTCCCGAGCACTCAATACTGAACTAAAATTATTAAAGTGCTCAATAATATAAACATAGAACTATATTCACTTTCAAATCTTCAACGTAATTAATCAAAGGACATGTATTTATACACCTACTGAAGGTCTTCCTCTTCCACTGGCATTAAGCCTGGCTGCAGCAAAACAATATGTCAATAAACCACAAGAAAACCAAAGTAATGTACATCTCCAATAAACCGGACTTCAACCCTCCCACAACTGTCACCATGAACAATAACTCATACAGCATCAAAAACGAGATAAAATACCTAGGAGTGACATTTGACAGAAACTTCAAGATGGAAAACCACCTAAGACGACTGAACCGGGCAATATTCCAAAAATTAAGGGTCCTCCAACCTCTACGCAACATCATTGAACATGCGGACTTCAGAACAGTAGCTCAAGCGCTCATCACACCTCACCTAGACTACTGTAACGCCATTCTCCAAGGGCTACCAAAAAAACCCTTAATGTACTGCAAATGTCACAAAATGTCACAGCCCGGATCATAATGAAGCGACAACTATCCAAACATATCACATCAATCCTAATGGAACTACACTGGCTTCCCATAACTTTCCACGTAAGAGACAAACTAATAGTAACCACATTCAAACTGATACACAACATAGCACCATCTTACCTCTCCACCCTCATCACAATGCAACCCCCTAACAAAAGCAGAAGAGCACACAACAAACTCCCTACATGTCCCACCACACACCCGCACTGTCAAAGTTTTTACAAGTAACAGAGTCTTCTCATATATAGCTCCCACACAATGGAATAAACTACCAGACGCACTGAGAGCAAACAACGATCTACAGGATTTCAGAAAAAAAACTAAAAATGTACCTATTCCAAGAATGTTACAGCATAACATAAATAAAGACATAAAAAATCAAACCCCGCAGCTCAACACAAACTCACTAAGAACACGCTCATGTATAAATTATAACTGTAAATAGTCCACACCGTATAAATTTAACTGTAAATAATCCAAACTGTACAACTTCAAATTCAAGAAAAGCAGATGTAAATAATTTGATTCTCGCTCTATGTAACAAATGTTTGCTGTGCCGTGTGTAATGTAATATAAACCGCTACTGATCGCTGGAAGAAGCGGTATACAAATGCAACCAAATAAATAAATTGGATCCAGTGTATGGATGCCCTGGTCACACAGGCTCCACAGACTGAAGCTTGTAGGGCCAAGGCACTCATGTCACACACCTGCTTCAAGAGTGACTCTAGTTTACAGTCTTGTAAATACTTCAATGCCTTCCCGCCATCCACAGGAATGATGGTCTTTTTCATCACTGCTGAAACTGGGATCTTTAAAAGCTCCTTTTCATCCTCCAGAATGGGGTACAGATGAGTTGTTGCCCAACCTCCCTGTAGACCAGCCTCCAGAACTTCCCATTCTGTTTCAATCATCTTTTTAATTACTCTGTGATCTGGGAAGCAAACCTGAGAACCCTTGAACCCCTGCAACAAGGGATCTCTAAGGGTTCCTCCACTAAGTCTCGAGTAAGAACAATTTTCGGGATAGCCAGAGAGTGATCAAACACTGGGAGCTCCTCTTTATGAAAAACACAGAACATACTAGCGGGGTCCTTCTTCTAAGGAATTCCCCCCTCTCCCAACTCCAGTCCCCCAGCAACTTTGAGTCTGGAGACAGATGAGAAGTCTGATCTCCCCCCCCCCCAAGACATCCTTCCTCCACAGCCTTCCTCTTATGTGGAGGGTCTCCAGTCCTTGGAGTCCCCTCTTGCAGGGTATCTGACAGAGTTTAGACAGGATTTGGCCTGAGACTGGCTGCTTCCACCGTTAGTGTCTTTAGTCAATAAGCTTTGTGCATTGATAAAATGAAACCAGGCGAGAAAAAGGACTCTGGAGCATTGAAAATCTCTAGCTGGGCTGTCCCTGGTACTGAAGGCTGCTTAGATGGGAGTATAGATTGCTTTCCCTTTGCTGAACCTGAAATGGATGGCTGAGCCAAAATGGCCACAGTTCCTGCCAAAACCACCACGGTTCCGGCAAAACTGCAGCATCTGCTGAAGGGGATAAGTCTGATGCTGCTGGCCCCGAATCTAAACTCATTACTATGCCAATTAAAAAACTGCTCAGCTGCTTTGCCCTGCCTCAGGCAACCTCTACAGACACCATCCTGTGACAAACCATGGCTTCCCTCACAGATCAAACATCGGAGAGCAGAGAGCTGCATGCACCACTGACCCAGAATCCCAACAGCCTGAACACCCGCATGAGAAACAGACCCCGAAGAGGTACTCACCCGAAGCCAACAACAGTTCTCCGGCAAAGGGAAAGCCCTCTAGCACACCAGCAGAAAAGCAATGTGTCTAAAAGAAGCATTGACACGGAGAACCATGACAAACAGAACTCCGATCAGCTGGTGCCTTTTTTTTCTCCCCTCGATTTTATAGTTACAATGCTCCCAATAAAATTAAATAGGGAGAGCTCCAATATCCAATACTTGCAATATTGGGCTTTCTGGCTGGGGGGGAGGGGGGGAAGGGTCCTGAATCACCAGGGACTTTAACCCCAAGCTTCACCTGACCCACTCAAGGGTCCCAGTGACTGAAAAGGCAGTCCTGAACCACTGCCAGCCCACAGCTATACCAAGCAGGTAGAAGCAATACCCAGCCCTGGTATGCGGCCAATCCATGTATGCTGGTCTGTTCCTCTTTCTATTTCTCCAAAAATATCCTCCCCTAATTTAAACATTGTAACATAACATAGTAAATGACGGCAGATAAAGACCTGTATGGTCCATCTAGTCTGCCCAATAAGATGGCAAGAGTAGGTGCACCTGCTGCTCTGTGCAGGTCACCCCTCCCCATGTCTTTGTTTAGGAGTGAACCTACCGCTCCGTGTAGGACACCCCTGTTTGTTGAGATATGAGAGATAGTTACGTTTATTTTGATTTTATCCTGTTGCTGTAAAGGGATCCACTGTGTCTGTCCCTTGCCATTTTGGATTCTGTCACTGTATTTGCCCCCACCACTTCCATCATTTTACAATAGGCCTAAGTCTTTCTGGTGGAGTTTGCCATGCAAAAGCTCTTCACCAGCTGCTGGAGATCGAGATACTGATTCCTAGAGCTGGAGAAGGAGTAATGTACTGTGACATCAGGAATCTGACATGCTCAGTTCCCAGCTGCTGGTGGAGGGAGATAACCCACACATACTGGACTGGAGGGACCATAAGGAATAGTGGACTTTCTAGAAACCAATGGACTACATGATCTGAGGCAACATGGTTTTACCAAAGGAAGATCATGTCAAACAAATTTGATTGAGATCTTTGATTGGGTGACCAAAGAACTAGATCAAGGGCATGTGATGGATATGATATGCCTAGATTTCAGCAAAGCCTTTGATACTGATCCTCATAGGAGGCTTATCAATAAACTGAGCAGCATGGGGATAGGTCCCAAGATGGTGAACTGGATCATAAATTGGTTGGCTGACAGATGACAGAAAGTGTTGGTAAAAGGAAGGTTTGTAGTGGCATACCTCAGGTATTGGGGTCCTGGGGCAGTTACTGTTCAACGTATTTGTGAGTAATACTGCAAAAGGACTGAATGGAAAAAAGCTGCCTTTTTGAGGATGACACGCAAATTTGCAAGAATGGACATTTCTGAGGGAGAGGACAACATGAGGAAAGATCTACAAACACTGGAAGACTGGTCTAATGTTTGGTAGTTAAAATTTAATGCAAAGTAGTGCAATGTCATGCACTTATTTATTTATATAACCAGTTTTCTATACCACCTTATCCTTCAATCAAAGCGTATGCAGAAATCCAAAGGAATCGCATGCGATAGGGGAGAGAGAGGTTGGTGTGCACTGACCAGAAGAGGAACCTTGGAATGATAGTGGTGAAACAATGCAACAAGGCAGTAGTCAATGCCAAAAGGATTCTGGGTTGCATATCGAGAGGAATAACCAGAAGAAACGAGGAGGTATTAATGACCCTGTACAAGTCATTGGTGAGGCTTCACTTGGAGTATTGTGTTCAGTTTTGGAGACCATATCACAAAGGATATAAAACGACTTGAAACGGTTAAGAGGAAGGCAACCAAAATGACTTGGAGCCTGCGCCAGAAGACATCTGAGAAGAAACTTTCTGGTCTCGCTGTGCAAGTCTCACAAGAAGAAAGCGGCGGTCAGGGCAATGCTCAGCAAACTCCTATGCTTAAGGGCGGTCTGCCCGGTGCCCTTGGACCAACACAGGGCAGGTCAATAGTTAATCTACTGTGTCGTCCCAAAAAGGAAGGCACCTTCCATCCCTTTCTGGACTTCAAGTATGTCAGAGCACTGCGGGTACCATGCTTTCACAGCTCCTTCTCCTCTGCTCCTCTGGGGGCAAGGGGATACAGATGAGACATCGCCCTCCCACCCCTCAAATGACCCCTCTGCGATGATCATCTGTTTAATAGCCTTAGGTACTGCTGGTCCTGCAGCAAGGGATCTTCCAGGACAAACTCCTCTGAGGCTGGGCCAGCCTTCATATTCAAGGTCCCAAGGGAGTAGGAGATGAGCGCTGGAAGCTGCTCCCTGCTGAAGTCCCTCACCACTGAGGGCTCATCCACAGAGGGCCGTTCCCCAAACTCCACCTCAGCCCCCTAGGACTCCTCCCAGTCCTCCGGGGCTACCTCCACTAAATTCTCCAAAGACAGGGACCCATGAGAGGAGGGATCAGCTGATGGTCCCACAGCCTGTTGGCATTCAGCACCCCCTCCGGGACAGTGGGGGCTGGGAGCTCCAAAGATGCCATGCCAGAAGTCCCTGGAACCACAATGGGGACTGCACCCCTGCCCTGCTTCAAGCAAAAAGCCTTATGGAGCAAGAGAACAAAATTGGGGCGAGAAGGGCATGCCCGAATCTCAAAATCCCTGCTCTGAGGGCTTGCGGCGCTTTTTCTGCTTTGTCGCAGCCCCCGCAATGGAGGTCCATTCCCCCTGAGCTTTACCCACCTCCCTATGGCTCAAAATGGGCAATTTTCCCACCATAGTTGAGCTGCGTGGGAGCAAGGAGTGCTGAAGTTGATGCCTCGGCCATCAGCTCCTCTGACACCACTACCATCTGGGACACTTTGAGGGCCTGCTGTCGTTTTGCTCCCTTCTGAACACAAACAGCAGAGCCCGATGGGGGAGACCAACCCACTGCGCATGCTGCAGTCTGCACACACTGATTTCCCTGACGCCATGCCGCTGTCTCAAAACACGCAGCGGGGAAATGAAGCCTCACACACACTACTCCCCCCCCTGAAGTTGAAACTGCACTCATGCCACCTGCCCAAAACCGCGAGCAAGCAAATACCCTCCCCAACTGGAGGTACCTTCACTCAGGTGGGAAAGCAGGCTCGAACGCAAGAAGTGACCCAGGGCCCCCAGGTTTCTCCCTCACAGCAGCGGAGGCAGTCACCGATCCGCAATCTGACAGGAATCATGGGAATCAGACAGACAAGAACAAAGCCCTGAATTTAAACTCAATTCCTTTTTTTATTTTTTTGGATTGACCATAGAGTTCCTGCCCAATCGTTTTCTCACAACAAGTCTCCCGAAAGACTGTCAATCCAGAAAACCTCCCCTTTAATCTCTTTACTACTTTTTTTTTTACTCAGAGCCTACTCACAAGCACTGGCTCAATTCCACTGCCACTGCCAAGCCTTAAGGTGAAATTAGACTTACCTGCTAATTGTTGTTCCTTGAGGAACTCTAGTCCAGTCCTGGAACCAGAGAGTTCTGCACCTCCTCCAGCAGCTTTGGAGACTGAAACATGTCACAGCTTTGATGTCACCGGTATAAATAGGCAGGGACCACCCCTCCACACCAGTACCTATTGACAAAGCAGACTCAGCAGAGCAACAAATAAGTAGTTAATTCATTATCTTTTCTTCTTTTTTCTTTTATTTTTTTTAAACAAATGACTAACTCTTAGACTGAACAGTCAAGCCTTCAAAACTAAACCACTGCAAAGACAGGATTTTCTCTCTCCAAGCGAAAGGAAAGAACCCAACGAGAATCCTCATGTCGCGACAGCAGACGCTCTCCCGCCGGAAAAACCGATCACCTGTTCCCTTCTGACACCCCAGGACTTCAGGCTGGCCAAGACAAAAAATCCCTGGATGGGATCCGGGACTGGACTAGAGTTCCTCAAGGAACAACAATTAGCAGGTAAGTCTAATTTCACCTTCCTTTTCGTCCCTCTAGTCAAGTCCCGGAACCAGAGAGGATGTAACCGAGCAGTACATATCAACGGGAGGGCCCTGAGAGGGCAGCCTGAAGGACTGTCGACCCGAAACGCACATCCCCTGCCGCCTGCATGTCCAGCTGATAATGCTTGACAAAGAAATGCAAGGACGACCAGGTAGCTGCCCTTCAAATCTCCACCGCCGGCACAAGCCCGAACTCTGCCCAGGAGGCCGCCTGCGCCCTAGTCGAATGAGCCCGGAGACCCTCCGGCACCATCCTCCCCTTCAGAATGTAGGAAGCCGCAATAGCCTCTTTCAACCATCTGGAAATGGAAGCCTTAGAAGCCGCTTCCCCCTTTCGCGGACCACCAAACAGCACAAACAACCTATCCGACTTACGAAAAACTGCCGTCCGGCGCAGGTACCATTTGAGCGACCGCCGAATATCCAGGAGACGTAACCTACCCCCCATCGATTCCTGCTCCTCCGCAAAAAACACCAGCAACGACACAGCCTGGTTGACGTGAAAAACCGAGACCACCTTAGGCAAGAACAAAGGAACCGGCCGCAATACCACCTTCTGATCTGAGGAGGACAAACGGCTCCCTGCACGACAAGGCTTGCAACTCAAATCCTGCGGGCTGAACAGATGGCCACCAAAAACACCGTCTTCAACGTCAAATCCTTTATAGATGCCTTCCCTAACGGCTCAAACAGCGGTTTAACCAGTGCTTCTAATATGAGATTCAGATCCCAGGCCGGAACTGAAACCCGTCAGGGCGGTCGCAGAAGCAACATGGCCCGCAAAAACCGCTTGATATCCGCATGCGTGCTTAACGCTGCACCTTGCACCTTTCCTCGATAACACGAGATCGCCGCTAGTTGCACCTTCAAGGAACTGGCCGCCAGCCCCTTCTCGTAACCATCTTGCAAAAACGAAAGTATGTGCGTGACCGAAGCCGCCGCGGGACGCTCCTGCCTGTCCATACACCAGGCCTCAAAAATGCACCAGACCCGTATATAGGCCAGGGACGTCGAAGTACGCCTTGCTCTAAGCAAAGTCGAGATGACCGCCGTCGAATATCCATTGGCCTTCAGCCATGCCTTTCAAGAGCCAAGCCGTAAGAGAGAATCGATCCACCTGCGGCATGCGGAGCGGCCCCTGCAACAACAGATCCCCCCACAGAGGGAGCCTCCACGGCCTGTCCTGCAGCATCCGAACCATATCTACATATCACGGTCTTCTTGGCCAGTCCGGCGCCACCAGGACCACCCGGCCCCGATGCCGTTCTATGCGCTGCAGCACCCGACCGATAAGCACCCAGGGCAGAAAGACGTACAGCAGCCCCTCGACCGGCCACCTCTGAGCCAGCGCGTCAAGCCCTTCTGACATCCTTTCCCGCCATCTGCTGAAAAAACGGACCACCTTCGCCGATTCGAACGTCGCCATCAGATCCATGACCGGCGTCCCCCAGCACCTTACTATTAGAGCAAACATGTCCGGGTGAAGCATCCACTCCCCTGGATCCACCCTGCGACGACTCAAGTAATACGCCTCTACATTCTCCACTTCCGCGACATGCTGCGCCGAGAGGGCTAGCAGATTCAGCTCGGCCCAGGCCATTAGTTGCCCGGCCTCCGCCTCCAAGACCGTACTTCCGGTGCTGCCCTGCCAATTGATGTAGGCTACCGTGGACACGTTGTCGGAGAGCACACGCACCGCCACCTGCCGCAGCAAAGCCTGAAACTCCACCACTGCAGGAATACTGCCCTCATCTCCAGGCGGTTGATCGACCAGCCCTGTTCCAAGGCCGACCACTGGCCCTGCGCTAACCTTCCTTCGAGGTGCGCTTCCCAGCCGTAGAGAGATGCATCTGTCGTCAAGACCCTCCATAGTAGGGCCTCCAGAGACATCCCCCTCTCCAGGTTCTCTCACCGAGTCCACCAGAGAAGATCCCGCCTCACCTCCGGAGGACAAACCAGCCACCGCAAGAGGGCATCTGATTGATGCGACCAATGCCCGAGAAAAGCCCTCTTCAATGGCCTCATGTGAGCCCTGGCCCACGGTAACACCTCTATCGTCGCTGCCATGGTGCCGAGCAGCTGCAGGTACTGCCAAGCTGAGGGGGCCCTTAGACCCAGAAATGCCTGTACCAAAAGCACTAAACCCTGCAACCGCTTTGCCAGAAGAAAAATCCTCCCTAACGCCGTGTCGAACCGTGCCCCCAAATACTCCAGGGACTGAGATGGCTGTAGCTTGCTCTTGGTAAAGTTGACCACCCATCCCAGGCTCTGCAACATCTGCACCACCCGGGCGTGGCCTGTGCGCTCTCTTCCGCTGACTTTGCCCGAATCAACCAATCGTCTAAATATGGCTGTACCAGCACTCCTTCCTTGCGGAACGCCACAGCCACCACCACCATAATCTTGGTGAACATCCTAGGCACCGTTGCCAGCCCAAACGGCAACGCCCGGAACTGGAAGTGCCCCATCGGAACCGCAAAGCACAGGAACTGTTGATGCTCCTGCCGAATAGGGATATGCAGGTAGGCTTCTGTGAGATCCAATGAAGTGAGGAACTCTCCCTTCCTGACTGCCGCAATTATGGACCAAAGGGTTTCCATCCGAAAATGAGAAAGACGGAGACAGCGATTCACCCCTTTTAAGTCTAGAATGGGACGAAATGTGCCTTCTTTCTTCGGTACCACGAAATAAATGGAGTACCGACCGGACCCGCACTGCCCTGGCGGTACTGGCACTACCGCCTGAAGCTGCACTAACCTTTGAAGCGTCTCCCGCACTGCCCGGAACTTGCCCTGCGCCCTGCAGGGAGACTGCACAAACAAAATCGGCCACTGGCTGTTGGAGTTCCAGAGCGTACCCCTCCCGAATCACCTCCAACACCCACTGGTCCGACGTTATCTGGACCCAGGCAGGATAAAAGTCTCTCAGGCGCCCCCCTATCAACTCGCACCCTGCCTGAGCTCCCCTCATCTCATTGGGACTTCTTAGGGATGGAGGACGAGAAGGAAGCAAAACCTCTGCCTGCCCCTCGGAAGCCTCGAAACCCCTGTCCGCACACTGGAAACCTACCCCGTTGAACCTGACCAAACCGTGGCGAACGAAACCTATGAAATTCCCTCTGCACGCCCTTGGGAGCCCCCCGGCCGACCTTGCTTGGGCTTATCTTCTGGCAACCGGCCCCCTTTGGACTCCCTTAGATCCTTAACCAACTTATCCAAATCCTCGCCGAACAACAACTTCCCCCGAAACGGAAGCTTGAAGAGCTGAGCCTTGGACGAACTATCAGCCGCCCAATTGCGCAACCACAGATACTGCCACGCCGCTACCGCCGAAGCCATGCCCTTAGCAAGGCCCCAGATCAAATCATAATGAATGTCCACCAAGTATGCCGACTTTGACTCCAGCCGCGCCGCCTCCTCTAACTGCTCCCCCTGTTCCTCCTGCAGCCATTGAGACCACCGCAAACAGGCTCTAGACACCCATGCCCCCACTATCGAAGCATGCATGGAGAGCGCGCTGATGTCGAACACCTGCTTGAGCAGTGTATCGCGCTTTCTATCTTGCCCGTCCTTAAGTGCCGACGACCCCTCCACGGGAATCGTAGTCGTCTTGGTAACCACCGACACCGCCGCATCGACCAAGGGGGGGCGAAATAGCTACTTGTCCTGGTCAGAGAGTGGGTAAAGACGAGCAATAGCCATGGAGCCCCTGAGGGCCGACTCCGGGCAATCCCACTCCTCCTGAATTATATTCCTGAACACCTTATGAATAGGAAATACGTTTGCAACAGGGGATCCTCCAGTGTCTTGTCCGCCGCCGGAGCTGCAGACGGCATATTAAGAGCCTTGAGGGATTCGGCAATCAGAGCCGGCAATTCTTCCCGACGAAACATTCTGACCAGCCTAGCCTGCTGCTCCACCTTGGGGAGCTCCCCCTCTTCCAACTCTTCCCCTGAATCCTCCTCGAGATCGGCCACCGCAGAGTCGAGATCCTCCAGAGGCGTGGGAGACAGGTGCTCTACCCCGGACTCCCTGCTTCTCTTCGCCGGAGTACCTGCCGCCTCAGATCCCACAGAGCCTCCCGGGCGCTTCTCCCCTCGTCCCGCGGAAGCCCCCGAAGCCCCAGCAGGCTGCAGCAAGGCCAACGCCTGCTGCATTAAGAGGAAAAAATCTGGAGGCACTACTGCTTGTCCTCCTGCCGGCCCCTGCCCCACCGGCCCCGGAGGACTCCCCGCCAAAGACGGACCAGCTACCACCTCAGAGGGAACCGGGAGAGAGGGTATAGCCCCTTCCTGACTCAGGGACCCCAGCTCCTGCCCCCCGACGCTCCCTCCAGGGCTTTCTCCATCACGTCCTCGAGGGAGCAACTACTATACACCCCTGAGTTAAGGAGAGAACTCCGCTTGGAGCCACAAACGAGGCACCGAGGCTTCACCGGCATACTCTAGCCCCAGCTGCACAGCTCGAGTCTGCCACCACCAGTCTTTTTTTTTTTCGAGGCATCAACTAATTGTAGACCAGATCCAAAAACAAAGAATAGCCCCAGGCCTCTACCTTCTCCTCCACTCTGGTCCGTGAAGCCACCGAGAGCAGCTTGCCAAGGCGAAAAAGAGTAGTTACTCACCTGTAACAGGTGTTCTCCAGGAGCAGCAGGAATCAGTCCTCACATATGGGCGTCATCGATGCCGATGAAGCCCCAGCGGAGCATTTCCCCAGCTTTCTATGAAAGCCTTTGGGAATGCAGGCACGCATGCGCGGTTCCCTTCCCGCCTAAAGGTGCCATCTTACCTCAGTCAAATGACATAGTTAAGAACAGCACACAAAAATGAAAAATAAACTATGTACAACTGCAACTCCCAGGGGAGGAGGGAGGGTTGTGAGGACTGATTCCTGCTGCTCCTGGAGAATACCTGTTACAGGCGAGTAACTACTCTTTCTCCAGGACCAAGCAGGAAGTCAGTCCTCACATATGGGTGACTCCCTAGCTCTGGGCTACCAAGGAACCCAGGCTGAACAAGAGGACTCCCTCTAGTCCCAGCTGCAAAGAAAGGCTTTTCACTGACACAACCTCCATCGGTAGCCCAACAGAGGGCAGGGGGGCAGGAGTTGCCTAAACCTCAAAGAGATTCCGGAGTACTGCCTGGCCAAAAGCACTGTCCCTATGGGGCTCCCTCTCCAGACAGTAATGGGCCGCAAAAGTCTGGCTTGAAGACCAAGTTGCAGCCCTGCAGATGTCTACCAAGGGCACAGAGCGGAGATGAGCCACTGAGGCAGCCATTGCCCTGACACGGTGGGCCGTGACCCGACCCTGCAAAGGAAGGTCAGCCGCCCTATAAGCCCAGGTGATACCGTTAGCAACCCAGATGGACAAGGTACACTTGGACACAGCCAACCCCAACTTATTAGGATCAAAAGACACAAAGAGCTGAGTAGCCCTTCTATGCCCCTGCGTACGGTCAAGGTAGAAGGATAAGGCCCTCCTACAGTCTAGGGTATGCAGATCTGCTTCAGCCTGGCTAGCATGAGGCCTAGGGAAGAATGTTGGAAGAACCACCTCTTGGTTAAGGTGGAAGGAGAAGACAACTTTGGGGAGGAACTTTGGATGAGTCCTAAGGACTACCCTGTTCCTATAGAAGCGAGTGTAAGGCCTATCACAGACCAGGGCCTGAAGCTCACTCACTCGCCTAGCCGAGGTAAGGGCTACCAAGAAGAGTGTCTTCCAGGACAGGAAGCGTAGAGGGCAAGTAGCCATCGGCTCAAAGGGTGGGCGAGTCAGCTGCTGCAAGACCACATTCAGCTCCCACTCAGGAGCAGGACGGACTGGAGGCTTGAGCAAAATCAAGCCCCTGAGAAAGCGGGACACCAAGGAGTGAGCCGACAGAGAATGTCCTTCCACCAGTGAGTGGTGAGCTGCTAGGGCTGAGAGGTGCACCCGAACATAATTGGGCTTAAGTCTCTGATTGGACAAGTGCAGAAAGTACTGAAGCACTACAGGCACAGTACAGGAGAAAGGATCCTCTGTACGTAGCTGACACCACACCGAAAACCTTTTCCATTTGAGAGCATAGGTTTTCCTAGTGGACTGTTTCCTAGAGGCTAGGACAACCTCCTCAACCTCCTGAGGTAGGCCCCAGGGAGCCAAAAACTACCCTTGCAGCCTCCAGGCCATCAAATTGAGAGCTTTGAGATTGAGGTGCAGAAGGGAACCCTGCTCCTGTGAGATAAGGTCGGGTTGCAACCCCAGAGGCAGTGGGGGATCCACCGCCAGTTGAAGCAGAAGTGGAAACCAAGGCTGTCTCGGCCACCTGGGAGCCACCAGCAGAACAGAGGCCTTGTCCTGAAGAATCTTGGAGAGTTCGGGCCACCAAGGGCGTGGGAGGAAACGCATACAGGATACCCTGAGACCAGGGAATCAGAAAAGCATCCGCTGCTATTCTTAGAGGATGCGGTTGCCTGGAGCAGAACTTTGGCAGTTGCTTGTTCAGTGGGCTGGCAAAGAGATCTATCAAAGGGAGACCCCATTTTAGGAAGATCTTCTGAACTACTAAAGGATGCAGCTGCCAATCGTGGGGCTGCAGAATCCTGCTCAACCTGTCGGCCAGGTGGTTGTCCTGGCCTGGAAGGTACACAGCCTTGAGGAGCACATTGTGCTTGAGGGCAAATGAACAAAGGTCCTGAGCGTCTGTGGTCAGTACCACTGTGTATCCAGGAATCTGAAAGGGCACCCCTTTTAGTAGATTAGGTGGGTGCAACCACCAGCTGAGGGAGTTCAGAAATTGTCTGGACACCCTTATCCTGTCTCTGAGGCTGCCTGTGGCCTGTGACCACTGAGTCCGAAGGCACCACTGTGCAGGCCTCATATGGAGCCTGGCATTGGGAGTCACATGTACTGTCGAAGCCATGTGGCCCAGAAGCTTCAGGCAGAGTCTGGCGGAGACCAGTGACCTGTTGAGAAAGCGTAGTTACTCACCTGTAACAGGTGTTCTCCAGGAGCAGCAGGAATCAGTCCTCACATATGGGTGACGTCGGCGCCGACGGAGCCCTCGCAGAGCAATTTTCCCCAGCTTTCAAAGAAAGCCTTTGGGAATTGCAGCGCGCATGCGTGGTCCCCTTCCCGCCCAAAGGTGCCATCCTGGCCAGTCTGATGACATAGCAAAAAGACAGCAAAAAATTTGCAAAAACTAAATCATATGACTGCAACTCCACGGGGAGGAGGGAGGGCTGTGAGGACTGATTCCTGCTGCTCCTGGAGAACACCTGTTACAGGTCAGTAACTACGCTTTCTCCAGGACCAAGCAGGAAGTCAGTCCTCACATATGGGACTCCCAAGCTCAAGGCTACCGGAGACCCCAAGCACAAAAATGAGCTCCCTCTAGCTCAGCAGCACAGAAGGAAGGAATCTTCTCCGACTATTCTCCAACCGGTAGCCCAACATCCGGGATGGAGGGTAGGAGTTGCTTAAACCTCGAAGAGATTACGGAGGACTGCCTGTCCGAAAGCAGTGTCCCTGCGGGACTCCCTCTCGAGGCAGTAATGGGTTGCAAAAGTCTGGCTCGAAGACCAAGTAGCGGCCCGGCAGATGTCTGCCAATGGAACAGAGCGGAGGTAAGCCACTGACGCAGCCTTCGCCCGAACCCGATGAGCCGTGACTCGACTCTCCAACGAGAGGCCTGCCGCCCCATAAGTCCAAGCGATACAGTCAGCTACCCAGATGGACAGAGTACGCTTGGAGACAGGGAGCCCTAATTTATTAGGGTCGTAAGACAGGAAGAGCTGGACAGTCTTACGGTGCTCCCGCGTACGATCAAGGTAGAAGTTCAGCGCCCTTCTACAGTCCAGGGTATGCAAGACCATCTCAGCTCGGCTGGAGTGTGGCCTGGGGAAGAAGGTCGGAAGCACCACCTCCTGATTGATGTGGAAAGGGGAGACCACTTTTGGAAGAAACTTAGGGTGAGTCCGCAGGACTACCCTGTTCTTGTAGAACCTAGTGTAAGGGGGATCGGACACTAGGGCCTGCAGTTCACTAACGCGTCTAGCGGAAGTGAGGGCTACCAGGAATAAGATTTTCCAAGAAAGAAAACGGAGAGGACAGGTAGCCATGGGTTCAAAGGGCGGACAGGTGATCCGCTGTAAGACCACGTTAAGGTCCCAGTCTGGGGCTGGGGGGCGCAAAGGTGGTTTAAGGAGAAGGAGACCTCGGGAGAACCGTGCCACAAGAGGGTGGCCGGAAAGAGGCCTGCCTTCAACCAGCACATGATGTGCAGAAATAGCACTGAGGTGAACCTTGACCGAGTTGGACTTAAGCCCAAGATTGGAGAGGGAAAGCAAGTACTGCAAGACCACCGACACCGAGCAGGAGAAGGGGTCTTGAGACTGCTGAGTACACCAGGTGGAGAAGCGACGCCATTTAAGGGCGTAGGATTTCCGGGTAGAGGGTCGCCTGGAAGCCAGCACGACCTCTTCCACCTCCGGAGGCAGCAGGAGGGGAGCAAGGACTACCCTTTCAGCAGCCAGGCCATCAGATGAAGAGATCTGAGGTTAGGGTGTAGGAGAGACCCCTGATCCTGGGTCAGGAGATCTGGTTGAAACCCCAGAGGCAACGGAGTAACTACCGCCAGTTGCATCAGAAGCGGGAACCACGGTTGCCTGGGCCACCGGGGCGCTATCAGGATCATCGAAGCCTTGTCCTGGAGAACCTTGAAAAGTGTTCGAGACACCAGCGGCATGGGAGGAAAGGCATACAGAAGGCCCGTGGACCATGAGAGCAGAAAAGCATCTGCCGCTACTCGGAGGGGATGCGGTTCCCGAGAGCAGAACCGAGGAAGTTGCCTGTTCAGAGGACTGGCAAATAGATCCAGCGTGGGGAGGCCCCACTGGAGAAAGATCCTTTGAACCACCAACGGGTCCAATCGCCACTCGTGTGGTTGGAGGATTCTGCTCAGTTTGTCTGCCAGGTAATTTTCTTGACCTGGGAGGTAGACAGCTTTGAGGAGGATCCCTCGGCTGACGGCCCAAGCGCAGAGCTTTTGCGCTTCCCGACAGAGAAGGAAGGAGCCCGTGCCCCCTGTTTGTTCACGTAGAACATGGCCACTTGATTGTCCGTCTGGACGAGGAAGGACTGGCGAGCGGTAAGGTGGGAGAAGGCCCGGAGAGCCAGGCGGATCGCTCTGAGCTCCAGGAAGTTGATCTGCTGGGCAGATTCCCACGGGGTCCAGAGACCCTGAGTACATGCCCCTTGGCAATGTGCTCCCCAACCCAGGAGAGAAGCGTCGGTCGTCAGTACCTGAACCGGCTGGGGAGACTGAAAAGGCATTCCGAGCACTAGGTTGGGCAGATGAAGCCACCATCGTAGAGAAGAGACCAGCGGGCTGGAGATTCGTACTGAGTCCGCTAGTCTCCCCGAGGCCTGACGCCATTGTGAGCGAAGGCACCATTGAGCAGGCCGCATATTCAGGCGGGCATTGGGGGTCACATGGACCGTGGAAGCCATATGGCCGAGCAGTTGCAGAAAGTGCCTGGCCGAGACCCGGGAATGGCTGCGAAAGCGGCTGGCGAGAGCCATGAGCCGTTGTGCCCGGTCGAGCGGTAGAAAGGCTCGCGCTTGAAGCGTGTTTAACCTGGCGCCGATGAACTCGAGATCCTGAGAGGGGAGCAAAGTGGACTTTTCGAAGTTTATGACAAAGCCCAAGTACTGGAGTAGAGTCACAGTACGTTGCATGGCGTGAGTGGCCTCCGTGGAGGACGGTGCTCTGATGAGCCAGTCGTCTAGGTAAGGAAAGACAAAGAGGCCTTGAAGCCGGAGATAAGCCGCTACCACTGCGAGACATTTTGTGAAGACTCGTGGTGCGGAGGATAGGCCAAAGGGCAGTACTCTGTACTGGTAATGATTGCCTGCCACCACGAACCGTAGGTATTGTCGGTGGCTTGGGTGAATGAGGATGTGAGTGTAGGCATCCTTTAGATCCAAGGAGCATAGCCAATCTCCCTGCCGGAGGTAGGGCAGCAGGATTCCAAGGGTAAGCATCTTGAACTTTCCCCTTTCCAGGAACTTGTTGAGGTTCCGCAAGTCCAGGATGGGTCTGAGGCCCCCAGTTCGCTTTGGTACCAGGAAGTACCTGGAATAAAAGCCTTGACCTCTCAGGTGGTGGGGCACTGGTTCCACCGCCTGTTGGACCAGCCGGCCTCCCGTGCTGAGAGACACCAGCGGAGGGGGAGAGGCTATGCTGAAAGAGTCAAAAACCCCCACCCTGCGGAGCTGGGGCCGGTGGCGCAGGCTTGGGGGCTTGCTGCCTACGGGACCCATTACCCGGTCCCTTGGCCTGCTGACCCTGTTGGGGAGCTGCTGAGGCCTGATAATGAGGGTAGTGTTTATAGGCAGCCGCCTTCCTCGGGTAAAAGGGCTTTTTCCCCGAGCCCTTCTTCTTCTGGGAAGGGGCAGAGGTTTTCCTGGAGAGCCGAGTCCTGGTGAGAGTCTCTGTCTCGAGCTGTGCAGCCTTCTCGTCCATAGGTTTGCCAAAGAGGTTTTCACCTCTGCAGGGGACATCGACCAACTTGTCCTGCACCCAGGGCTCGAGGTCGGATGACTGAAGCCAAGCCTGTCGGCGGGCCCCGATGCCGGCTGCGGCTACCCGAGCCGATGCCTCAAAGCCATCATAGGCTGCTCGAGAGATAAACTTGGAGCACTCCCGAATACCGGTGGACAAGGCCAGGAACCTCCGCAAAGGTTCATCGGAGAGACCAGCAGAGAATCCGGCTATTTATTTAGCCAGGTCTCGGAGATACATGCCCATGTAGAGCTGGTAAGTCTGGACCCGACATGCAAGCATAGAGCCCTGAAAACACTTCTTACCGATGCCATCCAGGCTGCGGGCTTCCCTGCCAGGAGGCACCGAGGAGTGCATCTTCTGGCTCTTGAGCCGATGCATGGCCGATTCCACCACCATGGAATAGTGCGGCAGCTGTGCCTTTTGGAAGCCAGGGCTCTTGCGAACTCGATAGATGGCATCGACCCGCTTGCTCAACACCGGCGACGACGCCGGACTCTCCCACATGCGGAAGAGAAGTCGTTCCAGCATCGGAGGAACCGGTACAGTAAAATGCTCCTTTGCAGGAGAGTCATACTGGAGGGCATCGAGCTCGGGAAGGCCAAGGCCTTGGCCATATCCCTCACGAAGTCCGAGAACCGGGCATCTTCTGGAGGGGACTGTCTCCGAGGTTCGGACTCGGGGGAGTCCGAAGGGACACACCGAGTCCGAAAAGAATCAGGCGACTCATCCACCTCGGATTCCCAGGCGGACTCCTCGGAGGAGGAGTTGAGCGCCTCCGGCCGGGCGGGTACAGACGCCGTCCGCCCCGACGCCGAGGGGGTCGGCGTTGACGACCTCGGCCCCGAACGGGAGGCCGAAGGCGACCGCGACCGAGGATCGACTCGAGCCCGCATGGACTCGAGGATCGGCTCGGTCTCCGGGGTCGACTTAGACGTCGACGACCCGGCGGTCAGGGCAGAAGCGCCAGCGAGGCCAGCGATCAATGCCCGCTGCTGGTCCATGAAGGCAGCAAGGCTGCTCTCCAAGGCCGTCAACCTGAGTCCGAACTCAGGAGACCCAGCAGCCCCCGACTCGGGCCCCGACGGCGTCGGGCCTGACGTCGGACCCCTCGGAGGCGAGTCCACGAAGACAACAGCACTTACGTGAGCAGAGGAGTCCATCTCCAGACGAGGCTGTTTGGATGGCCGCTCCAGCTCCAAAGACCCGGGACGGCTGTCGGGGCTATGCAACCTGGCCCTCGAGGAGCCAGGAGCGTCCACCGACGCCGCCCTCGCGGGTTTGTTCTTCCGGTGATGTTCCCGGGTAGGGGACCCCCTCTCAGAGGAGCTCCGACGGTGTTCAGAGCCAGATTCTTTGGACACCGAAGCTTCTGACGAGGTCCGGGTACGGCTGGGGTCAGAGAAGATTCTCTCCCGCTGATGCTGCCGACTCCGCAAAGATTTCGCGGACATCTTGCTACAGGCCCCACAGATCATTTCTTCATGATCTGGGCCCAGGCAACGGAGGCAGCAATCATGTGTGTCGGTAAGAGACATCAGTTTCTTACACTTAACACACTTTTTAAAGCCACTGGAAAAAACGCGAATTTGTCACGAAGGACAGAAAAAACCGAAAAAGAAGGGGAGGCCTCGCAACCGGCGTCGCGAGGCCGGACGGAAAAAGGACCGGCGTCGAACCGAAGAAATACTTAAAATAAGAAAGAAAATCAACTTTTCAGCGGTGACTGTTAGACAACGTCTGTAGGGCTCCGCGGAAAAAAGACGACTGGCCAAGATGGCACCTTTGGGCGGGAAGGGGACCGCGCATGCGCGCTGCAATTCCCAAAGGCTTTCTTTGAAAGCTGGGGAAAATTGCTCCGTGAGGGCTCCGTCGGCGCCGACGTCACCCATATGTGAGGACTGACTTCCTGCTTGGTCCTGGAGAAACTGGTTTGCCAAGGCCATCAGTCTTTGGGCTCTGTCTTCTGGCAAGAAAGCACAGTTACTTACCTGTAACAGGTGATCTCTGGGAACAGCAGGAATTAGTCCTCACATATGGGTACGTCGGTACCGACGGAGCCTGCGCGGGAATGCTTCCCCAGCTTCCCAAAAAGGAAAGCTTTTGGGCACATCCCACCGCGCCTGCGCGCTGCCTTCCCGCCTTTCCTAACTGACTCTCCTCAGTTCAAGTTTATAGCTGAGACAATAGAGAGAGAGAAAGGAAAGGAAAGACCAGAAAGATACAACTCCTAGGGGAGGTGGGTGGGCTGTGAGGACTAATTCCTGCTGTTCCCAGAGATCACCTGTTACAGGTAAGTAGCTGTGCTATCTCCAGGAACAAGCAGGAATGAGTCCTCACATATGGGGACTCCCTAGCTAAGATGCCTGGGAGATCCCCTAGGATTTAGACCCTGGATAGGGTCCCATGTCCTCCTATGGATCTCAGGCATCCATCCAGGGAAGGAGGGTAGGAGTTGATTAAGAATGGAACAGGTGTTTGAGAACAGCCTGACCAAACAAGGCATCCCGGCGGGAATCCTTGTCCAAGCAGTAATGGGCTGTGAAGGTATGAACCGAGGCCCAGGTGGCTGCTCGACAGATCTGGTCTATGGACACAGAATGTAGATGAGCCATAGAGGTGGCAATGGCCCTCACATTATGAGCTGTGACATGGCCCTCCAGAGTAAGGTTCTTGCTCTGGTAGGCAAAAGAAATACACTGAGCAATCCAATTGGACAGTGTTCTTTTAGAGACTGGAAGTCCCAAATGAGAAGGGTCAAAAGCAACAAAAAGCTGAGAAGACTTTCTATGTTGCTGGGTCCTATGTAAGTAAAAGGCAAGAGCCCTTTTACAATCCAGAGTATGAAGGTTCCTCTCTGCACTAGATGCATGAGGAGCTGGAAAAAAGACTGGCAAATACACCTCTTGATTGAGATGAAAAGGCGAGACCACTTTAGGCATAAAGTGTGGATTAGTCCTGAGGACCACCTTGTCATGATGGAATCTTGTATAAGGTGGATTTGCCACTAAGGCCTGTAGTTCACTAATGCGGCGAGCAGAAGTGACTGCAATAAGGAAGACAACCTTCCAGGAAAGAAATTTCAGGGAGGTAGAAGATAAGGGTTCAAATGGTGGCTTCATGAACTGACCAAGAACCAAATTCAAATCCCATGCCACCGGAGGAGGCTTAATGGGAGGTTTAGTTAAAGTGAGGCCTCTCATGAATCTTGAGATAAGAGGATGAGAGGAGACTTGTTGCCCATTGATGGGCTTAAGGGATGCTGAAATAGCACTCAAATGGACTCTCACTGAATTAGTTTTAAGTCCTGCATTGGAGAGATGCAGGAGATAGTCCAACAGAGAAGTTAAAGGAAGTGCGAAAGGGTCTAGACCTCTGTCAGCACACCAAATGGAAAATCTTTTCCATTTAAAGGCGTAGGAACGCCTGGTGGAAGGTTTCCTGGAAGCATGAAGGATATCCTTCACCTGTTGAGAAAGATTTAAATCCTGAAGATCTAGGCCTTCAGGCCCTGAGGTGAAGGGACTTGGGGTTTGGGTGCCACAAAGTCCCCTCCTCCTGGGACAGAAGGTCTGGAGCAGCTCCCAAGTCCAGGGAGGGGGCTTGGGAGAGATGCAGAAGTAGAGGGTACCACACTTGGCGTGGCCAGCGTGGAGCTATGAGGATCATAGATCCTTGATCCCTCTGGAGTTTGAACAGAGTCTTGGGAATCAAGGGAATGGGTGGAAAGGCGTACAAGGAAGTCCTGACCCCAATGAAGGAGGAAGGCATCCCTGGCCTGAACTCCCTGACACGGAATTCTGGAGCAGAATCGGGGAAGTTTGGCATTCCACGGACTTGCAAAGAGGTCTATGTCCGGGGTTCCCCATTCCTGAAAGATTCTGAGTACCTGATCCATATGCAGGGACCACTCGTGTGGAAGCAGAACTCGACTGAGTCTGTCTGCCCAAGAGTTTTGGATTCCTGGGAGGTATACTGCCAGGAGATGGATCTGATGCTCTCTGGTGAAGGCCCATAGTCTGAGAGCTTTGTTGCAAAGCGACAGAGAGCCAGTTCCTCCTTGTTTGTTTATGTAAAACATGGCTACTTGATTGTCTGTGTGAACGAGGACTGTCTTGTAGCCAAGGAGGGTATGAAAGACCTGGAGAGCTAGGAAAACTGCTCGAAGCTCCAAATGATTGATATGAAGGGAGGTCTCCTGTAGAGACCAAGTGCCTTGGGTGGAGAGGTCCTCTAGATGAGCTCCCCAACCTGTTTGGGAGGCATCTGTAGTCAGGGTTGCTTGGGGCAACGACTGTTGGAAGGGGGACCCCAGCAACAGATTTTGAGTGGACATCCACCATTGGAGAGACCAAAAGAGACGTTTGGAGGTTGCTATTTGGTCGAGCTCCTGAAGCTTGAGTCCACTGGGTGGACAAAGTCCACTGAGCTGCTCTCATGTGAAGGCGAGCATAGGGTACCACATGTACTGTGGAAGCCATGTGGCCTAGCAGTTGAAGCATCTCCCTGGCAGTCAAGTGACTCTTTGACTGTGCCTGGGAGGCTAACTGCAGTAGACGATGGCAACGGGCCTGAGGAAGGTAGGCCCTTGCAGTGGTGGTATCCAACCAGGTCCCTATGAACTCTAGGGACTGAGTGGGAGAAAGCTGGGATTTTGGGAGGTTTACCACCAGTCCCAGATATTGCAGAATGCGTCTTGTGCGGTTTAGAGCATTCTGAGCTTCTGACTGAGTTGGTGCTCAGATGAGCCAATCGTCGAGATATGGGAAAACAAAAATCCCTAGGGTGCGTAGAAATGCTGCAACGACTGCCATGCATTTGGTGAACACTCTGGGGGCAGAGGCTAGGCCGAAAGGAAGCACTCTGTACTGATAATGTTGTCCCTGGAACAGAAATCGTAGGAATTTTCTGTGGGATGGATGGATGAGGACATGGGTGTACGCATCCTTGAGATCTAGAGAACAAAGCCAATCTTGGCTCTTTAGGTAGGGAAGAAGAATGCCTAGAGAAAGCATTTTGAACTTTTCCTTGCATAGGAATTTGTTCAATTCCCTGAGATCTAAAATGGGTCTGTAACCCCCTGTTTTCTTGGGGATGAGAAAATAGGGGGAATAGAACCCTGAGCCCTGCTGAAGAAGGGGAACCTCTTCTATCGCCCCTTGGGCAAGCAGGGTAGACACTTCCTGACCCAGAAGGTCGAGGAGAGGTGTGGGAGAGTTGAAATGTCTCACCATGGTGTGTGGAGGAAGGTCTGAGAAACGAAGTTTGTAACCCTCTCTTATGATGGAGAAGGTCCACTGTTCTGATGTTATTTGCTCCCACCTGGGAGCAAAATGAGCTAACCTTCCTGGAATGGGGAGAAGTTCTGGCTGGGGTAGAGCCAGAAAGGTTAGGTTCTCTAGAATGCAGTCAAAAACCCTGAGGGGGTTGAGACTGTTGAGTTGCAGGAGTTGCAGCAGGTTTGGGTCTGGCCTGCCTAGGTTGCTGTCGCTTAGTTGGAAAACGACCAGCAGCAGATTGCTGCCCAGAGTTGGAAGGGAATCTGGTCTTCTTGAAATAAGGTTTCTTGAAAGACTTTTTCTTGAATGGCATGGAGGTAGACTTGGAAAGTCTATCCAGAGCAGAATTCTCTGCATCCATTTGAGTGGCTTTAATTTGCCACTCTCTGCCAAAGAGATTCTCACCTGTACAGGGCAGATTTCCCAGACCATCCTGGACCCAAGGCTCTAGATCAGAAGCCTGGAGCCATGCAAGTCTCCGAGCAGCAATGGCCATGCCTGAGGCTCTGCTAGCACCCTCAAAAGAGTCAAAGGCTGCCCTATTGGAAAACTTGGAAACATCCTGAGTATGCTTAAGCCAAAAGAGGAATTCATCCTTTCTGTCTTCTGGGATAACAGGGAGAAAGGTATGCAACTTCAGTGCAATTTCCTTGAGAAACATACCCATATAAAGACTATATGAGTTGATTCTAGCAATTAGCATACTGGCTTGGAAGATTTTTCTACCAAAAGCATCCAAGGTCCTGCATTCTCTTCCTGGAGGAGTAGAAGAATGTCTTTTAATACTCTTTATTCTTTTCATAGCTGACTGCACCACAATGGAATGGTGAGGAAGCTGGGTTTTTTGAAAACCAGGACAAGGGGGGACACGGTACATAGTGTCCAACCTACGAGAATGAGGAGAAAGGGTGAGAGGAGTCTCCCATAAATCAAGCATGTGTTCATGAAGAATTTCATGAATTGGTAAGGTGACTGCCTCTCTGGGAGCCTTAGAGTAACCTAAAATGTCAAGCTTTTTAGCTCTAGGCTCTATTTCAGAGGATACTGAAATGGCAAGTCCTTTAGCCACTTCTGAAATGAAGTCTTGAAAGGACAAATCTTCTGGAGGAGACATTCTCCTCTTTGGAGAAGAAGGTTCCTCAGGGAGAGTAATAGACACTTCAGGAGATTCTTCTGATGAATCGGAATCATCAGAGGAATCGAAGTATCGTCTGTCCGATTCCAACGATCGATACGCGTATCGATCGGTATCGACATCGGGTGTCCCCGGAACCGGATCGGTATCGGGGAAGCGCCCGGATCCAGGAACCGGAGTCAGTATCCTGGTCGATGTCGAAGCAAGCGGTACCGGCATCGAGCCCGGTGCCGGCAGCAGTACCGACATCGATATTCGATGCGGTACCGCTGGCGTCGCAGCCTGAATGAAAGCCATGATAGCTTGCTGCATGGATTGGACAGTATGATCCATAGACGCCACGACTGCCTGGATGTTGGTACCAGGAGAATGTGCCGGTACCCCAGAGCAGTCTAACAGGTGATCGGTCGAGGCCGTGCCATCGATGTCAACCTGTAACCCCATAGGAGGAGCTTTGGAAGCCAGAGCTTCCCGCCGGGGTTGTTTGGCTGGGGCAGGATCCTCAAGGGTAAGCCCGGGGGCATCTCGATGCTTAGAGGGAGATTTACCCTTTGAGGACCTGTTTGGTTTATGTTTGGTTACCTGAGATCCATCAGGAGACGATGATCTAGAAGATGTCGATGCTACCGGTGGTGCCTCTGTGGGAAACAGCATATGGAACTTAGCTGCTCGATTCTGTAACCCACGTTTAGACATCATGGAGCAGAATGGACAATCCGGAACGGAATGGTCAGGGCCCAAACATTTGAGACACCATTCATGGGTATCTGTAATAGAAATAGTACCGCTACACTTAGTACATTTTTTAAAGCCTGAGGCTTGTTTTTCCATGAGGGAAAATCTTTTTGTAGGCCCTAAGGCCTGCAGAAGAAATAATACTAAGTGAAGAAAAAAGATAAAGGTTTTTTTTTTTTTTTTTTTGTAAAAGAAGAAAGAAAAGACCGGCGGTACTGGTCCGGTGTCGGGGAGGCAGACACGCAACCAAAGAAACAAACTAATATAAGAAACTTCTTCAGCGGTGACAGGGCTCGACCTGCTGGCTCCGCGGAAAAGAAGAAACTGAGGAGAGTCAGTTAGGAAAGGCGGGAAGGCAGCGCGCAGGCACGGTGGGATGTGCCAAAAAGCTTTTCCTTTTTGGGAAGCTGGGGAAGCATTCCCGCGCAGGCTCCGTCGGTACCAACGTACCCATATGTGAGGACTCATTCCTGCTTGTTCCTGGAGATAGCCTTTACCAGCAGAGAGTCCAGCCTTGCTCCTATAAACTCCAAGTTCTGGGAGGGGAGCAATGTGGACTTTGCGAAGTTTATGACAAACCCCAGGCTTTGAAGAGGAGCAATAGTTGTGAGGGTGGCTTGTCTGGCCTCCTGGCACGTCTGACCCCTGATGAGCCAGTCATCCAGATAGGGGAAGACAAAGATTCCCTGATTTCTCAGGTAGGCCGCCACCACTGCCAGGCATTTGGTAAAGACCCTGGGAGCGGAGGTGAGGCCAAAAGGCAGTACTCTGTACTGATAATGGTTTCCTCCCACAATGAACCTGAGGTACTTTCTGTGGTCTGGATGAATGAGGATGTGAGAGTACGCATCCTTTAGATCTAAGGAGCATAGCCAATCTCCCTGCTGGAGGTAGGGCAGAAGTGTTCCAAGAGTAAGCATCTTGAACTTTTCCTTCTCTAGGAACTTGTTGAGGTTCCTGAGGTCCAGAATGGGTCGAAGACCACCGGTTCTTTTGGGCACCAGGAAATACCTGGAGTAGAATCCGTGACCTTGCAAGTGGGGAGGCACAGGCTCCACCGCCCTGCCCACCAACAGACCTTGAAGCTCTTGAAGGAGGTGGTCTGTGTGCAGAGGAGGCCTTGGAGGTTCCCCTGGAAAGTATGGCGGAGGCAGTTGGTGAAAATGCAGTGCATCGCCTGTGGACTATGTTCTACACCCAACTGTCCGCAGTGATGTGGGGCCACTGGTGGGCAAAGAGGGCGAGGCGACCTCCTGTGCAGGTTTGGGAGAGCAGGGATTGAGAGGTTACGCTCAAGGAGTCAAAAACCCCCACCCTGCTGAGTGGTAGCAGGGGCCGGAGGCTTAGGGGTCCTCTGCCTACGGGGCCCATTACCCTGCCCCTTGGCTTGCTGACCCTGGGGTGCAGCTTGGACAGCCTGATACTGAGGGTACTGTTTGTAGGCAGTGCCTTTCCTCGGGTAAAAGGGCTTCTTACCAGAGGCCTTCTTTTTATGAGAAGGGGCAGAAGTCTTCCTAGACAGCCTTGTCCTTGTAAGGTGCTCAGCCTCGAGCTGTGCGGCCTTCTTGGCCATAGGCTTGCCAAAAAGGTTTTCACCTCGGCAAGGGACATCAACCAACTGTCCTGAACCCATGGCTCGAGGTCCGATGACTGCAGCCATGCCTGGCGTCGAGCCGCGATGCTGGTTGCCGCAACTCGGGCCGAAGCCTCAAAGCCATCGTAGGCGGCGCGGGACATAAACTTCGAGCAGTCCCGAATCCCCGAGGACAAGGACTTGAATCTCTGCAAGGGCTCCCCGGAGAGACCAGCAGAGAAAGTACATGCCCATGTACAGCTGGTAAGACTGGACACGGCAAGCAAGCATCGAGCCTTAGAAGCACTTTCTACCGACACCATCGAGGTTCCGGGCCTCCCTGCCGGGGGCACCACAGAGTGCATCTTCTGACTCTTCAGGCGATGCATGGCCGATTCCACAACCATGGAATGGTGTGGTAGCTGCACCTTCTGAAAACCAGGGCTCTTCCGGAGTCGATAAATTGAATCGACTCGCTTGCTTAGAACCGGCGCCGAGGCCGGTGCCTCCCACATCCGGAAGAGGAGCCGTTCCAGCATCGGAGGAACCGGGACAGTAAAGGCCTCATTCGGTGGAGAGTCGTACTGCAGGGCCTCGAGCTCTTCGGCTCGAGGCTCTTCCTCGGGGTCCACCGGAATAGCCAACGCAGTGGCCATATCCCAGACAAACTCCGAGAACCGGGTATCCTCCGGAGGGGATCTACTCCGGGGCTCAGACTGCGGTGAGTCCGACGGGACGCACCGAGTTTTGAATGTGTCGGGGGACTCCTCATCCTCCGTCTCCCAGGTGGACCCGTCTGACGAGGAGTCAGGATCCGACCCCGGGGGGCCCTGGAGCACCCGCCCCGATGCCGGAGGCACCGGCGTCGACGCCCTCGGTCTCGAACGGGAGATCGAGGGGGGCCACGACCGAGGTCGACTTCGAGCCATGATCGACTCGAGTATCAGCTCGGTCTCCGGGGTCGACTTCGACGTCGATGTCCCAGTGGTCGGGGCAGATGCGCCAGACAGGCTGGCCATCAGTGCCCGCTGCTGCTCCATGAAGGCAGACAATCTGCTCTTCAAAGCTGTCATCCTGAGACTCAGCTCGGGAGACGCAGCAGCCACCGACTCAGGCCCCTGAGGCGCCGGGCCCAACGTCGGCTCTCTGGGAGGAGAGTCCTCGAGGATCACAGGGCTTACGTGTCCAGCAGACTCCGGCTCCACGCGAGGAACTTTTGCAGGCTTCTCTTGTTCCACGGGCTCGGGGCGACAGTCGGGGGTCTTAGACCTGGTCATCAAGGAGCCAGGGACCTCCTCCTCCGACACCCTCACGAGCCGCTTCTTCCTCTTGCGTTCCCGGTCGGGGGACTCCCTGTCCGAGGAGCTTCGACGGCGCTCGGGATCCGAATCCCGAGATGTCGAGGCCTCAGATGAGGTCCAGGCCCGGCCGGAGGCTGAGTCAGAGAAAAGCCTTTCTTTCTGCTGCTGGCGACTTCGCAGTGCCTTGGAAGACATCTTCCCACATGGTCCACACATCTTAGGGTCGTGATCAGGACCGAGGCACCGAAAACAGCAGTCGTGTGTGTCGGTGAGAGACATCAACTTCTTACACCGATCACACTTCTTGAAACTGCTGGAAGCCATTGGGGGAAAAAAAGAGTCCCCGCGAGGTCAAAGGACCGGCCTTCCAGGGAAAAATCAAAAAAGGGCGCGAACGCCAGCCACGAAGGGCAAAAACCGAAAAAGAAGAATCGGGCTCGATACCGGTGTACCGAACTCAGCGGGAGGGGAACCGGCGTCGAACCGGGAAGAAAAAAAAATAGCGAAAATCGCTGAAAAATCGAACTTTTATCCGGGATGACAGAACACACGTCCGGTGGGCTTCTCGGAAAAAGAGAGACTGAGGTAAGATGGCACCTTTAGGCGGGAAGGGAACCGCGCATGCGCCTGCATTCCCAAAGGCTTTCATAGAAAGCTGGGGAAATGCTCCGCTGGGGCTTCATCGGCATCGATGACACCCATATGTGAGGACTGACTTCCTGCTTGGTCCTGGAGAAACACCGGAAACACAAAAGGGAACCCCCCCCCACTCTTGCGCGAACGCCACGTGCGCCAGCCTGCACTACCCAAAAACCGCGCGAGCAGCCTGCCGGGCGCCCCGAAGCACGAGTCCCCCCCCCCCCCCCCGCAAACGAGGCCTCCTCAATAAAGGTAAACCTAATGAAGAAAAGGCTTACCACGCTGATTGCACCGCTGGGAAGGAGGAGGAGGGAGGGCCCGGGATAGGAAGAAAATCGAGGCCTCAATCTGCCCCAGAGCTCAGCCGAGATGGCAGCTTCGGCTCCGGGGCAAAGAGACAGACTGGCCTGCCTCCACAGCCTTCTAGCGCTGCCTGTTCTGCTCCAGTCCAGCGCTCCGTTGCCGGCTGCGCCTGCCACCTGCTTCACACCCATTAACGCGGGATCAGGAGCAGGGAGGCCCTTCATGCCGGATCTCACCCCCAAGCAGTCTGCAGTTCACAAGTAGGCAGGAAGGGAGGGAAAAGAGGGGAGAACGATAACCACCAGGAACTAAGGGAAATCAAAACAAAATACAAGAAATTAATTAAAGGAAAATAAAAGGAAATTAAAAGCCCGAGCAAAGCAAGGAGAAAACAAAATAAGGAGAAACCCCGAAGAGAGAATAGTGCAGAGGAAATCCCCGCCTTTGCAGCCCTGCACTACCTCCTGACCTGGGACTCCTGATCTGGGCAAAAAGGGACCCCTGACTACAATAAAGAATCCGCTCTGCTTATTTGTTCCCTGCCCTGAGCCCAGAACCCTAGGCTCAAGACCTTCTCCAGTTGCTAAGGAGACTGAAACAAAACTGGTGTGGAGGGGTGGTCCCTGCCTATTTATACCGGTGACATCAAAGCTATGACAGGTTTCAGTCTCCAAAGCTGCTGGAGGAGGTGTAGAACTCTCTGGTTCCGGGACTGGACTAGAGGGACGAAAAGGAAACAGGAATCCCTTATGTTCAGCCCAGATGAACAGCTGTGTCCCCCATCTGTTGGAGACTGAGCAATACTGGCCAGCTTAGTGATGCACAGCACCCTTAATAGGCAACATCAGCAAAGTTTATCATGCTCAGTCTCCATCTGCTGGTGGGGGGGAGGGGGCAGAACCCATGCGTCTAGACTGAACGGAAGGGATAATATGATTTCTTTGACTGGGTGACCAGAGAGCTGGACAGAGGGAGAGCCCTAGATGTGGTGTACTTAGATTTTGGGAAAGCCTTCAACACCGTTCCGCACAAGCAACTCAAATTGGGCACCCTAGGGATATATCCTAAAGTGACTGACTGGGTTAGAAACTGGCTGAGTGGGAGGCAACAAAGTGTACAGGTAAATGGAGCTCACTCTGAAGAGAAGGATGCTACCAGTGGTGTGCCGCCGGGATCTGTCCTTGGTCCGATTCTTTTTAACATCTTTGCTGATATTGCAAAAGCGCTCTTGGGTAAGGGTTTGCATTTTTGTGGGTGTTACCAAAATCTGCAATAGGGTAGACACCCAGGAAAGAGTAGATAACATGGAGGCGGGATCTAGCTAAGCTTGAAGAATGGTTGAGAATTTGGTAGCTGAGATTTAATGCTAAAAAATGTAGGGTCATGCATTTGGGCTGCAAAAATCCAAGGGAGCAGTACAGTTTAGAGGGCAAAGTACTTCTATACACAAAAGAAGAGCGCAACCTAGGCATGACTGTTTCTGATGATCTTAAGGTGGCTAGACAGATAGAAAATGCGACGGCGAAAGCCAGAAGGATGTTTGAGTACAGAGGGAGAGGAATGGCCATCAGAAAATCAGAGGCGACAGTGCCTCTAAATAAGTCTCTGGTGTGACCTCATTTAGTGTATTGTGTGCAATTCAGGATGGAGTCAGTGCAGAGGGTGGCTACTAAAATGGTTAGTAGTCTGCGTTTATAAAGTATATGGGGACAGAATTAAAGATATTAATATGTATACTTAAGTGGAAAGGCAGGATAAGGGAAATATGGTAGAGATGTTTAAATATCTCAATTGCATAAATGCACATGAAATTTACCTTTGGAATACTGAATATTGGGGTATTTAATAGTCCAGTCAAAGGAAGTGAAAGGCAACATTTTTACATACAAGTTAATGTCCTTTCCTTGAGTCCTGCTAGACCAGTCCAGAGAGGTGGGTTGTGTTCCCCTACCAGCAGGCTGGTAGAGAAAAGCTGTGGAGTAGATCTGTGCAGGCTCCATAGGTACCGATGTCACCCATATGTAAGGACCAACTTCCTGCTTGTTTATTTTATTATTTTATTTATTATTTATTTTATTTTATTTTATTGTATTTCTATACCACACTATTCCGCATCAGCGCGGTTTACAAGGAACAGGTTTGTACAATGTTGAACGTTCAGACATTGAACTTACATAAAACAGGGAGTTTAAACATGGGTAACAGGTGAACTTTATACACTATGTACAGAAAGGTGGTCGCATCGTAGCTGAGAACAAAACTATGCACCCCTCCCCAACCTCTGCATGCTTCCCCCAAATGATTTAAGATCCATATGATGGATTTAAATTGGAAGCTGGTATGCTGATAGCAGAAAAAAAATACGAACTGCACTATGCAAAGGATGAATAAGTCAGGGCAGAGTAGGAGACAAGACAAGTTGGATGGGAAAACATATTAGGGAATATTAGTGGACAGATATATGAAGACAAAGGTCTACGGGAATGAGGGGGCTATGCTTTCTACTCTAAAAAGTGTGGTGTTACTCAAGGCTAGATATGTTTTTATAGTTAGTGCAACTGGTGTGTCAGGCAGTGTTTTGAGATGGTTTTCTGGATTTCTTAAGACATCATCATAATGTTTTCTTTAGGAAGTGGATGTGCTAACATCCTGGTCTATGGGCTGTGGGGTATCCCACGCATCATGACTGTCCAACTTTATTTAGTTTTTTTAAGTTTAGGGAGGCCTTGCATGATTTGTGAGATCCTTTTTTCTTTGCTGACGACATCTTAGTAATGGTGCCGTAGGTAGATTCAGAGTTTTCTTATGTATGCATTTTTAGATAATTGCTTTGATTGATCATCCACTGAAGTGCTTTTTAAGATGAAGATTAATCCAATGAAAACTAAACTGTCATGGGTAAGTGCAATGAGTAATGATGAGCCTAGTGAGAAGCCTTGTGATTAGGAGATCTAGATTTGCATTTTGTTTAGGTATTGTGGGTGTTTGTTGATTCATCCCTTACCATTGAAAACCATGTTACAGCAACAGTCAGGAAGGAGTTTGACATACTAAAAATGATTTGACAACCAAGAGCTTATTTTTCTGAGGATCTTCTTAAAAACAGTGTGAATGGTAGTCACTCTCTACCTAGATTATTGCAATATAATTCTGTTGCCGCCTCATTTGGTAGCAAGACATTAGATACCACAGAATACAACTGCAAAGTTAATTGTTGGAGCCTCCAGGTATGTAAGTGTAACACATTTTTACAAGAGTCGCATTGGTTGCCAGTTCACTCTTGGGTAACTTTCCTTTTGTAATTTATTGTTTTATTAAAGCAAAAGCATAGCACAGCAGGGATGGGTACACTTGCTACTCTGCCAAACATACAAAAGCAAACAATATAGTTACAAAACATACCCCATAGCCCCATCTAAGCCCAAAGTCACACACAAATTAAGTAGTAATAATAATAGTGACACACAAATAAGGAAATAAGTAGGCAATGAAAGAGTAATCCTTAAATAATATCCAGTTCTGTTGCCAGGTCTCATAGAATGCCCAAACACATTTAATTGAGTCCACACTATGGAATCAGTAAGCAGTAATTTCACACATGGGGGTGCACAAAATCCAGCCTGTGTAGTATTCTCCCCAGACTGGGCATTGTCGACTTCAACACCACTAGCTTCATTCTTGAAGAGACAATATACATCAAGGCTAGTTGACATCTGCATTCACAGCCTCTGGTACCATGGGTGTAACTTGTGAGGGAGGGGGCAAGCATTTCTCCCCTAAATGAGCTGGTGCCGTCTCCACTTTTTCTGCAGCAGCAGGCCTTCAATTTAATTTAAGAAAAACAACAAAAAAACCCACCAACACACCACACCCAAGATCTTTTGTAACTCCTGCGCTGAGAAGGCTGGTCTGGTCCTGCCACCCTCTAAAACAGGGGTCTCAAACACGCGGCCCGCAAGAGAACGTTGTGCGGCCCGCGACGGCTTCTGCTGCTGCTGCCGTTGCCGCCGTGGCAACGGCAGAATCGACGGTCAATTTAAAAAAAAAAAAAAATGGCTTCTGCTGCTCAAGCAGCAAAATCAGTTGTCCTGCGGCCCCTTTCCTCTCTGCCCGGAGATCCCCGAGAGTGCTCCATCAGCGGGTGCTTTTCAAGCCGCGAAGAGAGTATTTCCCTCTCGCGAGGCTTGAAAAGTGACTAGGTTTAAGCCGCGCGAGAGGGAAATACTCTCTTCGCGGCTTAAAAAGCACGCCGCAGATGAAGCACACTCAGGGCTCTCCACGCAGAGGGGAAGGGGCCGCGGGACAGCTGATTTTCTGCTGCAGCAGCAGAAGCCAGGTTTTTTTTAAATTTACCTGGGGGGGGTGTAGGACTGGAAATGGGCTATTGGCAGGGGGGGGTATGACTGGAAATGGGCTATTGGCAGGGGGGGGTTATGACTGGAGATGGGCTATTGGCAGGGGGGTTATAACTGGAAATGGGCTATTGGCAGGGGGGGTATGACAGGAAATGGGCTATTGGCAGGGGGGGGTATGACTGGAAATTGGCTCTGGGGGCGGCTAGGACTGCAAAAGGGCAGGTGGGGGTTAGGAAGGACTGGAGGTGGGCTGATGGGGGAGTTAGGACTGGTAATGAGCTATGGAGGGGCTGACTGAAATGGGGTAATGGGGGTTAGGGCTGGAAGTGGGCTATTGGCAGGGGGGGTTATGACTGGTAATGGGCTATGGGGGGGGTAAGACTGAAAATGGGGTGATGGGGGGTAAAACTGGAAGTGCGCTATGGGGAGGTTAGGACTGGTAATGGGCTATGGGGGGTCTAGGACTGGTAATGGGCTGGGGGGGGGTTGCTAGGACTGGAAATGGGCTGAGTGGAAGGGGGGCTTGAACTGCAAATGGCTGATGGGGAGGGGGGCTTGGAATGGAAATGGGCTGTGAGGGGAGGGAGCTAGGATTGGAAATGGGCTGATGGGGGGCTAGGATTGGAAATGGGCTGATGGTGAGGCTAGGATAGGACTGGAAATGGACTAATGGGGGGACTAGAAGGGAGCGGATGCTGGGTGGGGCTGGAACTAGAAGGGAGCTGATGTTGGGGGAGGATTAGAATGGGATGGAGCTGGGAAAGTGAAATGGAGAGGGGAAAAATATTTTGTCTGGGAGAGAAGACAAATCTACAATTGGCCAGGTATTGGGAGAGTAAGTGGGGATTGAGGATGGAGGGGTAAAATTTGAGTGGATGAAATAGGAATGAGGAAAGAGAAAAAGGAGAAAGATTAGTATGTTAAAGCAGATGTAGAGAGAGAATGGAAAAAAAACTAGGAGAGAAGAAAGGGCAAATGGACAGCAGACGATGGAAAGTTAGCAGAAGACATGAAGAAACCAGAAGAAAGTGGCTGGAACAATTGCAACTGAAAAAAATGCACAAAAGGTAGAAAAATATCTCTTTATTTTGAATTTATTAACTGGAATATGTCAGCTCTGGGAAATGTGCATCATTAATGTTTGCGCTTTGTTTAGTACAAGAGGAAATTAATTTATAGTTTTTATTTCTACAGTGTTGTTGTACATTCCAAGTTTGGCTTTTGGGGTTCCCAGTTTAATTATTGTCTTCTTGTTTCTAAATCTTTTAGTCTTTCTTTATCCATACTCATTAAAGAGGCATGTTTACTAAAAGTTAGTGTATGGTAACATTATGCAAATATTTATGCAAATGAGGCCCCTTATGCAAATGAGGCCCTGCGTCTTATGCGGCCCCCGGGTTACTTTACAAGTCCTCATTTGGCCCTCAAAGCAATTTGAGTTTGAGACCCCTGCTCTAAAACATGCAGTCACCACCACTGAAGACACAGAAAAAGTAGCGGTGGGGTGGAATGGCTGGAAGGGAACTGCATGGAAGATGGTGGACACGAAAGGAAGGACAGAGGGCATATGCTGGACACAAAGTGCAGGGGAGTGAAAGACAGGTACAGGAATATAGTGTGGCGTGGTAGAGAGCAGACACAGGGTGGGTGATATATGGGGACAGAGGACAAATAACAGATACTGGATAAGTGGTAGGGGTTATAGAGGGCAGAGGCTGAGCACAAAATGGAGGGTGGATAGAAGATGCTGGGCACAAAGTAGGGGGTGGGGCTGGGTATAGGATGAGAAAAAGGGGAGAAGCGTGAGTGGGGAAAGAGGGAAACTAGAGAGGAAAGGAGAGAAGAGATGCTGAACACAGGGAAGGTGGAAAAGAAAAAGAAAGGAGAGAGTTAAAGACTGGAGAATAAGTAGCTGGGGAAGAATAGAGAGATAGGGATTGAGAGGGCTGTGTTAAAGGTTAAAGAGTGGTAGGTAGATGCAATAAAAAGAGGGAGCTTGAGAACTGAATATAAGGAGAAATGAAATCCAAGTTGATAGAGAAAAATAAATGGAAGAAAGCTGAAAAGATCAATGTCGGAGATGGATAATGGAGAACAAGTGAAGAAGACAGGAGTGGAGAGAAGTAGCAGCTGGATTGCAGACTCTGGAAAAGAGTTAAGAGAAGAGAGGAGGCAGAAACCAGACACAGGAACCAAGGCAATTAGAAAAATAAAATAGCTAGACGACAAAGATAAAGAATTTATTTTCAGTTTAATGACTGGAAAGTGTCCATTTCTGGATTTTATATAAGCCATATTTATATTTTGCACATACAGGAGGAAATGTGCATCACTGTTTCTATTTTTTATGTTGCACTCCATGAACAGCCTGGCTTCTTGGGGTTTCAATTTAATTTTGTCCACATTCAGTTGTGGTCAACATTATTAGCACCCTTATCTCATTATTGGCACCCAATATCTCCTAAAAAAAGGAGACAGTGAACTAGCTTTAGACTATATATGCACACACATTTGACACACAAAAGAATCAAATAAAACAAGACCAATTAAAAAAGGAAATAGTATAAAAACTGGGACATTGAAAGGAAATAATTAGTGGCACCCTTATAAACAATTCAAATCAGTTTGAACAGAAGAACCACTGCGTAAAATCAGACACACCTGTGATCAACTGTCAGTATTCGCATGACTTGAATCAACCAACAAATGATGACCCTAAAGTTTAAAATGGTCACATTCACCCCCTGTTCCATTTTCACAATGATAAAGACAAGAAAGCTGCCTGAGGCCACCATAATCACCAAACTTCAAAGGGGGTATTTGGCCACCTTGGGATTCCTGTGTCTATAGTTCGCAATGCTATTAAGACATTTTCTGCTCATGAACTGTCAGGAACCTCCCATGATGATGTGGGAAGAAGAAAATTAATCCAAAGAGCTTAAGGCTGACCTGGAGTAATCTGGAGAGGTGGTTTCAACCCACATCATATGCCTCGCACTAAACAAAGGACTTCATGGACAAAGGCCAAGCACAACCCCACTGCTCAAAAGCAGACATAAAAAGGCACACCTGGTCTTTCCCCAAACCCACGTTCTGGGAAAATGTTCTGTGGATAGACGAAACCAAATGTGAGCTCTTTGGCAATGCAGACCAGCAATACATTTACAGGCAAAGAAATTAAGTTTACAAGGAAAAACACCCCCCTTCCTACAGTTAAATATGGTGGAGATTCCACTTTGGACTCTGCTCTCTCATTTCCCGAGCACATCTCACTCCAGATGTGTTGCTCCTTCTCTTCACTCAGACAGATCAGAGCTCTGATCCCCCCTCTCACTACTCTGCTTCTCTCCCTGGTGATGTCACGTCTCGATTACTGCAACTCTGTCCTTGCTGGTCTCCCACTGTCACAGCTTTAGTGACTGCAACTTATTCAGAATACTGCTGCCCGGATCTGGGTCAGACCAAGGTCCATCAAGCCCAGTATCCTGTTTCCAACAGTGGCCAATCTAGGTCACAAGTACCTAGCAGTTTCCCCAAAAGACACAGGATACACAATACTTTTATTGGGGCAAGTAGTGGATTTCCCAGGTTCCCTTTAATAATGGTTTATGGACCTTTCCTCCAGGAACTTGTCCAAACCTTTTTTAAACCCGGCTACACTAACAGCTTTTACTACATCCTCCGGTAACGAATTACAAAGTTTGATTACTTGTTGAATGAAAAAATATTATAAGTCTTAAATAGGTTACACTGTTGCTTCATTGCATGTACCCTAGTCTTTTTATATTTTGATGATGTAAACAATTTATCTGTTTACCTGTTCCACTCCATTCATTAATTTATAGACCTCTATTATATCTCCCACTCAGCCTTCTCTTCCAGGTTGCACAGCCCTAACCTTTTTAGCCTCTCTTCAAATGAGTATCCTTCCATCCCCTTTACCATTTTGGTGGCTCTTCTCTGTACTTTTTCTAATAATGCTATATCATTTTTAAGATATGGAGACCAGAATTGCATACAATATTCAAGATGCAGTCGCACCATGGAAGAATACAGAAGCATTATAATATCCTTGGTTTTATTCTCCATTCCTTTCCTTATGATTCCTAGCATTCTATTCGCTTTCTTGGCTGCCACAGCACAGTGGACGGAAGGTTTCAACATGTTATCCACAATGACATCTAAATCTTTTTCCTGAGTGGTGCTTTCTAATGTGGAACCTTGCATCATGTAACCACAGTTTGTTTGTTCTTTCCTGGGTGCATAACTTTGCACTAGTTCACATTAAATTTCATCTGCCATTTGCATGCCCAGTCTTCCAATTTATCAAGGTCCTCTTACAACTTTTCACAAACCTCATAGGTTTTAACAATTTTGAATAATTTTGTGCCATCTGCAAATTTGATAACCTCACTCGTTATTCCACTTTCCAGGTCGTTTATGAATATGTCAAAAAGCAGCAGACCCAGCACAGATCCCTGGGGTACACCACTATTCACCTTTCTCCATTGGGAAAATTGGCCATTTAGCTCTACCCTTTGCTTTCCATCTTTTAACCAGTTCCTGATACACAATAGTGCACTGCCTCCTATCTCATGACTTTTTAATTTCGCCAAAAAAGTCTCTCATGAGGGACCTTGTCAAAGGCTTTCTGAAAATCCAGATACACTATATCAACCGACTCATCTTTTTTTGAAGGTGAGATTAAACAGGTAGATAAACAGAACAGATTAGTAAGACAAGACCTGCCTTGGCTAAAGCCATATTGTCTGTCTCCCATTAAGCCATGACTATCTACATGTTCAGTAATTTTGTTCTTTATAAAGGTATCTACCATTTTTCCTGGTACCGACGTCAGGCTCACCGTTCTAGTTTCCCGGATCACCCCTGGAACCCTTTTTAAAAATTGGCGTTACATTGGCCATCCTCCAATCTTCAGGTATTACAATGATTTTAATGATACAGTAGTTCACAGATTACTAATAGCAGGTCTGCAATCTCATATTTCAGTTCTTTCAACACCCTTGGATAAATACCATCCAGTCCAGGTGATTTGCTACTCTTCAGTTTATCAAATACTTGTAATACATCTTCACGGTTTATTGATATTTCTTTCAGTTCTTCTGTGGCATCGCCTTTAAATACCATTTCATTCATGGGCAACGTCCCTACATTTTCCTCAGTAAAGACCGAAGCAAAGAATTCATTCATTCAGTCTCTCCGCTATGGCCTTGTCCCCTCTTAGTGCTCCTTTTACCCCTCTATCATCTAATGGTCAAATTGACTCTCACAGGTTTTTTGCTACAAATCTACTTGAAAAGTCTTTATTACGCATTTTTGCTTCCACCGCAAGCTTCTTCTCAAATTCTTTCTTTGTCTGCCTTACCAGTGCCTTGCATCTAACTTGCCAGTGCTTATGTTGTTTCCAGTTTTCGTCATTTGGCTCCTTTTTCCATTTCCTGAGAGATGCTTTTTTGGCAACAGCCTCTCTGACCTCACCTTTAAACCATGCTGGGAGTTTTTTTGGATTTCCTTCCACTTTTCTTAAAGCATGGAATACAGCTGGTCTGTGCTTCCAAGACAGTATTTTTAAACACCACCCAATGCCTGATGTAAATCTTTAACCTTTGCAACTGCTCCTTTTAGTTTTTTCTTAATTGTTTTCCTTATTTTATCATAGTCTCCCTTTTGAAAGTTAAAAGGTAGTACTGTGGATTTCTTTGCTACCCTTCCTCCATTTATTAAATCTAACATGATTGATCATGCTATGATCACTATTGCCAAATGGCCCCAACACCCTTATCTCTTGCACCAGATCTTGTGTTCCAGCAAGGACTAGTCCAAAATGGCTTCCCCTCTTGTCGGTTCATGAACCAACTGCTCCAAGAAGCAGTCATTTATTTCATCTAGAAACTTTATCTCCCTAGCATGTCCTGCCATGACACTGACCCAGTGGATACTGGGGTAATTGAAATCACCTATTACTACTGTGCTGTAACGTTTGTTAGCGTTTCTGATTTCTTTGAGTATTTCATCATCCATTTGCTCACTCTGTCAATAGTATACCCCATTACCATCGCCTTCCCCTTCTTACATGGAATTTCAATCCATAGAGATTCTACAGTGAATTTAGTTTCCTGCAAATCTTTAATGCTTTGTGAATCAATGCCCTCTCTAACAGAGTGCAATCCCTCCACCAATTTGATCTCCTCTATCATTACGATATAGCTTGTACCCAGGTATCAGTGTTCCACCGGTTGTCCTCCTTCCATCATGTCAGATACCAATCATATCTAACTTCTCATTTCGTGCTATATATTCTAACTCTCCCATCTTATTTTTTGGACTTCTAGCATTTGCATACAAGCATTTTAGGGGCTTTATTTTATTCATATTAATCTGGCTATCGGTAGGCAGGGGTAAGTTGGAATATTTAAGCTCAGTCTGCTCTGTACTCAAGGGCATTTGGATTACTTTTGTCTTTATTGTAATCTCTGTCGATATGCCCTAATTTCAATCTTTTGCTAGTATCCTTCAATGATACAATGTCCCAAACCATGCGCTCTTGGGCAATTGTCGGCTTTCCCTTATCTAGTTTAAAGTTGCTCTATTTCCTTTTCAAAAGTTAATGTCAGCAGCCTGGTTCCATGCCAGTTAAGGTGGAGCCCATCCTTTCGGAAAAGCACTTCCTTTCCCCAGAATGTTCCCCAGTTCCTGACAAATCCAAAATCCTCTTCCTTGCACCATAGTCTCATCCACATATTGAAACTCCGGAGCTCTGCCTGCCTTTGGGTCCTGCACGTGGAACAGGAAGCTTTTTAGAAAATGCTACCCTGGAAGTTCTGGATTTCAACTTCCTACCTAAAAGCCTAAATTTGGCCTCCAGATCCTCCCTACTCACCTCTGTACACAAGGCCATATATACGCAAACCTCACAGTATCTTTCTAATCTCCTCCAAATCCACAACCCAGCCTGCAGTCTCCATTCTGATTCCTCCGACACAACTTTGGGGTGTCAGATGTGGCAGGCTATGTAGAGGGGGAGGGGGGGTTCCGAAACAGCAGGCCTTGTGTACCAAAGCACATGGTCTTCCGCTAAGCCGACCCCGCCACCAGGATCATCAGTGAGGGTGGGGGGGGGGCCTGTGGCATGGCATGGCTCAGCACACAATGGGGTGGCAGGCCATTTATGCCAGGCCAAACAGAGGTCTGCCACCCTAGGTGGCCACCTAGCCTGCCTAGTGGACAGGCCAGCCCTGGGAGTGCCAGCTCATCCCCTCGCCTGCTTGATATAGTGGCTTCCTAGCCAGCTAGAACTTTTTTTTTTTTTTTTTAAGTTAACCATAATGAATATGCAAGTACGTTGCCCCACCTTTTGCCCTCTCCAAATGAAGCAGTCAAACTACAGCCATGTTTTGTATTCTATATAGGAAAAAGAACTGGAGATCCTGCTTAAGTATCTGGACAATAAGCTTTGTAAAATAGGAAAGATTTATGCCAATAACCCTTTACCCTACAACGCCCCCTCCCCCCCCCCCCCCCCACCACAAATGAAAAAAAACCCACACCCACTTTTATCACACTCCCTCCAGCAAAGGGAACTAGCCTCCTTATACATGTTGGTCAACCTCACATGCATCACATACAGCAATATAGCACCTTATAAACTTTTTCTACCAAAGCCACCAATGACAAAAGCAATGAGGTGCCCAACACCACCTGACTGCAACTTTCTTTCATCCCACTGCAATCCCAGCTCCTCCATCCATTTTGCAATATGTGAGTAGCGCATGCTCCTTGTTGGAAGAACCAACTTATGCTAACAAGAGAAGAGCCCCTTACTGCTTCTGACCCATTTATATAAAATTTCAAAAGGCATACATTTTTCCATTAGAGCCCTGTAATTCTAGGCATCCATTATATAATGGCACACCTGCTGACAATAATACTGTTCCTTCAATTTCTCAAAGGGCAACATGTCACCAGACTCACTCAACACCTGGCCTATATAGCCCAATCCCCTTCTCTCCATCCTATATATGAGACCTGGCAGAAATTTCCAATTATATAGCAGGCCTTGACAACTTTACTTGGAATTTAGGAGTCAGTCTAGAACGCGAGTTGCTGGCCACCAAAACCTAGGTCACAGTGCATGGCACTGCCCCCTAAAAAAATTTGCACATACGCATTGTGCTCTTACTTCCCTTGCATTCTTCTCTTCATCCTCCAACCACTTGCATGCTTCCCTCCCCCTCCACTCCAATCCCTCTCCTTCTGCCCCTCCCCATCTATGTTTCCTTTCCCAGACTCTCTCCTCTTCTCCCTCCCCCCTTGCACTCATCCCTGCCCTACATTCCCCTCCCCCAACCATTCTTTATTTAATAAATTTGCTGCCTCTTTAAATTTCTTCAGTCTCTGTGCACCAACTTTTTTTGTTTTTTTGCAGGCTCTGGCTGCAGCCCTTCTGCCCAAAGGGATCTCATCTCCTGTGAGCAGACTCTCCTGGTCTCTGCTTTTCTAGCCCTTTTGCCCACATGTGCTCCGAGCCCCAGGCCCGATTTTCCAGTCACCATGGAGACTTGGCGCCTGGGGTTTCTTGAGCCCTGTTATATAGGATGGCTAAAAATTGAGTAACCTTTTTTGCCTCAAAATTTGAAATCTAACAAGGTGCAGAGTGCAGACAGACTGCACCCATTCCCCTTTGCACCCAGACTCATCAATTCTCCACACCTATTGCTCTAGGGGCAGCTTCCCAAATCCAGCATGCTCAATCTGAGCCCACTATTTATGACCTACCATTTATTTATTTATTTATTTACAATTTCTTCTATACCGCACTATTCGTTATCAGCGCGGTTTACATGGAACGAAACATGGGTACATAAGTCTGAGTTTACAAATAACAGGAAAGCCAACTTGGATAACTAGAGATAACTATTTACAAAAAACATTGTCATAGAAAGACAAAGGGAGAGATTTACTAGTCAAGGACCTCTTGCATGGTGTGGTCCTCTGGCTGACAAGGTGTGTTGGAACAGTTGTAAGAAATTGAGTGGGAATGTGATTCATTGCTCTCTAGGAAGTATTTGAGGAAAAGGAAGTGTTTAAGGGCCTTCCTAAACTGGAGTAGGTTGGTGGTTGACCTGATGTTTGTTGATAAGGAGTTCCAGAGTCTTGGGGCGCAGAGACTGAATGCCCTGTTTGCAGTTGCCAAGGTGCATCTTGTTAATTCTCTTGGCAATGTTAGCATATTTACTGCTGTGGATCTTCTTGGTCTATTAGGGGCTGCTGTTTGGATAAGGTCAGATAGTGAAGAGGAGGAGAGATTATTGACCGCTTTGAATGTCAGCAGCGCTGTCTTGAAGAAGATCCTGGCATGTATAGGAAGCCAGTGTAACTGCATTAGAAGGGGAGTCACATGGTCTCTCTTAGATGAACCATGAAGAACCCTTGCTGCACTATTCATGGCGAGCTGTAAGGGGTTCAAAGTGGATTGGGGGAGACCTTGTAATATGGTATTGGCGTAATCAAAATGTGGTATTATCAGGGCCTGGTAAATTGTCTGGAAATCTTCCAGTTCAAGCAAGGGGCGTAGATGTCTGAGTGAACGGATCTTGAAATAGATTGCTCTTACAGTGTTCGCTATGTGTGCCTTTCATGTCAAGGTTTTGATCTAGTGTAACTCCCAGGTAACGAATTGTGGGTTTTGCTTGTAGATCGGCTTCTTTCACCTTCAAGTATTGGGGTGGGCTGAAGAACGGGTTCCTCGTTATGAAGAGCACCTCAGTTTTCTTGTGTTGAATTCTAAGGTTTTGTGAAAGGAGCCATTCAGATATGGCATTGAAAACAGTTGGTTAAAGGGGAGAGGTCCACTTGATCTATGGAGAACGGCATATATAGCAGAACATCATCGGCATATACCATACAACAGAAATTGAAAGACCGGATGATATTGCAAATGGGTTGCATGTATATGTTGAACATCAAGGCCGATAGGGAGGATCCCTGTGGTACTCCTTGGCATTGATGAAACGGTTCCGATGTTGTTCCACCTGATTGTACGTGCTGCCATCTACCGGACAAGTATGATCTGCACCATTCTAGTGCTGTTCCACAGATGCCCTTCTCTTTTAGCCGTCCTAGGAGAATCTCATGGTTTACCGAGTCAAAGGCTGCAGCTATGTCTAGGAAAATGAGTGCAACTCCCTGACGGATGCTGTCAACGCCAATGATTATGTTATTTAAAAGGGTGGTAAGGAGAGTTTCCACTCCATGTGACTCCCTGAATCCATGTTGGCATGGGTCTAGTGGAGCAGCAGCGTCGATGTGGTCTTGTAATTGCCTTTGCACCTCTTTTTCAATCAACTTTGCGAGAAAAGGTATACTTGCAATGGGTCTGTAGGAGTCTACCTTTTGGGGGTCAAGTTTACTATTTTTTAGCAGCGGTCTGATCGAAGTGTGCTTGAGGGCAGATGGGAAGTAACCGCTTGTGAGTGATAGGTTCATTACTTTGGCTATTATCGGACTGAGATCGCTGCGCAGCTCTTTTATCCAGAAAGCTGGACAAGGATCTGTTTGCGCTGTAGTGGAATTGAGAGTCATGATAGTATCTTCAATGCACTTCTTGGAGGGGGTTAAGAGAGACATTAGAGATGTTGTACACATATGGTCGGTGGAGGAGACACCAGCTGAAATTTTAGTTGTCTGACATAATTTAGATTGTAGATAGGTGGCAAACTCCTGCGGATGTATTTCATATTGGTGCTCAGGTGTTGGCTCCTTTGATAAAGACTTGACGAGGTTAAATAGATCGTGAGGTTTATTTAGTGAGCGTTTCAGGGTGTCTGTGTGATACTGTTTCATTTTCTCTGTGATGGCTTCACGGTGAATCGTTAGCTGATGGGTGTATGCTGACTGGTCTTGAATGGAGTGTGACCTTCGCCAACGTTTCTTAAGTTTTCGTAGTGAGTTGAGTGATGCTTTCAGTTCAGCTGTGTACCATGGAACTGTTGCTCTTGTCCTTGATGACCTGTTGGGTGGTGGACGAAGTGCGACTGCACTGAGGTTATCGTTCCAGCACGTGATCAGTTCTTCCAGGTTTAGGGTGGTCTCATTAAGGAACGAACCCATTTCTGCCAGGATAATATCTCTATTGAATGGGCGGAAACTTCTAGCCCGTAGACTGGGGGGTTTACTAGGAGTTCTGTTGAACTTCGATTGACTGTCATGAGTGGTAATATGGAAAATAATGAGTTTGTGATCTGACCATGGTACAGTAGTTATGGACATTCCAGAGTCATGGGATTGGTCCGAGAATGTCTGCTGAGCAAATATAAGATCTAGTGTATTTCCCTTTATATGAGTGGATTCTTTTACTAATTGCTTGTATCCTAGGATCTTGAGGGCTTCAAGAAATGCAGAAGATTGGTTATCCTGAAGCGCTGGCAAGTTGAAATCACCCAGAATCCAATTTGGTGTATTTGGATTCTGGATATTGGATGTGAGGTTTATAATAGATGGGAGGTCATCTGGGGAGGCCGAAGGCGCTCTATAAAGCAGATTTAAAGAGCAGATCTTGTTGGAAATGGAGATCGTCTCCAAGTGGTTTGTACTGGTGGAGTTGATCAGCTGGAAATGGAGCTCTTTCCTGCTGAGGATGAGAACTCCTCCTCCTCTTTTGTTTTGCCTATGGCTTGTAAACGCTGAGAAGTTAAAAGGGAGGAGTTGGTTGAGTATGACGTTGTCTTCAGGGGATAACCATGTTTCGGTAACCATGAGGATGTCAAGATTATGGAGGGATATTATGTCCGAGATCACTGGCCACTTCTTACGGATTGAGCGGGCATTGATGAGAGCACATTTTAGGCTTCGTGGGTAAGGGCTCTTGTCCTGTTTAGCTTTCGTAGATTGTTGGAGTGCAATGTGTAGAAGATGGGGGTGATGCGATTGTGAGTCCCAAATTACATTATGGTGAGCTGCACCTGTCCATCTTCTCCCGTGGCTCTGTAGGACCGGGATCTGATTGTATGAGGGGGCTAGGGCTAGACAGCTTGTGAGCTCACTAAAGAATAGGAAAAGAAGACAAAATATGGCAGTGGTAGGGTGCTCCATTTTGATACACTAGTTGTTGTAAACAACTTACTTGTGGCTTGTTTCTAGGACTAGATTGATTAGGTAGTCTGGCACAGATAGCATACAATAATGTACAAAATGTAAGAGTAAGCTGGTATCAAACAATCTATTTGCAATGAGTACAGATCAGACAGATTGTCAGCTTAACAGGGTAATTATCTGCATAAGCAACAGGGAGTATGAGAAAGAAATAGTATACTCAGGCTATCAGGCTAAACATGAGAGTGCATGAGAGATAAGCAAGAAACTTGCAATCAGAGAGGCTAGTTAGATTAATGGCAGTGATAACTACATAACTGCATAGAACAATGTGATCTGGCAGACTGGTTGTTAACATTGTAACGTCAGTGTTACTACACATTCTATTACAAAGTTACTTGTCAAGAGGACATTAGGTAAGAATGCCCACTTCTTCGAGTTGTCCTTCGAGTAGTTTCCCGTTGGGTAGACTTTTGCTGAGAAGGTTGCTCGTGGATGATGGGACAAGCTCTTAGCTTCATCAAACAAGTACCCGGAATGGCCCTGCTGGAACGGTAAGCGTGAAGTGCAACTACTGGTGCTGTTTAGGAAACGCCAAAGGCATGCCCTGATGGAGTAGAAAGGCTGCACGTGATGGTTGAAGTGTCTTCCGTTACATAGGATCTTCTGTGTGGTCATGCACGGAGCACTGGAGCTGGACTGATTAGGGATCTGTAAGGTCCCTCGCCCCGCGGGCACGCGCCTAAGAGGCGCGCCTGGCGGCGGCGCTTTTAAAATGTGCCTGTCTCCTCCCACAGCCCCGATTGGGCTGGAGTCCCCGAGTGGGAGGCTTGCAGGCCCACTCGGGTGCTCTACCCCGATCGGGGGAGCTTGATGATGGCGGCGGCTTCTTTGCGGTTTTCCCGCCGCCGGCGGCACTTTTAAAATGTGCCTGCTGTCTCCTCCCACAGCCCCGGGACCATCCCTTGCCACACCATAACTACCCAAAATTGTGCAGCCTCATAATAAGTTTGATGAGTTCCCCACCTTCAATCTCCCCCTGCCCATTCCCTGTTAACATAAAGGACTCATCTGGCTATCCTAGGTCTCCTCCAAATAAATTTTAAAAAAGGACTTTTTGCAAACTTTTATGCATCTGATAGGCAAAGAGATAAAAAAGGAGTCTGGGCAAAATGTTTGTTTTTTTCAATCGAGATACATCCCAACCACAAAACATTAAAATCTACCCATTTACCAAGATCTCTTAAAATGTTTCTCAGACAGAGATTCATAATTAAGTGGGCAGAAATGGCATACCTCCCCAGCTATCTGCACCTCCAAGGACCACAACATTTTTTTAGCTCACTTAAAAGGAAAAGCGCCCCATAGGGATAATCATGTTAAGAGTCTCCAACCTCTCCATGTTCACCTTGCACCCAGATAGCAAACTATATATCTGTATGTCCTGCAATAGAACAGGGAGAGAGAATAAGGGCTGACTAATAAAAAATCACATCATTTGCAAATAAGGCTGTTTTATACTCACTTGAGTCAGTCACCCCGTGAATGTCTCCCCTGCTGAATATTAGCCACCAAAGGCTCAATTGCTATGGCAAAAAGCAGAGGCAACCCTGCCTTGTCTCCCCACCCAATTCAAACCCCTCCTCAGTGTCCATTAACTCAAATATGAGCCTGCAGCTTTGTGTACAGTGTACAGGGCTTTCACTCAACAATAAACTTAAGTCCAATCCCACCCTACGAGAACTTTACACAAAATCCCATTTCACATTTGAAGGCTTTCTCCGCATTCACTGCTAAAGCATAGCTGGAGTACCTTCTGCCTGCACCTGCCAAATCAAATTCAACAATCTATGAATGTTATCACTCTGCTGCCACCCCAGTATAAAACCAGACTGGTCCTCATGGACTAGTCTCAGAACATACTGCAGATGGTAGCCAATATCTTAGCTAATTTGTTATCCACATTAATAAGGGATATGATACTATAGAACTACACATCGTCACATCTTTACCTGGCTTGGGAATTAAGTAAATTCAAGCTCTGCCATGGACTTTGTAAGACCCTCCCCCTATAGTACTGCATTAAACAGCCTGGTCAAGGCCCCCACAAAAGATTTTTAAACTTTTTGTTAAATTTGGCTATAAGACCATCAAACCTGGGTGCTTAAGGGCATTAAGAGCACTGAGCACTACAGTGATTTTCCTATCAAACCCCACGAACTCAACCGCCCTCCAGCAGAGGCAAAGAGCATAGGCCTGCTTAACTTGTTCCAACCGATACACAAACTCTTACATTTCCAATCCCAGAAATCCACCCCCCCCCCCCGATTTTGCTAGATGAACACTGCTAATATTGTTGCTCCAAGCTTTTAATCTTTGCCAGTAAAACCCCCTCCCCTGCCTCCTTCATTTTTTTTCTTCTGGGCAGCTAAGGACTATTACCTTCAACCCATCCCAAACACTTCCAAGGAAACCTCATCATTCATCTCTAAATATTCCTATATTGTTTGTTCCATCTAAGCACAATTGGCACAGTCCTCCAGCAGGGACTCAATGAACGTCTAGAACTGTATCCCTTCTTTCTGCTTGCCAAACTCTAGCTCAAGATGGACTGGGGCATGATCTTACTGGTTGCACCATGGTGCAATCATCATTATCATATCTGTCCGATGGTATGAATCGTGAAGACACAAATAAAAAGTATATTGTCACTGCTTGCCATGTCCTCCATATCTCTAAAACTCAGATCGTCCATGAGTAATGCCTTTTTTTCCCTATGAACCCTTGCCCTGCCTCCCCCCCCCCCCCCCCTTTAGAATGATCCACCCAGGGTGATTAAGCATCAAACTGAAGTGTCCACCACCACTACCAAAAGTGTATCACCAAACCCCCAACAGCCTAGCTGGACTTCTTTAAGAAAGTGGATTCATAAAGACTGACCAGCATGAGAACAGCTCTATCAATAACAGCAGTCAATATTACATATCTTCCTAAATAGTCTATGCAGATATGCTTAACATGATTTCCGACAATTAAAATACCCACCCCTCCCTTCTTTGGCGCTTTCTCATTTGCCGCTATGCACACACAGAAATAATTCCCCTTATGAACAAATGCTCTTGTAATTTTAGAAACATGACGACAGAAAAAGACCGCATGGCATATCTATTCTGTCCTTCCATATCAACCACTACAACATTCCCCTTTTTATCCTTAAGAGATCATCTGTGTTTGTCCCATGCTTCTTTGAATTCAGATAATGTCCTCATCTCTACCACTTCCACTGGAATACTATTCCACAGATCCACCACTCTTTAGGTAAAGAAATATTACCGCATATCACTCCTGAATCTATCCCCTTTCACCCTCATCCCATGTCCCCTCATAGCTTGATCTCAACTGAAAGAGGCTCTCCTGTGCATTTATGCCACGGAGTTATTTAAATGTCTCAATCATATCACCTCTATCCCGCCTTTCTTCTAAGGTGTACATATTAAGATCCTTAAGTCTGTCCTGATATGCTTTATAATGAAGACCATTAACCATTTTAGTAGCCACCCTCTGTACCAACTCCAGCCTGTTTATATCCTTTGAAGGTGCGGTCTCCAGAATTGCACACAATACTCCAAATGAGGTCACACCAAAGACTTATACAGAGGCACTATCGCCTCCTTTCTTCTGCTGGCCATTCCTCTCCCTATGAACCCAAGCATCCTGCAGTCGCCTTTTCTACCTGTTTAGCTACTTTAAGATCATAAGACACAATCACGCCTAGGTCTCGCTCTTTAGTCGACAAAAATACTTCACCCCCTATACTATATTGCACCACATCTAGGGCTCTCCCTCGGTCCAACTCCCTGGTCACCCAGTCAAAGAAATCAGATTTGTCTGACAAATTATATGCGAGAGGGGCAAGTTAAAGGTCTGTATCATATCTCCCCTGTCTCTCCTTTCCTCTCGTGTATACATATTTAGGTCTTCAAATCTCCTCATATGTCTTCTGGTACAGGCTCCAAATCATTTTGGTTGCCTTCCTCTGAACCGTATGAGATCTGGTCTCCAAAACTGAACACAATATTCCAAGTGCGACCTCACCAGCAACTTGTACAGTGGCATTAGTACTTCCTCCTTTCTGTTGGTAATTCCTTTCTGTATGCAACCCAGCATCTTTCTGGCTTTGGCCACTGCCTTGTCGCATTGTTTTGCCACCTTGAGATTCTCAGAAAAGATCACTCCAAGGTCCTTCTCCTGGTCTGTGTACACCAACTTCTTTCCCCAACGCATATAATTCCCTTGGATTTCTGCATCCCAAGTGCATAACACTGCACTTCTTCACATTACATCTTAACTGCCAAGCATCAGACCATTCTTCCAGCTTTTGTAGCTCTTTCCTCATGTTATCCACTCCCTCAGGGGAGTCAAATCTGTAGTAAATTTTCGTGTTATCTGCAAAAAGACAGACTTTTCCATTCAGTCCTTCAGCAATATCAGTCACAAATACATTGAACAGTACCAGAACCAGGACGGATTCCTGGGGCACGCCACTAATCACCTTCCTTTCATCCGAGTGAGTTCCGTTTATTTATTTATGTTATTTTATTTCTAATATGCGCTCTTTAAAATCAGCACGGTTTACATGTAACAACTTGTACAATGCAGCAGAGCATGCAATGAACATTACAGAGAATAGGTTTCGAAACTTGGCTTAACAGGGGTAACTATATACACATGAGCTGTTTGTCCACAGGTATCTGAACTACATATAATACAAACATATTAAGGTTATATACAGATTTGTGTTCGGATTGTGGATACGTTATTGTGCCCTGGATGTGTCGGTGGTGTCATTTTGGTGGGTGGAGGATAAACAAGATTGTGCTGGTTTGCCGGGTAGGGAGTAATGTAGGAGCAATAAATGATGTTTCAGTGCCTTCTGGAATTGGGTGAGGTTGGTTATAGCCTGGATGGTGGTTGGGAGGGCATTCCAGAGCATAGGTGCATAAAATACAAATGCTCTGTTTTTTGCTGCTTTTGGAGCACTTTGTTATTTCACTAGGGATGACGAGTGTGTTTGCAGTGAACGATCTTCTGGCTCTGTTTGTAGAAGTGGGTAGGATAAAGTCCGTGAGGGAAGTGGAGGACTGCTTGACAGCCTTGAAAGTCATTAGAAGTACTTTGAAAGTAAGTCTGCTGTGGATTGGCAGCCATTGGAGGTCTTTCAGAATTGGGGTTATGTGGTCCCTTCTGGAGGATCCATGCAGGACGCAGGCGGCTGTGTTCATTTCTAGTTGGAGAGGGTTTAGAGTGCACTTGGGGAGTCCATGCAGAATCGCGTTGGCGTAGTCGAAGTGGGGGGTTACCAGTGCTTGGAAAACCGACCGGAAGTTGCCTGGTTCCAATAAGGGTCGTAGGTGGCGGATGGTTCGAATCTTATCGTAGATTGCTCTGATGGTATTGCTTATGTGTGCTATCATGTCGAGGTGCTGGTCAAGGGTGATCCCGAGGTAGCAGATGATGGGTTTGCTCAGCAGCTCAATCTCTCTTATTGATGTGGGAGGGGTGAATGAATGATTCCTGGTAATGGAGGACATCTGTTTTCTTGAAATTAATCCTGAGGCTCTGGGTGAGGAGCCAGTCTGTGACTGCCTCGAAGCATTTTGTTAGAGGTGAGAAATCAGGCTGGTTGATTGAAAATGGCATGAAGAGTAGCACATCGTCTGCGCACAATAGGCAGGAGACCTTGAAGGAACGGATGATTGAGCAAATGGAAAGGCGGGATAGGGGTGATATGATTGAGATGTTTAAATACCTCAGTGGTATAAATGTTCAGGAAGAGAGCCTCTTTCAATTGAAAGCAAGTTCTGCTACGAGGGGACATGGGATGAGGGTGAAGGGAGATAGATACAGGAGTGACATGCGGAAATATTTCTTTACGGAAAGAGTAGTGGATCCGTGGAATAGTCTCCCAGTGGAGGTGGTAAAGATGAGGACAGTAACTGAATTTAAAAAAAGCATGGGACAAACACAGAGGATCTCTAAAGGTAAAAAGGGGACTGTTGTAGTTGTTATGGAAGGACAGACTAGATAGGCCATGTGGTCTTTTTCTGTCGTTGATATATATATATATATATATTACACACACACACCTTTATATATACTGTATATATACTGTATATATACTGAAAAGGAGGGCTGAGAGTGAAGACCTTTGGGGACACCTTGCGTTTGTTTAAATGGCTTGGAGGTCCCGGAGCCTGTTCTTACCTACTGCCATCTATCTGTTAGGTATAACCTGCACCAATTCAATGCTGAACCCTGGATTCTGTTCTCCTGAAACCGTGATAGGAGCGTCTCGTGGCTAACTGAGTTGAAAGAAGCAGCAATGTCCAGGAAGATTAATGCGTAGCCTTTACTACTGTTATCGATCCCTGTGATTAGGGTGCTGAATAGAGTGGTGAGAAGAGTCTCAACGCCATGTGCTTCTCTAAAGCCGTATTGACATGGGTCCAGTGGGGCAGCAGTATCAATGTGGTTTTGGATTTGCCGTTGCACGTCCTTCTCGATAATCTTGGCCAGTAGAGGAATGCTGGATATTGGTTGGTAGGATTCTGCCTTTTTGGGGTCCAGCTTGTTTACCATCATCTTCTGTCATCTGTCAGTCAACCAATTTCTGATCCAGTTCACCACCTTTGTGACCCATCCCCAGGCTGTTCGGTTTATTGATAAGCCTCCTATGAGGAACATTATCAAAGTCTTTGCTGAAATCTAGGTAGATCACATCCATCGCCTGTCCTTGATCTAGTTCTCTGTTCACCCAGTCAAAGAACTCTGTCAGATTTGTTTTGCATGATTGTCCTTTGGTAAAACCATGTTGCCTCGGAACATGCAACCTATTGATTTTGAGCAAGTCCACTATTCTCTCTTTCAGGAGTGCCTCCATTACTTTTCCCACCACCGAGGCTTACTGGCCTGTAGTCTGTTACTTCTTCCCTATTACCACTTTCGTGAAGAGGTATCACATCAGCACTTCTCCAGTCATGTGGAACTTCTCCTCTCTTCAAGGATCTGTTAAAAACATCCATTAAAGGTCCTGCAAGAACCTCTGAGCTCTTTCAGTATCCTGGGAAGTATCCGGTCCCATGGCCTTGTCTACTTTCAGCTTTGCAAGCTGTTCAAACACATCATCGTCTGTGAATGGTGTAGTATGTACTCCATTCCCATTTGTACATTTGTCAATTACAGATGGTCCTCCAGGATTTTCTTTAGTAAAAACAGAATAGAAGTATTTGTTTAAAATTTCTGCTTTTTCAATGTCCCTTTCTATGAATCCGTTCTTGGCACTTTTGAGTCTTGTGATTCCACCTCTGATCTTCCTTTTCTCCTGAAGATACCTGAAAAAAGGATTTGTCTCCATGCTTCAGATCTTTAGCCATCTTTTCTCCTACATTTGATTTTGCTATCCTTATTTCCCTTTGGTTCTGAAAGGATTTGATGGGTGGATTTCTGTGTGAGGTGGTTTTTTTTTTTTTGGGGGGGGAGAGTTGAACGTGGCATTTTTAAAGTAGTATTAAGGCTGGGATGTAAGAATGTTGGGAGATCATGGGTTGCTTGGATGGTATGTTTGAGTTGACATGGATGTGGGGTGTGGGTGACTGGCAACAGTGGTATACCGATTTGGAATGAGTGGTGATAGATGGATTCTTGATGGTATGAGAGTGGGTGGAGGTGACTGGTATAGAATGGTAGATGATAGGCGGACGTGCAGGTACATAAAGTGGATAAAACACCGTCTGGAAGACTACTGGAGTGTGTAGTTCTGGCTGGAAGGGAGTACTGTGTCTGGTTTGTGAGGTCACTATTATGGGAGGAGTCCACATGAAGGGTGTGGACTGGGAGACAGAAGGGTGCAGATGAATAATTGATTGGGGTGAGGTAGTCAGGTAGGGTAAGGGGGAAGAGGATGGGGATGTAACTCTCAACAGCTGAGAATATAGAGATAGAACCTGTTCCTGTTCTATTGGGAGTCGTGGTACCTGGATTGGTTGCCACTTACTATTAGTTACTGTTAAAGGATTGATTTCCAGGCAAAAAAAAACAAGTATTTTGTTAAAAAAGGGTCAAGAATAAAAATGATATATTCAAGAAACCCATTTCTAAAATGGCTGTTAAAATCCATTCAAAAGCAAGGGTCTCAGACTTTAGGAAAACTAACTTTGCCAAGATGGGCCAATACCTCAGGGAGTTGTTAGCGGGCTGGGAACAGCTGGGGGATGTAGAAAAACAGTGGACAAAACTGAAAGGGGATATTTTAAGGGCAACCAACCTTTTTGTTAAAATGGTAAATAAAGGTAAAAGGAAAAGGAGACTGCTATGGAAAGAAGTAGCTGAAAAAGTGAAGAAAAAGATGGAGGTCTTCATAAACTACAAGACAACAGGAGAGAAGACGACGGGCATCTATATTTGGAAAAACTTAAAGCTAGCAAAGTAGTCAGGAAAGCAAAGATTCAAAAGAGAAGGAAATAACCAGTGTAGTTAAATGGGGGGATAAGAAATTTTTCAGATATGCTAGTGAGAAGAGGAAGGGCAAAAGTGGTATTGTCAGACTCAAGGGTGAAGGGGAGGAATATGTAGAAGCTGATGAGGATAAAGCGGAATTGCTTAACAAATTTTTCTGTTCTGTGTTCACAGATGAAGAACCAGGATCAGGACCTCAGAAAACACCCACAAACAGGAACAGAAGTGAGGGGCATCTTGAACAATTTTCAGAAGACTGTGTTCGTGAAAAACTAGCTAAAAACTTAAAATAGACAAAGCGATGGGACCAGATGGGATACATCTGAGAATACCGAGGGAACTTGGGGACATTCTAGCAGCTCCACTGACTGACTTTTTCAATGCCTCGGAGTCGGGTGCCAAAGGACTGGAGAGAGGCACATGTGGTCCCTTTACACAAAAGCGGAAGTAAGCATGTGGTTGAAAACTACAAGCCGGTTAGTTTAACTTCAGTGGTGAGTAAATTATTGGAAGCATTGCTGAAAGAGAAAATAGTGAGGTTTCTGGAGTCCAGCAGATTACAGGATCAGAGGCAGCATGAATTCACCAGAGGCAGGTCTTGCCAGACAAATCTGATCGATTTCTTTGACTGGGTGACCAGGGAGTTGGACCGAGGGAGAGCCCTAGATGTGGTGTATTTAGATTCAGTAAAGCCTTTGACACTGTTCCTCACAGGCGACTTAAAAACAAACCGAGCACCCTAGGGATGCACCCTAAAGTTACTGCCTGGGTTAGTAATTGGTTGAGTGGGCGGTGACAAAGGGTACAGGTAAATGGAGCTCACTCTGAGGAGAAGGATGTTACCAGTGGTGTGCCCCAGGGATCTGTCCTTGGTCCGATTCTTTTTAACATCTTTGTTAGCGATATAGCAGAAGGGCTGTCGGGTAAGGTTTGCCTCTTTGCGGATGATACCAAAATCTGCAATAGAGTAGACACCCAGGAAGGTGTAGATAACATGAGGAGGGATCTAGCTAAGCTTGAAGAATGGTCTAGAATTTGGCAGCTGGGATTTAATGTTAACAAATGTAAGGTCATGCATTTGGGCTGCAGCAATCCAAGGGAGCAATATAGTATAGGGGGTGAAGCACTTTTGTCCACTAAAGAAGAGCGGGACCTAGACGTGGTTGTCTCTGATGATCTTAAAAGTAGCTAAGCAGGTAGAAAAGGCAACGGCAAAAGCTAGAAGGATGCTTGGGTGCATACGGAGAGGAATGGCTAGCAGAAAAAAAGGAGGTGATAATGCCTCTGTATAAGTGTTTGGTGCGACCTCATTTTGAGTATAGTGTGCAATTCTGGAGACCGCACCTTCAAAAGGATATAAACAGGGTGGAGTCAGTACAGAGGGTGGCTACTAAAATGGTTAGTGGTCTTCACTACAAAGCATATGAGGACAGACTGAAGGATCTTAATATGTACACCTTAGAGGAAAGGCGGGATAGAGGTGATATGATTGAGATGTTTAAATACCTCCGTGGCATAAATGTACAGGGGGAGAGCCTCTTTCAATTGAAAGCAAGTTCTGCTACGAGGGGACGTGGGATGAAGGTGAAGGGATAGATATGCAGAAATATTTCTTTACGGAAAGAGTGGTGGATCCGTGGAATAGTCTCCCAGTGGAGGTGGTACAGATGAGGACAGTATCTGAATTCAAAAAAGCATGCGACAAACACAGAGGATCTCTAAAGGAAAAGAGGGGACTGTTGTAGTTGTTGATATGGAAGGACAGACTAGATAGGCCATGTGGTCTTTTTCTGTCATCATATTTCTATGTTTTTACGTTAAATACTTAGAGTATTAATAAACCAACCAACCTTTTTCAAAGACGTGGAAGTTGTAAAACTAGAGGGCATAACATGAAACTGCAAGGGGTAAACTGAAAGGCAATATCAGGAAATACTTTTTCACTGAAAGGGTGGTTGATGTTTGGAATGCCCTGCCGATGGAAGTGGTGGGGGCAAATACAGTGACAGAGTTCAAAATGGCAAGGGACAGACAGTGGATCCCTTTATAGCAACAGGATAAAATCAAAATAAATTTAACTATCTCTCATATCTCAACAAATAGGGCTGACCTGCTTGAAGCAGTGGGTACACCCCTAAACAAATGCATGGGGAGGGGGTGACCTGCACAGAGTAGCAGGTGCACCTACTCTTGCCACCTTGCTGGGCAGACTAGATGGACCATGCTGGTCTTTATCTGCCGTCATATACTATGTTACTATATAAGATATGCCATACCAGATCAGACCAAGGGTCCATCAAGCCCACTATCCTGTTTCCAAAAGTAGCCAATCCAGGTCACAAAGTACCTGTCAGGTTCCCAAAAGGTATATAGATTCCATGCTGCTTGTCCAATGGGTAAGCAGTATATTTCCCCAGTTCTCTTTGGTTTATGACTTTTCCACCAGAAAATGTTCCAAACCTCTTAAATCCAGCTATATTAATAACTTTTACTACATTCTCTGGTAACAAATTCCAGAGTTTGATTACGTGTTGAGTAAAAAAGTATTTTCTCCAATTAATCTTAAAATGTGCTACATTATAGCTTCATTGCATGTCCCCTAGTCTTTCTACTTTTTGAAAGGGTAAACAACCAATCTACATTACCCGTTCAACCCCATTCCTTATTTTATAGGCCTCTATCATATCTCCCCTCAACCATCTCTTTTCCATGTTGAAGAGCCCTATCCTTTTAAGCCTCTCCTCATAGAGATATCCTTCCATCCCCTTACCATTTTTGTCGCTCTTCTCTGTAACTTTTCTAATTCTGCTATATCCTTTTTAAGATATGGTGACCAGAACCGCACACAATATTCAAAGTGTAGTTGCACCCGTATACCCACAACATGCCTGCAAGACCTCCACTCCAGTTCACTGTAAGGGAAACAAAGTTAGCCAGAGCAAAATGAGACACGAGCAGATATTCAGTCATCCTACACACATTCAAGCTCATGATGCAGCATCCCTGTTCCTAGACTGACTTCTTACACTCGTCACTCTTATTCACTGCCTGCCACTTCTCCTGTCACTCCCAGGTCGCAGAGCACACACCTGCATTGGCAGCTCTATCCCTCCAAGACTGGTGTTCTTCATTTATTTCACATCGTCAGTGACCACTTTCTGCATCATCCCATTACATGTGAAGGAGAAGCTAAAGGGGGAGGGCCACTGATATTTAATACTGTTCTGTTTCAATCTGGCTGTGATGATCCTGAAGTCTCACTACTTTGTAATATGCCTGGAGAGACATTTGTATAGATGGCCACTTGATGACCCCCCCCCCCCTCAACTGCATTTTAAGGCTATTTTCTCCTTTAATAGCATAGTCATAAATGCAAATATCATCCCATTGTAAATCGCATTGGGTAAGGGCCCCCTAAGAAGCAATGAGTCTCATCAAACTTAATTAATCAACGGCAGTCTGTTCTGGCTCCCCCCTTTTGCAATAAAAAGTTTGCCAAATCAAGGCAGCTATCTTTCTGCAGTCAGAATATGTGAACAAACAAGTAGACAAAGGTGAGCCGGTCGATATAGTGTATCTGGATTTTCAGAAAGCTTTTGACAAGGTCCCTGATGAGAAACTCTTGGCAAGATTAAAAAGTCATGGGATAGGAGGCAATGTACTATTCTGGATAAGGAACTAGTTAAAAAGATAGAAAAGCAGAGGGTAGGGCCAAATGGCCAATTTTCCCATGAGAAAGATGAATAGTGGAGTACCCCAGGGATCTGTGCTGGGTCTGCTGCTTTTTAATATTCGTAAATGACCTGGAAATGGGAATAATGAGTGAGGTAATCAAATATACAGATGACATAAAATTATTCAAAGTTGTTAAACCCAAGAGGACTGTGAAAAATTGTAAGTTGACCTTGATAAATTGGAAGACTGGACATTCAAATGGCAGATGAAATTTAATGTGGACAAATGCAAACCAAACTATAGTTACACAATGCAAGGTCCCAAATTAAAAACCACCACCCAGGAAAAAGATTTAGGCGTTATCGGGATAACACTTTGAAACCCTTCACCCAGTGTGCAGTGGTGGCCAAGAAGGCAAATAGAATGCTAGGAATCATAAGGAATGGAGAATAAAAGCAAAGATATTATGATGCCTCTGTATCATTCCATGGTGTGACTGCCCCTTGAATACTGTGTGAAATTCTGGTCACCGTATCTTAAAAAGGATATAGCGGAATTAGAAAAAAGGTGCAGAGAAGAGCCACCAAAATGATAAAGGGGATGGAAGGATACCCCTATGAGGAGAGGCTTAAAAGGTTAGGGCTCGTCAACCTGGAAAAAAGACAGCTGAGGGGAGATATGATAGAGGTCTATAAATTAAGAGTGGAATGGTAAAGGTAGATGGGCTGTTTATGCCATCAAGTAGAAAGACTAGGGGACACGCAATGAGCTACAATGTAACCTGTTTAAGACTAATAAGAGAAAATATTGTTTCACTCAACGTGTATTCAAACTTTGGAATTTGTTACCAGAGGATGTAGTAAAAGCTGTTAGTGTAGCTGGGTTTAAAAAAAAAAGGTTTGGAGGAAAGGTCCACAAACTAGAGGACCCAGGAAATGCAGTGTTTGCCCCAATACAAGCATTGTGGAACCTGTGTGTCTTTTTGGGAAACTGCTAGGTACTTGTGATCTGGACTGGCCACTGTTGGAAACAGGATACTGGGCTTGATGGACCTTGGTCTGATCCAGTATGGCATTTCTTATGTTCTTATCATTTGTATAGTACTACAAGGCGTACACAGTGCTGTACAGACACATGTAAAAGACGGTCCTTGCTTAGAGCTTACAATCTAGTCAAGACAGACAACTCAATAGCTGAGGACAAAGATAAAAATAGGGGAATTGTAAGAAAACACAAAGACGACTAAGCGGATCAGGATCCAAAAGTGGTCTCGAAGAGGTAAGTTTTTAGCCTGGATTTGAAAACAGCCAGAGATGAAGCCTGACCCACATACTCAGGTAATTTGTTCCAGGCATAAGAGCAAGGTGGGAGGATCAAAGTCTGGAGTTGGCAGTAGAAGGGCACAGATAGAAGGGATATGCCAGAACAACGGAGATCCCTAGGAGGGGTGTAGGGAGAGAAGAGGAAACGTAGTAAGGAGCAGCAGAATGAGTGCGCTTATAGGTCAGTAGAAGTTTGAACTGAATACAGAAACAAACAGGAAGCCAGTGAAGCGACGAGAAGAGGGTTTATGAGGATACAGAAACTGGCAGAAGATTAGCTGTGCAGCTGAGTTTTGAACAGATTGAAGGGGACGGAGATGATTCAGAAGACGACCAAGCAAGGAGGAGTTTGCAATAGTCTAGATGGGAGGTGAATAAAGAGTGGATAAGTGTCTTAGTAGTATGTGTAGAAAGGAAGGGACGAAGTTTGCCAATGTTATAGAAAAAGAAGCAACAGGTTTTAGCTATCTGTTGGATGAGTGCAGAGAAAGAGGGAGTCAAGTCATAGATGATCCCAAGGTGACATTTTACTTACCAGTGAATGTCCTCTCCTTCAGTCCTGCTAAACAAGTCAGCTGTGTTCCCCTACCAGCAGCTTGGTGGAAACAATGAAAGCCCAGGTTTTAATGGCATCACTCCCATGCCTATATCCATTTCAGTCACAGAGGTCTCTTCAGTATTTATCCCAAAAGCATATAGGAGAAACAAGTTCAACACAACCTCAATTGAGGGCAACAATGAGTAAACAGTAGAGAACTATGTACAGGAAAGCACAAACAGAAACTGCCAGTAGAAGATGAATCCGACTCTTCCTGCAGTGTCAGCAGGAACAGAAAAAGCAGGATAAGAGACAAACCATGGAAGGAGATCTTTATTCAAGCCTATGAGGTCAACCTGACATGTGTTTTGGCCAGGAGGCCTTCTTCAGGCATTAATGACTTCTACAATAAATAAAAGGTTAAACAATTAAAAAATTAAAAATCTTCAATAATATATAACCATAAAATCCAATAAGGGAGATAAAATACTACAAATAATAATAATGTAAACTTATAAAAACAAGGAGACATAACATGCAAAATAGCAACTAATATAATATCCTAATTAATGCATTCAAAAGGACGGTAAATAATAAACCGTAAATAACTATTGAGATCAGGAATGTAACATATTAAGTGCCAGATTGAAACAGAAAAAACTACCCTGAAAATACACCATTCATGTCTGTAGAACCGTTGCTAATAGCAAATTTTAAAACAGACCATGTTGTGAAATAACCAAAAGTTGCTACTCATAGGGGTTAACACAGATATCAAGATGAGCAAAGTGACAAAGAAATGACACCTGAGGGTACAAAACAAAATCAGTACAATAAGGAACACCCATAAGCAAACCAAGGTATAACGTGCTGGCATTGTATCAAAAGTGTGTATCACAAACTTATATAAGAACGTAATGTAGGAGCCACCCTGAGGATTCCTATGAAACAGTGTAACACGAGTTATCCCTAATCAGTAGGTGAAACACATGAGAAACTTCCCCATTGGCAATTGTTGTGTCTAAGCATAGGCATGCCGGGGCAGCGGTGCATGGGAGCGTGCTGGTAAAAGACAGCACATCATGATTACCTATTTTTAAACCGAATCAGCAAAGAATCACATAATCACATTAAAGTGTAGTATCCGAGTAACAGGGGCTCTGCATTCCAAGCAAAGGTAAGAGTCTGTTACTTTTTAATTACTAGTGCTCTGCCCGAGAGTTCTTAAAAGGGTTTTGGTACATTTTTAAAACAAAAGTTACATTCCTTTTGGTACTATAGTTCAAAAGGAGAAATATTTTCTTTAGTGGTGTAGGTTTAAAACTCTGCTTTTAGTATCTTTCTCAGCTCCTTGAAGCTACTGACATATCAGGTGTTAGGTCCCTCCCTAACCCCCAAATCCCACCCATACCATGTGAGCAGTCTTGCTTTATAGGGCACCTTCTCAATTAGCTACAGACAGGGACTTGGAACAGCATATTTAGAACACACTTAAAAAGGAGATTAACTACTTTTTCTCTGAAAGGACAGCTGGGAAACTGGCTGGTACTTTGGTAGTTCTCTCTCTCTTTTGCTTCAACTGGTACCTAAGCTCCACCAACTGAACAATGGCTGGGAAAAATCGTATTGCCAAAGCTGTTGCCCCCTTTACAGCTTCTGCCTCTGTCTGGACAGAGATCCCAATGCCAGTTGAAGGATTGGTTCCATGTGCAAGATGCCTGCATGCTGAAGTTCTCAGGAAACAAGTGGAGGAGCTCAGAGAAGAGGTGGCGAGGCTGAGGAGCATTCAAGACATGGGATGCTGTTCCAAGGGTTGCAGAGCAGAGATGGCATCCTTTTGTCCAAGAAGGGTCAACATGTCTTCAGACTGGCTAACCTACTGAAGAGGGCTTTAAACTAGATTTGTTGGGAATGGCTGAAGATAGACCCCACGTAAGTAAAACATTAAATATGTTCATGGAAATGGGTAAAAGGGGCAACATATGGAAAGCAGTGTGTAGAAGAGGCTGACTTGGATTTAGAGGCAGTAACAAACATGGTTCATGGACAACCATGACTGGGATGTAACTATACCAGGCTATACTTTATTCAGAAAGGATGGGGTAGGAAGAAGGGGAGGAGTGGTGGCACTATATGTAAAAAATAATATTAAAGCTATGAAAATACAGGGCTTAAAAGGGAGAGAGGAGGCACTGTGGGTTAAACTAGAAAGTCAGAAAGAGAAATCTATTTGTATTGGCGTGATATACAGACCTCCCTCACAAGAGGAAGAGGTGTACAGAGAGTTAATTGAAGACATACGCAGCATTGCCAGAAAAGGGGAAGTGCTACTGATAGGGGATCGCAATATGCCAGATGTTGATTGGCACATCCCTGCTGCGGTGTCATCTAGAAGTACAGAGATCCTGGATTCTCTACAGGGAGAACTATTCAAGTAACTGGTAACAGAACCCACAGGTGAAGGGGCCATACTGGACTTGATGAATGGTGAAAGTGTTTCTGATGTTATTATAATGGGAGATCATTTCACATCCAGTGATCACCAGATGTGGTTCAGTATTAGGACTAGGGCTGATAAAGTCCATTCAAAAGTGAAGGTAGACTTTCGGAAAACTAACTTTGCAAAGATGAGACAATATCTCAGGGAGTCGTTAGCGGGATGGGAACAGCTGGGGGATGTAGAAAAACAGTGGGCAAAACTGAAAGTGGATATTTTAAGGGCAGTCAAACTTTGTTAAAATGGTAAATAAAAGGAAAAGGAAAAGGAGACTGCTATGGTTTTCGAAAGAAGTAGCTGAAAAGACGAAGAAAAAGAGGGAGGCCTTCATGAAATACAAGAGATCACAGAGAGAGGAAGCGTTACCTATTCAGAATCGAACCCACCAGGGTAACAGGCAAAAAGACTATAGGATAAACCTCTGACCCCAGTGGGTTTGATTCTAGGTAGGTAACGCTGTTAGTATACCTCTTCAATTATATTACTTTAGATTTGGTTTAGTTCAATGCCTTTTCCACTTCCCCTCCTCCCACTTCCCCCCCCCCTCCTTTCCACTTCCCCCTTCAGTATACATGTTACTGCTACTATGTTTAATTTTTATACATCAATTTTAGTGGACATTGCTTATCTCCATTTTAATCTTCTTTTTCTAATTTATCCTCATTTTATCTCTATTTTAGGGTTGCATTATTGTTTTAACATGTTCATATTCCTTTTATCAACTTCAGCACTCCTAGTTGCTCTCATAATACATATCTGTGTTAACTCCTACGAGGATAATCTGCACATCTGCTTTGTGTGGTTACATAAATTCCTCCAGACAACTGGCAGTGGACACAACCCCCCCCCCCTTTTTTTTTTAGTCCCAGATGATAGTGATATGGTGACCCATTATTTAATTCACTATACAGTTTTCTTTACCTCCGGTTTTTACTAGCTCTCCCATATCCCTTAGGTTAACCACACGGTGGTAGCTCTATGCATGGGATTGATCAGTCTATATGTTGAAGTCACATGGTTGCTGATGTTGGCCATAGTTTATACCCTTACAATTTTCCCTATTTTCTTTTATATAAATCTTTTTGCGTCTATGACTTCTAAACTATATTATGAACAGCAGACACACCATGATCTGTTAATCATGGTTGCAAAATACAGCCGGTCTGCCTGTCCTCTTTGCTGTTTGCGTTCCTCTCTTGTGTTGCTTTTTGTTACTAATGAGGAGTTTGGGCATATCAGGTCTTCTTTGTTATGACTTACATTAATACAATATAGTGTTCTCACGACTGGTTTATTAGGTGCACATCTCCAATTTTTTAAATGCATTCTTTTGCATTGGTAAGAAGCATTTGTTAAGAAAATGTTTGGGTTTGGCTCCACTGATACGTCATTGGGGAGGTCATTATTACCTCGCTTTAATTTGGCGCCACCTACTACACTGATGTTGTATACCCTGAAGATAGGGGCTTTGGGATTATTCACCATCGTTTTCAATTCTGAAATGACAGCTGCTGGGCAGTATTCTATCAACTCGGATACTACAGTTTAATGTGATTATGTGATTCTTTGCCGATTTGGTTTAAAAATAGGTAATGATGTGCTGTCTTTTACCAGCACACTCCCAAGCACCGCTGCCCCGGCATGCCTATGCTTATCCACAACAATTGCCAATGGGGACGTTTCTCAGGTGTTTCACCTACTGATTAGGGATAACTTGTGTTACACTATGTTTCATAGCAATCCTCAGGGTGGCTCCTACATTACGTTCTTATATAAGTTTGTATCAAAAGTGTGTATCACAAAGTACTTTCTCTGCCTGCCAGCACGTTATACCTTGGTTCTGCTTATGGATGTTCCTTATTGTACTGATTTTGTTTTGTACCCTCAGGTGTCATTTCTTTGTCACTTTGCTCATCTTGATATCTGTGTTAACCCCTATGAGCAGCAACTTTTGGTTATTTCACAACATGGTCTGTTTTAAAATTTGCTATTAGCAAATGTTCTACAGACATGAACTGTGCTTTTGCAGGATAATTTTTTCGATTTCAATCTGGAACTTCACCATATATAAATATTGAGGTCTGGAATGTAACATGTTATTTACTGTCCTTTTGAATGGGTTAGTTAGGATATTATATTAGTTATTTTGTGTGTTATGTCTCCTCTTTGATGCTTTTTTATAAGTTTACATTATTAATTATTTATTAGTATTATTTTTAGCTTCCTTATTGGGTTTTATGGTTGTATATTGTTTTAATATGTATGTTGAAGTTTAATTTTTTAATTGTTTATCGAGAGGTTATTAACCCCTGAAGAAGGCCTCCCGGTGAAAACACCTCTTGGGTTGACTTCATAGGCTTGAATAAAGATCTCCTTCCATGATTGGTCTCTTTTCCTGCTTTTCAGGTGCCAGTAGAAGATGAATCTTCAGTGCTAAGTATAAAATTCATAGCAGATCCAAGGGTACCGCAGCAGAAGAACCGAGCAAATACAGTTTAAGGATGGGCCCTGGACTGGTCTAACAGGACTCAAGGAAAGAACATTAACTGGTAAGTAAAATGTTACCTTCCATATCGTCCTGCTAGACCAGTCCAGACAAGTGGGACATACCACTGCTACAACTCCACTGGGTGGGAAACTGACATAGCTGCTCACAAAACTCTCAAGCCAAAGGCCTTGTCCGCCCACAAATGGACATGAAAGTGGTAATGCTTGACAAAAGTGGAAAGTGATGCCACAAAAAAGTCTGTAGGGTCTACCGAATTCCACTCTGCCCAGGAGGATGCTTGTGTTCAGATAGAATGAGCATACAAACCCAGACGATTCCACAAAAAATACGCTAAGGCAATAGCGTCCTTAATGCAATGCCCCAAAATAGACTTTGCTGGCCCATGGCAAGGGAGCCCAGCAGCTAACAGCACAAAAAGATGGCAGACTTACAAAAAAAAAAATGTAGCCTCCAAGTACCGGAGAAGCACCCTCCAGACATCCTTTATCCTTCCCCCCACAATGATCCTTAGAGAGGGAGGGCAGGCAGATCACCTGGGTCATATGAAAGGGAAAAAATCACCTTAGGCAAGAAGGAAAGCACAGGCTGAATGGAAACTGCCTCCTTTGAAATAGACAGATAAGGATCTCGGCAAGACAGAACAAATCCTGACCAAGACGACCATTTTGAATGTCAAATCCTTCAGAGCAGTGCTCTTCAATGGTTCAAAGGGCTCCAACATCAGGGCCTTGAGCACCAGACATGGATTCCAGGAAGAGCTAACTGAACAGAGGGGGAAGACGCAGATGCCAAACCTCCTGACAAAGGCACAAAATATCCAGATTTAAGGTTAGAGACTTACCAGCAAACAGACTTCTGAACAGGCCAAAGCTGCCACCTGAACCTTCAAGAGTTAAAAGGCCCTTCTCCAGACCGTCTTGCAGAAAAGGCTAACAGAGACAGCATCTTGGCTGTCTCAGCAGCCAGCTGCCATGCACAACACCAGCACTCAACATACCAGACCTGCACTTATGCCAGGTTAGTAGACCTCCTCCAGGTTCCAAGCAGAGTGGAAAGACACCACCAGAGGGTAACCCATATACGCTAACCGTCTCCTTACAGGAGCCAAGCCATAAGCGAGAAGGGAGCCGGGTACTCCAGGACAAGCAGCCCCTGATACAATAAGGCCAGAGATGGAGGCAAACGGGGAGGTGGAACTTGCAGGAGCTGTATCAGATATCAGAATCACGCTCTCATCGATCACTTGGAAGGGCAGCTTCAGTATAAAATCATATATCTGGTGTATATGACCCTGGCAAGTTTCTTCTTCAGAGTTCTGGAGAAGATGTGAAGTGTGTATTTGTAGAGGGGGAATATTTTATTGCTTGTGGTGGGGATATAGGGAGATTAGATGCTTAGGAAACATGGTATGTCAAAGTATTTGCTTTCACCTTGTAACTGTGCCCTATGCTCTGCCTCCTGAGTAAGGTGGGTGGAAGTGTGTGTTGGGAGAGGGGACAGAGGGTGATCAGAGGTCCTTGTGGAATTGATCCAGGTCCAGTTCATTAGATGTTATTAAGCAGCAAAAATTATTGCTCGTAACTGAAAACCTCCTAAAAAAAACCATTTAAAAAAAGAACAGATTGGAAAGGTTGGGCACTGATGGTATGTGAAAGTATTGTAAGCTCGCTGAAGATTAAGACAGCCTCTAGAAGAGAAGGCTACCTTTTCAGAGCTTTCTTACAAAAGAAGGGTGGGGGGGTTCTGATTCACAGACGGGGGTAATGAGCATGATGGCTATCACAGTTGACATTTCTTGCTATCTATTTAGTTCTACTTATTTACTGTTTTAGTTTATGTTATTGATTCACACATTCTGGACTTTATCTGTGTTATGGCCTGATACTTAGGGGCAAGACCACCAGTTTGGAAACCACAGAGTTAAGGACTAAATGTCTGAATAGGAAGTAAAAATATATGACAAAACTTAGTGATTAAGGAATTTGGGGGGGGGGGGGGACAGTTTGCAAGGGCCAGAACAGTTGTGGATGATTATTTGTCATGTAATGCAGTACTGTTGACCTTTAAACAGCCAGGAAAGTCTGCCTGCAGGCCACTCACATCAGAGGCCAGGACTGGCCTGTAGGCTGGCGACATCACAGCCTGCTCACCAGGATGACATGTAAACTGAGGATTTGGAAAAAACTGCAGGAACCATGTCAACACCTCAGAAGAAGGGACATGGAATCCATTATCCTCAAATATCAGCTCCAGATATGCTCGCAACAAAAAGCTTTCCTCTTCCTATTCTTAACTGTACATGTGCTCCAAGGGAACATTGCCAGAAATGATGCAATTAAAACATTAAGCACTTTGATGAAAGCGTAGTTACTCACCTGTAAAGCATAATTACTCACCTGTAACAGGTGATCTCCGGGAAAAGCAGGAATTTAGTCTTCACATATGGGTATCGTCGGTACCGACGGAGCCTGCATGGGAACGCTCCCCAGCGTCCAATAGGAAAGCTTTCGGGAGCATCCCACAGCGCCTGCATGCTGCCTTTCTGCCTTTCCCAACTGTCCCTCTCCAGTTGAGTTTATAGCTGAGACAAAAGAGAGAGCGAAAGAGAGAGAGAGATAGATACAACTCCTAGGGGAGGTGGGTGGTTGTGAAGACTAAATTCCCACCGTTCCCGGAGATCACCTGTTACAGGTGAGTAACTATGCTATCTCCAGGAAAAAGCAGGAATGTAGTCGTCTTCACATATGGGGATTCCCTAGCTGCAGATGCCAGGGAGATGGCCCCAGAAAGTTGTGTGCCCTTCTGAAAGGGCTCCACTTCCCCCCATGGATTTCTGGCATCCTACCAGGGATGGTGGGTAGGAGTTGATTAAGTCTGGAACAGGTGTTGAAGAACAGCCTGACCAAACAAGGCATCCCGACGGGAGTCCTCATCTAAGCAGTAATGGGCTGTGAAGGTATGAACCGAAGCCCAAGTAGCTGCTTGACAGATGTCGTCGATAGACACAGAGTGAAGATGAGTCATAGAGGCTGCCATGGCTCTCACATTGTGAGCTGTGACAAGGCCTTCCAGAGGGAGGTTCTTACTCTCATAGGCAAAAGATATACACTGTGCAATCCAGTTGGAGAGTGTTCTTTTGGAGACTGGAAGTCCCAAATGACTAGGATCAAAAGCAACAAAGAGTTGAGAGGATTTTCTATGTTGCTGTGTCCTTTGCAAGTAAAAGGCCAAAGCTCTTTTACAGTCCAAAGTATGAAGGTTCCTTTCTGCATTTGAGGTGTGAGGCCTATGAAAGAATACAGGAAGGTAAACCGCTTGGTTCAAATGAAAGGGCGAAAACACCTTTGGCATAAAGTGTGGATGAGTCCTAAGGACTACCTTATCATGATGGAACCTTGTATAAGGAGGATCAGCCACCAAAGCTTGCAATTCACTAACTTTCCAGGAAAGGAATTTCAAAGAGGTAGTGGCTAATGGTTCAAAGGGCGGTTTCATGAGCTGCCCAAGTTCCAGATTCAAGTCCCATGTCATCGGTGGTGGCTTAATGGGAGGCTTCGTTAAAAGAAGGTCTCTCATAAATCTCGCTATGAGAGGATGAGAGGAAATAGATCGTCCATTTAGAGGTTTGAGAGAAGCTGCAATAGCACTCAAATGGACTCTCACTGAATTAGTCTTAAGCCCTGCATCTGATAAATGGAGGTACTCCAGTAATGATTCCAGAGGTATCGCAAGAGGGTTAAGACCCTTCTGCGAGCACCATATGGTAAACCTTTTCCACTTAAACGCATAAGAGCGTCTTGTGGAAGGTTTCCTGGAAGCATGAAGGATATCCTTTACCTGCTGGGAAAAGGTTAAAACCGTGAAGTTCTAGGTTTTCAGCAACCAGGCCCTGAGATGCAGAGACTGGGGATTGGGATGCCACAGCATCCCGTCCTCTTGAGAAAGGAGATCTGGAGCAGATCCTAACTCCAGAGGCGGAGCTTGAGAGAGATGTAGGAGCAGAGGGTGCCACATTTGCCGTGGCCAACGTGGAGCTATGAGGATCATATAACCTCTGTCTCTCTGAAGCTTGAACAGGGTTTTGGGAATTAGGGGAATGGGTGGAAAGGCATACAGGAAGTCCTGACCCCAATGGAGGAGGAAAGCATCCCTGGCCTGACAACCTCGAGCCGGAATTCTGGAACAGAACCAGGGAAGTTTGGCATTCAGCAGACTTGCAAAGAGGTCTATATCCGGGGCTCCCCAAATTTGAAAAATTTTGGCCACCTGGTCTGCATGGAGAGACCATTCGTGTGGAAGCAGAACTCGACTGAGTCTGTCTGCCCAAGAGTTTTGAATGCCTGGAAGATACACTGCAAGGAGATGAATCTGATGCTCTCTGGCAAGGGCCCTAGTCACAAAGCTTCGTTGCAGAGCGACAGAGAGCCTGTTCCGCCCTGCTTGTTCACATAGAACATGGCTACCTTGATTGTCCATTTGAACTAGGACTGTCTCGTAGCTGAGCTGGGTGTGAAATACTCGAAGAGCAAGGAAGATTGCTCTGAGCTCCAGGAGATTGATATGGAGATAGGCCTCCTGTGGGGTCCAGGTACCCTGGGTAGAGAGGCCTTGCAAGTTGGCTCCCCAACCCACCTGTGAAGTATCTGTTGTTAGAGTGGCTTGGGGTAGGGGTTGCTGAAAAGGAGACCCCACCAAAAGATTTTTGGGTGACTGCCACCATTGGAGGGACAAAATAAGGCGATCCAAGTTTGCTATTTTGTCTGACAGGCAACCTGACGCCCAAGTCCACTGAGTGGATAAGGTCCACTGGGCTGCCCTCATATGGAGGCGAGCATAAGGAACCACATTCACGGTGGATGCCATGTGGCCTAGCAACTGTAACATTTCCCGAGCAGTGGGGTGAGGTTTTAGCACTGCTTGGGAAGCTAACTGCACAATGCGAAGGCAGCGGGGCTGTGGAAGGTAGGCCCTTGTTTGTATGGTATCCAGAAGAGCTTCTATAAACTCTAGGGATTGAGTGGGAGCAAGGTTGGACTTTGGGAAGTTTATGACAAGTCCCAAATACTGAAGGATGTGCATTGTGCGAGACAGAGCAACCCTGGCCTCTGGCTCTGAAGGGGCTTGAATGAGCCAGTCGTCTAAGTAAGGGAAGACGAATAGTCTCAGGGTGCGGAGAATGCTGCTACCACAGCCATGCATTTTGTGAACACCCTTGGTGCAGTGGCCAGGCCAAAAGGAAGAACCCTGTATTGGTAGTGCTTCCCTTGAAACAGGAAGCGAAGGAACCTTCGGTGAGTTGGATGGATGAGAACATGAGTGTACGCATCCGTGAGATCTAGAGAACAAAGCCAATCCTGACTTTGAAGGTATGGCAGCAGAGTTCCTAGAGAAATCATTTTGAACTTCTCTCTGAACAGGAATTTGTTCAATTCTCTGAGGTCTAGAATGGGTCTGTGTCCTCCTGTTTTGTTTGGAATAAGGAAATAGGGGGAGTAAAACCCTGTACCCCGTTGGGGAATGGGTACCTCTTCTATTGCCCCTTGAGCAAGGAGCATAGTGACTTCTTGACCTAACCGGTCATTGAGAGAGGTCTGAGAATTGAATTGTCTTACGAATGTAGGAGGGGGCATGCTGAGGAAATGAAGCTTGTACCCCTCTCTTACCATAGACAGAGTCCAATTTTCTGCTGTTATTTGACCCCATCTGGGGGCAAAATGACATAACCTTCCTGGGATGGAGGAGGGTTCTGGGCCGTTCAGGGCCAGGATGGCAAAGTTCTCTAGACAGGAGTCAAAGCCCCTGTGGAGGCTGAGTCTGCTGAGCCAGTTGAGGCTTAGCTGCTTCTGGTTTCCTTTGTTGCCTAGGTTGTTGGTGCTGTCCCTTTTGGGCAGACTGACCTAAACGATGTCCCTGCTGGGTATAGGAGGGGTAAAACTTTCTTCTTGCTGAAGAATAGTTTCTTAGAGGATCTTTTCCTCGCAGGATCAGCTGTAGATTTAGACAATCTATCCAAAGTGATATTGTCAGCATCTATCTCATTAGCTTTCTCCTGCCAATTCTTGCCAAAGAGATTCTCTCCTGTGCAAGGTATATTCCCCAGTTTGTCCTGTACCCAGATTTCTAAGTCAGATGCCTGGAGCCAGGCAATTCTATGTGCACCTATGGCAACAGCAGAGGTTCTGCTTATGCATTCAAAACAGTTAAAGGCTGCACGATTCACAAACTTGGAAACATCCTGAGCATGTTTAACAAGAGCAAGATAATCTTGCCTTTTATCATCAGGAAGGAGAGGGCTCATAAGCTCCAAGTCTCCTGTGACCTCCTTAAGGAACATTCCCATATACAAGATATAGGAACTGATCCTAGCAGAATGCATGGAAGCCTGGAAGGATCGACGCTCAAAGGCGTCAAGAGTCCTACACTCACGTACTGGAGGATTAGATGCATGCCTTTCTGCACTCTTTATTCATCTCATGGCTGATTCCACCACCATGGAATGGTGTGGTAATTGAGTCTTCTGAAACCCAGGACAAGGAGGAACTCAATACATGGTGTCGAGTCTTCGAGAGTGAGGAGATGTGGTCAGAGGTGTTTCCCACATCCTTAACATAAGATCATGCAAGATCTCATGAATAGGTAAGGTAGCTGCCTCCTTGGGCGCTTTAGGGTATTGTAAGATTTCTAATTACTTTGCCCCAGGCTCTTTTTTTCAGGAGCCACTGTGATGGAAAGACCTCGGGCCACATCTCTGATAAAATCCTGAAAGGACATATCCTCTGGTGGAGACATCCTCAGGAAGAAATACTCTGGTATCGACAGAGCTTTCAGAGTCTTCAGACTCATCTGAGGATTCGAAATATCTCCGATCCGGGTGATTGTGCAAGGCACGGTACCGATCGAAGTCGGCATCGGAGTGGTCCGGTATCAACTTGTCGATGCCAGACAGACGCATGACTCGGTCCCGGTAGAATACCTGCCGATGTTGATGCAGTTGGTGCCGGTACCGGTTGAATTGTCTGAAGCGGTTTCAGGGGCATCAAGGCCGTGAGAAGAGCCGCCAGACTGCATTCAATAGCCAAGAATCTCTGGTCTATCGATGCTGCCGATGCTTGGGTATCGTGCCTGATGAAGCGGCCGGAACCCCAGAGCATGGCACCAGTAGTTCTGTCGAGGTTGAGGCCTCGAGAACATCCTGGAGCCCCGTTAGTGCTTTGGAAGCCGAAGCTTCCCACCGGGGCAATTTTGCCGGTGAAAGTCCCTCAAGGGCAACGCCAGAGGCATCTCGATGCTTAGGACATATACCTTTGAGGACCAGCCAGATTTATGTTTAGTTACCTGAGATCCATGGGAGGAAGATGAAGCCCTTGAAGACGTTGATGCCACGGAGGCTGCATCGGAGGGAAAAAGGGTGCTAAGTTTAGTAGCTCGGTTTTGCCGGCCCCTTTTCTACATCATCCACAGGCAACACACTCTGAAATAGAGTGGTCAGGACCTAAATATTTGAGGCACCACTCATGGGTGTCGGTGACAGAGATGGTACCGCCACACATAGAACACTTTTTAAAACCCGAAGCGGGTTTTTCCATTTTGAGGGAAAAAATTGGGCTAGTGCCCAAAATGGTGTGTGGCGCCCGAAAAGAAAATTACTGGAGAAAGACTCCAGAAACAAAGGTTTGTTGGTTTTGTTTTGTTTTTTAGAACAAAGAAAAGAAGAACCGGCAGTACCGGTATAGCGTCAAGGGAAAGCAGACGCGACCACAAAAAAGAAGGGAAATTTTCTGCGGTGACAGGATGTGTGACCTGTCAGCTCCGTGGAAAACGAAGAACTGGAGAGGGACAGTTGGGAAAGGCGGGAAGGCAGCACACGCAGGCGCTGTGGGATGCTCCCAAAAGCTTTCCTATTGGACGCTGGGGGGAGTTCCGTGCAGGCTCCGTCGGTACCGATGATACCCATATGGGACGACTACGTTCCTGCTTGTTCCTGGAGATCAGGTGTTCTCCAGGGACAGCAGGAATCAGTCCTCACTTATGGGTGAAGCTGGCACCGATGGAGCCCGCGAGGAGCAATTCCCCAGCTTTCAAAGAAAGCCTTTGGGATTGCTGCCACGTATGCATGTCCTCTTCCCAACCAAAGGTACCATCTTGCCCATTCAGGTCCCCTAGCTAGAGCCCTACTAAGTAGATGGCAAGGGAAGGACAAAAATAGCAACTCTTCGGGGAAGGTGGGAGGGTAATGAGGACTGATTAATGCTGTCCCTGGAGAACACCTGTCACAGGTGAGTAACTATGCTTTCTCCGGGAACAAGCAGGAAGTCAGTCAGTCCTCACTTATGGGACTCCCCAGCTACAGGCTACCGAGCCTGTAACCCAATAACGCCTCCGCGAGGTCATGAGCAGAAGTTGATGCCCGGAGGAGCCCAAGTCTTTGGGTCCCCGGGGCGACGCTCTCGGTAGATGTCGAAGAATGTTCGGAGGGCAGGAGTTGCTTATACCCCAAATAAATTATAGAGTACAGCCTGGCCGAAGGCACTTTCCCTGCAGGACTCCCTTCTCCAGGCAGTAGTGGACAGTGAAAGTGTTCTCTGAAGACCAGGTCGCAACCCAGCAGATGTCCATTAGAGGCACTGAGTGCAGCGAAGCCACTCATGCCACCTTGGCTCAGACGCCATGCGCAGTGACCCGCCGATGCAGTGGGGCACCGACCTTTGCTTGGGCAAAGGCAATGCAGTCCGTCACCCAGACGAAGATAGTGAGCTTGGTGACTGCCTGCCCCAGGCGACTGGGGTCGTAGGTGACAAAGAGCCGATTGGACTTGCGATGAACCTGGGTATGCTGCAGGTAGAAGGAAAGAGTCCTCTTGCAGTCGATTGTATGCAACACCACCGATGCCTGGTTGGCATGCGGTCTCAGGAAGAAGGTCGGTAGGACTATCTCCTGGTTGAGATGAAATTCCGAGATGGTAGGAACTTGGGATGAGTGTGGAGGACCACCCTGTTCCCAAAGAACCTGGTGTATGGAGCCTCAGCCATGAGGGTCTGAAGCTCACTGACTCAGTGAGCCGGTAAAAGCCACCAGGAAGACCACCTTCCAGGAAAGATGTCAAAGAAAGCACGTCGCCATCTGCTCGAAGGGTGCTCGCTTAAGCTGCATTAGCACCGCGTTGAGGTCCCACTCCACAGGCAGAGGCCGGAAGGGAGTTTTGGAAAGCGAGAGACCTCGCATAAAAGTGAAAGACCAAGAGCTGCCCCAAAAGGGATTTTCCCTTGACAGGGAGGTGGTTTGCCGAAATGGCGCTCAGGTGTACCCTGACCGAATTGGATTTCAACCCTGCCTTCGAGAGGTGGAGGAGGTACTGGAGGATCCACCAGGTAGAGCAGGAGAACGGGTCAATCTGAAGCTCGGAGCACCAAGTCAAGAAAAGTCGCCACTTGCAGACGTACGCCCGTCTCGTTGAGTCCTTCCTCAACACGAGGAGAATCTCCGACATCCACCAGGAGGTGCAGCAGAGCTAAGACGACCCGTTCAGCTGCCAGGCTGTAATGGACAGCGAGGCCAGGTTCAGGTGGAACACCCGACCCTCCTCCTGTGTTAACAGGTCTGTGGCAGAGCCCAAGGGGACTGGGGGCTCAAGCAAGAGCAGAAGCGAGAACCAAGGCTTTTGAGGCCACGAGGGGGCCATGAGGATCACCGAAGCTCGGTCCCACTGAGCCTTGTGGAGGGTCCTCTCAATGAGAGGAGTGGAAGGGAATGCGTAAAGGCTGGAGGTCCAGTTCAAGAGGAACGCATCTGGGGCCAACCTGCTCGGGTGCGGGACCGGGGCGCAGAAGCGGGGAAGCTGTGCATTCACCGGGCTAGCAAACAGGGCCATGGATGGGGTCCCCCACCGATGGAACATGGTGCTGGCCACCACCGGATCCAAGCGCCACTCGTGTGGGTGGAGGATCCTGCTGAGTTTGTTCGTGAGGACATTCTCCTAGCCTGGGAGGTAGACGGCAAGGAGCAAAGGAGAATCGTCTCTCAGCAGAGGAGGCATGATCCTGTTCCCCCCTCCTTGTTGATATAAAACATGGCTATCCTGTTGTCAGTCTGCACAAGCACCGACTTCCCCCTCAGGTGGCCTTCGAAGGCCCTCAGGGCCCATCAGTCTGCCCGGAGCTTGAGCAGGTTTATCTGTCTCCATTGTGCCCTGAAGCACCACTGGGCTGCCCACATGTGCATGCAGGCATGCGGGACCACTTGGACGGTGGAGGCCATGTGTCCTAGGAGGCGCAACATGACCCATGCTGTAACCCAAGCCCTGCTCTAGATCTGGGTCACCAAGGCCTGGAGGTGGTCCACTGGTAGGAAGGCAGTCGCTCGCTCCGTGTCGAGGTGGACACAGATGAACTCCAGGGTCCGCACCGTGTTAAGGTGGGACTTTGAGTAGCTGACCAAGAAGCCGAGGCGTTCGAGGAGGATCGTCCACGATGCCGCCAGGTGGACTTTGTCGATGGAAGTTCCAATGACGAGCCAGTCGTTGAGGTAGGGGAAGACGGGAATGTCCTGCCGCCTGAGGAGACGGCGACCGCAGAGAGACACTTTGTGAAAACCCGCCCGAAGGGAAGCACCCTATACTGGTAGTGTTCCCCTTACACTCTGAAATGCAGGTATTGCCTGTGGTGAGGATGGATTAGGATGTGGGCGTAAGTGTCCTTGAGGTCCAAGGAGCATAGCCAATTGCCCTGCTGAGGAAGGGCAACAGGACGCCCAGCGTTAACATTTTGAACTTCTCCCGCATCAGGAACTTGATTATGTTCAGGAGGTAGAGGATGGGGCATAGGCCCCCCATCTTTTTTGGAACGAGAAAGTAGCAGGAGTAGAACCCACGGCCTTGAAGGTGCAGTGGTAACTTCTCAACTGCCCGTTGGGTGAGGAGGTTGGACAGCTCCTGCTGCAAGAAGGTCTGGTGTGAAAGGAGTAGAGTAGGCTCTGCTGGTGAGAAGGGAGGCGGGCACCTGTCCAGGTGGAGACGATATCCATCCCAGATCGCCTGGAGGACCCAGGTGTCCGACATGAACGACGCCCACTGAGGGGCGAAGAGGGACAGGTGTCCTCCTACCGGCAGAAGTGATGCCAGGGGGGCGAAGAGGCTATGTTGTCATCAAAACCCCTGCACGGGTAGGGGTGGCACCGATTCCTGAGCCTTAGGCCCTTTAGGCTTGTGGTGGCTATGTGCACCTCCCTTCCCCTGTGTGCCGGGAACCAGCGCAGGGGTGGGCGGAAAGGAAGGTAACCCCGGTAGGGGAGTCCCTTCCTTTGGAAGAATGGCTTCTTTATTTTCTGTTTCTTCCGAGGGAGGGAGGTCTTACATGAGAGATGGGTTTGGGTGATTAACTCAGTTTCTATCGCAGCAGCTTTATCCTCCATAGGTTTACCAAACAGCTGCTCGCCGAGGCAGGGGATGTCCAGGAGTTTCTCCTAGACCCACTGCTCCAGGTCCGAGTACTAGAGCCATGCCTGGCGTTGGGCCCCGATTCCTGCTGCTGCCACTCGGGCAGAGGACTCAAATCTGTCATACGCAGCATGGGAGAGGTACTTTGAGCACTCTGCGATGGATCTTAGGAGGGTTTGGAACCAGAGAAGGGGTTCATCCCCGAGACCTGCAGAGAACCCGCTGAGCTCTTTGGCGTGGTCATATGGGAACAGGCCCATATATATTTGGTACGCCTGGATGAGGCATGTGAGCATGGACCCTTGATAGGCCTTGCGCCCAAGGGCGTCAAGAGCTCTTGACTCCCTGCCCGGGGGGACCGACGAGTGCGACTTCGGGCTCTTTTGCTTCCGCATCGCCAACTGCACTACCATGGAGGAGTGGGGGAGCTGGATCTTCCTGAACCCCGGGCCCCTTTGGACCCTGTACATAGCATTGAGGCGCTTGCTCACTATGGGGACCGAAATGGGTGTCTCCCACATGCCGAGGAGCAACCTCAACAAAATGGGAGGAACTGAAACAAGAGACTCCCAAGGTGTGGACTCATACTGTAGAATATTGAGCTCTTCAGCTCGTGGCTTGCGGGAGAAGAAGAGTGCAAGGTGTTGGATGTTAAAGGTATAACATCATGGGGATAAAAGGGCACAATGTGTATTTGCCAAAAGGTACATTCCCTTCCCCCTGGAACACACACACACAGGCGCACCCGACCTCCATTGGACAGACATGCATCCCAGCTCCACACTACATACACACGCACACAATGGCACCTCATCTCTGCAACGCACGCACACATAGACATGTACATTTACACACAGACACAGGCACCCCAACTCTGCACATCACAAACATAGGCTCCTCAGCTCTGAAGCACACATACACATGCACTGCAGCCCTGCACCCCACCCACATCCCACCCACACAGACAGGCACACCACCGTTGCACTACACGCCTACATAGACACTTGCTATCTGAAGCTATAACTATTGTTTTCTAAAGATGACATGCAGTGTAGGAACTCTGCTGCTAATCTCATGAGACTTGAGAACATGACGAGACCAGCGCGAGAGACAACTGGGGGTGGGGGGGCGGCATGAGGTCATCAGAAGCACTGGCTCTGAAGATTCTGACCTGGCTTCTTCTCTTGATTTTATTGGAGTTCTTTTCTTGTTTCTTTTTATTTTTGTAATTTTATTGTAAACCATCCTGATATTTGAAGGGCAGTATATTAAATTTTAATAAACCATAAATCCGCACAGAATTTGTCAAGGCCTGGTAATATATACAACCTGGTTAACAAATCTTTGGATTTGCTCACCTTTTCCATTAACTCCTCAAAGGGTGTAGATTTACTACACAGCAGAGGCAGCGGAACCCCTTTTTGAATGGAAGGGGGGGGCCCAAGCTCCACCCTCAACTACGCTCACAATTCGCACTCCTTTTTTATACTTAGTCACTCTTGCATATATTTTTTATGCAAATCATATAGAGTATAATATTCACATGGAACATTTCCAGAACCACCAATAAAACTCAAACAGAGCAAAGCAAAACGTTTCACTTTATAACTCAACACAAAAATATTCCATTCAAAATTATGTTACATCCCTTCTCAGCCCTGTGTCAGGCACTCAGCCACAACAAACCCCTTTTCCCATCTGATATATTCTTTTAAATTGACTGCAGAGCAGTGTGGATTACCTTTTCACCTCCTCTCTGGTGACTGGCATCCCAGCATCAGACCACTCTCCCTGCATTCCCCCCTCCCCCAATCTCCTTTTGTCTTTGGCCACTGGTACCCCAGCATCATACTACGCTCCCTGCCCTATTTGCAGCATCAACCACTACACAAACCCAACTCACTCATCAAGCTACATATATAGTAATACAGTATATGATGGCAGATAAAGACCAGTATGGTCCATCTAGTCTGCCCAGTAAGGTGGCTAGAGTAGTTATAACTGCAGCTCTATGCAAGTCACTCTTCTCTATGCCTGCATTTAAGGTTGTATCTGCTGCTCGGCGCAGGTCAGTCCCCCTCTATTTATTAAATATAAAAGATACTTAAGTTTGCTTTGATTTTATCTTCTTGCTATGAAGGGATCCACCGTGTCTGTCCCATGCCATTTTGAATTCCATCACTGTATTTGCCCCCACCTCCTTCATCGGGAGGACATTCCATGCATCCACCACCCTTTATGTGAAAAAGCATTTCCTGATATTGCTTTTAAGTTTACCACCTTGCTGCTTCATCGTATGCTCTCCAGTTTTACAGCTTCCCCTTCTTTGAAAAAGGTTTGTTTGTTCATTGATATCCTTTAAGTATTTAAAGGTCTGTATCATAACCCCCCTGGTTCCTCCTCTCCTCCAGAATGTACATATTTAGGTCTTCAAGTCTCTTGTTATAGGTCTTCTGGCACAGGCTCATGACCTATGAAAGCCAGCAAGGGGATTATAGTTTAACTGATAAATACCACTCTCCTCCCTTGGAGCTCATACCCATAGGCATTTCACCGACGTGTAATGTTACTTATTAGCAGAAGGGTTACCTACAGCTGTGTGCACCTCAGAAGCTGATAAACTTGATACCATGTAGGAGAGGTTGTAAGACCACATCTTTCTGTCAATTTTAATGCACAATATTTGATTTATTTTTTTTAACAGATTCAAAATAAGAAAAATAATGAACATGGCACCTGTAAATGTCTGGACACTCTTCCAGCTGATTATTACTGTTTTTTTAAATCAAAGTTAAAAGGCTTTAAAAAATGAATTTTACAACTTGATAAACACAAAACATAACAAGAATGACTGATTAGGGCTTCAGTTAGTCCCTGGTTGAACACATACTTCGACTCTGTAACCTCTCAGATAATTATTGTCTTTGCTTTCAAAAATAACGGGCTCTTCTGTCTGAGCACGAAAAATGAAGATAATTCATTCTTAAGAAGCAGGGAATGTGATAAAAAAGATAAACCTTTACATACTTCCAGCTAGCAGTTTCAACTGTTAAACATTGTTAATAAGGAGGCACTTCCATACCTGCTAATTTCTGTTCCTTGATTCTTGCTAGACCCGTTCAGACAAATGGGTTTTGCACCGCAGTTAGCAGGTCGATATAAATACCACATTGATCAATCTTGCTCTCAGCTAACTGAAACCAAACCCTTATAAGCACTCTCACTGTACACTGAAAAGATACAACTAATATTAACAGAGCAGCTCTACATCACCAAGCAGACCTCACAGACTCACTGCAAATACGAGGTGTGACAAAAGAAACAAGACTGTGGCAGCCACACCCATGACTCAATGCCAATTGGCTAACTGCTTATGTTACTGTGTTCTGCAACATCTCTCCACTTTTCTGCTATATTTTTCATCTCTCACTCTGTTTTTCTTTTTCAGGTTTTTTTGTAGCATACTGTTCCATTGCTTTGTCACGCCACTGGAAGTGGCAGAAATATGGAGCAAAGAATCAACTTGAAATTTCTGGTTAAGTTGGAGAAGGGCCCAACTGAGTATCTCCAACTTCTCCAAAAGGCTTATGGAGAAGATGCAATGTCAAGGCCACGAGTCTTCGAGTGGCACAAATGCTTCAAGACTGGCCACGAGGAAGTGGAGGACGACCCCAAGTCAGGACAGCCTTTTACGACAAAGACGGCTGAGAACATTGACAGAGTGAACCAGCTGGTGCGGCGTGATCGCAGATTGATGGTGTGGATGATAGCTGAGGAGCTCAACCTAAACAGGGAGTCAGTGCAGACCATCTTGGTGCAGGAACTGGGAATGCGGAAAGTGTGTGCCAAGATGGTGCCCAAGCTTTTACTGGACGACCAGAAGGAGCACCGGGTCAATGTTTGTCGAGACTTGCTAGAGAAGATCGGAGAAGATCCAGAGTTCGTTGGCCGAGTCATCACAGGAGACAAGACTTGGGTCTTCTAGTACGACCTTGAAAGCAAGAGACAGCCTGCAGTGGAAGACTCGACTGTCACCCACACCCAAGAAGGCACTCATGTCCAAATCAAGGATGAAGGTCATGCTGATCGCATTCTTCGACCAGAAGGGAGTGGTCCATCAAGAGTTTGTGCCTGAGGATCAGACAGTCAACCAGCACTTCTACCAGCAGGTCCTCAATCGCCTCCATGACCGGGTTTGGCGCAGCAGACGGGCTCTGTGGAGAGACAAGTCGTGGCTGCTCCACCACAACATGCCTACACACACCGCACTCAGTGTGAGGCAGTTCTTGACCAACAAACAGATCACAGCTTTCGACCACCCTCCTTATTCCCCAGATCTCGCACCGTGCAACTTCTGACTCTTCCCCAGGCTGAAGACTGTGCTCAAAGGAACTCATTTTGCCTCTGTAGAAGAGATCAAGACCACTGTGACAAGGGAGCTAAGGGACCTCAAGGAGGAGGACTTTACCAAGTGCTTCCGTACATAGCAGAAGCAAATGCAGAAGTGCATTAACTCGGGGGGGGGGGGGGGATTACTTTGAAGGAGACAATGTGTAATTTCTCTGTAGATTTTGTAATAAAACATTTATGGGACAGTCTCGTTTATTTTTTGTCACACCTTGTATGTTTGTTCACAGAATGCATTATGAGGAAAAAGCATCACTTGGAAGATATGTCCTATAGAGCAGTTGAAACGACAAATGCACTCAAAAGATTAATCAACTTGTCCCAAACAAGCAACCTAATCCTTTTCAGATGGTGCACCACTTGATCTGCAGGGGCCCCCACGTGCTTCCCAAGCAGAGCTCTAACTCTAGCTATTGTACATTTAACAAGTTGAAAAGTGACCTTGGTGTGACAAAATGGCACATTTCTCCTTGCCTCCATATGTATGCTTGGGCATGTCTGCGTGGGAGATTTGGTTGAAACAGTCATGGTAAAGTGTGACTCAGTAGGTCAGCAGGGCATGTGTAGCTGAGGTACATATGTGTCTGTGAATGAATGGTATTATGTGCATATTTATTTTTATGGGGAGAGTTTAGCTGTCTGAGTGGAGTAGTTGTCTATAGGTTAGGGCAGCAGCAGCCTTTGACCAGAAAGACCAAGGTTCAAATCCCACTAGTACTAGTACTTCTTGTGGCCTTGAGTAACTCACTTAACCCTCCACTACCTCAGATGCAAACTTAGACTGTAAGCCCTCTAGGGACAGGGGGACATACCTACTGTACTGATCATTTCTCGCCTTGAACTACTTCTGGAAAGGCGGGAGCTAAATACGAATTAACAATAATAAATAATCTATGTGAAGTTGGGATGTCAGAACATGTGTGTTCAGGTGGAAGGACAGGTATATGTATTGAGGGATGGGGTAGGACTGATTGTCATATTAGGGGGGTATGTTTGTCAAGGGGACAGACAGGGTAGGGGGGGGGTACTGCATGAGTGCGTGTGTTAGAAAGTTGCACCTGTCAGGACAGCGTGTGTGTGTGTGGTGTGTGGCTGTGGCATGTACTTCCTCCGCCCCTCCTTCAAGCTCCTGTCTTCTCTTCCATACATCCATGCACTCTTCCCTTCACACCTAACTTAATGTAACCAAAGAGTTAAAATAAAATATAGTTTTGCTATTTACCTGGGTTCCGTGGGGAGGTTCCAGGCCAAATAGTGCTGCAATACTTTGCAGCAAGAGTGTGGCATCAGGAAGAAGCATGGCCACATTTAGGCCATGGAGGCTGTGGTTTAAGTGACAGAGCTGCGGACATGAGAGCCGCAGTGCAAAAGGCATAGCAATGTTTAAAATAATAAGTAGAGAGCTGTCACGGTCTACATTCAGAGCGACAGAAACAAAATCAATAAGGAGGGGGAAGGGAGGGAGAAACACGACCACAACCATGACCAGCTCCAAGGTGCAGCTGAAGTAGCTATGCAGGATGGTGGAGCTGCCGCAGCTGTCGAAATGGCGAGGTGGTGAGGGCCAGAGGTATGGTGTGGCTGCATAAGAACAGGTGTCTAAGGCAGGAGCCACGACTGCAACTGCGTTTGGCAGGCCTGCTCGGGGCATCAGCAGCACTGCCGGAGCAGGGCTGAGGCCTGGCAGACATTTCACATTTTAGATGCAGTGGCAGCCCTGTGTTCTTTTTGGCATCAGAACAGACAGGGAAATTCTGGTTTGGTCGGGGCCTGTGTGGCCCCCCTCCTCCGTTCCACCTATGCCTACATAAGCCCAAAGACAATTTTTTGCCTTAAAAAGTGCCCCAGCTACAAAAAATAAAATCGACCCCCCTCAGTCAGCCTGAACTCCTTTCTAACCTCCTCAAACCTCTGCAACTCAACTCTAGCAGTTAATACCTACCCCATCCTCTGCAGACCATTACTAACCCAACTTCTAAACCTCCCATAAGATTTTTCAACCTGGTCAGATTTATCACAAATAAATGCCAACCTAGACATGGGCATCCCCCCATAAACCTTCCCCTATATTATCCCCATGCCTTTAATGTAATGTAGAATTTGTCCACCAATTATTTACACTCTCCTGCCTCCTTCCCCCCTTGCCAAATTTCACTTTCCAAGTACTTCCTCCTGCTCCAACTGTACCCATTGCTTCCCTTCACCACCCCCGCCCTTTCCAATCAAAAATAGCTCTTAATTGTGCTGCCTCCTAATAAACTTGGAAGTATGGTACCCCTATCACGCCCCCTTTCTTTTTCTAAAATACTCCTTTTGCCACCCTAGGGGCTCTCCTATCCCATATCTATATCTATATCTATATCTATATCTATCTATATCTATATCTATATCTATATATATCTATATCTATATATATATCCCATAAGTAATGATTGCAGTTGGATGATAAAATCCCTCAGCACACTTCCTCGTACAGACAGAAATAGAATAACCCTTGGAAGAATATTCATATGCACCACGGCCACCCTTCCCAAACAAGATGTATAAAGCCCTTTCTAGTTTTTGTAATATACCTCCTTATTGATTGCATAAAAAGTCTATAACTCTGGTCAAATAACTTTCCCAAAATCAGCCCCTATAGTCACCCCCAAATATCTAATCAGGCCTCTTGTCTACTTGAAAGGAAAGGCTTCTTTCAATCTCTCCTTCAAGTCCCCCTTAATATTTACCCCAGAACCTCTGTCTTTCCCATATTGACTTTGTATCCAGACACCTCACTGTATTTATAAATTTCCTCCATTACTATTGGAAAAGATATTGGTGGTTGCCGAACAATAAAAATTACATCAGCAAATAAGTGAAACCTTGTACTGATGAGCTCCCACCTTGATTCCCTAGATATCCATCTGGCACCTAATATTCTCAGCTAAGGGCTCAATCATCAACACAAGAAGTAAGGGTGACAGCAGGCACCCTTGCCTGGTACTCCTACCTAATTCAAACATGTCAGCGTTCCCCCCATTTATCCAAATTTGTGCCAAAGGTTCCACATGCAAAGCCTTAATCCACCCAAGATACTTCTCTCCTATCCTTATCTTATCCAGCACTACAAATATAAAACTCCATTCTACACTATCAAATGCTTTTTCTGCATCTATGGTGATGGACAGGGTTCACTGTTTCTCAGTCTCAACTCTCCACATTAAGTTTAATGATCTTTCTAATATGGTCCCTTCTTGGTGACCCAAAATAAATCCTACCTGATCATCGGCCACTAATTTTGGTAAATACCTCTGCAGTCAATTAGCTAAAAGCTTTGCCAGAAGTTTGGCATTCAGGTCAATTAAGGATATGGTAATTCGCTGTTCCATGTTCTTCTCCTTCTATTATCTGTTTGACTGTCTCTGTTCTCTACTATGTCCTATCATATAAATGGCTTTCTTTTTCTATTTCCTCGAATGATATAGTATTGTAAACCGCTCTAATGCCTCTGGCCTGAGCGGTATATCAAATTCTAAATAAACAAACAAACATATACATCAACATCCTTCCCCAGTTTTGGGAGTACTGTTATCCCCGCTATATTCTTGGATCCTGGCACCCTACCCTCCTCTACAATCCTATTAAACATCACTACCAAGGGACCAACCAAATGATCCACAAATTATTGTTAAGATTTCACTGTAAGTCCATCCAAGCCAGAAGCCTTTCCTAACTTTAAGGTCTTAATAGCCTCCCTCCCTCACCTCACCCTCATTTAATCTAGCCAAAGGACATTCTTGCAGATACTCCCTACTTTGTACCTCCCCCTCTACTACCTCTCTTTTATATAACTAGGCATAAAGATCCTTAAATACTTAGCTTACCTCTGCCAACTCAAGCACCAATTCTCCTTTTTTTTCTTTATTCTCACTATTTGCTGCTTCTTAGCCCCTGCCTGCTTCATTATTAACACCTTGCTTGCTGCTTCCTTACTCAAAATGTACCTCCTTCACCCTCTCCAACTCAACGCTACTGTATTAGTTCTCAACCACCGTCTGCATGCACCCTTTCCAAATTTCTCAAAACCTTAGGGCTCCCTCCCACCTCATGCTTCCTCTCCAAATCCTGCAATGCCTTCCGCAACCCCCCCCCCCCCTTCACCTCTCTTTTCAACTTGGATATCAGCTCACACTGCCATCTTCATCCCATCCCATACGGTTCCCAGTGGCACCCCCACATCCCTATTTGATTGGAAGTACTGCTCCAGTGCCTCCTGTATTTTAACCGTATTACCTGCTTCCTCTAACATGGAGTCATTCAGTCTCCAGAACTTCATACCACCTTCCTCCACTCCCAAATGCAAGGTGCTTAGTCTGACAGGTAATTGTCCCAACTCAACTTCTCTCTTTTGAACCAATAGCTCCAACTCATAATATGTCTAGCCGACTAAATAAATCATGAAGTTTGGAATAAAAAGGTATATTGCCCTTTTGTGGGATCCTAATTCATCATACATCTTCCAGCCCCAATAGTTCTTTCAACCTTCCTAACCACTTTTTATCCCCTCCTATCCCTCATGGAGGCTCCCCCCACTTATCTACTCTTGGATTAAGTGAAAATTCCCACTCAATACCACACGTATATATCCTTAAATTCTGATACTTTATCCAGTGGCTTCCTATAGAAATCACCTAGTTTATCATTAGAGCCGTAGATTCAGGCTCCTACCAACTCAATGCATCTCAGCAATACCTAAAGGAAGAGTTACAGCCCCCCTCCTCCCCCCATCTTACACTACTTTTTTTTTTTAAACCACCACCACCTTGTCTCCCCCTACCAAAATACCCACCCCTCCTTTTTTTGATATAATACAATTGGCTGCAAGGTAAACACAGCCAGATCTCTTGGATACCAATAATTTCTCTTAGGTGACCTTTAAGTGCATTTCTTGTATGCAAAGAAAATCATCTCTCAAACAATCTCCCTCTAGGTACCTTCTTTTTTTGCCATGAGTCCAGCATCTTGGCATTCATTATAGATGTCACACTCTGCCACCTCCTCCTCTACTCATTAACTGTGAATACTTCTCCCCTCCCTCATAAGAACATAAGATATGCCATACTGGGTCAGACCAAGGTCCATCAAGCCCAGTATTCTGTTTCCAACAGTGGCCAATCTAGGTCATATGTACCTAGCAGTTTCCCCAAGAGACAAGTTCCACAATGCTTGTACTGGGTCACTCACTCCCCACCAACCTCCCACATCCTCCTGCCTTCCCACTTCCTGGAAGAACTCCCGCAATGAGTATGGGCCCACTCTACCTGGCTCCTTCCATCCCACCCCCTCCCCTCCTCACTAACAATCGCCACATTCACCCTCTTCACAATCATCCATCTCTTATCAAGACCACTCATTCCTCTCACACACTTACCCAGCTCCTACCCCTAATATGCCTACACAATCAAAAGGCTTTGTAGTTCCAGTCATCCCCTACACAAGTAGCACAATATACATTCACTGGTCAGACCTGCCACTTCAAGCCACTACAGTCTTCCCCAGTCCTTTTTTTGCTTCTTTATACTGTCCTTGGCCACCACTATCAATCGATCCAAATACACCGCTGCCATCTTCTTCTCTGGCTGGGGCAACTCCTCCACAGTGACTCCAGCCTCCTTCAAGGCCTTGATGCCTCCATCATAATTCTGCACATGCCATGTCTGACCTTCTTTTGTAAACGCTAACCAAAATGGCAAAGCCAACAGTACCACAGTTAATCTTGCCTCAGTTGAACAGTGACTTCCCCAAGTTCTTTCCTCCTCTGCAGGGTTGGGATGCCAGACCAGCATAAACCGATACCCGATAGCCCTATCATGCAAATTTGTTGAGACTTCTCACCTTCACTGCAATTTCATCCTTCAGTTCATAGTCATGAACACAGATTACAATATCTCAGGGTATATTCTCCTTTACAGTGTCCAGAGCCCTGTGCGCTCTATCTAGTTTGATCTCTTTAGAAATGTCCTCGTTGCTGTCCCGACTGAACTTCTTTTTAGATTACAATGGCCCCCGTTCAGCAGTCATTAAATATGGAATCCTCTGGTACTCCCCAAATTCTTAAATTGTTGTGTTTCCAGATCTTCCAATTTTAATAATAGCGCTTACTTAGCCTCCTCCCAGTTCGCCCATGACAGCCTGGCCTAGCAGCTCAATCTGCTCCTCGTGCTCCTCTATTTGACAGCCTAACTCCACTATCTCATCCTTCAAGTTCATCTACCATGCTGCTTAGTTTCGCTCATGCTGCATTAATCTCCACCTTCAATTTCTTAAATAAGCTTTTCAGCTCTACTCTGGTAATCTGCGACAGGGTCAGCGTACCTATGGTCTGCTTCCTGCTACTGTCCTCATCTCTTAATCCTCCAGGCTGCTCATGCTTGGCACCCAAATACGAGAATTCTTTTAGATCAGCAGTTTCTCTTAGAGCTGCCATCCCAGTCACTTCTCCAGACAACCAGGTGACTGTCCCTCAACTTTCAGAGTAAGAATGAGCTTCAGAGAGTGAAATTAATCACTGCTTATAGGAAGGATCGATCTCCACTGGAGCCCAAGACAGGCTGCCATTTAGTAGGAATGGCATCACTTTGTCTTAAGCACAGATTCTTTCCAGGACATACATGCACAGAGTTGCTCCACTTTGTGCGGGGCTTTTGGAGAGGCTATTTTAGAAAGGCATAAATGCCTGTTTTATAAAGGCAACAGGCGCACTTATGCTGCCTAGACACCACCCCCCCCCCCCCCCCAATTATAAAAGAACATATCCTCTTTAGGCTTGGCTTTGTAACTGGACACCTACATGAGAAATCCACAATGGAGCATATTTTCTAATGGTAATGAAGGTGTCTATGGCCTTTATGAAAAAAGGCTGCCAAATCAGCTCAATAGAATGCAAATGTGAACGCATATGTTTACAGGTGCATCTCTGCATGCATACACATATCATAAAATGTCATACACACTGCAACTCCGCCTCCAAACTGTGCTCCCAGAAATGCCTCCATAAGAGATCGCATAAAAACATATCTTTCTGTACATATATGTCATACACTTTTCTAAAAGCCCTCTCACATGTAAAACAGACTTTAGAAACAGAGAAAATGACAGCAGATATGGGTGGGCAGACTGGATAGGTCAAATGGCGCTTAACTATGATGTTCTACAATTCCATCTTCTCTCTTGAATCCTCTGTATTTATCTCATGCTTTTTTGAACTCATACATGGGGGTAACTTTAGAAAATTACCCCCATGCGAGTCTGTCCAGCCTGGGAGAATGTGACTAGGTATGCAGAATATGGTAACTTAAGGGGAAAGGAACCTGTGACCATACAGGAAAGCATTTGCTATCCCATACCAAAACCTTTGCTAACCTTCACTGGGTAGTTGGGGAAGCAATTAAACATAGTAGGCAGTAATTTTATAAAAGCCTGGATACAAACATGTGATCTACAGGGTTCCTTACACTGAAAGAACTCCCCAATCTTACTTCTCTTCCCTGCCAAGTCTTCATTACAGGATAGAGCTGTCACTCCAAGGAATGCCACATGCCCACAGCTTCCAGCACATGCTGGAGCACAGAGTTTACGTGATCCTAAAGTACTGAAACGAAAAGCTGCGAAACTCCCAGCTGTTGATTTGCATGTTTCTGCTGGTGAGGGACAGTGTGGTGTTGGGGGGGGGGGGGGGAGGAGGGGTACGTGCAGATGTCAGGTACACAAGACTCTTGAAAGCTGGTAAACCAGTGACAGAGACTAAACTAATCTCTGGCAAGAGCGCATGCAAAGTCACATCACTCAGATACCAGAGAAGCTATTTCTACTTATCACCAGGTGCTCGTAAAAACAACTCACATACCCTCACTAAGTATCAAGCCAACACCACACAGTAGAATGTCTCAGAAAAAGGATCATAAAGCAGACTCTGCTGAGGGCCACACACAAAATTCTTAAATTAAAACTGAAAAGATCTTCTCCATCTCAGAGGAGTATGTGAAATGGTTAGAGGCGATTCACACAAATTGCTATCATTGGGTCTAGCAGCTGTGAGGCGGCCACACTTCCTTCAGCCAGCTACAGACAGCTCCCCTACACTGTCCTCAGGGAAAAGGAGATCTGGATTTCTCCAGATCCTCTCAGCAGCTTCTCTCTCAACTGATCCTCATTATGACAGATACATGGCCATACTGACTTATATAATCTCCTGTGGGGGTTTCAGCAGTGAGAACAGCGAAAGGAAAACCGGAAAAAAGAGCAGGCACAAACCAACCAGCACAGAACATGTAGGGGCAATTTGGGGGGGGGGGGGGGGGAAGAGGGTGCTTAATCACATTTCTGAAAAAGAAACTTAAAAATCTCTCTTTCACACAATTAATTTTTGAGAAGGAAGAGGGGATAGGCAGGCACCTATTCTCTTCTCTTCTCCATCCCCAAAACATATACCACAGACTCTCATTCCAAGCATCCCTAACTTCTGCATATAGCTGTGGTCAACATTGGCACCCTTGCATTTTAGGTATGTTGTGTACAATATTTGAAAAACAAATGGAAATATTCCAAACTGTATGGCATCATAATATTTTAATAGTATGTTCAAAGGTATAACAACAAAAAAGATGTCTGTGCAACTTAGGACGTAATAATTTTTGAGAAAAACACAAAATATGACCTGGACAGAATGAATAGCACCCTTCACTAATATCTGATTGCACAACCCTTGGCAGTGATGATAGTCTCCAAATGTTTCTTGTAGCCATCTATAAATCTGCTGGTAGTTTCTCCCACTTTTCAACTGCAATTTGTTCCAGCTCATGAATGTTTCCAGGATTCCTTTTACCAATGGCAGATTTCAGCTCTTTCCAAAGGTTCTCGATTGGAATGAGATCAGGACTCATTGCTGGCCAGTTTAAAACAGTCCATTTGTTCCTTTTTAACCATTCTTTTGTACATTTGGATCATTGTCCTGCTGGAGGACCCATGAACTTCGACCTAGACCTAGCTTTCTGACACTGGGTAGCACACTTTGCTCCAAAATACCTTGGTAGTCCTCTTATTTCACAACTACTTTAATACGTTCCAGGCCTCCAGTTCCTGAGACAGCAAAACAGCCCCACACTATTATGGAACCTAGAAACATGACGGCAGAAAAAGACCATATCGCCTATCTAGTCTGTCCTTCCATATCAACTACTACAATAGTCTCCTTTTTTCCTTTAGAGATCCTCTGTGTTTGTCCCATACTTTTTTGAATTCAGATACTGTTCTCATCTCTATTACCTCCACTGGGAGACTATTCCAGCATCTACCATCCTTTCCATAAAGAAATATTTCCGCATATTACTCCTGAGTCTATCCCCTTTCACCCTCAATCTATGTCCCCTCGTAGCAGAGCCTGCTTTCAATTGAAAGAGGCTCTCCTCTTGTGGATTTATGCCATGGAGGTATTTCTCAACTATATTTCTTTGCCTTTAAATGTATCACTGGTCTTCACTGCAAGAGCCCAAGTTTGGTTTCATCTGTCCACAGAACATTTTCACAGGATTGTGGATCTCAAGGTGGGTTTGTGCAAAGATTAGGCATGCCTTTTTATGTCTGTCTTTAAGCAGTGGGGTCCTCCTTGACTGTCGCCCATGAAGTCCTTCTTTATTTAGTGTGTGGCATACGGTGCAGGTCGAAACCACCACTCCAGATTTCTCCGGGTCAGTCATAAGCTCTTTAGATGTTGTACGAGATGTTTTTCCAACAGTTTGCATTAACCTTCGAAGATTTCTTGGATTAATTTTCCTCTTCCCACCACATCTTGGGAAGTCCTTCACAGTTCCATGAGCAGAAAACTTCTTAATAACATTGCGAACTGTAGACACAGGAATCCCAAGGTCTTGGGAGATGGCCTTGTACCCCTTTGAAGTTTGATGTCTGGTGATGGCTTTTTCTGATGGTCTCAAGCAGTTCTCATCTTCATTATTATGAAAATGGAATAGGGAGTGAATGTGGCTATTTTAAATATTAGAGCCATCGATTCATTGATTGATTCAAGTCATGTGAGTACTGCCAATTGATCACAGGTGTGTCTAATTTTACTGCAATGGGAAAGTGGTTCTTCTGTTCAAACTTATTTGAATTCTTTATAAGGATACCAATAATCATGTCCTGATAATACATAAAACCCCAAAATATCACCATCTATATTATCCTAATTTAAGGTGAAATTTCCCCAAAATCCTACCTATCTAAAAAAGATTACTACCAAACCATTTTTTTTGTCGGATCACCCACCATGAGAGGTCTCCCTCTCCTGCAGTAGGTCCTCCTTTTTAATAAATTTTTTAAAAAGCTGAAAAACAGCTTTACCAATGTGAGATAAGCACCCACAAGAATGCTCCTGTAGCAGATAAACGAGTGAAGAAAGAAACACCCAAGGAGTCTTAAAAGAAACAATGGTTTATTGTGCACAGACCCAGAGAAAATAGTTTTTCCAATTTACGGGCCCCACTAAAGGGCTCAGAGAGATTATATAGACTTCTTATCAGATTATTACAGCATTTCTTCATGATTGGTCACTTTATTACAGTATAGTCCCGATTGGAGAAAGTCTACTGTACTCTTATCTCTAGCGAAGCAGAGGGAGAGTAGTTATCTCTAGCAAGCAGAGAGAGCAGCAGGACAAAGGAACAGGGGCGGGACAAGCATGTACCAGGGTATGACGTCACCAAGAGGGGTGTATCCTTTTTACTTAACCCTTCCAGCTCTCAGCCCTGCCTGGATTTCTACCTCACTCCCACAAAAATTATAAGTTCAAGCCATGCCAATCTAACGATGATTTAAAAACCTCTAAATATCAGCTCTTCTCTTTCAAACGCGGTTGAACAAACTCAACTGCTGCTGGCGATATTTAAAAGGGATTAAGTGGCACACACCATAATGTGGCAATGAAAATAGCCGTATTTCAAGCTTTACTCCCTCTTAGCTCTTTCTCAAGAATTTGGAGGCAATGAGACAGGCAGGAACATCAATCACAGCCCCATTAGTGTCTCACTGCCTCCAAATGAGCTATTGTTTTGATGCTTTAAAGATGGTTGATACTCGATGAGGTTTCTGTTACTTTGCGGGGAGGGGATCGGGCGAGCAAATTACATCATAAGGAGCAACGTTTGATTTTTTTTTTTTTTATTGCAGTCCGTATCTCCCCATGGCCTCAATTCCGAGACCAAGTGGTGGTCATTGCACTAGTGTGATTTTTTTCTCTCTTTTTATTAGCCTTAGCTCTAAATTGGGTGCCTAATTATATGAAATTCAACCCATGTGCTGTTTGAATTTTTTTGGAACGATAAAACCGGATCAGGAAATATGATTGGGTTACGTTGCTTGAGAAAGAGCTAAGAGGGAGTAAAGCTTGAAACACAGCATTGTGTTGCAGTACCCAATTGAGAATTCAAGGTTTGGCAGCTACAACCAGCATCATTTCAGTTAAGTACAGTGGATTGAAATGAGTTTTGAATTTTGCTGTTTTCATTGCCACATTGTGGTGTGTGCCACTTAATCCCTTTTAAATATCGCCAGCGGCAGTGGAGTTTATTCAACCGCATTTGAAAGAGAAGGGCTGATATTTAGTAGTTATTAAGCCATCATTAGATTGGCATGGCTTGAACATAATTTTTGTGGGAGCATTCTTGTGGTGCTTATCTCACATTGGTAAAGCTGTTTTTCAGCTTTTCTAAAAATTGATTAAAAAGGAGGACCTACTGCAGGAGAGGGAGACCTCTCATGGTGGGTGATCCAACAAAAAAAATGGTTTGATAGTAATCTTTTTTAGATAGGCACAGTAAGGTAGGATTTTGTGGAAATTTGACAATAATCATGTCCTGGCAATGTCCCAGTTTTTATACTATGTCCTTTTTTAAATGGTCTTGTTTTATTTGATTCTCGTGTATGTCAAATATGTGTGCATAGATAGTCCAAAGCCATTTCACTGGCCATTTTTGTTTTTAGGAAATATTGGACATTTAAGGAGTTGAACTGCAAGGGTGCCAATAATGTTGACTACAACTATATACTGGAATCCTCTTCTATGCACACCTTAAGGCCTAGAAAAATAGATAGCCAAGACTTAATTTGCAACAGATAAAGGGCAGCTTTTTAACCCTTTGAAGGCTTACTTTAAAATTTTTAATCCACATTCTGCAGCCGGGTTAATTTTTGCATATTTCAGGAAAATTGTACCCGTCTTATTCAATTTGTTCTAATAGTGATTTTATTTCTGCTATGGTAATGTATTATATACCATTTGATAGGAATATTTAGTCAGAATTTTGGACCCCGAGAGTTTTGGGCCCGGAAGAATAAAGTTTTTGGAGAAGGATGAAGGAAGAGCAAGCACTAAGGAAGAAGGAAACAGACTAATCACTGGAAAAGGCACAGAAATGTGTTAAGAGGCAAGACAAGGAGAACTCCAAGGAGGGAAAGAAAGGAACCAGAGTGGTCAAAGAGGCTGCCATCTGATAAAATCAACTGAAAGTCAAACTACTAGTGGTTCTCCATCATTAAACCTTAACATTATCTTGCCTACCTGACACACAATACACAGGAGTGATAATAAAAAGTTTCCATGCTTCTCCTGCACAGCCCTCTCTCTCTTAAATTCTGGCTGGCTCATTGCTGTCTGTATATAAGCACTGGTCAAGCTTCACCTACTCCTTCCTTAGTGAGGCAGGAGGGGCTAGAGTGGCATCTTACCATACAGCCTTATGTACCATCTCACAGCTGTAATGAGGGTGGCAAAGGATGAACTTCAGCAAGACTGGGATCCAAACAGAAGAGTCTTTTCAGCACATCACAGAGCTAACAGGAAATCAAGCAGTCTTACCTTTTTGATATGATGTTTTAGACATTCCAGCTTATTTTTTTGTTTTTGAAAAGCAGAAAAACGAGGATTCTTTGTCTCAAAGAATAAGGCCAGCAGGTTCTGAGATTGGTAATAAAACGTGCAAATGAGGAATTCCTTTTTGTCTGACAGGGTCCAAGCCAAGAGCAGAAGGAGCTAATGAACGGTCTGCTTCTCAATGATGATAGAGGAGCTCAGCCCCCATCTTCTAAGATGCCTGCTCCAAACAGCTCAGAGGGCTCTTCTAGACAGTCTACATAGAGAAAATAAAACAATATTCAGAGTGAGACAAGTACCACAGCAGCTACCTCTCTGCACTGTAGCCACCGATGACACATTTCCATCTGGGCCCACATAACAGAGGAGCCAATTTGGTTCCCCAGACCTTCAGACTGATCTAGTGTTCCAGGTAAATCACAGCAAACACGTTGTGAACTATATTTGCATACAAAATCCCTCAGGTTGCAAAGCTGAAAATGAGACCTGATCAAGAGCTCAGAGAGCTGAGCTTTGGAACAGCTGCTATGATAATTAACTTGTACTCTGTTCTCATGTCGCTAGCTCCCTCCTGCTTCTTACATTTACAAAGTGACCGTAATATCACTCCCACTGGAAAGAACTGCGTTGGTGCATCTTTTCTATGCATACCATGACAAAATCACAAGTACCTCGCTGCAGCGTTGTACCTGGAAGACTAGTGTTAATTATTTATGGGCTTTCTGTCCAGAGCTCTCGCTGCCTCCCTCTACCACATCTCACAAAACAAAGCACCATATAAAACAAACAACACTATTAAACAATAGGACATTGTGAAAGTACAGGATGTCAAATTCCTGGAAGTTTAGCTGCCTAAACTAGTATCCCCTCCCTCCTCCTAAAATGATTAAGCAAATAGCACTGTGCTACAATTGTGACTTAGTGCAAGATCAGGAGGGTCCACTTTTCCCCACCCCCAAATCAGTCAAATGTCTGTCATCTAGATGTGCTATCGACAGTAAAGGAATCTTATCATGGGTAACTGGCATAAACACCCACCCCCCATAAGAGTTTATAAATTCACGCTATCTGCACTCTTTCAGCTCAGTCTGCTGCCCAAATCTCCAGGAGTATTCCGTGGACTTTCCAGACAGCAGCATCTCAAGTTCTAACACTCAGCACTTCCTGAGAGACCACAGCTGGCAGCACAAATTCTCTGTTTAATGGCCAGTTTAAACAGGAAGAGACAGAAACAAGCACTGGATCCCCCTTCCTCAGCCACTTTATAGCTTATGGACACCTGTGGCCAAAGAGGGTGCTGGGTAGGGGGGGGGGGTTATAATGCAGGACTTAGAAACAACTCTAAGACTACTGGAACTCCTACTCATTTAAGTACATAGAGCTGTTTTTCTTTTACCAACACAGTACAGCATTGATAACTCATCTCGGGAAAGAATCTTGCAGACACTCGGAAGATATTTATAAAGTCCTGCCAAGTTCATATGCATAACTCTTATTTTTATAAAAAGTCAACTACATGCATGTTTGCCTTTATAAAACACCAGTATAAATTGCATTTGCATAAATGGCCTTAAATCAACACACATTGCTTGCACCGGTCCTAGAGCTGGTGTAAATGACGGAGCCTATTTTTTGCAAGTATGCACGTAAATTATAGTATTCTTATATCAACGTATGCCCACAGTGAAAGTATGCACATGCAAACATATGTATTTTCATACTAGCTGGTATTTTATGAGGTCATTTACACACTCGAGAGACTCTATGGAAGTGGCCACTAATGGGCCTAAATGACTAAAATAGCAACATTTAAGCACATTCTTATTGCCTAAAACTAGGCAGCTCCTTATAAAATTACACCCCCTCGGTCTCTGAGCTCTCTCCGGTATCGTCAGAGGTTGTCCTGTACCCACCTACAGCTCCCGTGTTACCATGTGTGTGTAGGGGAAACATCAGCAGTTTGAACAGAAGTACAATGCAGAGCCAGGCAGATGCATTCTTTGCTTATTATAAGGCTTGCAAAGGCTGCCACTTCAGGCTCACTACTACTGACAGGCCTAGTCACAAGCTCAGGTGACATTAGCCCTGAATATTGCTGCTCTTCTGTCCCCTAGGCTCTTAAGACAAAAGCATCGGATCTTACATGATTTTGCCTCTAGATAGTCCAGGCAGCACTAGTACATGGAAAAATGGATACTCTGAAATAATATTCATACCGCTAAAAAAACTGAGGACAAAGTCACATTATTCATGTCACACTTTCCAGTGAAAGACAAGTAATATTTGGTACTGAGCAAGATACTTACAGATTAGCCTCAACAGGCCAGTAAGTTATATTGCAAGGTCAAGCTCTTGAGCTCCCTAGTCAGCTGTCTTTTGGGCACAGTATGTATAAAAGAGGAGGAGAAAATTGTATACACTTTCCATAGGATGAATTTCAGGAACGCAGTGTTTTGTTCCTTGGCTCCGGTTGCTTCACATCTGGCTAATTAGCTTTTGAGTAAAGCAGTCCCTAGCCAGGTTATTTTGGTCTTGTTGATCATGTGTAGCAGTGAAGCCTCAGCAATGCTATGTAGGATGCCACTATGCTCAAGTAAATAACCAAACTTGTAATTTACACCTATTGGCAGAAGGACAATCCATCCCGAGAGCCCTGGCACCTCACATCAGTGAAGGCCCTGAAGCACAATGACACCTTGTTTTTTCAAATATAAACTTGTGGTGGTAGGCAGTGTGAAGGATGGCTTGCTACTATACACCTAAAAAAGCTCTGTCTAAACTCTTCATGTTAAACCTCCTGCAACAAGCCAATATGAAACAGAAACAAAAAACAAGAAATACACCGTTGCCAAAGCTTCCGTTTTTTCTGTGCCTGCCACCTTTCATATAAAGAGCATCCTCAGAGAAGTTTCTATTAGACAGCCAGACCTAGGTCAGACTGGTGCATGGGGATGGCCGAATTTTGTTTTTCCTCCTAATGTGGGCAGGATTTGTGATCTTATTCTGCTTTTAGGATTATATTTTGTCTAATTCCAGCACAGTCCCTTAATGTGGACTTTGCCATCTTGATTTCTATTGGTGATGTTATATCTGCTTGTTTTGTATCTAGATATGTTTGGTTGGTTTTCTTTATCCATGTGATATTGTAACTTTGCAAACTCAAATTTAAAAAAAAGAAATAAATTAAAAATCTATCTATATCTCTATATATCTCTATATATCTATCTATATCTATCTATATATCTATATATATGTAAAGAGCATCCTTAATGCTTTACAGTCCACGCTCTGGAGAAACACACATGCATGCAGCCACCTCCAAACTGCAAAGCCAAACTCCATCCAAGACAGTATATGAGACAGGGAGAAACCTTCTGCTGCTATCAAATGCCAGCTGTATGGACCAAGGCAAAGAAGTGTAAAAGCAATTGAAAAGACCCATCGTATCAGTCAACATGCCAGGATTGTTCTCATCTGTACTTCTTCCCTGCATCAAAACTTCTATTCCTAGATGGATATAAATTGTAGATTTAGGTGTTTATTTTCCAGCTAGTTTTTTTTTGAGGGTACAAAAACAAATCAGTATTTACCGAGGGCTACAAATAGGCCATATTTTCAGAACATCCTTAATCAATATGAATGAAAACTTTTCATACAGCAGGGATCATATGCATGCAAATCTGTTCCATGCATATTCAATAGGGGTATCCTGAAAAACTGGCTTGGCCTGTTTGCAGCCCTCAAGAAGCTAAGCAGTTTGTCTCCGTTTCCATCTGTTGGAAAGGTGAATATAACACGTACTGGTCTGGCAAGGACAGACAGGAATTATTTTTGAACAAAAAAGTTGCATTATATGTGCATGTGCACGCACACACAAAACATCAGCACAAACGACCAAAGATGGCAGCAAACCAATAGCAATAGTGATTGGAATTCTGCAGTTAGGAATTTTCTTGGAACTTTACCTTTATATTTTCCTGATCAAATGAATAAAGTATGAAGCTTGCCCGCCAAGATTTTGGTGCAACCTCTGCTTCCTTGGGCATCATTAAGAGCTTTTCTTGCTCTCTGAAGTCTTCATTGGACACGTGTTATTCAAGAGATAAGAGAAACCTCTTCCCAGCTAGGCAGTGAAGCATTGTTACAACCAAAGAATAGCACTATGCCTCCTGCACCGGCCCAAAGAGAAGGGAGCAAGGACCCAGAGATGTTGACTAATTCCAGACAGACGGAGGGAGGGAGCAGAATCTACGAAGGAGCCAGTAAACTTGGTCATTACAGAAACTGAGGTAATGCAAAGCACAGTTACTTACCTGTAACAGGTGATCTCTGGGAACAGCAGGAATTAGTCCTCACATATGGGTACGTCGGTACCGACGGAGCCTGCGCGGGAAAGCTCCCCAGCTTCCTAGAATGGAAGCTTTTGGGACCTCCCACTGCACATGCGCACTGCCTTCCCGCCTTCCTGAACAGCTCTCCTCAGTTTCGAGTTTATAGCTGAGTCAATAGAGAGAGGACAGGAAGATAGATAGATAAAAGATACAACTCCTAGGGGAGGTGGGTGGGTTGTGAGGACTAATTCCTGCTGTTCCCAGAGATCACCTGTTACAGGTAAGTAACTGTGCTATCTCCAGGAACAAGCAGGAATAAGTCCTCACATATGGGGACTCCCTAGCTTAGATGCGTGGGATCCCCTGTCAAGGTTTGCCATCTTCGTATGGATCTCAGGCATCCATCCTGGGAAGGTGGGCAGGAGTTGTCTAAGAATGGAACAGGTGTTTGAGGACAGCCTGGCCAAACAAGGCATCCCGGCGGGAGTCCTTGTCCAAACAGTAATGGGCTGTGAAGGTATGAACCGAGGCCCAGGTAGCGGCTCGACAGATCTGATCAATGGAAACAGAGTGCAGATGAGCCATAGAAGTTGCCATGGCTCTCACATTGTGAGCTGTGACATGGCCTTCCAGAGGAATGTTTTTACTCTGGTAAGCAAAGGAAATACACTGAGCAATCCAATTGGAAAGTGTACGCTTGGAGACTGGAAGTCCCAAATGTGAAGGATCAAAAGCCACGAAAAGTTGAGAAGAATTTCGATGTGGCTGAGTCCTATTAAGGTAAAAGGCTAGAGCTCTTTTACAATCCAGAGTATGAAGGTTCCTCTCTGCATTGGAGGCATGAGGAGCCGGAAAAAATACAGGTAGATATACCTCTTGATTAAGATGAAAAGGCGAGACCACTTTAGGCATAAAGTGGGGATTCGTCCTAAGGACCACCTTGTCATGATGAAATCTTGTATAAGGTGGATTAGCCACTAGAGCTTGCAGTTCGCTGATGCGACGAGCGGAAGTGACTGCAATTAGGAATAGTACCTTCCAGGAAAGAAATTTCAAGGAGGTAGAAAATAACGGCTCAAAAGGTGGCTTCATAAGCTGACCAAGCACTAGATTCAAATCCCATGCGACCGGGGGGGTCTGATGGGAGGTTTAGTGAGGGTCAGGCCTCTCATGAATCTTGCAACAAGAGGGTGAGAGGAGATAGGTTGTCCATTTATAGGTTTCAGGGATGCTGAAATAGCACTTAAATGGACTCTTACAGAATTCGTCTTAAGGCCTGCATTGGAAGATGCAGGAGATAGTCTAAGAGGGAATTCAAAGGAAGTGCCAGAGGGTCAAGGCCCTGCTGAGCACACCAAATGGAAAAACGTTTCCATTTGAAAGCATAAGACCGCCTCGTGGAAGGTTTCCTAGAGGCATGAAGGATATCTTTCACAGGTTGAGAAAGATTAAAGTCTTGAAGACTTAAGCCTTCAGTAACCAAGCTCGGAGATGTAGGGATTTGGGGTTTGGGTGCCACAAAGTCCCGTCCTCCTGAGACAGAAGGTCTGGTGCAGCTCCTAAGTCCAGGGAGGATCCCTGGGAGAGCTGTAGAAGCAGAGGGAACCACACTTGGCGTGGCCAGCATGGAGCTATGAGGATCATAGAACCGTGATCTCTCTGGAGTTTGAACAGAGTCTTGGGAATCAGCGGAATGGGTGGAAAGGCATATAGGAACGCCTGACCCCAATGGAGGAGAAAGGCGTCCGTGGCCTGAGCTTCCTGACACGGAGTCCTGGAACAGAACCGGGGAAGTTTGGCATTCCACGGACTTGCAAAGAGGTCTATGTCCGGGGTCCCCCATTCCTGAAAGATTCTGGTTATCTGGTCCACATGTAGGGACCACTCGTGTGGCAGCAGAACACGACTGAGTCTGTCTGCTCGAGAGTTTTGAACTCCTGGAAGGTACACTGCTAGCAGATGAATTTGGTGCTCTCTGGCGAAGGCCCATAATCTGAGAGCTTCGTTGCAAAGCGACAGAGAGCCCGTCCCTCCTTGTTTGTTTATGTAAAACATGGCCACCTGATTGTCTGTCTGAACCAGGACAGTCAGGTTGGCAAGGAGGGTATGGAAGACCTTGAGGGCAAGGTAAATTGCTCGCAGTTCCAGGAGGTTGATATGAAGGGTGGCCTCCTGTGGAGACCAAGTGCCCTGAGTGGAGAGAGTTAGCAGATGGGCTCCCCACCCCAATTGGGAGGCATCTGTTGTGAGGGTTGCTTGGGGTAGCAAGGGCTGAAAGGGAGCCCCCAACAACAGATTCTTGGTGGATATCCACCAATGGAGGGACCAAGACAGACGGTTTGAGGTTTGTATCTGGTCTGAGAGTGCTCCCGACGCCTGAGTCCACTGGGTGGCCAGGGTCCATTGAGCTGCTCTCATATGAAGACGAGCGTAGGGCACCACATGTACTGTGGAGGCCATATGGCCCAGGAGGCGTAGCATTTCCCTGGCTGTCAAGTGAGTACTGGACTGGGCTTGGGAGGCCAAGCTCAGCAGACGCTGACCCCGAACCAGTGGAAGGTAGGCTCTTGCAGTGGTGGTGTCCAACTGGGCCCCTATGAATTCTAGAGACTGAGTAGGGCTGAGTTGAGACTTGGGGAGGTTTATTACCAGTCCCAGATACTGCAGAAGGCTCCTTGTGCGGTCTAGGGAAATCTGGGCCTGCGACTGAGTTGGAGCTCGAATGAGCCAGTCGTCCAGATATGGGAATACGAAAATCCCCATGCTTCTGAGAAATGCGGCTACGACTGCCATGCATTTGGTAAAGACTCTTGGGGCAGAGGCGAGACCGAAGGGAAGTACTCTGTATTGGTAATGACTTCCCCTGAACAGAAAGCGAAGATATTTTCTGTGGGATGGATGGATGAGTAGATGTGTATACGCATCCTGCAGGTCTAGAGAACAAAGCCAGTCCTGACTCTGAAGGTATGGAAGGAGAATGCCCAAAGAGAGCATTTTGAATTTCTCCTTGTACAGAAATTTGTTCAATTCTCTCAGATCTAGGATTGGTCTGAATCCCCCTGTTTTCTTTGGAATGAGAAAATAGGGGGAGTAGAAACCTGACCCCTGTTGATGAAGAGGAACCTCTTCTATGGCCCCTTGGGCAAGCAGAGAAGAGATCTCCTGATCCAACAGGGCTAGGAGAGGAGATGGAGAATTGAAGGGTCTCACCATGTGATGAGGAGGAAGGCTGGAGAAATGAAGTTTGTAACCCTCTCGGATGATAGAGAGGGTCCATTGCTCTGTTGTAATCTGTTCCCATCTGGGAGCAAAGTGAGCTAACCTTCCAGGTATGGTGAGAGGTTCTGGTTGGTCCAGAACCAGGAATGGCAAGTTCTCTAGGGGCAAGTCAAAACCCCTGAGGGGGTGGAGCCTGTTGAGCTGTAGTAGCTGCTGCAGGCTTTGCTCTTGCTTGTTTCGTTTGCTGACGTTTAGCCGCAAAACGAGGTTGAGAAGATTGCTGGCCAGTATTGGAAGCATATCTGGCCTTCTTATAATAAGGCCTCTTGAAAGACTTCTTCTTAGTGGGAGTAGAAGTGGACTTAGAAAGTCTCTCTAAGGTGGCATTTTCAGCGTCCATTTGAGTGGCCTTAACTTGCCACTCTGCACCGAATAAGTTCTCACATGTACAGGGCAGATTCCGTAAGCCATCTAGAACCCAGGGTTCCAGATCAGAAGCCTGGAGCCAAGCCAGACGTCTGGCTGCAATAGCAATGCCAGAAGCTCTGCTGGCTCCTTCGAAGGAATCAAAGGCAGCTCTGTTGGAGAACTTAGAAACATCTAAAAGTTGTTTCACAACAGAAAGGAAGTCCTCCTGTTTATCCTCAGGGATAAGGGAGGCAAAATGCCGTACTTTCTTGGCAAGTTCCCCTAGGAACATGCCCATATAGAGGCTGTAGGAATTAATCCTGGCTATAAGCATACTAGCCTGGAAGATTTTCCTACCAAAAGAGTCCAGTGTCTTACATTCCCTTCCTGGAGGTGTAGAAGAGTGCCTTTTAGTACTCTTGATCTTTTTCATTGCAGACTTTACCACAATGGAGTGGTGAGGCAATTGAGTTTTCTGAAAACCAGGAGAAGGAGGGACCCGATACATGGTGTCCAACCTACGGGAATAAGGAGACAGAGTTAAAGGGTTCTCCCAGAAATCCATCAATTGTTCTTGAAGGATTTCATGGATAGGCAGAGTAACTGCTTCTTTAGGAGACTTGGAGTATCCTAAAATATCCAATCTTTTTGACCTTGGTTCCCTTTCAGAGGAAGTAGTGATAGAAAGGCCTTTAGCCATTTCTAAAATAAAGTCCTGAAAGGACAAATCCTCTGGAGGAGACATTCTCCTTTTTGGAGAAGAAGGTTCCTCAGGAAGGTCAAGGGAGAGCTCTGCAGACTCATCAGAGGAGACAAAATCCTCAGAGGAATCGGTGTATTGTCTAGTTTCCTCCAACGCACGATACGCATACCGATCGGTATCGACATCAGGCGTACCGGGTATGGAAGCGGTATGGAGCGAAAGCCCATACGGTACCGATTTGCGTTTAGAAGAGGAAGGCCTGGGTTCCGGCATGGCGGACGATACCGGAACCGGGCCCGGAACCGCTGGAAGCGGTACCGATGGCGTTGCAGCTTTAATGAAAGCCATGACGGCCTGCTGCATGGATTGGACAGTATTGCCCATAGACGCCACGGCTGCCTGGATATCGGTACCGGTATGGGCCGGTACCCCAGAGCAGTCCAACAGGTGATCTGTCGAGGCCGTGCCATCGATGTCAACCTGTAGCCCCTGTATTGGCGTTTTGGAAGGTAGGACCTCCCGCCGGGGCTGTTTGGCTGGGGCAGGGTCCTCAAAACTAAGAGCCTCTCGATGCTTTGAAGGAGATTTGCTCTTTGAGGACTTGCCCACAGAAGGTTTGGTTACCTGAGATCCATCCGGGGATGATGACCTGGATGACTGTGATGTTGGATTCTCTGAAGCAAACAGCACATGGAATTTGTTGGCCCGGTTCTGCAGCCCACGCTTAGACATTTGGGAGCAGGAAGGGCAGTCCGGAATGGAGTGGTCAGGCCCCAAACATTTAAGACACCATTCATGGGTGTCTGTGACTGATATTACAGCAGTACACTTGGTACACTTCTTAAATCCAGGGGCTGGCTTCTCCATGTGGAGAATTCAAGTAGGCCTGAAGGCCTAACTGAAGTGACCAAGTGCTGAAAAATAATAAAAGAAAAGAAAATAATTTTTCAAGAAAGAAAAAGGAAGACCGGCGATACCGGTATCGGTACGGGAAGGCAGGTACGCGGTCTAAAGAAACAAAACAAAAAACTACAATTTCTTCAGCGGTGACAGGATACACGACCTGCTGGCTCCGCGGAAAAAGAGAAACTGAGGAGAGCTGTTCAGGAAGGCGGGAAGGCAGTGCGCATGTGCAGTGGGAGGTCCCAAAAGCTTCCATTCTAGGAAGCTGGGGAGCTTTCCCGCGCAGGCTCCGTCGGTACCGACGTACCCATATGTGAGGACTTATTCCTGCTTGTTCCTGGAGATTAGAGAATATCTCAAAGTCAGGGAGTCAATGGGGGGGACGACACAAAATATAGGACAAGTATCTTGAACACCGATACTTCTGCTGCCCCATTCCAATAAGGATCTCCGAAGTTTCTATTAGCAGCCCTCTACTACTGCCACTGAGCACTGTCTGGATAGTTCAAATTTTCCTGGAGGAATCTATTCCCACAGAGGTTGCTTTATTAACTATGAGACCAGTTGGCCACAGCAGGAGGAACTATTTCTGAGCTTACAAAGGAGACCGATCAAATAAGGTCTACAACAATTAAACTTGATTCAGGAGAACATGGTGTATAAAAAGAGAAAAAAATTCAGACTGTCACCATGATTCGTTATTTGAGACTACTTAATGTATAGTACCAAAACGGACAAAAAAAAGTCCTTTGAAAAAAAAAGGTTGATGTTAAGTGTTGTCAAGTCTATTTGACTCCCGGCAACCCCGCAGCCCCTGGGTTTTCTTGGCAAGGAATGACCAGAAGTAGATTGCCTCCTGAAGAAAAAACCTGGCAATTAAGTGACTTGCCCAAGGTCACAAGGAGTGACAGTGGGAAACTGAACACTGATCTCTTCGATGCCCAAGTGAAATCCTTGTGAAAGTCCATCCTTCTTTAAGTAAGGCTTACCTACTTGAGGGGAGCAGATCTCCTAAACAGGGCAATGAACAGGGAGACAGTATGATAGTATGGACTTATACAATTGTGGTCAACATTACTGGCACCCTAGCAGTTCAACTCCTTAATGTCCAATATCTCCTAAACAAAAGTGGCCAATGAAATGGCTTTGTACTATATATGCACACATTTCTGACACATAAAAATCAAACAAGACAAGACCAACTAAAAAATAGGAAATAGTAGAAAATAGTAGAAAAACTGGGATGTTGCCATGGACACAATTTTTGGATGATGTATTTTTCTTATGGACTGGGTCCATTACTCAATTACAAAGGTTTATTTGGATTAATTCATTAAAATTGAATATTCAGTTTGTTCCGTTTCTTCACTCTTACATTAATTTTTTGGATCTTACAGTATATAAACATGGCACTACATTAAGGACAACTTTGTACAGAAAACCAGTTCAAAGGAACACCTTGCTCCAATATCATAGTCATCATCCAGGTCCACTCCGTCAAGGGTTACCTTTGGGACAATTTCTGTGGATTAGATTATGTACCACCATGAAGGAATTCCATAAACATGCAGAGGAATTGGCATGGGGTATCCAGCTCGTATAGTGCACCTGGCTTATAAGAGAGCACAATATAACCATCCCAAATGGTGGCAGCCAGAACAAACAGAAGAAGCAGTTGGCTCCCATTGTAGGGATTTTACCATATATGCATCTTACTGATCAAGTCGGTAAGATAATGAAAACTCATTGGCACATATTGGAAGCTCATACCTGTTTTAAGTGCTCACTTATGATAGCACATCAACATGGGCGTAGTATAGCGGAATGTGTGGTATGTCAAAAGGGATTCCATGATCAGGAGGCACTCCCTATGGAGTCCATGACTGTAGGTCATTCAGCATGTGGAACTTGTGATTTTTGTACATCTACCATCTCGGGCAGCGTATGGATTGATTCAGCCTCCCATATTACTTATAACACCACTTGCTTATCTTCTTTTGTGATTTACATGATAGTTTGCCCATGTGCATTAAAATACATAGGTAGGACTACTCGGGCTATGAAGTTGCAATTAGGGGAACATTGCTCCAGACTGAAAACACAAGTCATTTCAGCACTCATGGTATCACACTGCATCATTCAGGGCCATTCATTTCAGGATTTAACCTGGAGAATTATTGACCAGGTCCCCTCAGATTTTAGGGGAGGCGATAGGCTTGCCTGATTGCAATATTTGGAGCAATGATGGATTTTTAAATTGAATACAATCATGCTTCAGGGGCTAATTTGGATTTGGATTGGTGGAGTCTATTATGAACTATTGGGCAGTTCTGTCATTGGTGAATTTTTGGATCGTTTGATGTCATTTCCTCTTCCCTTTAAAAAGGACTGAACATTCTGCGTTGGTATTCAGTCTAGCCTGAAGAAGGGCCGAATGGTTAATGCGGCCTGAAACATGGCACTATGTAGCGGTAGGACCTTTTAGCAGCAGAATTCAGTTGCTTGGATTAGAAGACGGTGATGAGGATGCGTCGTAATAAAAGCTTCACTACGATGTTAATTGGAACTTCGATTGAAAGCTAAGTTAGCGGTTTTTAATCATTTGGCTGAGAGCTATTTTTTCATCAGTATTTCCCATGTATGTTTGAAGGATCGGCAAGATGTCATTTTCCTTTGGGCAATTAAGGTCACGTTTAGTGATATGTGAGCTGTGGGTTCACAATATAAAAAGAATAAAAAGGACGATTTGCTCCAGGAGGATGTTTCCTCATGACAAATAGTCCAACATTAACTTTAATATTAAGTATTCTTTATTTTTGGTATTGAAGATTATAGGGGATTTTGAAAGGGGTTTGTATGTATTTAGGTTTTCACCTCTTTAGTGTTTTTTTTTCTTAGGACATGATTATCGGCATACTTATAAACAATTCAAATCAGATTGAACAGAAGAACCACATTCCTACTGCAGTAAAATTAGACGCACCTGTGATCAATTGTAAGTGCTCACATGACTTGAATCAACTAATGATGACTAATGTTTAAAATAGCCAGATTCACTCCCTGTTCCATTTTCACAATGGTACAGACAAGAAAATGCCTGAGATCATCAGGAAAGCCATCATCACCGAACATGGAAAAGGAGCCAAATGACAAAAATGGGAAACATAAGCATTGGCAAGTTAGATGCAAGGCATTAAGGCCAGCAAAGACAGAATTTGAAAAAAAGCTTACCATGGAAGCAAAACATATAATAAAAACTTTTTTCAAGTACATTTGCAGCAAAAAATCTAAGAGAAGGTCAACTGGACCACTGGATGATAGGGGGTAAGGGGCATTAAGTGAGGACAAGACCGTAGTGGAGTCTGAATGAATTCTGTGCTTTGGTCTTTACTGAAGATGATGTAGGAAAGTTATCCATGCCTAAAATGGTATGTAAAGGTGATGTATCGGAAGAATTAAAAGAAATATCGATAAACCGGGAAGATGTATTACAACTATTTGATAAACTGAAGAGTAGCAAATCAACTAGACCGGATGGTGTACATCCGAGAGTGTTGAAGGAACTGAAATAGGAGATTACTAATAGTAGGTCTGCAATCTGTGAACTAACCATTAAAATTATCTGTAGTACCGGAAGATTGGAGAATGGCCAATTTAACACCAATTTTTAAGAAGGGTTCCAGGGGCGATTGGGGAAACTACAGACTGCTAAGCCTGACGTCAGTACTGGGCAAAACAGTAGAAACCATCACAAAGAATAAAGATACTGAACAGTCATGGTTTAATGGGAGAACGCCAACAGGGATTTAGCCATGGAAAGTCTTGTCTTACTAATCGGCTATATTTTTTTGAAGATGTGAACAAACAGGTAGACAAAGGTGAGCTGGTTGACATAGTGTATCTGGATTTTCAGAAAGTCCTTGACAAGGTCCCTTATGAGAGGCTCTTGGCAAAATTAAAAAGTCATGCGATTGGAGGCAGTGTAATATTGTGGATCAGGAACTGGTTAAAAGACAGAAAGCAGACAGTAGGGCTAAAAGGCCAATTTTCTCAATGGAGAAAAGTAACTAGTGGAGTACCCCAGGGCTCTGTGCTGGGTCTGCTGCTTTTTATTCATAAATGACCTGGAAATGGGAAGAATGAGTGAGGTGATCAAATTTGCAGATGACACAAAATTATTCAAAGTTGTAGAAACACAAGAGGATTGTGAAAAACTACAAGACAACCTTGATAAATTGGAAGACTGGATGCCCAAATGGCAAATGAAATTTAACGTGGATAATTGCAAAATTATGCACCTAGGAGAGAACAACCCAAATATTGGTTACACGATGCAAGGTATCACCTTAGAAACCACCACCCAGGAAAATGATTTAGGCATCATCATTGAAACTCTCCCCCCAGTGTGCAGCTATGGCCAAGAAAGCAAATAGAATGCTAGGAATTATAAGGAAAAGAATGGAGAATAAAACAAACATATCTTAAAAAGGATATAGCAGAATTAGAAGAGATACAGAGAAGGGCCACCAAAAATGGTTAAGGGGATGAAGGATACCCCTGTGAGGAGAGACATACAGGGCAGGGGCTTTACAACTTAGAAAATAGACAGCTGAGGTGAGATATGATAGAGGTCTATAAATTAATGGAGTAGAACGGGAAAACTTAGATCAGTTGTTTATGCTATCAAAAAAAGTATAAACTATAGGACATGCAATGAAGCTATAATGTAACTCATTTAAGACTAATGCCTGAAAAAAATATTTTCTCTTAACTCCCAATCAAACTATGGAATTTGTTACTGGAGGATGCAGTAAAATCTGTTAGCTGGGTTTAAAAAAGGTTAGGACAAGTTCTTGGAGGAAAGGCCCATAAACTATTATTAGAGGACCTGGGAAATCCACTGCTTACCCCAGGGCAAGCACTGTGGAACCTGTGTGCCTTTTTGGGAACCTGCCAGGTTCTTGTGACATGGATTGGCCACTATTGGAAAAAGGAAACTGATGGACCTTGGTCTGACCCAGTACAGCATTTCTTATGTTATGTTCTTAACAAACTTCAAAGACGTACAAGACCATCGCCAAAGACCTTGGGATTCCTGCGTCTACAGTTTGCAATGTAATTAAGACATTTTCTGCTCATGGAACTATCGAGAATCTCCCAGGACATAGTGGGAAGAGGAAAATTATTCCAAGACGTCTTTGAAGGTTAATGTGAATAGTTGGAAAAACACCACATACAACATCCAAAGAGCTTAAGGCTGATCTGGAGCAATCTGGAGTGGTGGTTTCAATCCGCACCATATGCCGTGCACTAAAAAAAGGAGGACATCATGGCTAAGGCTAAGGAGGAACCCACTGCTCAAAGACACAAAAAAGGTATGTCTGATCTTTGCTCAAATTCACCTTGAGAAACCACAATCCTTCTGGGAAAATGTTCTGTGGACAGATGAAACCAAACTTAAGCTCTCTGGCAAAGCAGACAAGCGACACATTTATAAGCGAAGAAAATGATGCTTAGAAGAAAAGAAACACACCCTTCCTATAGTTAAATATGGTGGAGATTCCACCATGTTGTGGGGCTGTTTTACTGCCTCAGGAACTGGAGGCCAGGAACATATTAAAGGAATCATGAAGTCAGAGGACTACTTAAAAGGTATTTTGGAGTGAAATGTACTACCTAGTGTCAGAAAGCTAAGTCTGGGTCGAAGGTCATGGGTCCTAGAGCAGGACAATGACCCAAAACATATATCCAAAAGTACAAAAGAATAGTTAAAAAATAGAATATGGACTGTTTTAATGCCAGCAACGAGTTCTTTTCTCAGTTCTATTAAGAACCTTTGGAAAGAGCTGAAATCTGCCATTGGTAAAAGGAATCCTTGAAATATTGATGAACTAGAAGAAATCATAGTTGAAGAGTGGGAGAAGCTACTAGAAGCAGACAGATGTACGAAACTTAGATGGCTGCAAGAAATGTTTTGGAGGCTGTCATTACTGCCAAAGGTTGTGCAACCAAATAATTAGTGAAGGGTGCCAATAATCCTGTCATATTTTGTTTTTTCCTCAGAAATTACTAAGTCTAAATTGCGCAGACATCTTTTTTGTGGTATATCTTAGAGCATACTATTAAAATATTGTGATGACATATAGTTGGAATATTTCCAATTATTTCTCAAGCTATTGTACACAACATATCTAAAATGCAAGGGTGCTAATAATGTTGACTACAACTGTAGGGCTTATTGGAAAGATTGGAAGGAGAAGAATCAGCCAGAGCTACATTGTTGGTGTCACTGTTCTTTATACAAGATTATGACCTTCATATGCCTCTTTTTTCAAGACTGCAATGAATTACTTCTTGGGTAAAGGATTTGGCTATATACCAACCTCTGCAAACAAAAGCGAGAATAAGAAAAACATTTCTAGGAATGTGCATTTCAGGAAGCTATTGCTTTGAGTGCACAATTCCTGATCTATTTTTCTTGTAAATGAAAGAGGGAATGGAGCATCCATTTAAATCAATGTGATATACAGACCTCCTTCACAGGCAGAAGTGATCAGATGCACTTTGAAGACATTTGCAGCATTGCTATGAAAGGAGAAGTGCTACTGATAGACTATTTCAATATGCTGGATGCTGATTTGGACACACCTGCTGTGGTATCGTCTTGTCTAGAAGGGGTATTTCAAGAGCAACAAACTTTAGTAGGAAAGTAAATAAATTTAAGAAAGAAAAAAGGGGGCCACTATGGTTCTCAAAAGAAGTAGCTGAAAAGGTGAGGAAAGAGAGGGTAGCCTTCATAAAATAAGGGGTCACAGAAAGTGGAAGACAGCAATCAATATTTGAAAAGCAAAGAGAAGCTAGAAAAGTAGTCAGGAAAGTGAAGATACAGTACAAATGGAAGAAAAAAAATAGCCAATGCAGTAAAATGGGGGAGGGGGAGGAGAGAAACCTATTTCAGATATTTTAGTGAGAGGAGGTAGGGCAAACGGAAAGGTGAAGGAAGGAATATGTAAAAACGGATGAGGATAAAGAGGAATTGTTTAACATATATTTCTGTTCTGTGTTCATAGAAGAAGGACCAGGGCAGGATCTCAGAAAATACTTTCAGATAGGAATAGAAGTGAGGTGGATCTTGACTGATTTTCAGAAGACTTGCAAGAAGAGCTAGCTAAACTAAAAGTATACAAAGTGATGAAGCCAGATAGCACAGTTACTTACCTGTAACAGGTGATCTCTGGGAACAGAAGGAATTAGTCATCACATATGGGTACATCGGTACCGACGGAGCCCGCGCGGGAAAGCTCCCCAGCTTTTCAGATTAAAAGCTTTTGGGGCCTCCCACAGCACATGCGCGCTGCCTTCCCGCCTTCCTGACCAGCTCTCGTCAGTTCGAGTTTAAAGCTGAGACAATAGAGAGAGAGGACAGGAAGATAGATAGATAGAGATACAACTCCTAGGGGAGGTGGGTGGGTTGTGATGACTAATTCCTGCTGTTCCCAGAGATCACCTGTTACAGGTAAGTAACTGTGCTATCTCCAGGAACAAGCAGGAATAAGTCATCACATATGGGGACTCCCTAGCTAAGATGCCTGGGAGATCCCCCTCCAAGGGTAAACCATCTTCGCATGGATCTCAGGCATCCATCCAGGGAAGGTGGCCAGGAGTTGTTTAAGTATGGAACAGGTGTTTGAGGACAGCCTGACCAAACAAGGCATCCCGGCGGGAGTCCTTGTCCAAGCAGTAATGGGCTGTGAAGGTATGAACCGAGGCCCAAGTGGCTGCTCGACAGATCTGATCTATGGACACAGAGTGAAGATGAGCCATAGAAGTGGCCATGGCTCTCACATTGTGAGCTGTGACGTGGCCCTCCAGAGAAATGTTCTTACTCTGGTAAGCAAAAGAAATACACTGAGCGATCCAATTGGAAAGTGTACGCTTGGTGACTGGAAGTCCCAAATGAGAAGGATCAAAAGCCACGAAAAGTTGGGAAGACTTTCGATGTGGTTGAGTCCTGTTGAGGTAAAAGGCAAGAGCTCTTTTACAATACAGAGTATGAAGGTTCCTCTCTGCACTGGATGCATGAGGAGCCGGGAAAAAGACATGTAGATATACCTCTTGATTAAGATGAAAAGGCGAGACCACTTTGGGCATAAAGTGGGGATTCGTCCTAAGGACCACCTTATCATGATGAAACCTAGTATAAGGTGGATGAGCCACTAAAGCCTGCAGTTCACTGATGCGGCGAGCCGAAGTGACTGCAATAAGGAAAACAACCTTCCAGGAAAGAAATTTGAAGGAGGTAGAGTCCAAAGGCTCAAAAGGTGGCTTCATAAGCTGACCTAGAACTAGGTTCAAATCCCATGCTACCGGAGGAGGTCGGATGGGAGGTTTAGTTAGAGTCAGGCCTCTCATGAAACGTGCAACAAGAGGATGAGAGGAGACAGGTTGTCCATTTATAGGTTTTAAGGATGCTGCAATAGCACTCAAATGGACCCTTACTGAATTTGTCTTAAGGCCTGCATTTGAAAGATGCAGGAGATAGTCCAAGAGGGAATTCAAAGGAAGTGCTAGAGGGTCAAGACCCTGCTGAGCACACCAAATGGAAAAACGTTTCCATTTGAAAGCATAAGAACGCCTCGTGGAAGGTTTCCTAGAGGCATGAAGGATATCTGTCACAGGTTGAGAAAGATTAAAGTCTTGAAGACTTAAGCCTTCAGTAACCAAGCTCTGAGATGTAGGGATTTGGGGTTTGGGTGCCACAAAGTCCCCTCCTCCTGAGACAGAAGGTCTGGCGCAGCTCCCAGGTCCAGGGAGGATCCCTGGGAGAGATGCAGAAGTAGAGGGAACCACACCTGGCATGGCCAGCTATGAGGATCATAGTCCCGTGATCCCTCTGGAGCTTGAACAGAGTCTTGGATATTAGAGGAATGGGTGGAAAGGCATAGAGGAATTCCTGACCCCAATGCAGGAGGAAGGCATCGTGGGCCTGAGCTCCCTGACACTGAGTTCTGGAACAGAACCGGGGAAGTTTGGCATTCCACGGACTTGCAAAGAGGTCTATGTCCGGGGTCCCCCATTCCTGAAAGATTCTGCGTATCTGGTCCATATGTAGGGACCATTCGTGTGGAAGCAGAACTCGACTGAGTCTGTCTGCACGAGAGTTTTGAACTCCTGGAAGATACACTGCAAGAAGGTGAATTTGATGCTCTCTGGCGAAGGCCCATAATCTGAGAGCTTCGTTGCAAAGCGACAGAGAGCCTGTCCCTCCTTGTTTGTTTATATAGAACATGGCTACCTGATTGTCTGTCTGAACTAGGACAGTCAGGTTGACAAGGAGGGCATAGAAGACCTTGAGGGCAAGGTAAATTGCTCGCAGTTCCAGGAGGTTGATATGAAGGGTGGCCTCCTGTGGAGACCAAGTGCCCTGAGTGGAGAGGTTCTGAAGATGAGCTCCCCACCCTGTCTGGGAGGCATCTGTTGTGAGGGTTGCTTGGGGCAACAAAGGTTGGAAGGGGGCCCCCAACAACAGATTCTTGGTCGATGTCCACCATTGGAGGGACCAAAATAGACGGCTTGAGGTGAGTATTTGGTCGGAGTGCGCTCCAGATGCTTGAGTCCACTGGGTGGCCAAGGTCCATTGAGCTGCTCTCATATGCAGACGAGCGTAGGGCACCACATGTACCGTGGAGGCCATGTGGCCCAGAAGTCGCAGCATTTCCCGGGCTGTCAAATGACTGCTGGACTGAGCTTGGGAGGCCAAACTCAGCAGGCGTTGGGCCCTGACCTGAGGCAGGTAGGCCCTTGCAGTGATGGTGTCTAACTGGGCCCCTATGAACTCGAGAGACTGAGTAGGGATTAGTTGAGACTTGGGAAGGTTTACTACCAGTCCTAGATACTGCAGAAGACGCCTTGTGCGGTCCAGGGAAATTTGGGCCTGGGACTGAGAGGGAGCTCGGATGAGCCAGTCGTCCAGGTATGGGAATATGAAAATTCCCAGGCCTCTTAGAAAGGCAGCTACGACTGCCATGCATTTGGTGAACACTCATGGAGCAGAGGCTAGACCGAAGGGGAGTACTCTGTACTGGAAATGTTTTCCCTGAAACAGAAATCGAAGGTATTTTCTGTGGGATGGGTGGATGAGTATGTGTGTATACGCATCCTTTAGGTCTAGAGAACAAAGCCAATCCTGACTCTGAAGGTATGGAAGGAGAATGCCCAGAGAAAGCATTTTGAATTTCTCCTTGAAAAGAAATTTGTTCAATTCTCTCAGATCCAGAATTGGTCTGAAGCCCTCTGTCGTCTTTGGTATTAGAAAATAAGGGGAGTAGAATCCCGTCCCCTGTTGAAGAAGAGGGACCTCCTCTATTGCCCCCTGGGCAAGGAGGGAGGAGACTTCCTGACCCAAGAGGGCCAGGAGAGATGGGGGAGAATTGAACTGCCTCGCCATAGTATAAGGAGGAAGGTCGGAAAAATGGAGTTTGTAACCCTCTCTGATGATAGAGAGGGTCCATTGCTCTGATGTAATTTGCTCCCATCTGGGAGCAAAGTGAGCTAACCTTCCGGGTATGGTGAGGGACTCTGGTTGTTCTAGAGCCAGAAAAGTTAAGTTCTCTAGGGGCAAGTCAAAACCCCTGAGGGGGTGGAGCCTGCTGAGGCGTAGCAGACGCCGCAGGCTTTGACCTTGCCTGTTTAGGTTGCTGACGTTTAGCAGCAAAATGAGGCTGAGAGGAATGTTGGCCAGTATTTGTGGAAAATCTGGACTTCTTGTAATAAGGCCTCTTAAAAGACTTCTTCTTGGCAGGAGTGGAGGTAGACTTAGAAAGTCTATCTAAGGTGGCATTTTCTGCGTCCATTTGAGTGGCCTTAATTTGCCACTCCTCACCAAATAAGTTCTCACCTGTACAGGGCAGATTTCGTAAGCCATCTAGGACCCAAGGTTCTAGATCAGAAGCCTGGAGCCAAGCAAGACGTCGGGCTGCTATAGCAATGCCCGAAGCCCTACCAGCACCCTCAAAGGAATCAAAAGCTGCCCTGTTGGAGAACTTTGAAATATCCAAAAGGTGTTTCACTAAGGAAATGAACTGCTCCCTCTTATCCTCAGGGATAAAGGGGGCAAAATGCTGAACTTTTAGAGCGATTTCACTGAGAAACATGCCCATGTAAAGACTATAGGAATTAATCCTGGCTATAAGCATAGTAGCCTGGAAAATTTTCCTGCCAAAAGAGTCTAGAGTCTTACATTCTCGCCCTGGAGGAGTAGAAGAGTGCCTTTTGGTACTCTTTATCTTCTTCATTGCAGACTTTACCACAATAGAATGGTGAGGCAACTGAGTTTTTTGGAAACCAGGAGAAGGGGGGACACGGTACATGGTGTCCAACCTGCGAGAAGAAGGAGACAATGTTAGAGGAGCCTCCCATAAGTCCATCAAGTGTTCTTGAAGGATTTCATGGATAGGCAGGGTAACTGCCTCTTTAGGAGACTTAGAGTATCCTAAAATATCCAGTTTCTTTGATCTGGGTTCCTTTTCAGAGGATGAAGCAATAGAAAGACCTTTAGCCATTTCTATGATGAAGTCCTGAAAGGACAAATCCTCTGGTGGAGACATTCTCCTTTTAGGAGAAGAAGGCTCCTCAGGAAGATCAAAGGAGAACTCATCAGAATCATCAGAGGAGTTAAAATCCTCTGAAGAAGCAGAGTATCCTCTATGTGCTTCCAACGCACGATACGCATACCGTTCGGTATCGACATCGGGCGTACCGGGTATGGGATCGGTACCGGGCAAAAGCCCGGATCCGGCATGCGGAACCGATCTGCGTTTGGAAGACGACGGCCTCGGTTCCGGTATGGAAGCCATTACCGGAACCGGACCCGTTGGCGTAGCAGCATTAATAAAAGCCAGAATGGCCTGCTGCATGACTTGGACAGTATTGCCCATAGACGCCACTGCTGCCTGGATGTCGGTACCGGTATGGGCCGGTACCCCAGAGCAGTACAACAGGTGATCTGTCGAGGCCGCGCCATCGATGTCAACCTGTGACCCCATGATTGCTTTGGAGGCCGGAGCCTCCCGCCGGGGTTTTTTGGCCTGGGCAGAATCCTCGAACTCAGAATTGAGAGCCTCTCGATCTTTAGAAAGAGATTTGCTTTTAGAGGATTTGCCCACTGGAGTTTTGGTTACCTGAGATCCATCCGGAGAGGAAGACCTGGATGACTGTGATGCTTCTGAAGGAAACAGCACATGGAACTTGTTGGCCCGGTTCTGCAATCCACGTTTCGACATCTGGGAGCAGGATGGGCAGTCCGGTATGGAATGGTCAGGTCCTAAACATTTAAGACACCATTCATGGGTGTCTGTAAGAGGAATGACAGCACTGCACTTGGTACACTTTTTAAAACCAGGAACTGGCTTCTCCATGAGGAGAATTTGTGTAGGCCTGAAGGCCTAACAAAGTACCAAGCTGTGCTGAAGAAAAGAAAAATATATTTTTTTTTTTCAAAAGAAAGAAAGAGACCGGCAGTACCGGTTTCAGAATGGGGAAGGCAGGTACGCGGTCTAAAGAAAACAATAAAATTAACAATTTCTTCAGCGGTGACAGGAACACGACCTGCTGGCTCCGCGGAAAAAAAGAAACTGACGAGAGCTGGTCAGGAAGGCGGGAAGGCAGCGCGCATGTGCAGTGGGAGGCCCCAAAAGCTTTTAATCTGAAAAGCTGGGGAGCTTTCCCGCGCGGGCTCCGTCGGTACCGACGTACCCATATGTGATGACTTATTCCTGCTTGTTCCTGGAGATTGGATACATCTGAGAATATTAAAGGAACTTAGGGAAGCTCTGGCACCTCCACTGTTTGACCTTTTTAATGCTTCTTTAGAGTCCTAAGTGGTCCCAGAGAACTGGAGAAGAGTGCATGGTGGTCCCGCTACACAAATGTGGAAGGAAGGATGAGGCTGAGAAGTACAGGCTAGTTAGTCTGACCACTGCGATGAGTAAATTAAAAGAAAGGCTGCTAAAACAGAGGATTTTATTTTATTTAACAGGAGTTTTATACCGCTTTATCACCAGTCAATGCGGTTTACATTGTAACTTAAACTTGGTAAAGTACATTAAACAGAGACATTGATAACTTGGATTTTTCTGAGGCAATGGAGGGTTAAGTGACTTGCCCAAGGCCACAAGGCGTGCTAGTGGGATATGAACTCTGGTCTCTTGGTTTCCAAGCCAGTGCTCTAATCACGAGGCTACTCTTAGACGACAGTGACTTTTCTGAAATCCAATGGATTGCAGCATCCAAGGCAAGCATGGTTTTACTAAAGGCAGGTCTGAGGGAGAGCTCTAAACATGGTGTACTTAGATCAAAGCCTTTGACACTGTTCTACACAGGCAACTTATAAATACATTGAGTGCCCTAGGGATGGACCCTAAAGTGACCAAATGGATTAGAAACTGTGTGGGAATCAAACAACATAACTGTAAATGGAGATGTTGGGTAAGATTTGCATATGCGGATGATACCAAAATATGCAATAGGGTAGACACCCAAGAAGGTGTAGATAACCTGGAGGGATCCAGCAAAGCTTGACGAATGGGTGACAGTTTGGCTGCAGAGATTTAATGGAAAAAAAAAAAAAAAAAAAAACCAACAAAAACACAGAATCATGCATTTGTGCTGTAAAAATCAAAGGGAGTGGTACAATATAGGCGGTGAAGTACTTCTATCTACAAAAGAAGAATGGGACCCGAGGGTGATCGTTCCCAGTGATCGTAAGATGGCTAAACAAGTAGAAAAAGAGACAGTGAAAGCCAGAAGCATGCTTGGATGCATAAGAATGGCCAGCAGGAAGAAGTGATTGTACGAAGGTAAAAATGGATAAACTCAGGAGTAATTTCAGGAAATATTTAGTTACAGAAAGAGTGGTAGATGAATGGAATAGTCTCCCAGTAGAGGAGTTAGTGACAAGGACCATATCTGAATTCAAGAAAGCATGGGACAAAGAGAGGATCTCTAAGGGAAATAAAGGGACTATAGAACTTATTAGTTGGTATGGAAGGGCAGACAGCATAGGCCATATCATCTCAATCTGCGGAGATTTTTCAAAAAAAGATTCTGTAGAAATTGTGTGGCAGAGTTGCATAAATTAGAATGGACATTAAATGATGTTATTTTGTATTTGACTTTATAAAAATTAAATTGTTTTCTGACATTTATGTACCTGGTTAATTTGGCTCTTCGGGGGTGGGGAAATCTTAGTGATCAATGCTGAGAAGAAAAGGAATATGGAATGGGGTAGAGGAGGGGATCTAGAGAATGGAAATGGAGAAAAAGAAAGGATCCGAGTGGAGTGTAAGAAGAGTACAGAATCAAAGCACAGAGGGAGGGAAGCGAATGGGGAAATTGGGAAGCAAAGGAAGGATCACAGGAGTGAGGGGAGGAGGAGGCGGCTAATGTACTGGATCACAAGAGGGCAAATTAAATTTAATGTGGGATGTTCAAAATGGTGCATACAGAGAAAGCACAGTTACTTACCTGTAACAGGTGATCTCTGGGAACAGCAGGAATTAGTCCTCACATATGGGTACGTCGGTACCGACGGAGCCCGTGCGGGAAAGCTCCCCAGCTTCTTAGAATAGAAGCTTTTGGGACCTCCCACTGCACATGCGCACTGCCTTCCCGCCTTCCTGAACAGCTCTCCTCAGTTTCGAGTTTATAGCTGAGTCAACAGAGAGAGGACAGGAAGATAGATAGATAAAAGATACAACTCCTAGGGGAGGTGGGTGGGTTGTGAGGACTAATTCCTGCTGTTCCCAGAGATCACCTGTTACAGGTAAGTAACTGTGCTATCTCCAGGAACAAGCAGGAATAAGTCCTCACATATGGGGACTCCCTAGCTTAGATGCATGGGATCCCCTGTAAAGGTTCGCCATCTTCGTATGGATCTCAGGCATCCATTCTGGGAAGGTGGGCAGGAGTTGTTTAGGAATGGAACAGGTGCTTGAGGACAGCCTGGCCAAACAAGGCATCCCGGCGGGAGTCCTTGTCCAAACAGTAATGGGCTGTGAAGGTATGAACCGAGGCCCAGGTAGCGGCTCGACAGATCTGATCTATGGAAACAGAGTGCAGATGAGCCATAGAAGTTGCCATGGCCCTCACATTGTGAGCAGTGACATGGCCTTCCAGAGAAATGTTTTTGCTCTGGTAAGCAAAAGAAATACACTGAGCAATCCAATTGGAAAGTGTACGCTTGGAGACTGGAAGTCCCAAATGGGAAGGATCAAAGGCCACAAAAAGTTGAGAAGACTTTCGATGTGGCTGAGTCCTATTAAGGTAAAAAGCGAGAGCTCTTTTACAATCCAGAGTATGAAGGTTCCTCTCTGCATTGGATGCATGAGGAGCTGGAAAAAAGACAGGTAGATATACCTCTTGATTAAGATGAAAAGGCGAGACCACTTTAGGCATAAAGTGGGGATTCGTCCTAAGGACCACCTTATCATGATGAAATCTTGTGTAAGGTGGATTAGCCACTAAAGCCTGCAGCTCACTGATGCGGCGAGCCGAAGTGACTGCAATGAGGAAGATGACCTTCCAGGAAAGAAATTTCAAGGAGGTGGAAAACATTGGCTCAAAAGGTGGCTTCATAAGTTGACCGAGCACTAGATTCAAATCCCATGCGACCGGGGGTGGTCTGATGGGAGGTTTAGTGAGAGTCAGGCCTCTCATGAATCTTGCAACAAGAGGATGAGAGGAGATAGGTTGTCCATTTATATGTTTCAAGGATGCTGCAATAGCACTTAAATGGACTCTTACCGAATTCGTCTTGAGGCCTGCATTGGAGAGATGCAGGAGATAATCAAGAAGAGAATTCAAAGGAAGTGCCAGAGGGTCAAGACCCTGCTGAGCACACCAAATGGAAAAACGTTTCCATTTGAAAGCATAGGAACGCCTGGTAGAGGGTTTCCTAGAGGCAGAAAGGATATCTTTCACTGGTTGGGAAAGATGAAAGTCTTGAAGGTTTAAGCCTTCAGTAACCAAGCACTGAGGTGAAGGGATTTGGGGTTTGGGTGCCACAAAGTCCCCTCCTCCTGAGACAGGAGGTCTGGCGCAGCTCCCAGATCCAAGTAGGATCCCTGGGAGAGCTGTAGAAGTAGAGGGAACCACACTTGGCGTGGCCAGCGTGGAGCTATGAGGATCATAGTTCCATGATCCCTCTGGAGTTTGAACAGAGTCTTGGGAATCAAAGGAATGGGTGGAAAGGCATATAGGAATGCCTGATTCCAATTCAGGAGAAAGGCGTCCGTAGCCTGAGCTCCCTGACACGGAGTTCTGGAACAGAACCGGGGAAGTTTGGCATTCCACGGACTTGCAAAGAGGTCTATGTCCGGGGTCCCCCATTCCTGAAAGATTCGGTTTATTTGGTCCAAATGTAGGGACCATTCGTGTGGCAGCAGAACTCGACTGAGCCTGTCTGCCCGAGAGTTTTGAACTCCTGGGAGATACACTGCTAGCAGGTGAATCTGATGCTCTCTGGCGAAGGCCCATAGTCTTAGAGCTTCGTTGCAAAGCGACAGAGAGCCCGTCCCTCCTTGTTTGTTTATGTAAAACATGGCCACCTGATTGTCCGTCTGAACTAGGACAGTGAGGTTGGTTAGGAGGGAGTGGAAGACCTTGAGGGCAAGGTAAATTGCTCGCAGTTCCAGAAGATTGATATGAAGGGTGGTCTCCTGTAGAGACCAAGTGCCCTGAGTGGAGAGAGTTTGCAGATGGGCTCCCCACCCTGTTTGGGAGGCATCTGTTGTGAGGGTTGCTTGGGGTAGCAATGGTTGAAATGGAGCCCCCAACAACAGATTCTTGGTGGAAGTCCACCAGTGGAGGGACCAAAACAGACGATCGGAGGTTTGTATTTGGTCTGAGAGCGCTCCTGACGCCTGAGTCCACTGAGTGGCCAGGGTCCATTGAGCTGCTCTCATATGAAGACGAGCATAGGGCACCACATGCACTGTGGAGGCCATATGACCCAGTAGGCGTAGCATTTCCCTGGCTGTCAAGTGAGTGCTGGACTGAGCTTGGGAGGCCAAACTCAGGAGGCGCTGGCCTCGAACATGTGGAAGGTAGGCCCTTGCAGTGATGGTGTCCAACTGGGCCCCTATGAATTCTAGAGATTGAGTAGGGATGAGTTGGGACTTGGGAAGGTTTACTACCAGTCCCAGATACTGCAAAAGGCTCCTTGTGTGGTCCAGGGAAATCTGGGCCTGTGACTGAGTTGGAGCTCGGATGAGCCAGTCGTCCAGATATGGGAAGACAAAGATTCCCATGCCTCTTAGAAATGCGGCTACGACTGCCATGCATTTTGTGAATACTCTTGGAGCAGAGGCTAGACCGAAGGGGAGTACTCTGTATTGGAAATGTTTTCCCTGAAACAGAAAGCGAAGATACTTTCTGTGGGATGGATGGATGAGTATATGTGTATACGCATCCTGTAGGTCTAGAGAACAAAGCCAGTCCTGACCCTGGAGGTAAGGAAGGAGAATGCCGAGAGACAGCATTTTGAATTTCTCCTTGAAGAGAAATTTGTTCAATTCTCTCAGATCTAGGATTGGTCTGAATCCCCCTGTCTTCTTTGGAATGAGAAAATAAGGGGAGTAGAAACCGGACCCTTGTTGAGGAAGAGGAACCTCTTCTATGGCCCCTTGGGCAAGAAGAGAGGAAACCTCTTGACCCAACAGGGTTAGGAGAGATGGGGGAGAATTGAATGGTCTCACCATATGATGGGGAGGAAGGCTGGAGAAATGAAGTTTGTAACCCTCTCGAATGATAGAGAGGGTCCATTGTTCTGTTGTGATTTGTTCCCATCTGGGAGCAAAGTGAACCAACCTTCCGGGTATGGTGAGAGGTTCTGGTTGTGTTAGAACCAGAAGTGGCAAGTTCCCTAGGAGCAAGTCAAAACCCCTGAGGGGTTGGAGCCTGCTGAGCTACAGTAGCTGCTGCAGGCTTAGCTCGTGCTTGTTTGGATTGCTGACGCTTAGCAGTATAGCGAGGTTGAGAAGACTGCTGGCCAGTATTTGAAGCAACTCTGGCCTTCTTATAGTAAGGCCTTTTAAAAGACTTTTTCTTAGTAGGAATTGAAGTGGACTTTGAAAGTCTTTCCAAGGTGGCATTTTCAGCATCCATCTGGGTGGCTTTGATTTGCCACTCTTCCCCAAATAAGTTCTCACCTGTACAGGGCAGATTCCGTAAGCCATCTAGAACCCAAGGTTCCAGATCAGAGGCCTGGAGCCAAGCAAGACGTCGGGCTGCAATAGCAATGCCCGAAGCCCTACTGGCTCCCTCAAAGGAATCATATGCTGCCCTATTAGAGAACTTAGAAACCTCTAAGAGTTGTTTCACTAGGGAAAGGAATCCCTGCTTTTTATCCTCAGGGATAAAGGGGGCAAAATGCCGCACCTTTTTGGCAAGTTCCTCCAGGAACATGCCCATATAGAGACTGTAGGAATTAATCCTGGCTATAAGCATACTAGCCTGGAAAATTTTCCTACCAAAAGAGTCCAAAGTCTTACATTCCCGTCCTGGAGGGGTGGAAGAGTGCCTTTTGGTACTCCTAATCTTCTTCATTGCAGACTTCACCACAATAGAGTGGTGGGGCAATTGAGTCTTTTGGAAACCAGGAGAAGGAGGGACCCTATACATGGTGTCCAACCTACGGGAATAAGGAGACAAAGTCAAAGGATTTTCCCAGAAATCCATCAGTTGTTCTTGAAGGATTTCATGGATAGGCAGGGTAACTGCCTCCTTAGGGGCCTTTGAGTATCCCAAAATATCCAGTTTTTTGGATCTGGGTTCCTTTTCAGAGGATGTGGTAATAGAAAGGGCTGTAGCCATATCTAAAACAAAGTCCTGGAAGGACAAATCCTCTGGAGGGGACATTCTCCTTTTAGGAGAAGAGGGCTCCTCAGGTAAGTTGAGTGAAAACTCAGCAGAATCATCAGAGGAATGAAAATCCTCAGAGGAATCGGTGCTTTCCTCTAACGCACGATACGCGTACCGATCGGTATCGATATCGGGCGTATCGGGTATGGAACCGGTATGGAGCGAAAGCCCATACGGTACCGACTTGCGTTTAGAGGTGGACGGCCTCGATACCGGCATGGCGGACGATACCGGTATCGGGCCCGGAACCGCTGAAAGCGGAACCGATGGCGTTGCAGCTTTAATGAAAGCCATGACGGCCTGCTGCATGGACTGTACAGTATCGCCCATGGACGCCATAGCTGCCTGGATGTCGGTACCGGAGTGACCCGGTACCCCAGAGCAGGCTAACAGGTGATCTGTCGAGGCCGTAGCATCGATATCAACCTGAGACCCCTGAATTGGCGTTTTTGGAAGTTGGACTTCCCGCCGGGGTTGTTTGGCTGGGGCAGGGTCCTCAAGTTCTAAGCTAAGAGCCTCTCGATGCTTTGAAGGAGATTTGCTCTTTGAGGACTTGCCCACAGAAGGTTTGGTTACCTGAGATCCATCCGGAGAAGAAGACCTGGATGACTGTGATGCTGTATTCTCTGAAGCAAACAGCACATGGAATTTGTTGGCCCGGTTCTGCAGCCCACGTTTAGACATGTGGGAGCAAGATGGGCAGTCCGGTATGGAATGGTCAGGCCCCAAACATTTCAGACACCATTCATGGGTGTCTGTGACTGAAATAACAGCATTACATTTGGTACACTTCTTAAATCCAGGGGCTGGCTTCTCCATGAGGAGAAATTGAGTAGGCCGAGAGGCCTCTCTGAAGTGACCAAAAAGCTAAAAAATAAGAAAAAAGAATTATAATTTTTTAAAGAAAGAAAGAAAAGACCGGCGATACCGGTATCGGTATGGGGAAGGCAGGTACGCGGTCTAAAGAAACAAATAAAATAACAATTTCTTCAGCGGTGACAGGAACACGACCTGCTGGCTCCGCGGAAAAAGAGAAACTGAGGAGAGCTGTTCAGGAAGGCGGGAAGGCAGTGCGCATGTGCAGTGGGAGGTCCCAAAAGCTTCTATTCTAAGAAGCTGGGGAGCTTTCCCGCACGGGCTCCGTCGGTACCGACGTACCCATATGTGAGGACTTATTCCTGCTTGTTCCTGGAGATAAATAATCTTGACGATAGGTACAAGACACGGGCTTCCATATTAAGAGAGTCACTATCCAGAAAAAGATCCTGGAGTCATTGTAGAGAATACACAAATTCCTAGCTTAGCGTGCAGCAGCACAGAATATCAGGAAGTAGTGGAGAATAAAACAGAGATTATAATAATGCCGCTATCTAGATTCATGGTGTGACTGCACTTGAGCACTATCAGGCCAATGCAGTACTGCTTAGCATGGCATTTTTTGGTGCTTCTCTCATGCTAGGCTTGCTTTCCAAACGCAGAAAGCAAGCTAGTGCCGGAAAAATGCCAAACATATAATCACGCTAAACGGCAACACACTTGGCATGCAAATCGTTGCATAAGTATTTGTGTCTGATGTAAAAAAACTGCACTGAAACTAAGAGCAGTTTTTTTACACAGTTTTTTTTTAATACTGGATCTTCACGCCAGCTTTGGGCAGGCACAAAGATCCAACTGGGAGCAAAAGTATTATCTGAGGTGAAGTTTGGCACGTCACCTCAGATGATCCAGGCATCAGGGCAAGCCCCGATGACATCAGAATACTGCCAGGGGGTGGGGGGGGGGGGCAGTGCCCCTCACAAAAAACAAATCCACAGCAGACCCGATCAAAAATTCCCTGGTGGTCCAGCAGCTCCATTCACCCACCAAAAAAATTCCAAGGTGGCCCAGCAGCCCCGATCCCACCCACCCAACAAAAATGCCTGGAGGCCCCCGAAACCCCCCCCACACACACACACACACTCTCCCGGTACCTTTAACCCTGGGGCAGGAGCGCTGCCCATGCACTGCCATCTTGAAAACAGTGGAGTGGAACGTTCCTGCTCCAAATTAAAAGGTACTGGGGGGGGGGGTCAGGGGCCACCAAGGATTTTTGTTATTGGGTGGGTGGGATAGGAGCCGCTGGACCACTAAGGATTTGTTTTAGTGGGTGGATGGATAGGGGTTGCCAGGGAAATTATTTTTAATCAGGCAGGTGGGGGAAATCGGGGCTGCTGGGCCACCAGGGACTTTGTTTCTGTCAGGTCAGTGTCCAGGGGCAGCACCGGACACCCAACAGCATGCTGATGCACCAGGGGCTTTTCCCGATGCCTAGGTCATCTGAGGTGAAGTGTCAAACTCCCCCTCAGATGACCCTGTTTCTTCAGGACAGCATGCCAAACTTGCGCGGACTTCTGTGCACATGTGTTTGGCTTGCTCTCCCAGTTTAATGCTGACTTTTTGTGAACTGAATAATTTGGAATGTTGCAGTCCAGCACAAAGAGTTAGTGTTGAAGTCACACTATGAAACCCTTCACTAGAGCTTTAAGCACCGGGCTCTACAACAGGGTTTCCGCATTGGCCTGCATGTGCAGTTCTGGTTGCCCTTTCTAGAAAGAAACAGAGGAGAACCAAAATAAGGGGTATGGAATGGCTCCCCTATAGAGGCAGGCTAAACAGATTATGGCAGGCCTTGACAAATCTTCTTTGTATTTAGGAGCCAAGCCAAAAATCTAGGTGCCAGTGACCAACACCCCAACCCCTCCAGTTGTCTCGACTGAAGTTGATGGGTGAGGGGAGGAGAGAAGAGGAAGAAATCTTTTCTGGAGATCTACCACAGCTCGTAACTTATTAAGACCTCCTATTCCTTGTCAAAAGGAAAAGAGAAAATCTTAAATCAGGACCTTAAGGCACCCCTATAGGCCACTAACAAAAATACAAAGTCAGCAGACCCCCTCCCTATGCAGTCTCTCTCTTCCCCCTCCCTCCATTGTCACCCTGTCTCTCTCCCACTACCCTGTCACCCACTCTTGCTTTCTCACTTCCCCACCCTGCCATCATTCACTCTTGCTCTTTTAGCCTTTTACTGTCCTCTAGTCTCCCTCCTCCCTTAAAACAGCCACTCCCAGCTAACTCATTATCCACAAGTCAGTCGGTCACTTCTAGCTAGCCCATGTGTTGTCTGTTGCTCCCCCCTCTCCACCCCTGCGCATCTTCTAACAGCAGCAAGGCAGGGTCTGCTGCTGCTCTTGGCTGTGGGCCTTACTTGCAGACATAACAGCCAGAGGCATAGATGTTGGAAAAGGAGAAATTAGGCCTTACCTGCTAATTGTCCTTCCTTGCATTCTCTCCAGGCCAGTCCAGGTACAGTTGGGTAGTCAACCTCCTCCAGCAGCTGAGGACTGAATACTGAAAGTCTTGCTGACAGCCTATCCAGTTCCCCCTGGTGTCAGAGAGTCAGTCTTCTATTGTCAAAGCAGCGGAACTATAAACTATAAAAACAACAATTACTCTAGATTTCTAAGAACATGCCCTATACCTTTAAGAAGCATCCTTTTGGGGGGGGGGGGGTTGATGATTCATAAGGAGCCCTCCTAACTCTAGAGGAATCTCCCAAAATCCCCTTTGACCATGCCTGTCTACCTTCTCCAGCTCCGGCCACCAGCGAGTTAACCGACTCTCTCTCTACACTAATGGCAGAGTTCCTAGGCTTGCCCAACACTCGCAGATGATCTGGGTGGGACCTGGACTGGCCCGGACAGAACTCAAGGAAAGACAATTAGCAGGTAAGGCCTAATTTCTCCTTCCTATTAGTCTCTCCAGGCCAGTCCAGGTACAGTTGGGCAGTACCAAAGCAGTACCTAAACTCGGGAGGGTCCTGCGAGCCCCGCCACAATGACCAAGGTCCCAAACTTCGCATCCCCCCTTGACTGCACATCCAACCTATAGTGCTTTGCGAATGTATGAAGGGAAGACCACGTCGCCGCTCGACAAATATCCCCTGATGGAATCAAAGCAAACTCAGCCCAAGACGCCGCCTGGGCTCTAGTATATTGTGCTCTGAAACTGTTTGGAGGAGACTTACCTTTTGCTTCATAAGCCGCCACTATCGTCTGTTTCACCCAGCGGGCGATAGAAGCCTTGGTAGCCACCTTCCCTTTACGAGGACCACCAAAAAGCACAAACCACCTATCCGATCTCTGAAATGGCTCAGTTTTCCCGAGATACCTATGCAACACGTGTCCCAAATCCAAGTTTCTAAGTGAGTGATCAACCTTCCTTCCCTCCTGTCCACCAAAGGTGGGAAGCGAAACAGACTGATTCATGTGAAAAACAGACACCACTTTAGGCAAATAGGACGGCACTGGCCTCAACACCACTTTTTCCGCCGTAAACTGAATATACGGCTCTCTACACGAGAGCGCTTGCAGATCCGAAACTCTCCTAGCGTAACACAATGCTACTAGGAAGGCCGTTTTCCAAGAGAATTCTCTCAGATTCCTGGCTGACCTTGACTCAAAGGGTGGCTCTGTTAAAGCCTCCAGCACCAAGTTCAAGTCCCAAGGAGGCACTACCTGCCGAACCGGTGGCCTAATATTCCTGGACGCCCTAAGGAAACGTTGAACATCTGGGTGCGATGAGAGAGAGTCCCCCTGCACCCTTCCCCTATAACAAGCAAGCGCCGCCAGGTGTACCTTGAGAGTGCTGAGGGCTAGCTCCTTTTCTAGTCCCCCCCTGAAGGAATGACAGGATATCTGGTAAGCTCGCGGAACAAGGCTGAACTCTACACACCACACCTCAAAAATGTGCCACACGAACATACGCCAAGGACATCGACCTCCTTCTGGACATCAACATAGTGTTGATCACCGATACCGAGTATCCCCAACGTCGCAACTGTTCCCTATCAAGATCCAGGCAGTAAGCAAGAACCGATCCACCTGCGGCATCAAAACAGGTCCCTGGCTCAAAAAATTGATACGCGAGGGCAGCCTCCATGGAGGAGCCACTAGAAGCCACACCAGATCTGCATACCAGGGCCATCTGGGCCAATCCGGAGCAATGAGAATCACCTTCCTCCTGTACCTCGATATTCTCCGAATGACCCGCCCTAGCAGAGGCCATGGAGAGAACACCTAAAGCAGCTCTCCCGACGGCCAGGGTTGCACCAGGCCGTCGAGACCTTCCGACATGTGCTCTCTGCGCCTGCTGTAAAACCGGGCCGCTTTGGTATTGGCCAGGGTAGCCATGAGATCCATGACTGGCTGGCCCCACCGCACTGTGATTTCGTGAAAGACTGCCAAGTTCAGCTCCCATTCTCTGGGATCCAGGACATTGCAGCTGAGATAGTTGGCCTGAATGTTGTTCTTTCCTGCAACATGAGCTGCCGAGAGCACTAAGAGATGGACCTCCACCCACTGCAACAAACTTTGACTCTCTTCCAGCAAAACTGCACTACCCATGCCTCCTTGCCTGTTGATGTAGGAAACTGCCACCACGTTGTCGGAGAACACTCGAACCGCTCGACCCTCGAGCAGACCGACAATATCCAGCAGGGCGAAGCGCACTGCCCACAGTTCTAACCAATTGATCGACCAAGTGCTCTCCTCCGCAGACCAGGTCCCCTGTGTTACTTGAAACAGACAATGAGCCCCCCGACCGGAAAGACTGGCATCCATTGTGACCAACACCCACTCCGGGTGCTCCAGAGAAACTCCTGCCCGCAGATGCGCTGGGACCATCCACCACTGCAGACTGCTGCGCACGTCCTCCGGGCATAGCAGCCTCTGAGACAGAGGATGATCCTGCAGAGACCATCTGGAAAGCAATGCTTGCTGAAGCGGACGCATATGGGCTCTGTCCCAGGGCACCAGGTCCAAGGCCGCCACCATTGAATCCAACAACTGTAAGTACCTCCAAGCCATTGGAGCCTTCAGTCGCATGAACGCTGCTACCTGAGCCAAAATCTTCTGCACCCTGTCCGGAGGAAGGAACACTGACCCTATCTCCGTGTCGAACAAGGCCCCGAGATATGTCAACCGCTGCACCGGTCGTAAATGACTCTTTGCACGATTGATGACCCAACCAAGCTGTTCCAGGAACTGCACTACCTGAGAGGTTGCTGCGATTGATTCCGCTAGAGACCCTACTCAGATCAGCCAATCGTCCAGGTAGGGATGCACCTGAATCCCTTCCTTCTGGAGCGCCGCCGCCACTACCACCATCACCTTGGTGAAAGTCCGAGGCGCTGTAGCCAGCCCAAAACGGCAACGCTCAAAACTGAAAATGGCCCATGGGAACTGCAAAGCATAGAAACCTTTGATGCTCCCATCTGATCGGAATGTGTAGATAAGCCTCTGTTAGATCTATTGACGAAAGCAGCTCTCCCGGCTTCACCACCCGGATAATCGATCTTAGGGTTGCCATCCGAAAATGAGGTACCCTCAAGCAGCGGTTTACATGCTTGAGATCCAGAATTCCCTGAAACAATCCTTCTTTCTTGGGAATCACGAAATAAATCGAGTATCGACCTAAGCCGTACTGGTCTTGAGGGACTGGCACCACCGCTTGAAGCCGCAACAAGCTCTGCAGCGTGTGGCTGATCGCTGCCCTTTTTGTTTGAGGCCCGTACGGGGACAATACAAAGGCTTCCGTCAGGGGGTGAGCGAACTCCAGCGCATACCCCTCACGGATAATTTCCAGCACCCACTGATCCGTAGTTATGGCGGTCCAGGCGGAGAGAAACCCCTGCAAACGTCCTCCTACCGGAATCTCCGCCTGGACCAGCCTCCCTTCATTGTGGTTTCTTAGAAGAGTTCTGCTGGGCATTAAAATAGCCCCTGCCAAATCCCCTGGCTCCTCGAAAGGACTGCCCCCTGGACACAAAGCGGCCTCTTTGATAAGGCGCAAACCGAGGCCCACGGAACCTGCAAAAATCTCTTCCTTGACCTCTCTGTATCGTTCCCATCTTTGCCGCTCTAGGTCGGTCTTTGGAAAGGCGACCCCCTTTGGAATCGCCCAAATCTTTCACAATTTTCCCCAACGCTTCCCCAAAGAGCAGCCTGCCCTTGTATGGAAGCTTACTGAGGCGAGACTTAGAAGATGCATCCGCCGCCGAATTTCTTAGCCAGATAAATCGTCTAGCGGCAATCACTGACGCCGTGGACTTCGCTGATATCCTTACCAAATCATAGAAGGCGTCTGCCAGATAAGCCACCGCCAACTCCAGCTTTGCTTCTTCCGAGGAAGATTCCTCCTGCTTATCTGAGCCTGGTTCTCCTTGTAGCCAATGGATAGAGGCCCTTGACACAAGACCCACAAACAGAAGCCTGTAAAGCTAGAGAACTGGAATCAAAAGCCTGTTTCAGAAGCACCTCTAACCTACGATCCTGAAGATCCTTAAAGGCTGCACCCCCTTCTACCGGAATTGTCGTCTTTTTGGTGACCGCTGAAACTAGCGCATCCACCTTAGGCATCCGCAAGAACTCCTCCTCCTCCTGAGGAACTGGGTAAAGGCGTGCAATGGCACGAACCCCCCTCAGGGTAGCTTCGGGGCATTCCCACTCTGATTCTATCATCTGTTTAATTACCCTGTGTATTGGGAAAAAGCGCTGTTCAGACTTAAAGCCCTGTAACAAGGGATCCTCTAGAGGCTCCTGCTGCACCGCCGGGAGCACTATATTCAACGCTGCTAGGGACTGAGCGATCAAAGCCCCCAGCTCCTCCTTGCAAAACACCCTGAAGACATTCGGATCCTCGTCTGGGCCAATCTCTCCTTCCTCCAACTCCACTGGCCAAGACTTCAAACCTGCATCAGAAAGCAGCTCACCTTCTTCCGCCATTTGAGGAATAGAGACCTGCAGCCCGAAGCCATCAAAGCCTGCCTCTACACCTATGCCTTTAGCAGAGACCCCTTCCCCAGGGTCTGCCACCTTGGACTCCCCCTTTTGCAATTCCAACTGGCTAGGAGCAGTCGGGTTCTCTAATGACTGAGCCATCTTTAACAAATAAGCTTTATGTAGCGCTAGTATAAAATCAGCTGAAAACAAAGAATCCAAGCTTCCCTGCACTCCAGACGATGGCTTATGGTCCTGCCCCTCCACCAGAAATGCTTTGTGTGACTTTGATTTTCTCTTACCAGATCGTGGCTGAAGCGCGGGAGAAACGGCAGGCTCAGCCAAAATGGCTGTCGTTCCGCCTTTATCAATGGGCCTTGAGGCCACTCCACAACATCCTCCGAAGCCACCATCTGCTCCATAATGGTGTCCGCACTACGTTTGCTCCAGAAACACAAAAGAAACTCAAAAAGAAAAACCCCCGATCGGCAGAGGCCCGCTGCCGACAAGCGCGGCGATTCCAGTCCGGAGCGCACGCTGCCAACACTGAACTTATCTAACCACAAAAATTCCAAACTACACTGTCAGGGCCAAAAACATCCACAGCGTCGATTGCAGAACTCCCGCCGACCAAACTAAGCCCCTGCCCTGCTGTTACAGCTCCTACCTGAGCCAGACACGTCGGAGCTCCTCCTCTCCAGTCTCCCGCTGCTAGTGGGGCATGGAAACTGAAGCGATCGGCGTCAGGGAAGAGGATTCTGGGGTTCCCAGCTCCTTCCCTAACCCCCCTTTAAGCGACGGATCCCCAATTGAGGCAGGCTCTGCCCCCTGTGCTGCTTAAACGCTTTCTGGCAGCTGAGGACCGCCGATTCTCGGTTTCTTTCTTTTTTTTTTTTTTTTTTTTTTTAAAAGGGGCACTTCTCTTGCCTTACTGCCCTGCTAGGGCAATTGAGCAAAGTCCTCTTTTTTTTTTTCCACATCTACTAGTCTAACTGCCTATTTCCAATTTGTCTCTCCTGGGAGCCTGTCAGCCACATGTCCTGTTCAGCTGCTGAGGACTGAAAGACTGACTCTCTGACACCAGGGGGAGCTGGATAGGCTGTCAGCAAGACTTTCAGTATTCAGTCCTCCGCTGCTGGAGGAGGATGACTACCCAACTGTACCTGGACTGGCCCGGAGAGACGAATAGGAAGATAGTTTTCTAGGGGGGTGTCTGAGGAGTGCAGGGCTGACTCTCTTACCTCTGTGACTATCGCATCAAGGCCACGGTTGCGAGGAGGACGAGTGTAACTATGCTCGCGGCTGTGCTGGGTCTTCTTTGGCTGCTTTGAAGGTTTTCTTTTCTCAGCTCCAGGGGTGTTTGCCTGCTGTCAGTGGAGCTGCAATGTGCTTGGCAGCAAGGAGAAGCACACACCTTCCTGCCTCAGAGTAGCTCCCTCGTGGCATGTGCAGCTTTGCCCCTAAGCGCGAGGAGGGGAGACGCCCAGAGGAAAAGAAAACAAACAGCCACTGCCTCCTTGCTGCCCATAGGCTGTGCTGCGCACACCTTCCTTTTGTCTAAGAAACAGAGGAAGGAGAGAGTGAGCAAACACAATGCCACCAGCCAAACTCTGCAGGCTCACACCAGGCCATAACAATCCTTTCTGGAGGGAGCATGAAAATTCCAAGTGCCAGAGAGAGACTTCTAGTCACCATGGCAACTTGGATTTGTTGAGCTCTGAATTATGGCTCGTCAGCATGGAGAAGAGATGACTGAGGGGGAATATGAAAGAAGTCTATAAAATCATGGGAGGGAAAGGGTAAATAGCAAATGATTATTTACCCTTTCAGATAGCACTAAGACTTAGGGACACTCCGTGAAACAATAAAATTTGCGTATTCAAAACAATTTGGAGAAATTATTTTTTCAATCAAGCTGTGGAATCGGTTGCTAGAAGATGTGATCAAAGCAGTTAGAATACCTAGGTTTAAGAGTTTAGATAATTTCCTGGAAGAAAGACCATAAATCAATGCTAGTCATGTAGTCTTGAAAAAGTCACTGCTTATCTCTGGGTCTCAGCAATCAGGAATGGATCTACTCTTTCGGATCCTGCCAGGTATTTGGGTCATTCCACATCAAATGGTCTGGGGCTCCCCACCACCTCACTCACTATCATGGATTTTGATTAAACTTTGTGTGCTCAATCTTGCATGACTCAAACTAACTTTGGTGAAGTTTGAGATCCATCAGTAGAATGCCTGTGGAGATATAGCTCTTTGGTTGATACTATACTCTGTGTCTGTGTACACTATAGCTGCAAAACGTTCATAACTTCAAGTCAAAATATTTCCTCAGTTATTTAAATAAAACAAATGAAACTTAGCAATCATATACAACTTTTTATGCTCTATTTAATGAAACATACGAGGATTTTTATTTTTTTGGAACTAGCGTATGTAAAGAGTCTCAAAGTGAGTAAAAAAAAAATGGACGCCCTAAAAATGTTCAAAGTTTAGCCTTATGTGGCTCCTGTAATAATGGAACTATCCTTGTAAAATTTTATCTGTTATTTTATGATATAACGGTTCTCAAATATAGAATTTCAGCTTATAAGCTATTCTCGTTACTTTACAATTTGACTTTAAAGTTTGGAAATTTCTGAAAAATGTTAAAAATGGGGTATTTTCAACCAGTTTTGCAAAAAGCAGTCATAGAACCATTTTCAAACAACTTCATTTGAAATAGCATGTTTCAAATCCCCTGCAAAAGTTGGTTTTGTTTTTCAACACGAGCAAATAATGCCAAAAATAAGGGTCAAAGATTAACAAGCCACTGTACACTTACAGCGTATCTTTCAACATTTGTGATACCTGTATAAATATGTAATGCTGTATGTTGATATATAATATTTGTTTGATACAACAGTTGTCATCAAGTCTATAAATTCTGCAATCGGCGCACGAGTCTAGCATATTGCTGTTTTCTATTTAATAAGCCTAGCGCACCAATTTAGCATATTGCTATATTACCATTTGTACTAGGGAGAAAATATAATATCAAGATAATTCCTTTTCATCTGGAGACCTACTCTTTTTTTTCAATAACTTTTTCCTTTTTAGAGTGATGCTAATTATGTTATCTAGTAATTAATTCAAAATGGAAACAACTGAATTGGGTGATAATGGTTCTTTGTTAGCAACGTGTGCGATTGGAAGGAAACAGTCAAAGTGTCACGGCTTATTTTATTGCAAAAATGTTGGGCTGAAATTGGTATGCCAATTTTCAACAGATGACAAATCACTACTTATTTGGCTGGCAGAAATTAATCTCTCAGATGATGATCAAATCTGCTTGCATCACAAAGCAATCTACCTTGAAAAGTACGAGATAACAAAAGAAATGCTGTAATCCATTTGGAAAGCACAATCATCTTGTCAAAACGGGACTTTTAAAAATTGATCTTGAAATGGCCTATAAATTGAATCAACTAACAAAAGGAAACACTAAACTGGGTCAGAAAATTTGCTCTAAATGTAAAGCTGAATTTACTTCCATGGTAGAAGCTGCCGTTGCATCGACCTTCTCTTCTGATGACTTTGAAATGGACAATTCTGCCACAATTAAAGCCTATATGCATTGGGCGAATCTCCTTTGAATTTTCCAAAAGTGAGCAGTAGAGATAAAGTGGGCTATACAAAATGAAAAGTTGAACGTGTGCAAAATGTGATAATGCACAAGATCACTTCTGCCACAGGAATAGCAGCTCAAGATGTTGGACAGTCTAACAAAACCAAAGAATGCATTTTATGTGAAGACTACACTGATTTGATTAAAGAAATGAAGAAAATAATTCAAATATCTGATAGATAAAAAAAGGTCAAATACTGACTTTGGCCCCAAGAAGCTGGTCAATAAAAGCTACAGCATTAGAGTTTGGAGTTTCAGAACATATGGTAAAGATGGCCCGAAAAATCAGGGATGAGCAGGGTATTTGTGCCTCTCGACCCAAAAGTTAGCAGGCAATTATAAAAAGAAGTAGTTGACAGAGTATGACAATTTATATTAAGATGATGAATTCAGCAGAATGTGTCCTGGCAAGAAAGATTGTGTATCTGTTTGAATCGATGGAGTCAAGGTACAAAAACAAAAGCGGTTGCTCTTCAGCAATCTAAAGGAGATGCATGTGGCATACCGTGACAAATATGGAGCTGAAATTGGATTCTCAAAATTTTGTGAGCTTAGACCAAAATGGTGCATAACAGTTGGTGTTTCAGGCACTCATTCTGTCTGTGTTTGCACTATACATCAGCATATCAAGCTAATGCTGCAAGGTGCAAACATCAAAGACAACTACAAAATGTTTATGAAAAAAAAATTGTTGCAATTTGAATTCTAGAGATTGCATGCTGCAACAATGCCAACACTATCCTGGTGAGGAAGAACTGGCAGTTTACTTGGAAGAAACATTCAAGGATTGGGATCCGGACAAGATCGAATTCAAACAGTGGGTCCACATTGATCGTGAAACACTAGAAACAAGCAAACTAACAGTGGATTGTATTATCGAAAAACTTGCAAACAAAATTTGGAAGCTGACAAGTCACCACTTCATTTCAAAGCATCAAAGTGAATATTTGAAATCTCTGAAAGCCAGTTTAGAAGAAAGCAAATTGATTGTTCTAATGTATTATGCTTAAAATTATTCCTTTGTTGTACAAGATGCGGCACAGGGCTTTCACTGGGAAAATTCACAAGCTACATTGCATCCCTTTTTTGCTTACTATGCCGATGAAGCTCATAATGTTCAAGTCATAAATGTCTGCATCATCACAGATCACATGAAGCATGACTCAGTATCTGTTCACATATTTATTCAAACGTAAACTACTTTTTTGAAGACAAAAGGTGAAATTAGATTTACCTGCTAATTGTGTTTCCTGGAGTGTAGCCAGTCTAGTCCCGGACCTCTGGGTTCCCTATCTCATCCAGCAGCTCCTTTTTATGATGTCACCGGTATATCCTCCCGGAACCCGCCTCCTGCCCTCAGTAACCTATTGACAAAGCAGACTCACTAGAGACACAAGTAAGCATTTAACCAAGGAATGAACTCACTTACTTATGCAAGAACTAAACAACCCTTAAATCAAAATTCCCTATGACAACTGTGACTCTAACTCACGCAGGCTCCTCCCTCCTCAACGGATAGGAAAAAACCCGCCATAGAAAAATTTGAACAGAGGCTCTTACCTGTAAATGACCTGAATACTTCAGGCTCCTGAAGAACTAAAACCCCTGGGGAGGGACACGGGACTAGACTGGCTACACTCCAGGAAACACAATTAGCAAGTAAGTCTAATTTCACCTTCCTGATCGTGTAACCAGTCTAGTCCCGGACCTCTGGGTAAGTACCAGAGCAGTGAAACAATCAAATCTGGGAGGGCCCTGGAAGACCAGCCTAAAGTACTGCCGATCCAAAGGCGGTTTCCTCCACCCTTTGCACATCAAGGCGGTAATGCTTCGCAAAGGAGTTCAGCGACGACCAAGTCGCCACCTTGCAAATCTCCACCGGAGGTACCAGACGCACTTCTGCCCACGACGAGGCTTGCGCTCTAGTGGAATGAGCCCAAAGCCCTTCCGGAACCGGCCGACCTTTCAATATGTAGGCCGATGCAATAGCCTCTTTAATCCACCTCGCAATGGACGCTTTCGACGCCGCCTCACCTTTCCTGGGACCTGCGAAGAGGATGAAAAGTCTGTCGGACCTGCGAAAACTAGCCGTACGCCGAAGATACTTCTTAAGCGACCTACGGACATCCAACAGGTGCAACCTTTGCGGCCCCGACGTGTCCGCAGACTGCGAAAACACCGGTAGGGAAATCTCCTGATTCACATGAAAAGGCAAAACCACCTTAGGAAGAAAAGCCGGCACCGTAATCAAAACCACCTTTGAGGAAAAGAATGACAGATACGGCTCTCTGCAGGAAAGCGCCCGCAGTTCGGAGACTCTCCTAGCCGAGCAAATGGCCACCAGAAACACTACCTTTAAGGTGAGGTCCCTGAGCGACGCTCGGGACAGTGGCTCAAAGGATTCGCGCTCCAGCGCTTCTAAAACGGATGGTAGATGCCACTTCGGGACGAACGGCCTAGACGGCGGGCGCAGCAACGAACCTGCCCGCAAGAAACGCTTCACATCTGAATGACAACCAAGCGTCTGACCTCCTATCTTACCTCTGTAGCAAGATAAAGTCGCTACCTGAACCCATAACGACACGGGTCGCTAGACCTTTGGCAAAGCCATCCTGCAGGAAATCTAAGATTTGTGGAACGGAGGATTTCAAACGCCTCACACTTCCTGACCACGCACCAAGACTCGAAAACTCTCCAGATACGGACATATGCTAGCGAAGTGGACCTTTTTCTAGCCTTCAAAAGGCTAGATATAACCGCCGACGAATAACTCCACGCCTTCAACCGTGCCCTTTCAAGAGCCAGGCCATAAGTGAGAATCGATCCACGTGAGGCATGAACAGGGGTCCCTGTGCCAGAAGATCCGGGCGAGGAGGAAGCCGCCATGGCTTCGCCACTACCAACCTCATCAGATCCCTGAACCAAGGTCTGCGAGGCCAATCTGGAGCGATCAGAATTACTTGACCTTTGAACCGCTCGATCCGCTGCACTTTTCCAATCAGGACCCACGGTGGAAACACATACAGCAGCTGCCCTACTGGCCACTCCTGAATGAGCGCATCAAAGCCCTCTGACATCCTTTCTTTTCATCTGCTGAAAAAACAGCTGACCTATGCCGAGGTAAAGGTTGCCATGAGATCCATGACCGGCGCCCCCCATCTGCGCACTATCATTCCGAAGACTTCTGGATGCAGGGCCCATTCTCTTGGATCCACCTGTACTCGACTGAGAAAATCCACCTGCACATTGTCCACTCCGGCGTGTAAACGGGGGCGCTGGGTGAGAATGTCCACAGTCTTGGCAAAGGCAAATATTAATATGACTTGCAAAGGATTGTGGGAAATGTAGTCCATTCATACCAGAATCAGCCGTTCACAATAAATTAGTTGTGCTTGCACGAGTGTAAAGCCAAGAAGATATATTTTATTTATGGGGTTATTTCTCCCAACACAGATTTGCTTGGTAGCACAGAAAAGGATACTTGCTTTCAGTATTATACATAGAAAAACAAAATTCAGGAACAACAACAACAGAACTTCTTAAGCAATCAAATCAAATCATAAAGACCTTGATGGGAACAGAAAGGTCTTTTCTGTGGGCTCCTGCTAATCTCTTTTTAGCAGTGCTTCAAAAACAAACAAAACCCACAAAGTACTGAAAAACTGTTCTTTTTCAAGGCTAACTTCTGGTATTTTCACACACACCCAGAAGTGTCTCTTCAGAGCTCACAGGCAATTAGGCAAGGCTCAATTGCTAACAATTAACCAGCTGCATACCTCTTGGCTGGTTTACTTTCTAAACGTGGCTCAAATCCTGCTCAAAAGCTTTTCTGAGTAGATCAAAGAACAAGTTTATATTTCTTTGTGATGGATGTTGTACTTTGTAAAAGTATATTACCACAGAAGTTTAGACAGAGAGCAATCCATGTATTCACACTGCTCATTTACAATATCCCCTTCTTCAATTATCATAGAATCAATATCATGGATTGGCACAGAGGAATTTCTTAATTGAGCATTCTCAGAACAATACTTGTTTCCCTGCTGTCTTCCAAGTGAATAGCTAGGGCATAGATCAGTGTTCATACCTGAGCTTCCATTGCTGTTAGGGTTCCTCTCTAAATATCCTGGCTAGTATGTAGTCCAGTTTTTATGTCCAGCCTTCCAATCAAGATCCCTGGACACTGGGTCTCTCTTCACATACCTTCTTGCACTGGTCTTAGGGCCCCTTCCAAATGCAGCCGTCTCCCTCACAGGTGCCGTCCGGGGATTCCTGGCTCTGTAACCCCACTCCTCTGGCTTTCCCCAGTCCAATGGAGTATGCTTGCCTCTGGAATGCCTCCCAGCACACGTACTGCTATGGACTCCTTTAGACCTCCAAGATGCTTTTCTCTTCTTTCTTCCAAAGTGTTACTTGCTCTCTCTGTCCGTGAGCTCTGGCTTCTGCTGCCTCTGCTCCTCCTGATGATCATGAAGATTCTGAAGATGATGATCATGAAAATGATTCTGCTGTGTAGAATAAGCTTTACTTTTAACCTGTTTAGAGGGCTGCTCCACCCTAGCACAGCGCAGCTGTGCTGAATCAAGCCCTGCCCTTGTAGATGAGTGCTTGGGGATTACCTCATAGCTCTCCTGATTGAACACACGTTTCCCCACTTCATCTCTTCTAGAGGCTGTTGGAAACCTGGTGCATTCTGGGACTGGCAGTCTTTTATGGAAACATTGTTTTATTATTTCTACCAGAAAAGACAGGTTGCTTGTTCAGAGCCAATTCACCTCTATTATAGCTCCTTCCTGAACTATGATAAGCTTCCTTATCACAGGCGACATGCGCTGCCGACAGGTCCAGAAGATGCGCTTCGGCCCAATCGCACAGGGCTCCGGCCTCAACTTCCAGCACTGCGCTGCTGGTCCCTCCTTGTTTGTTGATATAGGATACCGCTGTGGCATTGTCGAAAAACACTCAGACTGCCTTGCCATTGACCAGCTGCTGAAACGCCTGCAACGCTAGGGTCACTGCTCTCAATTCCAGCCTGATGATGGACCAACTTTTCTCCTGAACCGTCCATTGACCCTGCGTGAACATCCCTTGGCAATGAGCGCCCCAGTCCAAGAGACTGGCGTCTGTCATTACGGGCACCCAGGTCGGCGCGGTCAGCGCCCTCTCTCCTGCCAAGGACGCGGGGCGCAACCACCATTGTAGAGACTGACGAGCCTCCTCCGGACAGGGCAATTTCCTGGACAGTGGGTCCTGTTGATGCGACCATCGGCGAAGCAAGGCTCTGTAACAGTCTCATATGAGCTCTCGCCCACGGGACCGTCTCTATGGCCGCGGCCATCGTGCCCAGCAATTGAAGATAATGCCACGCCGCAGACGCCTTGTATTGAAGAAAACGGTCTACCAATTTCCGAAGGCCCTTTGCCCTTTCCGCCGTCAGGAACACCTTTCCTGCCTTGGTGTCGAAGCGAGCTCCCAGATAGTCTAGATTCTGGGAGGGAACCAACTGACTTTTTGCCATATTGACAACCCAACTGAGCTCCTCCAGAAAAGCCACTACTCGAGCTGTGGCTGATAGGCTCTCGGACCTTGACTTCGCCCGAATCAACCAGTCGTCCAGGTACAGATGCACCAAGATTCCCTCCTTTCTGAGAGCCGCCGCCACCACCACCATCACCTTGGTGAAGGTTCACGGGGCCGTCGCTAAGCCGAAGGGGACTGCGAACCTGAGAAACTTGTGATGCTCCTGTCTTATCGGAATGTGGAAATAAGCCTCCGATAAGTCTAGCGAGGTGAGGAATTCTCCCCTTTGCACCGCTACAATGACTGACCGCAGAGTCTCCCTATGGAAATGAGAGACGCGAAGGCAATGATTCATGCCCTTGAGATCTAGGATCGGACGAACGCCCCCTCCCTTTTTCGGGATGACGAAGTAAATAGAGTAACGACCGTTGCCACGTTGGTCTGGAGGTACAGGCACTATCGCCTTGAGTTCTAGTAGCCTTCGGACCGTCTCCCACAATGCCTTGCGCTTGGCGGGCGACTTTCCGGGGGACTGTACGAAGGCCTCTCGCACTGGCCTCAGGAATTCCAGGCGTATCCTTCTCGCACAACCTCTAGCACCCACTGATCTGACGTTACCCGGGCCCAGGCAGCATAAAACTCCTGCAACCACCCCCCTACCGGAAGCAAGGGCGCCCGGGCCCCCCTTATCTCATTGCTTCTTTTTGGACATGAAAGAGAAGGAGGAGGTTGATGGACCGAACCCCCGTCCCGCACCTCGAAACCCTCGGAAGGCTGGACCTCTATTAGAGTAACGTTCTTTCTGACCTGAAGAGAATCTCTGGGCCCGAAACCAATGAAAATCTCGCTGCTGCCCCCTGCCAGCCGAGAACTGCCGGCTAGGCTTAGGCTTGTCTTCTGGTAATTTACCCCCTTTAGATTCTCCTAAGTCCTTAACCAGCTTCTTTAAGTCTTCCCCGAACAGGCGCCCTTTAAATGGAAGCTTGCTTAATCTAGGGCACTATCCACCGCCCAGTTGCGAAGCCACAGATACCTACGTGCCGCCACTGCGGAAGCCATGCTCTTAGACAAACCACACATAAGATCATATTGAAGGTCTGCTAAGTAGGCTGCGCCAGACTCCAACTTGGCCGCCTCTCCTGAATCCGCACCATCTCGGCCACCCTGTACCCGCTGCGACCAGCGAAGACAGGCTCTAGCAATCCAAGTCCCGCAAATAGCTGCTTGAAGCGACAGGGCATTCACATCAAACATCTGTTCTAACAAAACATCTAACTTCCTATCCTGAGAATCCTTGAGGGCCGCACTGCCTTCAACCAGGATGGTAGTCTTCTTGGTGACCGCCGAGACGGCTGCATCAACCTTGGGAGACTTAAAAACTTCTTTGTCCTGATCCGACAAAGGATATAGGCGGCCCATGACCCTGGATCCCTTCAAAGGTGCTTACGGCACGTTCCACTCCTCCTGGATCATCTCACGAAAAACCCTATGTACAGGGAATGCCCTCTGAGTCTTCCTAAAAACCTGCAGTAAGGGATCCTCCAGGGTGTCATCCTCGGGTGCCCCGGGACTGGCGTATTTAAAACCTTTAGGACCTCTATTATTAACGCAGCAAGCTCTTCCCTTCGGAAGACGCACACCACCCTTGCTTGGTCCTCTCTCTCTGACAGCTCACCTTCTTCCAACTCCTCTTCAACGTCTAAGCCGTGGACCTCTTCATCAGACAGCGGCCCCTCCGATGTTACAGAACACTCCACAGGCACCCCCTCCGTACGCTGTCTCTTGGCGCCACCGGGAGGAGCTTCGGCCTGGCCCGGTGATGCAGCCATCTTAATCCCAGCCGACGCCTCAGGGCCCTTCCCCTGCTGAGCGTGAGCAAAGAAAGTATGCTGAAGGAGCGCAACAAAATCCTTCAAAAAAAAATTGCTGACAAATCCTTGGGCAAAGGTGTCTGAGGAGGAGGCGTGACTGGAGCCGAGGAGGGCCCAGCCACTGGCTCCCCCAGGGACACCTCCTCTAACTGTGAGCTCGAGTTCTCCAACGCCATCCCCTGACTCATCCCTGGGAAAGTCCATGGAGGCAGTGTCCCTTACACAGGATTTACACACTCCTGAAGAAGAACCCTTCTTCATGTCACAGACTAAACACAGTGGCTTGGAAGGCATGGTAAAGCAAAAATAACCGGAAGGTAATCTGTCCCTTCAAGCTGTTTAACACACACTCTGAACCCAACAGCTTCACCAGCCCGCAGGACTAAAGCATAACGTACCGTTTTGTTTTGTTTTAACTAAACTCAACTAAACTAAATCTAAAAGGAATTAACTATTCTAAGTAAGGAGAGAATGAACGAGCTTCCCTGGGGCACCACAGACAGTCGGGAAAGAACAAAATGGCTACCGCATGCAGAAGCAGCGTTCCTAAGCTGAGGCGCCATGCGGCAGGGCCTGCTGAGCTCCCTTTGGCACCAAAATGCTCTCCACAGCCCCTGTGTTAAGAAAAAGTGTGTCCTTACCTTTGACGCGCTCAAGGTAAGCAGCCTGCTGCAATCTCACCGGGCTCGCTTCTCTCCGATCCCAGAGAGCGTCTGAAAACGCCAGAGACTGCACACACTCGCACTGCTGTACCCCGTGTGTGATCGGAAGGAGCCTGCCAGCGCAACAGGCAATCTTCTGTGCGGCGCTGGCTAGGCCGTCCTCTGGGTCTCTCCCCCTTAAAAGTAGCTGACCGTACCGGGGGGGGACCCCAAAGAGTGAGCTACTGCTTAGGTTCCCTAAGTTAGCAGGCGTAGGTGAACCGGAAGCCCATGGAGAGGGGAGGGGGGGGGTTTAAAAGAAAAGGAGAAAGAAAGAGAGAGAGAGATGCCTGCAGTCAAACTTAAAGGCACAGTCCTTTAAGTAAAACTCTCCTTCCCAAATAACTAAACCACCAACTAAAATAATTAGGTTTAATTGTTTCTCCAGTAAGCCCGGACCTCCGGGCTCCTATCTATCCAGCTGCTTGGAGACTGAGGTAACAGAGCAGGAGGTGGATTCCGGGAGGATATACCGGTGACATCATAAAAAAGGAGGAGTTTCTCAGTTTCCAAAGCTACTGGATGAGATAGGGAACCCAGAGGTCCGGGACTAGACTGGTTACACGATCAGGAAACAAAAGTTACCAAAATCCACTATTTCAGTGACGCCACAGGTGCTCATATACAAGAACTATAAAAATTTTGTCAACCTATGCAATCATAAAAGAGATTTCAATGTTGAAGCGTAATGAAATTTTTTTGGTACAAGCCATGGAAAATCACCATGTGATGGACTTGGTGGAACAACAAAAAGACCAGTAGCTAAAGCTAGCCTTCAAAAGACCAATCGAATGACCAAATATTGACACCAAAAGACCTATTTGATTTCTGTGACAAGAACATACTTGGAATAAAGTACATATTTGTTCACAAAGAAGAAATCTATCAAAACAAGAAATTTCAAGAAGAAAGATGGCAAGAAAGCAGTACAATTACTGGAATAAGAGAACATCATAAGTTTGTTCCGCTGGACTCAAATACACTTTGTGTGAGCAAACTTCTAATATGGACATCGTAATAACAAACTTGAGAATATCACAACTGCTCTCTGGTTATTATGTTGCTTGCATTTATGATAACAAATGGTGGATTGGCAACATTGTTGAAGTATCGATGGAAGAAAATGATGCCTTGATAAAGTTTATGCACCCACATGGACTGCTAATTCACTGTACTGGCCTGAAAGACATTTGCTGGGTGCCGGAACAACATCTCATTTCCGTGCTCTCTGCTCCATCAGTTACATCATCTGGGTGACAATATCAGTTTTCAGAAACTATATACGCAACCATTGTTCGTAAATTCAACAAAATGCAATGAAACTAGATAATTTTCATCGTTGTCAGAACTTTGGATTGGGAACCATTGAAGATACATACCCACTTTAGGCTTGGGAACCTAGGTTAAGCTACCCACTCATTAGCTCAGGAACCAGACAGATACCCAATTCAAGGTTTTGGAACCTCGACGAAGAAACCAAGACTGCAGGCTTGCAAATCTGGACCAAGAGACCCACCCATGGCTGGTATTGCACAGCTATCGGGCGTGACCTCTATGGCGATGAGGTTGCTGGTTCAGATTCCTTGAACTGGTAGTGACCACCATGGACCAACACAATTAGATATTTTCCTCATAAAAAATACAAAAGAACAGTTGCATAACAAGCACAAATTTAAAAGTTGACCAATGTTAATATGTGCGGGTACAATGGAAAACTCTATGACCTTCAACCCTTATTTTCTGGCACGGTTTGCTTGCATTGAAAAACAAAAACAACTTTTTCGGGGGGGGGGGGGGTGTGGCCATTTCCAAGATGGCGATAGAGAGAGATTGAGCGTGATGCCTAAACGCAAGGGTAAGACTCGGGCGCGCCTTACAGAGCCCGAGGCTGTTGCTACTGGACCAATGGATCGATTTGTGTGTCTCACAGAGGAGCAAAGAGGGGGGAATTCACAGGGATATGGTGGCGCCGGCTGTGGAGAATTTGACTGCCCCTCCCCTGGAGGTTTTGCTTTCCCCAGATGATCGTTCCCCTCCTGTGGTATCGGGGCTATCCTCAGGCCCTCGGGAGCGTGGTTTAGCAGGGACGCCGGAGTTGGCGCCCTCTGTGTTATCTGAGTGGGGCACCCCTGAGGAGATGGCTGAGGAGCGATACCAGGAGCCGGCCAGCAATCTCCGGCATTAAACAATCTTTGGACGGGCAAACTATCCTTAGTTTGGAGGCCGAGTCTGATGGGCAGATGGCTGTCTCTGGAGCTCCGGTGCCTGTGAGTACCTCGGTGATCACTCTTGTTCGACCTACTAAGGTGACTCTGGAAAGTATCTGGGAAGCTATAAGTCAGCTTTCCCAGGTAATGAATCAACAGTTGGCTTTATCCTTTACCAATTTATCTGCAGTAGAGTCCACTACAAATAAGTTGTCTATGGAACTTGTGGATGTGAAGAATCAAGTTGTTTCTCAAGTGTCGGGTCTGTCTGACTCGTTGATGAAGGACAATATGTTTCTTAAAGCGAAGATAGAGGCCTTGGAAAATGCTACCAGAGCGTCTAATTTACGGTTATTGAATTTTCCTGTAATTTCTATGGTGGCCCCGGTGGAACTCTTTAAGAAATATATGCAGGAGTCTCTAATGATTTCACCTGAGCTGTTTCCTCCTGTTGCGAAGGCATATTACTTGCCTATTAGTAAAAAGGAGGGGGAATGTGTAGTTGGGGGTATACAAATGGATTCGCTGGATGTGTCAGCTTTGTTGCTATCCCCTCCAGAGGAAGAAAGGTCTCTACACTATTGGTGACTTTAGCACTTCCATCTGATAGAGACTGGCTTCTTAAAGTGTATTTTAAGAAACATAGTAATTTGTTTATGGGAAAGAGGATTTCTATCTTCCCAGATATCTCTAGGGACACCCAGCGTAGACGGAAAGCTTTCCTTTTGTTAAAACCTGGGTTCTCCGACTAGGGGCCTCTTTTTTATTAAGATTTCCGTGTAGATGTGTAGTTTTGCATAATTCTGTTAAATATATATTCCTGCAACCTCAAGATTTATCCTCCTATATCAGTACTCATATGGCAACGTCCTCTCCTTTATAAGGATTATAGCGATCTGTAATTAGTACTCCTCGCTCTCTTTTGCTCTCTTGGCTTTCTGTGTATATGATTTCTCTAGGTAGGACCTAGGGGTTTCTCCACCCCTTGGTTCTTAATTTCCTTAGTTTTCACCCCCACTTATAGTGGACTAATGATGTATTACCCTAGGGATTGTTTTCTTTTTGTGATGTTTTTTGGAAATTTTCCATGGTGTATATCTTTTCTGTAGAAGTGTTTATGCTTGACTCTAATTTGAAAATGCATAAATAAAAAAATAAAAAAAAAAACACAACAACTTTTTCCAGGGGTTTGAAACATGCTCTTTCTAATGGAGCTGGTTTGAAAATGTTTCAAGATGACTCTTTTCTGCAAACGTTGGTTGAAAATACTCCATTTTTAAAGTGTTTTTAAAAAATATCACAAAATTTAAAGTGAAACTGTAAAGCATTGACATTAGCTTATAAGCTGAAATTGTACATTTGAGAATAAAGTTATGCCACAAAATAACAGACAAAATTTTACAAGGGTGGCTTCATTATTACAGGAGCCACATAAGGCTAAACTTTGAAATTTTTTAGCGCATCCATTTTTTTATCCCACTTTGAACTTATGTACACCAGTTTCGAAAAATGAAAATTCTAGTTAGTTCCATTGAATAGAGCGTAAAATCTTGTGTATGATCGCTAAGTTTCATTTGTTTTTGCTTAAGTAACCGAGGAAATATTTTGACTCAAAAGTTGCAAAAATTTCATAGGGATACTATACACGATCACAGTATGGTATCAAACAAAATGCTATATCTCCACAAGTATTCCACTGACGAACCTTAAACTTTACCAAGGTTTGTGTTTTAATCTTACATGACAAACTAAGTTTTGTCAAAATCTGTGATGGTGAGGTGGGACACTTTTCTAAAACTAGACCACTTGACATGGAATGACCCATTTTAACCTGGATTTGCTATTGCTGAAGAAAGGTCCATTAAGCCCAACCTACGACCTATTACACACTTTTTACGATAAGGAGGAAAGGATCACTCTTACATACCTCTTCCCGTCACCAATCCCTTCTCTCATTCACACCCCCCAATGCCCTTCCAGGCACCGCAATCACTCCCTACACCCCTTTGAACAACCAGCTTATTGTCTAAACCCCCCTCCACCCCCGCAATTCAATTGATTCATTCTCTGCTCCCTTGGTGCACACTCCTCTCATTCTCCCACAGCCACTTTCTCCCCTCCCCCTCCCTGTGAACTCCTAACTCATTCTCCCCAGGCATATCCTATTCCTCCTCTACCATCTTCACACCCAGATTCCTTCAGTCATTCTCAGTGTTTCCTTTTGACAGTCGATTCTCGTCCTTCTCCCCCAAGTCCTCACAATCATTGCCACCACAATGCTCTCCTTAACACATTACTAATCTTCCCAACGAGTCAGCAGCAGTGCAGCACCTTGGGCAATATCCTTCTCCTAGATTATCCAGGGGCCAAAGAGCCGTGATTTGAACCGCATTGTAAAATCATGACACTCTGTCCCAAAAAGAGGGTGTGGCTCAAGGTGCTGCACTATCGCTGTCCTCTGACAAGATAGCACAGCAGAGAGAGTGAGAGGATTGTGACAGAGATAGGACGGGAACAGTAGAATATGCTTGTCTCCACCACTGCCACTGAAGCTTTGGCCTAACCTCTAGTTCCCTGTAGGGCCAATTCCATAGCCCTTACTACGGCCACAGAACTGATATGACAAGGACCCTGCCTATAACAGACCATATGTTGGAATGTTTCTGTCAGGGGGAGTTAGTTGCTGCCAATACTAGCCCTCAGTATAACAGAGCATCCTTGGTGCTCTGTGACACCTATCACTGGTAAATACACCAGTACCAGCAAATCCATAAGATATGGTACAGAAGTTACTGAAGAACGAATCTGAGTTTTGCTTTTTTGATTGGAAATTAAGGAACAGTCCACCATGTGTGTTATAAAAGAAAAAAAAAAAGAAAAAGGAAACCGATCGCGATGGGAAAGCTAGCAGGACATGAGATGAGGGGGAGGGAGGGAGAGGCTGAGTTGAGGGATCATTGTATTACTCAGAGTGAGGCAGCAATCATTTAAAGCAGTGGATCTCAACCCAGTCCTCTGGGTCCCCCCAGGCCAGTCAGGTTTTCAGGATATCCATAATGAATACGCATGAGATAGATCTGCATACAATGGAAGTAGTGCATGCAGATCTATCTCACGCAAATTCATTGTGGATATCCTGAAAACCTGTCTGGGATGGGAACCACCGATTTAAAGAAAGATTCAAATAACTTTTTGCACCAAACCCAGAAGGGGCAGGGTAGGATGCACGAGCTTCTGTTATCGGTACTGAGAAAAGGCGGCCTCCAGAGAAATCCCCATACAGCCTTTCCTTAGCCTCACACTAATCTCTTATCGCTGAGGGGCAGGCATTCCAGTCATTAAAGAAACAGTTATTTGCTCTGATCTCTTAAAGATTCATCTAAACCATTCTACAGGCTTTCCATGCTGAAACAAAAGAAAATCTTGTTCCATCAGTTAATTGTGTCAGACAATAATGAGCCAACTAGAAATTAAAATTTAGGTATAATTAGCCATTCACAGTTAAGTCTAATCCATACCATTATTTCTGAGACTAAGATATTATGCAGAGGCCTGATAGCATTAAATATTCTAAGCAGCCTGCATGCCTCTTCCTGCTGACTTGAATGCAGCCGCTAGAAGGGACACAACAATAAGGAGTTAGACTAGTTCCCACCCTAGGTTCTCCTGCAAAATATAGTTTAAGTTTCATTTAAGCAAAGAAGGCCCCACTCATCTAGCACTGTGGATGCTCAGGAAGTTTTACCTAACCAAGACTGACTACTGGGCTGACTAGAAAAAGGAACATTTCCTCCAGTTGGCCAACAGAATTCCAGATGGCATTATCTGACAGTAGCGGCTCACTGGTAATCAAGAGTTGATGCAGTAGCCTGTAAAAAAAAAGGTCAGAAACAGGGAACAGGAAAATTAGAGCATCTCTCCTTCAGTTAGATTCCACGCTGCATACATTAAACATGAAATGCTAACAGAAATTAGGAAAGCCAGCAAAATTTACAACACAGTAATAATGGGAGATTTCAATTACCCCAGTATTGACTGGGTCAATGTTACATCAGGCCATGCTAGGGAGACAGTTTCTAAATGAAATAAATGCCTGCTTCATGGAGCAGCTGGTTCAGGAACAGACACGAAAGGAAGCCATCTTAGATCTAGTCCTTAGTGGAACGCAGGATCTAGTGCAAGAGGTAATGATGTTGGAGCCACTTGGCACTAACGATCATAATATGATCACATTTGATTTAATAAATGGAGGGAGGATAACAAGGAAACCCACTGCACTAGCATTTAACTTTCAAAAAGACGACTATGATTAAATGAGGAAAGTGGTTAAGAAAAAAATAAAAAGGAGCAATTGCAAAGGTTAAGAGCTTACATCAGGCCTGGGCATTACTTAAAAATATTATCTTGAAAACTCCAAATAGAAGTATTCCACATTTAAGGAATGCCAAACAACAACCAGAATGACTTAAAGGTGAAGTTAGAGAGGCTGTTATACTAAGCCTTCAGAAAATGGAAAAAAAAGAGACAAATGACGAAAACAGGAAACAACATAAGTACTGGCAAGTAAACTGCAAGGCAATGATAAGGAAGGCAAAGAGAATTTGAAAAAATGCTTGCCGTGGAAGCAAAGTTCATAATAAAAAAAATTTCAAGTACATTCGTAGCAAAACACCTGCGAGAGAGTCAGTTGGCCCATTAGATGATAGAAGGGTAAAAAGGGCATTAAGAGAAGACAAGGCCATAACGGAGAGACTGAATGAATTCTTTGCTTTGGTATTTACTAAAGATGATATAGGAAACTTACCCATGCCAGAAACTGTATTTAAAGGTGATGTGTCAGAGGAATTGAAACAAATCTTGATAAAATGAGAATATGTAATACAACTATTTGATAAATTAAAGAGCAGTGAATCACCTGGACTGGATGGCATATATTCCAGGGTGCTAAAAGAACTGAAATATGAAATTGCAGACCTACTGTGAGCCATCATTAAAATCATATCTAATATCTGAGGACTGGAGAGTGGTCAATGTAATGACAATTTTTAAAAAGAGCTCCAGGGGTGATCTGAGAAACTATAGACTGGCGAGTTTGATGTCTGTACCAGGCAAAATGGTAGAAACCATTATAAAGAACAAAATTACTGAACATGTAAATAGTCATGGCTTAATGGTGGAAAGCCAACATGGATTTAGCAAAAGCCTTTCTCACTAATCTCTCATGTTTTTTTGATGGTATGGTTAAACAGGTAGATAAAAGGTGAGCCAGTTAATATTGTGTATCTTGATTTTCAGAAAGCCTTTGACAAGGCTCCACATGAGACACTCCTGGGGAAATTAAAAAGTTCTATGTTCATGGGTTAACTGCACCTAATGTTTTATGTATATTGTTTTGGTTCTCTATAGACCACTTTGATTAAGCGATATATAAAAACACGCAAATCTGTGCTGGGTCCGCTGCTTTTTAATATATTTAATATATAAATGACCTGGAAACAGGAACAAGTCAGATGATCAAATCTGCAGATGATACAAAATTATTCAAAGTTGTTAAAACACAAGAGGATTGTGAAAAATTGCAAGAGGAACTTGATAAACTGGAAGACTGGACGTTCAAATGGCAGATGAAATGTAATGCAAAGTTATGCACTTAAGAGAAGAACTACCCAAACTATGGTTACACAATGCAAGGTTCCACATTAGTAACTATCACCTAGGAAAAGGATTTAGGCGTAATTTTGGATAATACCTTTAAACCCTCTGCCCAATGTCCAGCGGCAGCCAAGAAAGCAAACAGAATGCTAGGAATCATAAGGAGAGGAATGGGTAAACATAGATCGGTTGTTTACTGCTTCAAAAAGTAGAAAGACTAGAGGGCACACAATGAAACTACAATGTAGTAGCAGCCCATTTAAGACTGGAATTCTTTACCGGAGGATGCAGCAAAATTTAGCTGGCTTAAAAAAAAAGGGTTGGACAAGTTCATTATTGAAGAGGACTGGGGAAATCCACTGCTTACCCCTGGGATAAGCAGCATAGAATCTGTGTACCTTTCTGGGAACCTGACATGTACTTGTAAGCTGGGCTTGAAGGACCCTTGGTCTGACCCAGTATGGCATTTCTTATGTTCTTAGCATGCTGAGAAAAAACAACAACTTCTGGCTGGCCCCCAGGTTAAGAGCAAAACAAAAAAAAAAGGGAGTTTTCCTTCTACTTTATCATGCTCCTTTTTTTCATCTATTCTGTAACTGATTTGTCAATTTATCATCATGTTTTTGGTGTGTTTTAGCGCTCTTCCTATTTTGTCTGTTTTGCTTTTTTTTTTGCTAAGGTTTTTAGTTTGTTCTATCCATAATTGTTTTGGGGTCATTTGTTTTATTTTTATTTTAGCTCCCTTCTAGTCTCCTTTTGGTCTTGGCAGTGAAGGCAGACGCTCCTCCTAGACCAGAGCCAAACAGCATTAGAAGTGATTTCTCTCATGCCAGCTGTGCTGTAAGTTCCATGTGCTAATTTCACAGGTACACTACCAAATAACTGCCTCCAGTTTTGCAACTGATTCCTATAGATTTTGGGGTGCTGAATCCAGGAAAAATAGCCAAAATGTTCCATCACGTCACGTTTTCTTGCAAAATTAGATTTCTTACCCATATAAGGAATGTTCACATAATTTCTTTTTAGCCGACTGCAGTTTATTTTCTTGGCCCAAAATAGAGGTTGTAATGGTTAACTAACTAGAAACACTCCCTCATGATATTTTAGAGTGTTTTGTATTCATTTTATACATTAACAGGACAACTGGGAGGCGGGGGGCTAAATCCAGTACTCGCGCATGTTCTTTCCTGTTCGCCTCGCCTCGTTCGCTCGCTCAAACACGGTGGTTGCAACATGAACGTTCCTGTCAAATTTCAGTTTCTTGCAAGTTCATTATTACCTTTTGTTTGCTCAGTCGTAATCCAGCTTTATTCCGAAGTGGTTCACTACAGTTGTAGTTTGCAGTGCTGTGTATTTGTGATGGCTCACAGAGCCAGAGGTTGCATCAACTCTCCGGACAGTTTTTGTTTTATTTGTGGGGAATATACCGTGAAAAAGCGGCAGAGGAACATTTCTGCATTTATTAAAAAAGTATATTTCGCCTATTTCGGTTTGAAGTTAGGCGATCAAGACAAACCGTGGGCTCCTCACAAAGTGTGCAAGACATGTGAGGAAGATCTACGCTTATGGATGAAAGGTAAAAAACAAGCATTTTGTTTCGGAATACCTATGATGTGGCGTGAACAAAGAGACCACAGCAGTGACTGCTATTTTTGCTCTTGCATTGTGAAGGGATACAACTTAAAAAATAAGAACGTAATAAGTTACCCCAACCTTCCCTCAGCAATTAGGCCTATGCCTCATAGCAACGAAGTACCTGTGCCTGAACCACCAAAATCTTTGGATCATATTTGTGTGGACGGTTCTGATCATGATGAGACTCATCAGATGGCTTTTCCCGATGAGTCCAGTACTTCCGAGTTTGAAACTGAACCAGATCCGAAACCAGAACTTTTCTCTCAAGCTGAATTGAATGATTTAGTCCGGGATTTAGGACTCCCAAAAGATGCTGCCCAACTGCTAGGTTCTCGGCTTAAACAGAAAAATCTATTGTCACCAGGAACAACTTTTTATTGGTACCGCAACCGCGAGACACAATTTTTGAAGTATTTCAGCAAAGAGGAAGATTTGGTATTTTGCAACGATATATACGGAGTGATGGAAAAGTTTAAACTCAAGTATGATCCTGCTGAATGGCGGCTGTTCATTGATTCGTCAAAAGATAGCATAAAAGGTGTTCTTCTTCATAATGGCAACACATTCGCTTCAGTTCCTATTGCTCACTCTGTTATTCTCCAAGAAAAATACGAGAATTTGGCCCTGATTCTTCAGAAGATTCGTTATGATGAGCATAAGTGGATGATTTGTGGAGACTTTAAAATTCTATCCATGCTATTAGGGCAGCAATCCGGTTTCACCAAATATCCCTGCTTCCTTTGCTTGTGGGATAGCCAGGCCCGCGACCTACACTGGGGGAAAAAAGACTGGCCAATTCGGGAGTATTTGAGACCCGGTGAGAAAAATGTTCTTCATGAGAGCTTGGTACCTCGTGATAAAATTCTATTACCACCTCTCCACATTATGTTGGGTCTCATTAAGCAATTCATCAAGTCCCTTCCAAAAGATGGTGAGTGCTTTCGGTACCTTTGCTCAAAGTTCCCCCGACTTTCTGAAGCAAAGCTAAAGGAAGGAGTGTTTGTTGGCCCTGATATAAGGAAACTCATTTCAGATGGAGCATTTGCTGAAACGATGTCTGAGAAGGAAAAAGAAGCCTGGGATTCCTTCAAGGATGTTGTTCTCAAATTCTTGGGGAACAGGCGGGATGAGAACTATAAGGATATTGTTGCCAGGATGCTCAATGCCTTCAAAGAACAAGGCTGTAACATGAGCCTGAAAGTCCATTTCTTGCACTCCCATGTGAACTACTTTCCCGAAAACTTGGGGGCGTACAGTGAAGAACAAGGTGAAAGGTTTCACCAGGACATCAAGGACGCAGAGAGAAGGTACCAAGGAAGATGGACCACCACTATGATGGCTGATTTCTGCTGGTTGCTGCTGCGGGATACCCCAGATGAAAAATACGCCAAGCAGCGCACCAAGAGAAGCATTCGGGGGAAGAAGAAACGGGCCCACCAGGAGATTGATTGACCCAAGAATGACTTTAAAATCTAAACTGTGTTGACAAATATCGTGTTTTTACTAAACTTTGAAATACAAATTTGCTAGTTATTACCACAGTGTCGGATCTCATTTATTAGAATTTTATTTTCACACCATCGGGTGTTTGTCTTCATGTATTGCAATGGTGCGGTTTGCGTTTTCTATTCTTACATACATACCTGTACAACATTTTTTGCACATTTCTTTGCTTTGCTTTGCTTTGTGTCTAACTTCGCTCTTATATGCTCAGTGTTTGTGCACATGTATGTGGCTGTTTTAAGTGCAGACAATTTTGCTACCATCACAGTGTGTTTTGTTGACATTACTCTATTCTTATGTGCTGCCTTGTTACAATTTTCTTTATTCTTATTTGAATAACTACTAAACAATTAGTATAAAGAATTCATCCAAGAAACTTTTATCTCGATCGCACTCAATCTGAAACGTTCACCTCAAACTGCTAACCCAATGTAGCAAAAAATCTGTACGTGATGGAGCAAATTGGTTACCAGATTTGGATTCAGCGCACCAAAAAACGTAAAAATCAATCGAAACATTAGAGGCAGTTTAAAAAAAAAAATTTTTAGTGTACCTGTGTTTTTAGACACCAGGGCAAACCGAAGCCTGGAAACTTTCTATCTGTGCACTAAAGGCACAATTTTGTGTTTTCGGAGAGGGCTGAAGCACTATAGCGATAATTCAAACTATCCATCTGGGAACATGATTACTTCTGTAAAAGATAACCAACCTAGTCAAAACTTGTTAGGTGAAGAAGGGTTGGCGTATAGGCCCGACAACTACCCTGTCAAAAATTACAGAAAATTACCTCATTCTGATAAGGGTAAGGCAACTTTTGATAGCATGAAAATTGAAAAAAGAGATGCAAAATCCATGGTGTGTTTTTCACTTCCTCCTTTGTTTGAAGTATTTTTTTTAAAAATTCTTTGAGTTTTATCACAAAATACACTTGCTTTTATTTCAGGATATTCTGCTTCAGGTGCTAGGTACTTATCTAGCAAGAGAGTCTGCTACCATGAAGATCACCACTCACAACAAGCAATCTAGCCCCTAAAACTAAACTGCTTTCCAAAGCAAGAATCTAAACCAAAACGAAGTGAAAAAACACCCCCAAAAAACTGTTTTAGTGTCTTCCACTTACATTTCCCCTTTGAGACCTTTCATTTGCTAGTCTTTGGACAGGAAACCACCCTGCCAGGCTCTCTCCCATTTACTTCTCGAGAGATCCTCAAAGTAGAACAGCTCATCTTAAGATCACCAGAGTCCTACACTGCTCGTTGAGCAGCATGATTAAGCCTGAAAAATGTAAAGTACATTTCTGTTGTTTTTGTATCAAAGAGAAGCACTATGCTACTGCACCAGCCATAAAGCAACTTGCTGAATAATGCAGTTTATTCACCTTTAGATAACAGAGATACTATTATCACTTCCTTCCCTGAGCCAACAAAAGGTCCCATCTTCTCAGATTGCATCATTTGTCCCCTTACATAACAAGTCAAGATTTCCTCTACCCGGATCTGAACTTAAATGACAAAGTGCAAACAGCAATGGGATTTGGATGCTGAACTCCGTACTCAAGATGAGAGCTTACCTCATTAAGTGAATAAATAGCACACGGGCTGCGGCAGACTGCCGCCAATCTCCAAATAGTCAGTGGTCTCCCCACCTCTCCACTGCTTCCTCTAGTAACAGAATGCTATTTATTACATTTTAAAAGCTGAAATATTCACCGCAAGCAGCAAGTGAGATCAATAGCAGATGTCCTATTTGCATGTCGACTAGGATTGGGGCTTATTTGAATTTCTTTGTCAGCATCCAGTATTTTGGTAACCTGTTCAGTGACTGTAAACAATGTCACTATCTTTGTAGCCCTGCATTTTTTTTATAGCCATCAAAAATTTCCTTGCAGGTTTGTAAACATCTGAATGAGTTTACAATAGTCAAGAGCTGTTCAGTTAGATTAGATAATCTATAAGTATATGAGGTACATTCAGTCAATATGCAATAAACAGACAAGGGACTAAAAACAATAAGATGTGTCTAAAATATCAGAACTTCACTTTTAAATCTTGAAGACATACAAGCAGCCCTCAATCAAACTTTTGATAAGAATCCTCAAAATGTTTTTAAATATTTTAAAGTATGATTCAATAAGCAAACATTACTTTATAAAAATCTGCAACACCACACAACTCTTTTTTCCATTTCCTTGCCTATTACAAACGGGGGGCACTGTTCTCTTCTAAAACGCAAGGCTAAATGTTTTTTGCCAGTTAACTTGGAAAATGCAGACAAGATGCCAGCACTTTAAGACAGTCCAACAATGATCTCACAGTTATTAACAGAGAGACCATGAAAATCAGACGCTGACAGCAGGAGAAAGGGTCAAAAACCATGAAGGAAACACTTAGCACCCTGCCAACATACCTCAAGCCTGCCCTGTACCAACCTCTGCTATTCCAGTACCCAGATCTACACACAAAAGTCTACCAACGTACTTTGACCCTGCTTCACAGTACCCCCTGTAACTCCACTACTGAGATGACCCACATGCAGGCTCTACCAATGCACCTCAGTCCTGCCCTGCAGCACCCATTCTTCTAGGGCACCTGATCACGAGGCTGTTTTTCCCCTCTGTGCCTTGCAGTCTGTATACTGGAGTGTATGAGCATTCTAGGAGCTATGGCCCTTGTTCTTGCTCCAACATGGGGGCTGTCTTGCTGAATGGCTCTCTTTCCCCTCCTTCGATATGAGTTCTCCCACTCCTACTTTATGTCTTGCTAGGGCTCCACTCGAGGTTCTCTTCATTTGGTACCACTGGTAGGCAGGGGAGGGGGTGGGAGGAGGAGACTCTGTATCCCCCTAGTTCTGCCACAGGACAAGGATTTACTTCGCTGGAACTAGGATCCCCAAGTAGAGGTCTTTGCTTCTGGTGGGGGGTCGTTTCTCTACCTCACCCTCTGTTTCGGTGTCTATTGGAGGTGAGGGTGGTTATCCCTATCTCTGCTCCAGACATGGCAGTTTCAGTTGTTCGATATCTAGTAGACCACCACGTTTCCTAGTATGGGGGAAGGGGAAACAGGACTAGATAGATCAATCTTTGCCCATGGTATGCAGGTCTCTCTCCCCTCCCCCCAATTAAGCTCTCTCTCCCCACCCCCACTCCTCCCCTCCCCCTCCCCTTCCCCTATAGGGGTCTCTCTCTATCTATCTCTCTCTTTCCCCCGCCTCTTTTCGCTGCGTCACTCCGTCCTCCTCAACCGGTACCTACCGCTGCGGCCCGGTGTCGGGGGGGAGGGGATGGCGTTGGCGACCGCTCCGTTCTCTAAAGCGCCGGAGAGACACTGAGGAGACCGGGTAGAGAAGGGGGTGATGGGGGCAGCAGCCGGCGACGCGCAAGCCACGGAGAGGCGGGGACACGCAGGCACCGCACGACCAATCAACGGACAGAACCGCCCCACACAACTGCATAATGAAACCGAAGCCTGTGAATGAGGAGCTCGCGGGCAAGGGCGGTGCTAGGGCGGCAAAGGATGGGGAGGCGGAGCAGCACGCAACAGGATCGGCCAATAGTTGCGCGCGGGAATATTAGCGTTACGGTGGGAGGAGAAGGCGAGAAGAAAGGGAGATGCAAGGATTATCTAAACGCGATAGGAGGAGCGTCTAAGCAGGCACTCGGCATGTGGGCGTGGCCCTAGCAGAGGCGAAAGCAGCCGAAGATCCTCGGAGAGGCGGTTTAGTATGAGAGCGGCCGCTGAGGCCTTCTGGTGGGTTACCCTGAGTACTGCAATTGCATTCTTCAGCCCTTTGAAGAGGTGGGATGGAAAGCCCATGTTCAAAGAATTTAAGATTGAGAGTCAGATAACGTTATTGGCATAATAATTTACAAGTGTTTCGAAAGTAATACATTTAGTTAAGATAGAACAAGAGATAATTTATAAAGTAACATGGTTTATTTTCCTTTGAGAATTATGCTACTAAATTGGCCACTTTGTAGATTTATTAGGGCTGTCTACATTTATATTCGAAATTTTACTAAACTCCTGAATTTAGGAGCATAAAAAGTGGATTGAGGATAAGGAAAAAGGTTAGGAGTTTTAGCACTAGGCTGATAAATTGGATTCATACTTTATGCAAATGAATGGCAGGTCTAAATTATAAGCATAGAGGGAACATATTCAAAGGCATTTGCATGGTTTGCAGACTGCATACATACTGCTCATTGGTATACAGAGTTGCCAAGTTACTCACTACTAGGAGTGAGGTTTTAAGCCAGTCCTGGATTTCTGACGATCTCATTTTGATGCATTATGGGATCTGCAACACTGATTTCAATGGATAAAATCAGGGATTACAAAACCCATACTGTATTGCAAGGCAAATTTAAAACCAGAACTAGCCAAAAATCTCGCTCCTGGACCTGGGTAACTTGGCAACTCGGGGTATATTCAGCAGCACATAGTTAGTGCTACTGAACACCCTGATATTAAACAGCTAAGGGGGCATAACAGGGATAGCACCAGGGGTTAGCCGGTCAGCAGTAATATTGAGTCACTGGCCAATTAACCCTAATCAGCTAAAGTTCGGACAATAAAAGGCTGGTCTAAATTTAGCTATCTGGCCAATGGCTCAATATCACCATTGACTGGATAGCTGATAATCCTATATCTGGTCAACCGGGATATTCAATACTGGTGGCCAGATATAGCCCCAGCATTGAATATTTAGGCATTATTTAAAGCAGCTACGGCCAGCTGTTTTAGCATGCTTGTCGCATCCATTGAACATGCCCCTCCCCCCCATAAGTCCTAAATTAAGATTAATTTTCAGCTGTAATAGAACACAAATTTAGGAGTCTAATTTAGGATCCTATTTGAGCTAAACTAAAGGTAAATAGAGCAATGGGGCCAGATGGAATACATCCGAAAGTATTGCAACAACTTAAGGAAATTCTAGCGTCTCCATTGTCTGGCCTTTTCAATGCTTTTTTAGTCAGGACTGGTCTCAAAGGACCGGAGAAGGACACATATGGTCTCTACACAAAAGCAGAAGTAAGGATGAGGTTGGCAACTACAGGCTAGTTAGTCTGACCTCTGCTGTCAGTAAATTAAAAGAAAGGCTGCTAAAACAGAGGATAGTGAGTTTTCTGAAATCCAGTGGATTGCAGAATCCAAAGCAGCATGGTTTTACTAGAGGTAGGTCTTGTCAGACTAATCTCATTAATTTATTTGACTGGGTTAACCCGAGATTTCGACCGAGGGGCGGCTCTAGAAGTGGGGTACTTAGATTTCAGTAAAGCCTTTGACACCGTTTCACCTGGGCAACTTAAAAATAAATTGAGTGCCCTAGGGATGGACCCTAAAGTGACTGACTAGGTTAAAAATTGGTTGAATGGGAGGTGAGAAAGGGTATAGGTAAATGGAGCTCACTCTAAGGAGAAGGATATTACCAATGGTATACCTGGTATACCACAGGGATCTGCCTCTTTGTGGATGATACCAAAATCTGCAATAGAATAGACATCCAGAAGGTATATTTATATTTAGCTCATGCCTTTCGAGTAGTAGAACAAAGTGAGTTACATTCAGGTACAGTATTTATTTCTGTGTCCCCAGAAGGCTTACAGTTGAAGTTTGTACCTGAGGCTCTGGAGGGTTAAGTGACTTGCCCAAGGCCAAAAGAAGTACCAGTGAGATTTGAACCCTGGTCTTTCTGGTTCCAGGCTGCTGACTTAGCCACTGGGCTACTCCTCCATTCCACAGATAACATGAGGAAGGATCTAGTGAAGCTTAAAGAAAGGCCAAGACTTTGGCAGCTGAGATTTAATGCTAAAAAATGCAGGGTCATGCATTTGGGTTGCAAAAATCCAAGGGAGCGGTACATTATAAGGGGGAAAATACTTCTGTCAATGACAGAAGAGCGAGACCTAGGAGTGATTGTTTCGGATTATCTTAAGGTGGCTAAACAGGAAGAAAAAGTGTATGCTTGGGTACATAGGGAGAGGAATGGCCAGCAGGAAGAAGGAGGTGATAGTGCCTCTGTATAAGTTTTTGGTGAGAACTAATTTAGAGTATTGTGTGCAATTCTGAAGACCACACCTTCAAAAGGATATAAACAGGATGGAGTCAGTCCAGAGGATAGCTACGAAAATGGTCAGTAGGTGTCTTCATAAGACATATGAGGACCGACTTAAAGATCTCAATATGTATACTTTGGAAGAAAGACAGGAGAGAGGAGATATAATAGAGATGTTTAAATACCTCTATGACATAAATGCATAGGAGGAAAGCCTCCATCTATTGAAAGAAAGCTCTGAAATGAAGGGGCATAGGTTGAAGCTGAAAAGAGATAGACTCGGGAGTAATTTGAGGAAAAATTTATTTTTGGAAAAAGTGGTAGATGCATGGAATAGTCCCCCAATGGAGGTACAAGAGACAAAGACTGTATTTGAATTCAAGAAATCATGGGGCAAACACAGCTCTCTAAAGGAGAAAAAGACTGTAGAGCTTAGTAGTTGGTATGGAAGGGCAGATTGGATGGCCGTCTTTATCTGTCATCATGTTCTATGAATATCAGGTCCAAAGAGAATAAGAGAGTTGTAGAGGACAGGGATATAAGATATGCAAGATGATAGCTCATGGGTGAAAAAGACAATTGTCCTATCAAATTATCCTGTTATTCCTGTCCACACTGCAAGAACATATCCCAGCTACTACTAGTCGAAGAACCTGACCGCTTGTTGATATCACTCCTTATCCTTGACAGAAGTTTGTCATGTTCCTTATTTATACTCTACGTGTTGGGCTAATGAGTATACAAAATGAGACACAATGAATGGAAGGATGGAGGGGATGGAGATATGCAGTGGAAGAAGGGATGGAGAGCCCTACCTCTGGAGCTTCACTCTGCAACACCTGTACATAAGCAGTTTGGCCATCCTTACATTGTCCATGGTTAAGGTTACCATTTTTTTGCAGGTAAATCTAGGACACTTATCAGAAGGGGGGGGGAAGGCAAGGAAGGAACCCCCAAAGTTCCAAGTTTGAGCAAGAAGATGTGGAGGAGGGAAGAGGAGTCATTACCTTGCTTCCCCTCATTCATCCCATGACAGCAACAATACCGTTTCCAAGCAGGCAAATTGACATAGAAATAGAAACAGTGATGTGATTTCCCTGTGCTGTGCAAACTATAAAGATAATGGATATAAATTCTAAAAACTGTCATATTCAAATCACTAAATTGAAAATGAAATTTGTTTTCTACCTCCTCTGTCCCCATTGCTGGAATAGCGGATAGGAGGCTGCCAAACAAGTGGGAGTCAAGGACGCAGCTCAAAATTTGGGGACAATCCCTGAAAATCAGGGACATCTGGTAAACTTATTCATGGTTGTTCTGACATTAGTGAAAAAGCCTCAGTTACTATAGCTTTATAAGAGCATAAGATATGCCATACTGGCTCAGACCAAGGTCCATCAGGCCCAGTATCCTGTTTCCAACAGTGGCCAATTCAGGTCACAGATACCTGTCAGGTTCCCAACAACGTACACAGATTCCACAATGCTTGCCCCTGGGTAAGCAGTGGATTTCCCTGGTCCTTTTTAATAATGGTTAATAGAACTTGCCCAAACCTTTTTAAAACACAGTTACACTAACAGCTTTTACTACACCCTCCAGTAACGAATTCCAGAGTTTGTTTACTCAAGTGAAAAAATATTTTCTCTTATTAGTCCTAAATGGGCTACATTGTGTCTTCATTGTTTGTCCCCTAGTCTTTCTACTTTTGGAAGGAGTAAACAATATTATCAGCTGTTGATGTTTGCAATCTTGACTTCCATTGTTGGAGGCCTGGGCTTTCCAGAGGTAAGTTAAAGTATATCCTTGGAAAATATTTAATTACGCATCTGCACAGTTTTTGCATAAAATTGCTTATAGTCCACATAATCATGCTAATTTACATAATTTCTGGAGTAAGGCAAGAAGCAAAAAAAAGAAGTCAGCTGGAGAAAGAAAATGGACGGATGGAGAAAGGTGAAGTCAGCCCACACAGACAGCATGGAAGGAGACAGCGTCAGCCTGCATGAGCTGAAAACAGGAGGCAGATTCTGCCTGAGTGGTAAGAATAGAGGAAGGTGGCCTTGGCCCTCATGAACCCTATTAGAAGGTGGCAGCAGAAACTTGAAGGCAACAACTGCAGCAGAGGTGGAATGATTCGAGGCTTCGCAGAAGAGGGGAGAGAAAGCCTAAGGGTGTCCAGCTTGGGAAGGGAGGAGTACAGAGAGAAAATGGTGGGGGTCTGACTTGGGGGGGGAGGAAGAGAGAAAGAGATGGGCTCTGATCTTATCAGGAGAGAGAGAATTGTGACATCCAGCTTGGGGGGGCGAGAGAGAAAATACATTATGAGGAGAATTTTAGAAGGGACGTCCTAGTGCAATCTGGAATGTCTAAGCCAGAACATCTGAAAAAAATGCAGGCACATCTAGATGCAGACATAATGTCACAAACGTGGGTGTGCCCGATATGAATGTCTTGGGGCGGGGGGGGGGGGGGGTCTACCTAGACATCCCCAGAAACATATTTCAGAACCAGAACGTCTAGGATAGTCTGATTGTTAGAGAAGGTGGCAAGGTACAGGACAGCCACGGCTGCTCTCACTGACAGTGTGCTGAGTACCGGGGATGATGGAGTGCCATCTTCTCAACACACGCTGGATGTTTTTCAGCCAAAGCAAGCACTGTTCATGCCCAGAGCAGATCTAAACTTAGACATGGCGCCTTATGTCCATGATGTTTATGAAATCAGGCGGGGACATCCAGGTACCTGGAAACTCCCCAGCCATGCCTCACCATACCCCCAATCAGACTTTGATGTCCTTATGCTGGGACGTCCCCAGAGCTGACTTCTGAAATGGCTCTGGAGACATCTCTGTGCTTTGGATGTCTCTATGCCCATTTTTGGAAGTCGAAAGCACTAATAGGGCTTATAATGACCCCCTATACAGTTGTGGTCAACATTATTGGCACCTTTGCAGTTCAGCCCTTTAATGTCCAAAATCTCCTAAAAAATGGCCAGTGAAAAGGCTTTGGACTATATATGCACACATCTTTGGCACATAAAAGAATCAAATACAACAAGACCAATTAAAAAAGGAAATTGTAGGAAATAGTTTTAAAACTGGGACATTGCCAGGACATGATTATTCCTATGTCAAGATGACTTCATGCCCTAAAACTCTACATTTCTTAACAAACAGACTGGTGCTCCTAACATATATATGAATGTTTTGTCGGTTACCCACCATGAGAGGTTCTTTATCAGATCTAGTAGCATGTTTTAGTTGGATTAATACTCTCAAGGCCAATATACAGTTTACTCTGAAGTATCGTCTGAATCAGATTGAATTTTTAGATCTTCAGATTTATAAGGAAGGTTCAGGTTTATGTACTACATTGTACAGGAAGCCAGTACAGTGGAATGTTTTGCTTCAATATTCTACTTATCATCCTAGTTCTTTGCATAGAGGACTTCCTTTCGGACAATTTTTTGAGAATTCGTAGATTGTGTTCAACCATAAATGAATTTCATAAGCATGCCAAAGATTTAAGTAAGAGACTATGGGATAGAGGTTATCCTCAATTATTGATACACAGAGCATATAAGCAAGCTTTATGCAATCATCTAATTTGGTGGCAAGATGGGAGTAAGAAGAGGGATACATCAAAGGTTGACAGGATTATAGGCATTTTGCCCTATATGCCCAATACTGTGAAGATTACCAATATTTTGAAACACCATTGGCCTATGTTGTCATTGCATACTTGTTTCCAAATACCTTTAATGGTAGCATATCAGAGGGCATCTAATATTGGGGATTTAATTATCCAAACATCGGAGAACAAGGATAGAACATCATGTCAACAGCCTGGGCATTTTGCTTGTGGTGCATGCGATTTTTGCATTAATACTTTGCAGGGAGCAATATGGACTGATTCACAATCGGGAAGATCATACAAATTATGTTATAATACTTCTTGCTTGCCTTCCTTTATTATATATTTAATCATTTGCTCGTGTCAATTGAAGTATGTAGGGCAAACTTCGCACCCTATAAAAAAACGCTTATTGGAACATCGATCCCGTATAAATTCTTTGGTCATGACAGCTCCAATGGTTTCTCACTGTTGGCAATTCAAGCATCAGTTTGAAGATTTCAAATGGCTGGTAGTTGATCTAGTTCCCTACAACTTGCGGGGAGGTGACTGTCTTTCTAGATTACAACTTAAAGAACAAAGCTGAATTTTTAAATTACAAACGATGGCTCCTAAAGGATTAAATACAGAGACTGATTGGTGGTCACTACACACATAATGTCATTTAGTTGGATTAATTAATTTTCAAGAGTCTGCGGTTTATGGCAATTGTTGACGTCAAGACGCTTAAGCATGATAAAAACAGGAACCGGATACGCGACAAGGTTCATTTGCCTGAAGAAGAGCTAAGAAGCTACTCAGCTTGAAACACTACATGGTATTGCGGGACCTGGTCGATTTTCATCTTACCAACGAAAGCCATCAAGATTTACTCAGTTGTCACAACTATGAAGGACAGTTTAACTGTTGGAATGGAAATCCTGTGATATCACTTTGGCAGTTGGATGCTTGTTCTCCTTCACGAAGCTAAGTCTTTTGTTATAGATTTTTATCGACAACAAGTTTGATTAAGAAGCCAAGTCATTTGGTCATAAGTTTTTTGGGGGATATATTCAAGGTGATGTCTATATCATTGCGTATTTGAAGAAAGAGCGGCATGCATTAATGGTGGGTAATCCGACAAAAAATTCATATATATGTTAGGAACCCCGGTTTGTTTGTTAAGAAATTTAGAGTTTTAGGGTATGAAGTCATCTTGACATGGGAATGCATATTGGTGATTTCTAGGGGTTTAATTTAGGTTTCAATTTAGGACATGAAAATTGGCACTCTTATAAACAATTCAAATCTGTTTGAACAGAAGAACCACATTCCCATTGCAATAAACTTAGACACACCTGTGACTAACTGTCAGTACTCATATGACTTGAATCAACCAATGAATGATGACTTTAATGTTTAAAATGGTCACATTCACTCCCTGTTCCATTTTCAAAATGGTGAAAACAAGAGAGATGCCAGACACTGTCAAAAAGCCATTATCACCAAACTTTAAACTTCAAAGGGATACAAGGCCATCTCCAAAGACCTTGGGATTTCTGTGCCTACAGACTACAATGTGATTAAGATGTTTTCTGCTCATGGAACTGTCAAGAACCTCCTAGGACATGGTGGGAAGAAGAAAATGAATCCAAGAAGTCTTTGAAGGTTAGTGAGAACTGTTGGAAAAACACCAAGTACAACATCCAAAGAGCCTGACTGACCTGCAGCAATCTGGAGTGGTGATTTAAAACCACACCATACGAGACGCACTAAACATAGAAGGATTTCATGAGTGAAGGCCAAGGAGGACCCCACTGCTCAAAGACAGACATAAAAAGGCATGCCTGATCTTTGCCCAAACCCACCTTGAGAAACCACAATCCTGGGAAAATGTTCTGTGCACAAATGAAATCAAACCTCAACTCTGGCAATGCAGACCAGCAATACATTTACAGGCGAATAAATGAAGCTTATAAGGAAAAAACACACTTTCTACAGTTCAATTTGGTGGAGGTTCCATAATGATGTGGGGCTGTTTTGCTGCCTCAGGAACTGGAACGTATTAAATCAAGAAGTCAGAGGACTACCAAGGTATTTTGGAGTGAAATGTGCTACTTAGTATAAGAAAGCTAGGTACATTGAACCAAAACATACATCCAAAAGTACAAAAAATGGTTAAAAAAGAACCAATGGACTGTTTTAAACAGGCCAGCAATGAGTCCTGATCACAGTCCAATCGAGAACCTTTGGAAAGAGCTGAAATCTGTCATTGGTAAAAGGAACCCTGGAAACATTCATGAGCTGGAACATATCTCAGTTGAAGAGTGGGAGAAACTACCAGCAGACAGATGTACAAAACTTACAGATGACTGCAAGAAATGTCTGGAGGCTGTCATTACTGCCAAGGGTTGTGAAACCAAATTAGTGAAGGATGCCATTAATCCTGTCCAGGTCATATTTTGTGTTTTTCTCAGAAGGTTGCCGAGCTGCACATCCCGTCCAGATCCTATTCCTCCTCCTGCCCTCCCTGTACGTCCTGAGCAGTAGGATGGGGAGAGCCAGGGGGATGGGGGGAGGAGGGAGAAGGGACGGAGTAGGAGCGGGCCAGTCTGGCAGGACGTACAGGGCCGATTCAGGTCATGGCCCTGTACATTCTGCGGGGTCTGTGGGGGGTCCTTCGGGTTCCTCAAAGATGGAATAAGCAGCACTAACCCGGCGATTGGGCCTGGGGATCCCTCCTTGGGGCCAGGTGCGGGGAGGTCCCTGCCACCTGATCCAGGCCCTGGCTGGCCAGCCGTGGGTTGGCAGTGGGGAAGAGGGGGGCTTTAGCCATGTGAGCCAGGGGTGCCTGCAGGGAGGACATCCCCACAGGCAGGCAGGGTTACACTGGGCCATCTTCGGGCCTGATTCTGTGTACCGCGGGAACATTTTGTTCCCATGGTCCAGAATCAGATCCTAATGGGCCCGTCTTGCTCAGAAACGTCCAGATGGTCTGGACGTACCCCTCTTGGAACCAGGCTCCACATCTAAGTTGCACAGACATCTTTTCTTTGTTATATACCTTTCAACATGCTATTAAAATATGATGATGACATACAGTTGGAATATTTCCCATTATTTCTCAGACAGTGTACATAACATACCTAGAATGCAGGGGTGCCAATAATGTTGACCACAACTGTAATTATTATTACATTATAATACCTGGTGAAAAGCAGGATATAAGTACAGCTAAATAAATAAAATACATTATGTAATATGCTAAATACTCACATTTATTTCGAAGAGTCTCCAAATACTGTTTTATTTAATGTACCATGTAAGAAAAGCATTGAAATTTGCATATTTTTATATTCCCTTCACTTAATTCCCTGGGATGTTGCGGAAAGGTTCTATGATGGTACTGAAACCCTTTTGTGGTTTGAGTTGACTAGTAACAGAAATATGCTGGTAAACTGCATGTCTTGGGTCTATGGTTTGGTGAAATCATTTTACATGGTTAGCCGCTATTATTACAACTACTCCTTACTGGGGGAATTCTATCGCACAAATAATGGGGATGGACAGCAACTAACTTCCCTGCTGGTTGTGCAGGGAAGTTAGATGAGGGTGGGGAAGGGATGGAGTCTGGGTAGGCGGTAGGCAGTAGCCGGCCCTGGACGTATTCTAATGTCAGCCCTGAACATCCAGGGCCGGCGACTTATGCAGGGAAGTTATTCCACCTCTGAGGTGGAATAACTTCCCTGGATGTGTTTGTTTTTCGGCCCGGGGTGCGGATGAGGCAGGGGGGGGGCCTGAGGATATTCCCCACAGCCCGACTCTGGCTTTAGGAGGCCAGATCGGGGGTTGGGCTGCGGGAAATAAACATTTTTTTCCAGCGACCGACATCGCGGCTTTTAATTGGAACCGTGGTGTCATGGCGCGGTGGCTCCATTTAAAAGCCCTGACTGAGTTAGTCGGGCAGTGCCTTTATGTGCAGGCCGGGTTGCATTGCAGTCCCAGTCTGCACATACAGGCCTGATCGTGATTCTGATCCCGCAGGGCTAGACTTATACAGAGGCACTATCACCTCCTTTTTTCTGCTAGCCATTCCTCTCTATATGCACCCAAGCATCCTTCTAGCTTTTGCTGTCACCTTTTCTAACTGTTTATCCACTTTAAGATCATCAGACACAGCCACGCCTAGGTCCCGCTCTTCTTTAGTGGACAAAAGTACTTCACCCCCTATACTATATTGCTCCCTCGGATTTCTGCAGCCCAAATGCATGACCATGCATTTTTTAATATTAAATCCCAGCTGCCAAATTCTACCATTCTTCAAGCTTAGCTAAATCCCTCCTCATGTTATCTACACATTCCTGGGTGTCTACTCTATTGCAGATTTTGGTATCATCCACAAAGAGGCAAACCTTACCCTACAGCCCTTCTGCTATATCACTAACAAAGATGTTAAAAAGAATCGGACCAAGGACAGATCCCCGGGACACACCACTGGTAGCTTCCTTCTCCTCAGAGTGAGCTCCATTTACCTGTACTCTGTGTCGCCTCCCATTCAACCAATTTCAAACCCAAACAGTAACTTTAGGGTCCATCCCTAGGGTGCTCAGTTTGTTTATAAGTCGCCTGTGAGGAACAGTATCAAAGGCTTTACTGAAATCCAAATACACCACATCTAGGGCTCTCCCTCGGTCCAACTCCCTGGTCACCCAGTCAAAGAAATCAATCATATTTGTCTGACAAGACCTGCCTCTGGTGAATCCATGCTGCCTTGGATCCTGTAATCCGCTGGACTCCAGAAACCTCACTATTTTCTCTTTCAGCAGCGTTCTCAATAATTTACTCATCACTGAAGTTAAACTAACCGGCCTGTAGTTTTCAACCACATCCTTACTTCCGCTTTTTTGTAAAGGCACCACATGAGCCTCTCTCCAGTCCTTTGGCACCACTCCCGACTCCAATGAGGCATTGAAAAGCTCAGTCAGTGGAGCTGCTAGAACGTCCCCAAGTTCTCTCAGTATTCTAGGGTGTATCCCATCCGGTCCCATCACTTTGTCTACTTTAAGTTTAGCTAGTTTCTCACAAACACAGTCTTCTGAAAATTGTTCAAGATGCCCCTTGCTTCTTTTCCTGTTTGTGGTTGTTTTCTGAGGTCCTGTTCCTGGTTCTTCATCTGTGAACACAGAACAGAAATATTTGTTAAACAATTCCACTTCATCAGCTTCTACATATTCCTCCCCTTCACCCTTGAGTCTGACAATACCACTTTTGCCCTTGCTCTTCTCACTAACATATCTGAAAAATGTCTTATCCCCCCCATTTTATTGCATTGGCTATTTCCTCCTCTTTTTGAATCTTTGCTTTCCTGACTACTTTGCTAGCTTCTCTAAGTTTTTTCCAAATATACTTGCCTGTCTTCCTCTCTCTGTGATCTCTTGTATTTCATGAAGGCCTCCCTCTTTTTCTTCACCTTTTCAGCTACTTCTTTCGAAAGCCATAGCGGTCTCCTTTTCCTTTTACCTTTATTTACCATTTTAACAAAAAGGTCGGTTGCCCTTTTAAATATCCTCTTTCAGTTTTGCCCACTGTTTTTCTACATCCCCCAGCTGTTCCCATCCCGCTAACGACTTCCTGAGGTATTGGACCATCTTGGCAAAATTAGTTTTCCTAAAGTCTAAGACCCTTGCTTTTGAATGGATTCTAACAGCCCTAGTCCTATTACTGAACCACACCATCTGGTGATCACTGGATGCAAAATGATCTCCCACTATAACATCAGAAACACTTTCACCATTGGTACGCACCAAGTCCAATATGGCCCCTTCACGTGTGGGGTCTGTTATCCGTTGCCTGAATATTTCTCCCTGTAGAGAATCCAGGATCTCCTTACTTCTAGACGATACTGCAGCGGGAATTTTCCAATCAACATCTGACATATTGAAAATCCCTATCAGTAGCACTTCCCCTTTCCTAGCAATACTGCATATGTCTTCAATTAACTCTCTGTCCACCTCTTCCTCTTGTGAGGGAGGTCTGTATATCACACCAATGCAAATAGATTTTTCTTTCCCTCTTTCTAGTTTAACCCACAGTGCCTCCTCTCTCCCTTTTAAGCTCTGTAATTCTAAAGCTTTAATATTATTTTTTACATATAGTGCCACTCCTCCTCCCCTTCTTACTACCCTGTCCTTTCTGAATAAAGTATAGCCTGGTATAGTTACATCCCAGTCATGGTTTTCTGTGAACCATGTTTCTGTAATTGCCACTAAATCCAAGTCAGCCACTCCCATCAAAGCATCAACATCAGGGATCTTATTTCCCATGCTACGGGCATTTATACACACTGCTTTCCATATGTTACCCCTTTTACCCATCTCCATAAAGGTATTTAATGTTTCACTTACCTGGGGCTGTCTTCACCCATCCCCAACGAATTTAGTTTAAAGCCCTCTTCAGTAGATTAGCCAGTCTACTACTGAAGATGTGTCAACCTTTCTTGGACAGATGAACATAACATATACTTAAAACTCAGCACGCCAATAATTGATCAGCACTAACCATAATGATTCCATGCTATTTCTTATACAAACTAGAGAGAAAAAATGGACTCATAAGTATCAAAACAACACTAAAAAACACCTCTTGCAATTTTGTTACTAATGTTTAATCATGGTACACCAAACAAATGTCCAAAGTCACCATAGAACAATGTCCTAATACCATGTTTCTTATATAAAAAAAGACATTTTTACTTATCTCACTACATCCAGAGAGTCCCACAGCAAAACTGTCTAATACTACCTATCTTCACATGAGTTCCCAATAATCAAGGCTAGAGTTAGACATGGGGCCAAGGGCAGAAATTAAGAAGAGGACTCTCTGATCCCCTCTCCTACCTCTAATCTCCGCCCCCCCCACCACTCCATCTCATCTTGACTCTTATTATTTATATACATTTGATATACCACCCACTAGAGTGAAGCACAGCTGAGTGGTTTATAAGATAAAAATGACTTCCGATTACAGCAGTCGCAAATTTGTATATACACAGCCTCCCTTGACAATGAGAAGAAAATGGAAATTGGCTTATCCTTTTTAAGTAAGAAGAGTTAAGAATGACTGAGGTATCAAAATACAGCAATAAAATAAATGCTTAGATCAAACATGTTTGAGTGGTGGACTAGCCTAATATTAGAGCAATGGGCTTGAAGCCAGGAAAGCCAGGTTCAGATCCCACTGCTACTGTTTGTGATCTTGGGCAAGTCTCTTAACCCTCTATTGCCTGGGACACAAACTTAGATTACAAGCCCTCCAGGGACAGGAAAAATACTTTCATGTACCTGAATGCAACTCACCTTAAACTTTTAAGAAAATGCACGAGCTAAATCCATTCCCCCATGTTTATGCTTTACTTTTTGTAAAGTCCTAGAAGATACAGTTTATGCTGCTTCCACATCTTAGTAAAGTTTGATATGTACTCAGCTTGGTGATCCATCTCTACTTACATGCAGACAATTGGGTTTTGTTAGAATGTATGTGAGTGGGTTGTTAGTCCAGACTTTGACTGGACACTTTTAACCAGTGATTGAACTTATCACATATAGCCCACTTAAGAGCAAGGAATTCAAGTCTTGTGTTGGGTTGAGGGACTTACTTGCAAAATTCAAGGCCTTGCTTTTTCTCCTTCCCTGGGCACTTGACTTAGGCAAGCCCTTGAAATGCCTACCGCCAAAATGAATGGCCTGTAGAGGTCTGGATGGGTTGGCACTACTGCCTTTAATAGAGCTCTCTTCAGATTCTGTAAAGCCTGTTTGCAGTCTTCAGTCCAGTCACACGCCTTCTGATTCCTGAAACTTATTTTCGGAACCCCCATTACTTTTGGATCTCATTTTGGCTCCTGCAGTTAATTGATACAAAGGCTTTGCCATTGCAGAAAAATATCATTAAAACGGCTGTAGTAATGAACATGCCGAAAACGGATTTAAGTTTTCACTGTGATGACATTTTTCCATCATCTTCCATGAGCTTCCTCTCCATTAGTTTAAATGTGGCCAATACCTCTTCAGGTCCATAACTACTTCATTTCACGTATATGATGTCCAAGAAATAGGAGGTTGTGTCAAAAGAATTTACATTTCTTTGTTGCCAAATTCAAATTGTAAGTACTCAAACGATTGAATACCAGCTCCAATCTTTGAACTACAGTATCTTCATCAGGAGCAAATACAGCAAGTCATCCAAATAGTACAGCAGACACAAATAGTTTTGGTCACCAAATATTGAAATCTTCACCCTCATGAATGACCTTGAGGTTTCAGATTTCTAGTTAAGAAATGACTGTCCCCCTCTCCCAACCTCTACTCTTTTATAGATTCTTTCCTGCTTAAAGAAAATGCTAAAAACATAGGACCCGATATTGATTTGCAACGGTTATACGCCTCTAAGGCACATAGCCATTGCCGCTGAACTTTAATCTTCGATATTCAATCCAGTGCCATATCTGACCAATGGTATTGAGTGTCCGGGTTTGCCACAAGCTAACTGTACAATGGCGATATTCAGCCACTGCCTGGTTAGCTTTGGTGACGAAAGTTAGGACAGCATTTGCCGCGCCTAACTTCCATCACTAAGGGTTAACCTGGCAGCAGCTGAATATCGCCGCTGCATGGTTATCCCCAGGTACCATACCTGAAACGCCCCCAACACATCCTGATGCTAGCCGCTTAGCATTGGGGCGTATAACGGCATTGCTCTGGGATATTCAGCACCCCACTTAGGGGCATTTACACAGTTTACAGCTCTGTAAACCATGTTAATGCCTTTCAATATCGGGCTCATATTCCTTAAATTAATCAGTTGCCAACCCATATACTATGCACAGCATTGCAGATATTAAAAGAAAGCAATAAGACACTGTCCATATGCAACAACTTCTTTGTCTTTAGTTCTGTGATACGAGCTCCCTGCTAACTGGGACAAACTAGATCTGGCTTAGTCCTCCCCAGAGGCTGGTGCGTCTCCTGCCCGAAGATCCAAGTCACAGCACAACATGTAGCAGAGTCTTCCCTGCAGTTCTTCCAGCTTGCTTTCACTCATACACAAACACCAAGCCAGGTGCAGTTACCCTCAGCAGGATTTTATTAGCCGGTTCTGATCAGAGGGCAGGAAAAGCTTAACAACCTTTGACCCAGGCAGAATTGAAAAGGGAGGGGAATGTGGACAGAGAAAAAAAGAGGGAAGCATGGAGCAGGTCAGTGGAATAGAAATTCCCCATAATATACTCAAACTCAAGTTGTACTTAGGTCTTTTTAGTGACATTTCCATATTATAGAACAGAACTGTCGAATGGGGGCCTTCAGGTTATTCAGAGAGATAATCAGCCAGTGCCTACTAAGCTCCCTTGTTTTCAGTTGCACGCTGAAATGTTCCAACAATCCTGACTCTGGGCTGCAATGAAAACCAGCTGAAACTGCCCCAAGAGAGAACTCAATCAAACCCAAAACAAGAAAAAACAAATTTCAGCAGAATACACAGGGGGAACAATTTTATTCTACATATTAATTTCCTTTTCACATTTGCTACACCTGACTAAAAATAAAATAAACTGACCCATCTAACTTCTCAACAAATAGGGGTGTCCTACATGGAGTGGTGGGTCCACCCCTAAACAAAGACATGGGGAGGGGTGGCCTGCACAGAGCGACAGGTGCACCTACTCTTGACGTATCTTGCTGGGCAGACTGGATGGACCATGCTGGTCTTTATCTGCCGTCATTTACTATGTTGCTATGTTACTATGTTAAGCCTTTAGCCCCTTTTTAGGGGGTGTTTCGCATAACTGTAACGCCTGTTGTCGAGGGTTCAGCTGGCTGGATACATTTTTGTCTATCCATATGCATATCTGTTTGTGCATGCGTACGCTATTTCCTCCCCCTGTTCCAAACCCCAGGATGACGAGCCAGGGCTGTGGCCTCCAAGGGTCAACAGGAGCTCCCAGGTCCTTCCAGCTGGACGAGCAGAGCTGCAGCCTGCCAAGGAGGGCAATGAAAGAAGGGGCAGGTGAGGGAGTGGAGCCTAAGGGAAGGGGTTGTGCTATAAGAGTAAAGGCAAAGAGGTAAAAAGGAGAAGAGATGGTCTGCATAGAACTGCTTCCCATTGCCTGCATAGAACTGCTACCCATAGCCTGCATAGAACTGTTATCCATTGCTTATCCACTGTTTGCATAATACTGCCACCCATTGTCGCATAGAACTGCTTCCCACTGTTTGCATACTGTTGCCCCCATTGTTGCATAGTACTGCTACCCACTGTTTGCATACTGTTGCCCCCATTGTTGCATAGTACTGCTACCCACTGTTTGCATACTGTTGCCCCCATTGTCGCATAGAACTGCTTCCCACTGTTTGCATACTGTTGCCCCCATTGTTGCATAGTACTGCTACCCACTGTTTGCATACTGTTGCCCCCATTGTTGCATAGTACTGCTACCCACTGTTTGCATACTGTTGCCCCCATTGTTGCATAGTACTGCTACTCACTGTTTGCATACTGCTGCCCCCATTGTTGCATAGAACTGCTTCCCACTGTTTGCATACTGTTGCCCCATTGTTGCATAATACTGCTACCCACTGTTTGCATACTGTTGCCCCCATTGTTGCATAGTACTGCTACCCACTGTTTGCATACTGTTGCCCCATTGTTGCATAGTACTGCTACCCACTGTTTGCATACTGTTGCCCCCATTGTTGCATAGTACTGCTACCCACTGTTTGCATACTGTTGCCCCCATTGTTGCATAGTACTGCTACCCACTGTTTGCATACTGTTGCCCCCATTGTTGTATAGTACTGCTACCCACTGTTTGCATACTGTTGCCCCCATTGTTGCATAGTACTGCTACCCACTGTTTGCATACTGCTGCCCCCATTGTTGCATAGAACTGCTTCCCACTGTTTGCGTACTGTTGCCCCATTGTTGCATAGTACTGCTACCCACTGTTTGCATACTGTTGCCCCATTGTTGCATAGTACTGCTACCCACTGTTTGCATACTGTTGCCCCCATTGTTGCATAGTACTGCTACCCACTGTTTGAATACTGTTACCCCCATTGTTGCATAGAACTGTTAGCCACTGCTTATCCTCCGCCTGCTACCCATTGCTTGCATTGAATTGCTAACTACTGCCTGCTTGTTCGCCTATCATTTGCTACCCGTTGTTTTGCTTAGAACCTGCTACCCATTGCTTGCTCAGACCTTGCTGCCCACTACCATGGCCCCACATCTCATTGTCCTCTTCTTCATTATCCTCCCCAACTGCCTCCCCTCCTACCAACACCCTCCCTCCTTGTCCCCCTACCTTCCTCACTTCTCCCTCCACTCTGCCTGCTAGCCTAGCATCTGCTCTTGAGCTTCCTCACACCATCCCCCACATTCAACCAGCCCCCCTCTCTACCTTCCTCACTTCTACCTCTATTCTGCCACCTAGCCTAGCACCTGCTCTTGAGCTTCTTCACACCATCCCCTGCATTCAACCAACCCCCTCTCTTTAAGGCAACCCCACCCTCGCTTCCACTGTACTATCTCCACTGTACCTCACTCTCTAATACTCCTGCTCCTTCTCTCATCAGGTAATATCAACCCCAATCCTGCCCCCTCCCCCTGATTTCCTTCTCACACTAAAGAAAGTTCCTCACATACCCCATCTAATCTCATCCACATCCCGCTCCTCCCTCCTTCTGCCCTCCCTCATTCATCCCTCATTCACTCATCCATAGATATCAACTCCAACCCTACCCCCAAAAATAATTCCTCACATAACCTACCCAATACCATCATTTTTCTCCTCATTTCCCCTCCCTCATGTCCCTGTTGGAGAACACACTCACCCAGTCACACCCACCCACACCCTGCTCCCTCTAAACCTAAATCTTGGAATTACCCTAGAAATAGACCCCCACGCCACTCTGATAAGAAATCTACACGTAACTTATACAACCTCAACCATATCCCTCTCCTCCCCCCTCTGCTCTCCCGTTTTCATGCGCCCTATGGAACACATGCTCAGTCATTAAAAAACCCCACTTTCATTCATGACCTTTTTATCTCCAATGCCCTACACCATCTTGCCTTGACCGAGACCTGGCTCCCCCCAGATGACACCACTTCCATTGCCTCTCTCTGCTATGGGGGCTACCAGTTCTCCCATACACCTCGATCTACTGGGTGCGGTGGTGGCATTGGTCTCCTACTCTCCCCCTCCTGCCAATTCCAACCCCTTCTGCCACCCCAATCACACTCCCCCTTCTCCTTCGAAGTCCACTCCATTCGCATCCTCTCACCATTTCCCCTCCGAATAGCTGTTATTTATCTCCCACCGGACAAATCCAAATCAACCTTCCTCTCCAACTTCGACTCCTGGCTTTCTGCCTTCATGGATCCCTCCTCCCCCACTCTTATTCTTGGCGATTTCAACATTCACATTGACAACCCCTCTGACCCCCATGCCTCAAAGTTCTTCGCTCTTGCCTCCTCATTCGACCTCCAACCTTGCTCCACTGCCCCCACACATCTACACTGTCACTGCCTTGACCTAATACTCTTCTCCCCTTCAAACTTCCGCAAATCAATCTTTCCCTCATCTGACCATCATCTCTTAACATTTACTCTTCAGCTTCCGCTGTCCCAACCTCATCCTGTCTCCTCTGACCTATTTAGAAGCCTTCATAATATTGATCCCCTGACTCTCTCCTCCACCATCTCTCCATCTCTTTCCTCCATTTTATCCTCCAAGTCCGTTGACGAAGCATTATCTTCATACAATGCTACATTATCCTCAGCCCTTGACACTTGCCCCTCCCACCCCACATCCTGTCAAACGATCTACTCCCCAACCTTGGCTTTCTCCCACAATCCGTCACCTACGCATCTGCGACCATTCTGCCGAACTAGCTTGGTCCAAATCCCGCTCCCTGGAAGACCGTCTACACTTCAAATTCATGCTTGGCTTCTTTCAGTCAGCCTTAGCACTTGCCAAACAAGATTACTACATCCATCTGACCAACTCCCTGGCCTATGATCCTTGCCGTCTCTTTAATACCCTCAATTCCCTCCTCAAAGTCCCCCCGCCCCCGATCCCGCCCTCCCTTTCTGCCCAAATCCTAGCCGACTACTTCCACGACAAAATACACAAGATTACCCTCCAATTCCCTACCCCACATCTACCTCCCCTCCCCCCCAATTCTCTTCCACCATCCCTACTCCCTCTGCCACCTCCTTCCCTCTGATCTCTGAGAACCACACTCCTTCTGTCCTCCTCCAAACCCAACACCAGTTCATCAGACCCTAACCCCCGTCAACATTTATGACCAAACTGACTAATGCTCTGTACTGTTCTAATTAATGTACTGTTCTAACTAGATTGTAAGCTCCGATGAGCATGACTCTGACGAGCAGGGACTGCCTCTTGTATGTTGGCTACCTCCTATAGGTTAGCTGTGCAGCGCTGCATGCGTGGCGCTTTATAAGTGCTGAACAGTAGTAGTAGTAAGTGCATGAAAGGGAAGGGAGGGAGTAAAAGGCCTGAGAGAGTTCAAGCTTGGGTAGCAGGGGAAGGAGATGGATGGTAAAAGAGTGTGTTCAAGAGAGGGCAGTGACGAATAGGAAGGGGGAATAGTGCAAGAGGGGAAAATGAATGGATGCAGGAGGACATGGGAAAGCTTACACACACACACACACACACACACTCACCACACTAACACACACAGCCCTCATCACACACCCAGAGCTGCCAAAACACACATGCATAAACACATACCAACACATGCCCCAATACTCCCCATGATAGACATACATACACACGCATGCATGCGCTCCTGACTCTCTCCATGACATACATATACACATTTATTTATTTATTTAACAGGCTTTTTATACCACTTCATCATTCCAGTCAAAGCTGTTTACATTGTAACTTAAACTTGGTAATATACATTAAACAGAGACATTGACATATAATCCCCAAATGCTTGCTTCTGCAAAAGGAGGAAATAACAGCATTGTGTCACACTGCAAGTGTACATTTTTCAACTTGGTAAATCTCTCTAAAGATGATTCCAGTCTACGATTGGCTGGCAGGGCATTGCACAAGGTAGGAGCCAAGCAAGCAAAAGAAGTATGGCATGTAACTGCAGACCATATCCTTTGCAAAGAAGGAACAGGAGGCTGATTGTCCCGAGAAGAATGCAATGCGCTGGATGCATTGTAGACAATCAAATGGTATGAAATACACAAAGGGAAGCAGGAATAAAAAGGATGATGAGTTAAACAAAAACTAAACTGAATGTGATAAGCTATAGGAAGCTAATCCGCTTTCAGCAGTAAGGGCCTAACAAGATCCATTTTCCTGGCCCCCCCCCTAAAAAATATTTACAGTTGTATTTTGAAGCAACTGAATCATTTTTAATCAAATATGTGACCAGTCTTATGAGACGAGGTCCGAACCAGTTGCTGAATACCGAGCAAATCCATACAGACCGTAAGAGCTTGCTCAAACAAATGCAGAGGATTGTCTATACGGATGTTAAAATCATCTAAAATGATTAGATGAACATGCCTTGAAGCCAAATCAGTTCATCAATGGCTGCAGCATATAAAGGAGGAGCAAGATAAATTAAAAAGAAAGTGTACACAGACTGTACGTTAAACTACAGAATAAATCAGAGTGATTACTGGCATCTCAATATAAGAAATCGGTGTAAGGATAAGGGAAAGCTGGTCCTTTCCCTTGTTCCTAAATAAACACTGAGAAAGAAAAACTCAGTGGATAACTAACCTCATTGGTTTTAATCTAGGTCTCAATTGAGCATAGAATCTAAAGATCGTAATCCTTAAAAAGAACATGCTGGTTTTGTTTTCACAGCTCACGTGTTAGGTAAAGCCTGTATGACAAGAGGGACATGAAGCACTAGAATGATCTGAAGCATGAGAATGCGGATTTGGCTCATTCCAGCCCCATGATTATTCAGTTCATTTGAAAAGACATGAACCAAAAATACTGTTTTACCATTAGTTTTAAACTAAACACATATCCCTACTGGGTGAGTGAGTGAGTGAGTAGGTGCGGAGAGAGCATGGAGGTAGGTGACTGAGTGTGTGAGAGAGCATGGGGGTTGAACGATGTTTTCTTGGACATAGTTTGTGAGGGGTAAGTGGGGAGAGAGTGGGATAAATGGTCAAGAAAAAATCATGGAGGTGAATGTGAAGGAGAGCAAGTGGGGAAGGGAGGACAGGGGAGAAAGTGTGGGTGGAGAATGAGAGCATGGGAGTGGGGAAGAAGAGCAGGTAGTGGGAGAAAGAAGGTGGCTAAAAAAGAAAGTGGGGAAGAGGGAGACAGTGTAGAATTGGGGGAGGGCTCCTGGAGTTAGGTAGACTAGAGAGGATCCAAGAGAGTGTGGGATAGCTTATAACATCTTTCTACGCACACACTCCCTACAACCCTTCCCTCCCCTCTCATCCCCTCCAAACTCCTCACACTCTGCCACACACATCCCTCATATCTCATTTCTCCCTCTTCACATACACAGCCAGGGCTGGTGCTACCATTAGGCAAACTAGGCAGTCACCTAGAGCATCAGTGGTCAAAGGGCAATTGATTACCACTATTGCTGCCGCTCTTTGGGACCTGCAGCAGCAGCAGCAATTACTTTCAAACAGCGACACAGCACTTACCATATCCTCTGGCGCTGCATGCTGTTCCTTCTTCCCTCCCACCCCCCACGCAAACTTCCTATTTACATGTTGGTGGAAGCCACTGGTCTTGGCATTATTGTGATTTTCTTTGATTTACGTATGCCCACCAAAAGGAGCAGAGGCTTCTAATGGAATTCTTTTCTGCGTCACTGAAGCATGAAAGAGGGGTAGATATCTGCAGTCGTCAATTTTGTTTTGTTTTTTCCCAGTAGGTGGTGTATTGGCTTTTTCTAAGACCTGCTGTAATATTTGTCGTGTTGACTTTTAATAAGTATGGCTGTTTCTGTTTGAGTGTTGGTGGGGAATTCTATTTTGGTCTGACAGGTTTGATCTGCCGCTTTGTGTTATATGTTCTGAGCCTCTTTATTGTAAGGTCTTATATCAGCTCATTGTGGCCAATGTAATAACATGTGCCTATAGGGCTTTTAGAACGTTTTCTTGTAGCGCCTTTATAACTAATGTAAAGTTCATAAATGAACTAGCCACGCTCTCCTTGGGTGTTTAAGAAAAATGAGAATTTAGGTTAAAGATACTTTTTCTAGCAAATCATAATCTTTGGGGCCCTTGAACTAAAGTGCATTAGATGCTCACATCCATTTTATTTCTATGAGTGCAATGGCACTAAGCATGTGTTAATCTTTAGTAAAAGGGCCCCTTTGTCTTCTTCCAGATCCTCCTGTAAGGCCCATGATTTACAGGTTTAGAGTCACAGGCAGGTTTAGGTTCTCGTGTTGACATTCTGCAGTATGGAATAAAATGATAGTATGAGGTCTAATAATGTGTTTTTATGGGATCAGGCTTGAAGAGAGGAGCCAAGTGTGATTTCTCTAATTTTCCAAATCTGAAGGAGAATCAGGAAAATCCATTAAGAACATAAGAAATGCCATACTGGGTCAGACCAAGGTCCATCAAGCCCAGTATCCTGTTTCCAATAGTGGACAATCCAAGTCACAAGTACCTGGCAGGTTCCCAAAAGGCACACAGGTTCCACAATGTTTGTCCTGGGGTAAGTAGTGGATTTCCCAGGTCCTCTTCAATAATGATTTATGGACATTTCCTCCAGGAACTTGTCCAAACGTTTTTTAAACCCAGCTACACTAACAACTTTTATTACATCCTCTGGTAACGAATTCCAGAGTTTGATTACGCGTTGAATGAAACGATTTTTTCTCTTATTAGTCTTAAATGGTAGCTTTATTCCATGTCCTCTAATCTTTCTACTTTTTCATGGAGTAAACAACTGATCTGTTTTAACCCTCTCCGCTCCATTCATTAATTTATAGCCCTCTCTCATATCTCCCCTCAGCCATCTCTTTTCCAAGTTGAAGAACCCTAACCTTTTAAGCCTTTCCTCATAGGGTATCCTTCCATCCCTTTTACCATTTTGATGGCTCTTCTCTGTATCTTTTCTAATTCCGCTATATCCTTTTTAAGATATGATGACCAGAATTGCACACAATATTCAAGGTGTGGTCACACCATGGAACGATACAGAGGCATTATAATATCCTTGGTTTTATTCTCCATTCCTTTTCTTATGATTCCTAGCATTCTATTTGCTTTCTTGGCCACCACTGCACACTGGGCAGAGGATTTCAATGTATCATCTGTGATGACGCCTAAATCTTTTTTCTGGGTGGTGGTTTCTAAGGTGGTACCTTGCATTGTGTAACCGAAGTTTGGGTTGTTCTTTCCTAGGTGCATAACTTTGCACTTGTCCACACTAAGGGGTGTGTTTACTATTTGGCAGTAGTGGCTTCCGTGTGATATTGGAGCCACGCCCCATTGAAATCAATAGGGCCACGGCTCCAATATCGCACGGAAGCCGCTACCGCCGAATAGTAAACATACCCCTAAATTTCATCTGCCATTTGGATGCTCAGTCTTCCAATTTATCAAGGTCTTGTAATTTTTCACAATCCTTCTGAGTTTTAATAACTTTAAATAATTTTATGTCATCTGCAAATTTGATCACCTCACTCATTATTCCCATTTCCAGGTCATTTATGAATATGTTAAAAAGCACTGGGCCTAGCACAGATCCCCACGGTACTATACTATTTACTTTTCTCCATTGAGAAAATTGGCCATTTAGCCCTATTCTCTGCTTTCTATCTTTTAACCAGTCCCTGATCCACAATACTACACTGACTCCAGTTCTATGACTTTTAAATTTCGCCATGAGTCTCTCATGAGGGACTTTGTCAAAGGCTTTCTGAAAATCCAGATACATTATGAGCCTGATTTTGCAAGGCAAATAGTGGGGCTGTACATCTTGCCCAAATGTCAAAAGCCTCTTATCCCACATGCACAGAGATGCTGTGCGGGGAGAGCAGGACGGGGGTGGAGAGTAGGTGGAGCATGGGTGGGACAGGCACCCAGATATACAGAGCCGATTCAGGTCATGGCCATGTACGTCTGGGGAGCACTGGGGGACACCCATACCTGGAATAAGCATGGGGTGGCCCTCCACATTGGCCAGGCAACCCCCCAGGAGCAAGGGAGCCATGATCAGAGAGGCCCCGCCACCCGATCCAGGCCCCAGCTCCCCCATTGTATGTCAGATGGCAGGAAACAGGGGCTCGGCACTGTGGCAGGCTGGTGGTGAGGCAGTGAGGATGTCTCCCACAGGGATGCAGGGGCATGCCAGACCATCTTAGTGCTCAATCCTGCACCTGCGGGAATGTCTAGCTCCCGCAGTGCAGAATCGGGTACTAACGGGGCTGTCCTGTTTGGGGGCGTCTGGACAGCCTGGATGTGCACCTTCCTGCATTGGTCTCCACATCAACCGACTTTGTCTACCCCTTTATTCACACCTTAAAAAAAATATAACAGAGGAGGACGCCATTCTGTATTTCTTGATACTGCTTTACCTGCTAACTCATTGGTTCCCGGTCCCAAGAGAGCGAGGCTCCATTGGATGACATGTGCAGCTAGGGCTTTTTAAATTCTATCCCCACCATGGGACATTGAGGATGCTGTGCGGTATTTCCTGATACTGCTTTACCTGCTAACTCATTGGTTCCCTGTCCCATGAGAGAGAGGCTCCATTGGATGATTTGTGCAGCCAGGGCTTTTTAAAGTCTAGAATCACCACAGGACACAGTCATGGGTGCATGCTCAAATGGGCATGTCCAAAGGGGCAGGTGTTGCCCCTTTGGAGCCCCTTTGGAGGACATGAGGAATAGGAGAGGAGTAGTTTGCTGTGGGCAAATGGAAGAAGCAATTACCTAAGTTGACATCTGCAAACGTCGTTAAAGTTGTTGGTCCAATGGATGCTTTTGCTAAGGTTGATCTTACGTCTATGGAATTTCTTTCGACTCCATTGACTGAGTCTTCTGGATCTGTAAGTTCTTTGTCTCCGGTTTCTCTTCTGCAGATTCAGGGTGACCAAACCCTGCCTGATCAGGGAAGTGACATTATAGAGGGGTTTCTCTCTCCATTAATTGAGCAGTGGTCCTTCCCCACCCCTTTCTCTGTGCAATCTATATAATCCTCTTTAAATAATGGTATTATGCAGTGCATAGATCCTTTGCCTAGTCCGATAGAGTTTTCTGTTTCTTCTGATAGACCTGCTGTTGTATCTGATATTTCTTTGATGGGTATTTGGGAAGCTATTTTGTATGTGGATCAGTCCCTTCAGTTATCTTTAGGGAAAATATCTGGATTTTTCAAAGGAAACTGTAGTGAAGCTTGCTGAACATGATGGTAAGTTTGCTCATGTTCAACAGTTTTCTGGGAAGATTTATTCTCAATTTATTGTTTTCCAAGCTTCACTGCATACTTTTTCTTCTGGTGCAATGATGACTTCTCGTCAATTGGAATCCATGGATAATGCTTTGAGATCTAAAAATCTATGCTTTTTAAATTTTCCCTGTACACACTTCCTCTCACCGCAAATTCTTTTTGTGAAATATCTTAAAGAGGTTCTTAAATATCCGGATTCGGAAAAAGTACAGTGTTCTAAGTTGTACTATATTTCTAAAGAAAAGCAGGATTCGGTGAAGGGAAGTGTAGGAGTCGGTGATCATTTGGATGTTATTCCTCCAACAGGTAGTGTAGACCTGTCTGCATTCCTGGAATTCTCTTTAGATGAAATTCCTTCTAGAGTTACTTTGTTAGTATCTTTTGTATCTAACAATGGTGTTTTATGTCTCTATTTTTCTAAACATCATGATAAATTTTGTAGTCAAGAGTTACAAATCTTCCCAGACATTACTAGGTTAACTCAGCAACGTAGGAAGGCCTTCTTAGAGCTGCACCCAAGGGTTTTGGCTCTCGGAGCATCTTTTTCACTTAGGTTTCCTTGTAAGTTTTGCATTGTGCATCAAGGTAATAGCTATGTCTCTTTTTTGAGGTTTAACAATTGAAAAAAAAATTGGGGGGGGGGGGGGAAAGATGGTTAGTGGGTGTGGATTTGTATGTTTAATTGCTATCTTGTATTCTTGATCATGTAATTTAAGGGTTTACATTGTTTGCTGGGAACTTTCTTCTATTTCAGTGTCCTTCAATTGTGGTTAACTTCTTTGAAAGCTTAGGGGGATATTTGTGCCAGCTGCATGCCCCGACTAACCTCCCCGCCAGTTATGCGGGGAAGTTAGTTGGGGGCGGGGAAGACATGGCCCGGGGGTGGAGAGTGGGTGGGCAGTGGGCAGTCACCGGCCCTGGACATACAGGGCCGATTCTAATGTTGGACCTATTTGTCCAGGGCCGGCGAAATGGCCGGGGAAGTTATTCCACCCCTGGGGTGAAATAACTTTCCTGGACATTTCTTTTTGGTGGACTTTGGGCACAGAAGGGGCTGGGGAGGGCAAAGTTAATACCTCGCAGCCTAACCCTGGCCTTAGGAGGCCGGATCAGGGGTAGAGCTGAGGGGAATTAACTTTTTTAGCAGCGACCGGCATCGTGGCTTTTAAATGGAGCCACAGTGCCATGGCAACAGGATGCCATGGTGCCATGGCTCCATTTAAAAGCCATGGTTGAGTTAGCCAGGCTATGGCTGTACGTGCAGGCCGGGACTGAATTGCATTCCCGGCCTGCATGTACATGGCTGTTCACGATTCTGATCCTGTGGGGCTAGGCGTGCCCTGCAGGATCAGAATCGCAATCTCCTTTGTACGTCCAGTCAGCCTGGATGTACAAAGGATATGTACATCAGGATCAGAATTGGGCCCTTATTGTTCTTTCTAAATTTTGTTTAAATGCTAATAAAGCAGATTAGTAAGACAAGACTTTCCTTGGCTAAATCCATGTTGGCTTTCTACCATTAAACTATGACTATATATGTGATCAATAATTTTATTCTTTATAATGGTATCTACCATTTTGCCCAGTACTGATGTCAGACTCACTGGTCTGTAGTTTCCTGGATCACTTCTGGAACCCTCTTTAAATATTGGTGTTACAATGGCCATTCTCCTCTCTTCAGGTACTACATATGATTTTAATGATAGTTCTGCAATCTCATATTTCAGTTCTTTCAATGCCCTCGGATGTGTGCCATCTGGTCCAAGTGATTTGCTACTCTTCAATTTATCAAATAGTTGGAATACATCTTTCTGGTTTATTGATATTTCTTTCAATTCTTTGAAACATCACGTTTATATACCATATACCATTATATACTGTGGCAAGGAGGTCTATCCAGAGTCCAGGGGAGGACAAAGAGACAGGGAATTCACCCTAGTAAAGGGCCCCCTTTTACCAAGACAGGGTAGAAAAGCCATAAACACCTCCAGGGATCAGAAAACTTCCACATCGAAAACATTTCATGCTCCCCCTAGTGGAATGAAGGGGAAAGGATACAAGGCTCAGAACCTTTTAGGCAGTGAATGCTTCAAGCACTCAGGTGCCCGGAGTCAGGCTGATTGCCGTCACCTGAGTAGGGTGGGGTTGGAGCTAGAGCCCTGGAAGTATAAACTCAGAGCAGAGTATGATTTAGTGGAAGGGAGGAGAGGAGAAGCAGGAGCCCAAGCTGAACAGAGCAGAGGAACGGAGCTTCCAGCTGGAGAGAGTGCTATTTGGTATGTAGCATGGCTGCAGGAGAGTTTGGAGCCAGGAACAAGAGAGACTCCAAGATCCCCTGGGAGGCTGTTAGCTGAGCATGCTGAGCAGGATGGGGAGACAGAGCCTATGCAGCTGGGAGAGCCCAAGGTGAAGCTGATTGAGGAGGACACTCCCATGGACTGTTCTTTGTGCCAAGCTATAAACCTGGGGAACGTAGAGAAGGCAAGCCAGTCCTGAAAGAAGGTTATCCAGGAAAAAGGTACCCTTATTCCACAAGCAGGGTGGCTGTGTTTCCCTGGTGTTTATAAAGGGGAAGTTTACCACAGACTTTAAATGTGCTTTTTGTTTGGTGCTTTAGCCAGCAAGGCTAAGACGGGGAATACAATAGGCTTGCTGGTAAAGACTGTGTATCCTGCAATAGAGAGAGAACCTTTAAAACTGCATTTTGTGGTTGGATATGTTTTTGGACAATTTTTGCTTCCAAGAGTCCTGAACCAACAATCCTATGTGTGTTATGATCGAACCATTGTGTATATTAAAATAATAAATTTCTGTCATTTGCCTTACCTACTTGAGCCTGACTACAGCTTTCTGCATGGTGCACTCATACAGCTGAATAAGGACTACATTTCCCAGAGGGCATTGCAGGGAAATAGTTTTAAAAAAGCTGAAAAGCATACAGCAGAAAGTTCCTTCAATAATCCACGCCCCTCTAACCTAGAGGCGAGTGGTGGTGGCGTGACAATACCTACATCTTCTTCAGTAAAGACCGAAGCAAAGAATTCATTCAGTCTCTCCACTGTCATCCATATTGCTGTAGTCTACAGACCTCCGACTCAAATTGAAGAGAGAGATAACGAATTGATTATAGATATTGCCAAGATAGCAACAAAGGGGGAAGCAATCATTTTAGGTGACTTTAATCTACCTGATGTGGATTGGATTACTCCTTCTGCACATCTGGAAAGAAGCAAAAAAATTGTGGATGCTCTCCAAGATGCATTACTTAGACAAATGGTGATGGAACCAACCAGGGAAAGCTCAACGCTGGATGTAGTGCTTACCAACAGTGATAACGTGTCGAATGTCTGCGTGAGTGCCCCTGTGAGCAACAGCGACCATCACACGGTGTGGTTTGAGATAAAAGCCATGGTACAGGCCAATCATAGCAAGCTCAAAGTCCTAAACTTCAAAAACACTGACTTCAATAAAATGGCCGAGTACTTAAAGGAGGAGATGACGGGGTGGAAGGAGATAAGGGAAGTGGAATTGCAATGGACTAAACTAAAGGCGGCAATAAAAGGGGCAACAGATAAATATGTAAGAAAAATAAATAAAAACAAGAGGAGAAGGAAACCTATTTGGTTTTCCAAAGAGGTGGCTGCGCAAATAAAGGCAAAAAACACAGCTTTCGCAAAATTCAAAAGCTTGCAAACAGAAGAACACAGAAATGAATACAGGATCCAACTCAAAGAGTCTAAAAGAGTAATAAGGATAGCAAAATCAAAGGCAGAAGAAAAGATGGCTAAAGATGTTAAGGGTGGCAACAAAACTTTCTTCAGGTATATTCAGGAAAGGAAGAAGATCGAGTTGGAATTGCAGGACTCAGAAGTGCTGGGAAAGGACTCGTGGAAAGTGACACTGAAAAAGCGAAATTGCTAAACAAATACTTCTGCTCTGTTTTTACTAAAGAAGATCCTGGAGATGGACCAGCTGTGACTCCCAAATATAAAAATAGGACTGAAGTAGATACCACACCATTCACAGAAGATGAGGTGTTAGAACAACTTGCTAAACTGAAAGTGGACAAAGCCATGGGACCGGATGGGATACATCCCAGGATACTGAAAGAGCTCAGAGAGGTTCTTGCAGGACCATTAAAGGATGTCTTCAACAGATCCTTGGAAACAGGAGTGGTTCCTCAGGACTGGAGAATGGCTAATGTTGTACCTCTACACAAAAGTGGTGGCAGGGAAGAAGTATCAAATTACAGGCCCGTGAGCCTTACCTCGGTGGCAGGAAAAGTAATGGAGGCGCTCCTGAAAGAGCGAATAGTGAACTTTCTCAAAACCAACAGGTTGCAAGATCCAAGGCAACATGGTTTTACCGAAGGACGGTCTTGCCAAACAAATCTGATTGAGTTCTTTGATTGGGTGACCAAGGAACTAGATCTGGGGCATGCAATGGATGTCATCTATCTGGATTTCAGCAAAGCCTTTGATACTGTTCCTCATAGGAGGCTTGTCAATAAACTCAATAGCTTGGGGATGGGTCCCAAGATAGTAAACTGGATTAGAAATTGGTTGACTGACAGACAACAGAGAGTGATGGTACATGGAGCTCACTCGGATGAGAGGAAGGTGATTAGCGGGGTGCCTCAGGGTTCGGTCCTGGGCCTGGCACTGTTCAATATATTTGTGAGTGATATTGCTGAAGGACTGAATGGAAAAGTCTGTCTTTTTGCAGATGACACAAAAATTTGCAACAGAGTGGACTCCCCCGAGGGAGTGGATAACATGAGGAAAGATCTACAAAAGCTGGAAGATTGGTCTAATGCTTGGCAACTACGATTTAATGTGAAAAAGTGCAGTGTCATGCACTTGGGTAGCAGAAATCCAAGGGTAAAGTACACAATAGGGGGTGAGAGGTTGGTATGCACGGTTCAGGAGAAAGACCTTGGTGTGATTATCTCTGATGATCTCAAGGTGGCAAAACAGTGCGACAAGGCGGTGGCAAAAGCCAGGAGGATGTTGGGCTGCATACAGAGAGGGATTACCAGCAGAAAGGAAGAGGTACTTATGCCACTGTACAAGTCACTGGTAAGGCCTCACTTGGAATACTGTGTTCAGTTTTGGAGGCCATATCTTGCAAAAGATGTAAAAAGACTGGAAACTGTTCAGAGAAAGACGACCAAAATGATTTGGAGCCTGCGTCAGAAGCCTTATCAGAAGAGACTTGAAGACCTAAATATGTACACTTTGGAGGAGAGGAGGGACAGGGGAGATATGATTCAGACCTTTAAATACTTAAAGAGAAATGATGAACAAACAAACCTCTTCCAAAGATGGGGAAGCTGTAAAACTAGAGGGCATAACATGAAGCTGCAAGGTGGTAAATTGAAAGGCAATGTCAGGAAATATTTCTTCACTGAAAGGGTGGTGGATGCTTGGAATGCCCTCCCGATGGAAGTGGTGAGGGCAAACACGGTGATGGAATTCAAAACAGCATGGGACAAACACAGTGGATCCCTTTACAGCAACAGGATAAAAGCAAAATAAACGGTACCATCTAACTTCTGAACTATTTAGCGTCTGAACAAATAAGGGTGTCCTACATGGAGTGGTGGGTTCACCCCTAAACAGAAACAAAAACATGGGGAGGGGTGGCCTGCACAGAGCGACAGGTGCACCTACTCTTGCCATCTTGCTGGGCAGACTAGATGGACCATGCTGGTCTTTATCTGCCGTCACTCACTATATTACTATGTTACTATGGTACTATGGCCTTATCCTCACTTAGCACCCATTTTATTCCTCTATCATCCAATGGTCCAATTGACTCTCTCACAGATTTTTTGCTATGAATGTACTTGAAAAGTTTTTATTATGTATTTTTGTTTCCATGGCTAGCTTTTCTTCAAATTCTCTCTTTGCCTGCTTTATCAATGCCTTGCATCTAACTTGGCAATGCTTATGTTGTTTCTCGTTTTCGTCATTTGGCTCATTTTTCCATTTCCTGAAAGATGCTCTCTGACCTTGACTTTAAATCCTGCTGGCAGTTTTTTGGCCTTCCTTCCACTTTTCTTAAAGCATGGAATACATCTGTTCTGGGCTTCCAAGATAGTACTTTTAAACAATGCCCACGTTTTATGTAAACCTTTGCAGCTACTCATTTTAGTCTTTTCTTAACTATTTTACTCATTTTATCATAGTCTCCCTTTTGAAAGTTAAATGGTAGTACTGTGGATTTCCTTGCCATCCTTCTTTAATTTATGAAATGAAATGCGATCATGCTATAATCACTATTGCCAAGTGGCCCCACCAACCTTATCTCTTGCTCCAGATCCTGCATGCCAATAAGGACTAGGTCCAAAATAGCTTCCCCTCTTGTCAGTTTATAAACCAGCTGCTCCAAGAAGCAGTCATTTATTTCATCTAGAAACTTTATCTCCCTAGCATATCCTGCTGTGACACTGACCCAGTTGATACCCAGGTAATTGAAATCACCCATTATTACTCTTTTGTAACTTTTGTTAGCTTCATTGATTTCTTTCAGCATTTCATCATCCATCTGTTGATTCTGGCCAGGCAATCGGTAGTACACCCCCACTGCCACTGCCTTCCCTTTTTTACGTGGAATTTCTATCCATAGAGATTCTACCATGTATTTTATTTCCTGCAAAACTTTAATCCTATGTGATTCAATGCCCTCTCTAACATAGAGGACCTCCCCCTCCCCCACCAATTAGATCTACTCTATCATTGTGATAAAGTTTGTAACCAGGTATCACAGTGTTCCATTTGTTGTCCTCCTTCCACCAGGTCTCTGAGATGTCAATCATATCTAACGTCTCATTAAGAGCTATATATTCTAAATCTCCCATCTTATTTATTTATTTATTTATTTATTTACAGTTTCTTATATACCGCACTATTCGACATCAGCGCGATTTACATGGAACAGAAAAATCAGAACATGTACATAGTTCTGTGTTTACAAATAACAGGTCAGTAAAACTTGGGTAACAGGGGAAACTATTTACATACTGGAGTCAAAGAGTAGATATGAAATGAGAAACTATGTACACCTAACTAAGAGTGTTCCTTGGTCTAATAGGTGTGTTGGTATAGTTACAAGTGTTCAGTGTGTGTGATTCCGTGTTCTCTGGGAAGTATTTGAGGAAAAGGTAGTGTTTGAGGGCTTTTCTGAACTGAAGTAGGTTAGTGGTGGTTCTGATGCTTGAGGGTAAGGCATTCCAGAGTCTAGGGGCACAGAATTTGAAAGCTCTGTTTGATGTTGTCGCTGTACAACTTGTTGATTCTCTCGGAATTGCCAGTGTATTTATTGATGCAGATCTTCTTGATCTATTAGGGGTTATGGCTTGGATGAGGTTGGAAAGGGAGGAGGAGGAGAGATTATTAACCGCCTTGAATGTCAGTAGTACTGTCTTGAAGATGATCCTGGCCTGTATAGGAAGCCAGTGTAGTTGCTTCAACAGGGGCGACACATGGTCCCTCCTAGCTGCTCCATATAGAACCCTCGCTGCGCTATTCATTGCGAGCTGTAAAGGGTTAAGAGTGGATTGGGGAAGTCCTTGTAAAATGGCATTGGCGTAATTGAAATGCGGTATGTTAAGGGCCTGGTAAATTGTACGGAAATCCTCTGGTTCAAGCAGTGGGCGAAGATGTCTGAGGGAACGGATTTTGAAATAGATAGCTCTGACAGTGTTAGCAATGTGTGCTTTCATGTCAAGGTTTTGATCCAATATAACTCCTAAGTAGCGAATTGTGGGTTTTACTTGTAGATCAGCTTCTCTCACCTTCAGGTATTGTGGAGGGTTGAAATTTGAGTTCCTGGTAATGAAGAGGACTTCTGTCTTCTTATGCTGAATTCTGAGGTTTTGCGATAGGAGCCATTCGGATATGGCATCAAAGCAATTTGTCAAAGGGGAGAGGTCCAATTTATCTATGAAGAACGGAATATAGAGCAGGACATCGTCTGCGTATATCATGCAACTGACATTGAAGGACCGGATGATGTAACAAATGGGTTGCATGTATACGTTGAACAACAAGGCAGAGAGGGCGGATCCCTGTGGCACTCCTTGACCTTGATGAAACGGTTCTGATGTAGCTCCGCCGGAACGAACGTGTTGCCATCTTCCAGACAGGTATGATCTACACCAAGAGCTGTTCCGCTGACGCCTTTCTCCATTAGCCTCCCTAGTAGAAACTCATGGCTTACTGAGTCGAAGGCTGCAGCAATGTCTAGGAAAATGAGTGCGATACCCTGATGGATGTTGTCAACACCAGTGACTATATTGTTGAAAAGGGTGGTAAGGAGTGTTTCCACTCCATGTGACTCTCTGAATCCATGTTGACATGGGTCCCGTGGAGCAGCCGAGTCAATATGGTCTTGCAACTGTCTTTGAACCTCCTTTTCAATTAGCTTTGCAAGTAAAGGTATACTTGATATGGGTCTGTAGGAGTCCACCTTTTGGGGATCTAGCTTGCTATTTTTTAGTAATGGTCTTATAGATGTATGCTTGAGTGCAGACGGGAAGGAACCGGTTGTGAAGGATAAGCTCATTATCCTGTTAATTATTGGACTGAGGTCACTGCGCAGTTCCTTTATCCAGAAAGCTGGGCAGGGATCAGTCTGTGCAGTGGTTGAATTGATGGTCATGATCGTGTCTTCGATGCTCCTCCTGTCCGGGGTCGAGAAAGAGGTCAGAGGTGTTGTGCATTCTGGGGCTATGGATGCAGCCTCAATTGAAGGTTTATTTGTCTGACATACTTTGGATTGTAGGTAAGCGGCAAACTCTTGAGGATGGATTTCAAATTGGTGTTCGGGGGCTGGTTCCTTGGATAGAGTCTTGACTAAGTTAAACAAATCATGAGGTCTGTTTAATGAACGCTTCAGGGTTTCAGTATGGTATTGCTTCATCCTCTCTGTGATAGCTCTACGGTGGATGGTTAGTTGATGGATGTATGCTGACTGGTCTCCAATGGAGTGTGACCGGCGCCGGCGTTTTTCGAGTTTCCATAGATGGGTGAGTGAGGATTTCAACTCCTCTGTGTACCAGGGAGCTGTAGTTCTTTTCTTTGGTGATCTGTTAGGTAGTGGTCATAGGGCTATCGTGCTGAGACTATTATTCCAGCAAGAGGTCAATTCTTCAAGGTTTAGGGTGGTCTCATTAAGGACTGAGCTTGTTTCAGCAAGGATAAGATCTCTGTTGAATGGACGGAAGCTTCTAGCAGGTAGACTGGAGTTCTTGCTTGGCATTCTGTTGCACTTTGATTGGCTGACTTGTGAGGGAATCTGGAAGATGATAAGTTTGTGATCTGACCATGGTACAGTAGTAATGGACATCACAGTGTCGTGGAATTGGTCACAGGCAAATACCAGGTCTGTGGGGCAAATACCAGGTCTAGTGTATTTCCCTTCACGTGGGTCGGTTCCTTGACTAACTGTCTGTATCCTAGGATTTCCAGTGCATCGAGGAAAGCTGATGAGTGGTTATCCTGGAGTGTTGGCAGATTAAAATCACCTAGTATCCAACTTGGTGTATTCGGATTCTGGGTGTTGGTGGCGAGGTTTATTATATTTGGGAGGTCATCCGGGGAGGCTGAGGGAGCTCTATAAAGCAGGTTTATGGTTCAGAACTTGTTGGAGATGGAGACTGTCTCGAGGTGGGTTGTGCTAGTGGAGTCATTCATCTGGAAAACGAGGTCTGTCCTGGCGAGGATGAGCACTCCACCTCCTCTTTTATTTTGTTTATGACTAGTAAAGGCGGTAAAATTTAAAGGGAGGAGCTGGTTGAGTATAACATTGTCTTCGGGGGATAGCCACGTTTCAGTAACTGTGAGGATATCGAGGTTATGGGTGGATATGACGTCTGCAATCACTAGACACTTTTTGTGGATTGAGCGGGCATTAATGAGGGTACATTTTAGGCTTTGTGGGTACAGGCTTTTGTCTGGTTTGGTTTTAATAGAGTGTTTGAGTGCAATATGTAATAAATGGGGGTGGTGGTGGTGGGTGTCCCAGTTAGAACTGTGTGTGGATGTCCCTGTCCATCTTCTCCCCTGGCTCAGTAGGATTGTTAGACTTCTAGCATTTGCATACAGGCATTTTAGAGGTTGTATTTCATTCATATTAATCTGGTTATTAGTAGATAGGGGTAATTTGGAATATTTCAGCTGTATACTTAAGGACATCTGGGTAACTTTTATCTTTTATTTGAACTTCTCTGTTAGGATGTCCTAACTTTCCTCTTTTGCTAGTATCCTCTGAGGATACATTGTTCCGAACCATGCGCTCTTGGGTGACTGCCAGCTTTCCCCTATTATCTAGTTTAAAAGCTGCTCTTTCACCTTTTTAAATGTTAATGTCAGCAGCCTGGGTCCATCCTGGTTAAGGTGGAGCCTATCCCTTCGGAAGATCTCCTCCCTTTCCCAGAATGTTGCCCAGTTCATGTTGTTGTTAAGTGCCGTCGAGTTGGAGTCGACTCATGGCGACCCTCTGGATAGCTATCCTAAATTGTGTTCGGTCTTCAGTCAGGCAGCTCATTGTTGACAGACTGGTACCCGTAGTTGCTGTTATTGTATCGATCCATCTCATTGCTGGCCTTCCTCTTTTGCGTTGACCTTCTACCTCCCAAGCATAATGTCTTTCTCTAATGATCTCTCTCTTCGCATGATGTGTCCAAAGTATGAAAGTCGAAGTTTTGTCATATGAGCTTCTAAAGAAAGCTTAGGTTTGATCTCCTCTAGTACCGACTGGTTTGTTCTTCGGGCAGTCCATGGTATACACAGTATTCACCGCCAGCACCATAATTCAAAGGCATCAATTTTCTTCCTGTCTGTCTTTTTCACTGTCCAGCTTTCACATCCATATGATGTTATTGAAAATACCATGGCTTGAACAAGTTGAATCTTTGTATGGAGAGAGACATCTCTGCAGTTCATAAGAAATCCAAAAGCCTCATCTTTGCACCATCGTTTCATCCATGCATTGAAACTCTGGAGCTCGTCCAACCTTTTGCGCTTGGCATGGGAACCATTTCAGAATATGGTACCCTGAAAGTTCTGGATTTCAACTTCCTACCTAAAAGCCTAAATTTGGTCTCCAGAACCTCCCTCCCACATTTTCCTATGTCATTGGTACCAACATGTACCAAGATAACAAAGTCCTCCCCAGCACTATCTAAAACCTTGTCTAGGTGGTACATGAGGTCCGCTACCTTCACACCAGACAGGCATGTTATCAGGCGATCCTCGTGTCCACCAGCCACCCAGCTATCTACATTCCTAATGATCAAATCACTCCCTACAAGGGCCGTCCTAACCCTTCGCTCATGGGCACATGGCCCTGGAGAAACGTCCTCAGTGGAGACTATTAATCTCCTGGTGTAGGGTATTACATGTCCTAGCTACAGGATCACTTCCTGTCTCACCAAGGTGATGCTCTCCTTTCATGAGGTCTCTCTCCTCCATGGCAACTGAGAGGCTGCCAGACTCAAGGTGGGGCTTCAACATTATGTCCCCATAGGTCTCATCTATGTACCTCTCTGACTTCCTTATGTCTTCCAAGTCTGCTACTCTAGCCTCCAGAGATCACACTCATTCCCTGAGGGCAAAGAACTCCTTGCACCTAGTGCACATTTAAGATCTCTCACCAACTGGGAGAAAATCGTACATGCAACACTCCATGCAAAAGACTGGATAACCCCCATCTCGCTGTTGGTCTGCTTTCAGTACAATTCTCAACCCCTTTTATGTAATGCTTTTTCTGCTTCCATTGAGCTGGAAAGAGAAGTGGAGGAGTAGCCTAGTGGTTAGAACACTGGCTTGGTAACCAAGCAACCAGGGTTCAATTCCCACTAGCACTTCTTGTGACCTTGGGCAAGTCACTCCATTGCCTCAGAAGAAAGACTTGGAAATCTACTTCCAGTCACACTGCCAAGAAAACCCAGGAGCTGCTGGGTCATCAGAAGTCAGCATTGACCCAAAGGCACACATTGCATTTATTTATTTAACTGTATTTATGTCCCGCTTTTCACTGGGTCAAAGCGGCCCAACATAAAAAAAAAGGGGGGGGGGACAGTAATCAATTCTTAGGTTGGGGGGGGCTGTCACCGGGGAAGCCAACATTAATGATCTGAACAGACATTAAGGACTTAAACAATGGACATCAGTCTCTGAGTAGGTAGATCTGTGGGAATGTTAGAGGTTCTGGAGGGGTAGACAGTGATGGATGTTTGTTTCTGGTCCAAGGTATTCCTGGACTAGGATGGTTTTTAGTTGTTTTCTGAATGTTGAAGTATCTCTGTTGTTTCTGATTTGACTTGGTAGGGAGTTCCAGAGGGATGATGCATATAGTTCGAAGGCTCTGTTGCAGGTCCGTTGATTGTATTTGGTTCGTTTGTGGGGGATGGTGAGGGTGTTGCTGGTGGTTTGGTTGTTCTGTTGTGGGTGGGCAGTAGAGTGCGGAGCTGGGAAGTCTGTGTTTGACAGAGGGCTTTGTGGATAAGTAGGGCTGATTTGTATTTGATTCTTGCTTCGAGAGGGAGTATGTGCAGTTCTCTCAGGACTGGGGTGATGTGATCTTGTTTTTTTGCTTTCTGGATAATTCTTGCTGTGGTATTTAAGGCAGTTCATAGTGGGTTGGTGTGGGTGGCGGGTAGTCCGTGATAGATTACATTGCAGTAGTCCAGGTGGGGGAGTGTCAAAGCTTGCATAACTGTCCTGAAGTCCTGTGGATCAATGAGAGGCCTGAGGCTTTGTACTGTTTTTGCCTTATGGAATATTATTCCGGTAGTCTTTTTGATCTGTTGCTTGAGTGTGAGCGCTTGGTCTATGATGATTCCTAAGTATTTTATGTGTGGTTGTATTTGTATTTGTGTGGTTCCTAAGATGAGGTGTGGTGGTGGTGTGAAGTTTGGGTCCTTGGTTACTATGAGGGCTTCTGTTTTTTCTTATGTTGATGGATAGATTGTTCCTTTGTAGCCAGCTGGAGACTTCTGTGAAGCAGTCTGAAAGGTGATTGTTTGTTGGGTTGGTGGTTGTGATCAGTCCATAGAGCATTATGTCATCTGCATAGATGTGGTAGTTGATGTTATGAGCACGTATGATTGGGCAGAGTGATTGCAGGTAGATGTTGAAGAGCATGGCGGATAGTGTGGATCCTTGGGGTACTCCTTGGTGTTGCTGAAAGGGGGGGGGAGGTTGCTATGCTTGTGCGGATCAGTTGTTTTCTATTGGTCAGGTAGGAGTGGAACCACTGAAGTACAATGTTTTGGATGCCAATTTCTTGGAGCCTGTGTAGGAGGATGTTGTGGGAGATGGTGTGGGAGATGGCTGCGGATATGTCCAGGAAGATCATAACATATCCAGAGTGCTTGGTCTGTGTGCCTTTGATGAGGGTGTTCATTAGTGAAGTCATGAGGGTCTCGACTCCGTGGAATGGATGGAAACCATGTTGTTGCGGGTCTAGTATGTTGTTGGTATCCAGGTGGCCTTGAAGTTGTTGTTGAACTATCTTCTCAATGATTTTGGCGGTGAATGGAAGACTTGCTATAGGTCTGAAGGAGGCGGGGTCAAGGGGTCCAAGTTGTGTTTTTTTAGGGTTGGGCGGATGATGGAGGTTTTGAGGATGTCTGGCATGTGTCCTTGCCTGAGGGATTCATTAACATTGTGGGTTAGGGGTGTGCTTATGTCTTCCTTGGATTTCTTTATCCATTCTGCAGGGCAGGGATCTAGTGGAGAGGTGGTAGTGTTTAGGCAGGAGATGGTGGATTCTATTTTTTCTTTGGTGATTGTTTAAAATGTGCTACAGTCTGTGTCTATGGAAGTAGGGTGGGTTGTTGTCTCTGCATTCAGTTGCGGATTTTGTGGTTGTTGAAGCTGTTTGTATTGGTGTGCTAATAGTTCTGGCGGGATGTTTGGTAGCTGATTGGAGTGGTTGGGTGCTTTTGTTAGCTTGTTGACAATCTCGAAGAGCTCACGTGGTTTGTTTATTGAGGTATTTATGATCTTCGAGTGGTAGGTCCTTTTGCTTTATCAGTTTCTGTGTGGTAAGCATCTAGTTCACTCATGTATTTTACTTTATCATCCTCTTTCCATGAGTTGGAAAAAAATAAAAGGGTGGAGAATGTCTGATACAGGGACAAGTGGGACAGTTTTTAGGGTTGGGGTAACTTGTGGGGTGGTGGGCAGTTGGGATACTTTTTAAGAGTGGAGCATTTTGTGGCTTGGAAGGAGAGTTGCGAGGGAGTATTTTTTAGGGGTAGGAGCAGTTTGCAGACATGCCAAGTCACTCATTATGTGTATGACACACGCATTTGGCCCCACTCACACAGGGATCTGGTTTTCTTCCATGTTTTATTTGCCACTATTGTAGGTCCTGACAAGCAGCAGCAGCAACGGAGATGGGCACTTTGGGAGGGGGGGGGGGGTAGGGGAAGAAGGAGTTGAAGAGTGCATCACTGGGGAAAAGAAAAGGCTTGATTGGAGGGGAGGGGATGGTGGACATGGAAGAGGGTGAAAGTGATAGAGTGGATGATGTGGCTCAGCCTCGGGGTTGGGGGGGGGGGGTGTAGAAAGAATAGGGATACAAAGAAGGTGATGCTGTAGATGCTGTACATAAGAAGATGTGCTGAACAGAGCAAAAAAATAGGGTGACAGGGGAGATGTAGGACATGGGTGAACAAGGAGATGAGGGGGTAGGGTGAATGGATGCTGAACATGGGTGGAGGAATAAGGTAACAGAGAGACTGTGGCATGTGTGGCTGGAGGAGTAGGGACACAGAAGGAAGGTGCTAGACATAGGAGACAGGGAGGGAATGCTAAACACTTGGGGGGAAATAGAGTGATGGATGCTGGATACAGGGGGGTTCAGGTCAGAGAGGAGAGTTGTTGGAGAGAGGAAGGGGCATAGGGAAACATGGATGCTGGACATGGGGGAGGTGGAGTAGGAATATAGAGGGGAGATGCTGGGCATAGGAGGGGGGATAGAGACCCAGAGGGAGGATGTGGGTATGGTGGGGGGAATAGGAAGGCAGATCAGAGATGCTAGACAGAGGTGGGGAGAGAGAGAAAAGAAATGTTTTATTAAGAGTGGCAAAGACAGAGGAGATGCTGAAAGAAGGGGGGAGAGAGTGAGACGAGATGCTGGAATGAGAGGTAGAGAGAGAGGGGCAAGGTGAAGAAAAGAGATGGCAAGCTGTACATAGACAAAAATTACAGAACCCCCCCCCTTCCTCAGCCAATAGCAAATTCAAATTTAAATCTCAATTGTAAATTATTAAGAGGCCCCCAGAGTGGGCTTTAGCAGTGTATAAAAACACAAATAAAGTGCCCATAGTACCATCATCGGTATCAAACATTTGTGCATTTTATTAAATTTTTATAAACAAAAAAATCTTTTTTGAAAATTCTTCATAAAAGAGTATATACTTTAAAAATAATTCAACTTTAAAAATAGATTGAAAACTTATCTGCTTGAATATAAACCTGACATGAATTCATGTTTCAGGCTCACAAGGAGCCTTGCTTCAGGGGAAATTTCAAACCCAAAATGAATCACTCAGCAACACATAAATTCTTTCCAGGTCATCGAGGGACATGAAATGACATCAGAATTTATAGGAGGGACCACAAGCACATGGCTAGTTAGCATCGGAGGCAATGCATTCACAAAACTGTCGACCATTCAATTTCTTGATTAAGTCCATCAGGTGACACCGATTGTAAACAATATATCCATTGTTGTTCATGTAAATAGAGTATTTACTCCTGATTACCTCCCTTCCAGTGTTCTGGCACCATATCAATAACTCGCCAAGTGAAATCTTTATTACCATGAGCCGATTCTTCAAAATGAGCTACCAACAGAGCATTGACAGTCCCTGTATTTAATCTGCTGAAATGTTCAGTTAATCGCACCTTGATTCGATGTTTGGTGTGGCCCACATAGACTTTGGGGCAAGTACATATGATAACATATATCACAAAGCTAGATGTACATGATGATGGATATCAAGAATGATATATTTTATTAGTCCCAGGATGAGTCTACAAAGACCCAAAAATAGTGTTTTCACACCATTACCAATGTTGACACAGTTCATGACTGAAGTCTTCTGAATTTACAACAGGAGGTTGTTGCAACCATTCGGCTATGTTATGGCCCCGGCGAAACACCATAAGTGGGGGTTCAGTCAGCTCCTGATGTGTAGTGTTGCGGGGCACCCCATATGGAGATGTAGTAGATCCTGGAGGGGCCCGGACACAAGAAAGGTGAGATTTGAGGTTGGCCTATGCTGCAAGGGTCAAGGGTGGTTATTCCTTGTGGCTTCCTTGTAACCAACACTCATAGAACAAATGCACAGAGTGGAGGGAAAGTTAAAGGCTTTATTTCCCTTTCTTGCACAAAACGGTTCATAAGGATTGGCTATGGTAACAACTGAAATGTCCTTACTTCAGGATAGAGAAAAAAAATAAAAACAAGCAATAAAGTAAAGGCTGTTATCTTCACAGAACATTGTGCAAAACAATAAACTTCCTTCACTTAGGTATCTGATAAACTGGGGATAGATTCAACACTCCCTGAGGCACAATATGTACAATCCATTGCATTATCTGATTCTTCCCCCACTGATTCCACTTGCATGGATTCAACCTCAGAAGCCTCTGAATCTGTAGCCTCCAGGTAATTATAGTAGGGTTTCTTATATACTTGTTGCACTATGTCCCAATGCCTAGCATTTAGTTTTGGGCGTCGGTCTCTAGGAGTTTTGCAGTACAACGGTCCCTCTCTGATTAGAGGTTCAAAAGCAGGTTCATAAAAAGATTTCCCACTCAAACTTCTCTTCTTAGACAAGCTTCTTTCATACTTTTGCTCACCAGAATGTTTAGGGTAACAGTAATCCTCTTCCCACTGTCTTCCCCCTACTTTAGGCTTCTGAAGGCAATTATCAGTAATAAGAGTTTTACCTTTGAGGCTTCTCTTCCTTCTCTCTAATAAGGCTTGAGGCCTACCTGGGTTTGTCTTCAGCGCAGCAGTGCTCAGGCTCTCCTGTGGTCTTTCCTTAGCCTTCAGACCAGGGCCGGCCCGTCCATTGAGCAAGAATGTTTTTTGCACAGGGCCCCGCGTTTCAGGGGGTCCCGCGCAAAAAACATTCTGATCCTAAAGTAAAATTTTAAAAAAAAAAAAAAGCTGTCTTCTCCCGCTGCCGGGGCCACCGCGGCAGAATCGAGTGTGCCGCGGGGCCCCCCCTGCCCAGCAGAGCCTGCCCTCCCCTGTATCCGCTCTCTCGTTGTAGCTGCAGTCACATGCGCCGGCTTTCAGTTCGCGAGGGGAGAGTTTCTCCCTCGCTGCTCTGTTAAGCCCGCGGGGACTGATGGGAAGTTCCCATCAGCCCCCGCGGGCTTAACAGAGCCACGAAAGGGAAACGTACCTTCGCGCTCTGAAAGCCGGCGCGTGTGACTGCAGCTACAACGAGAGAGCGGATACAGGGGAGGGCAGGCTCTGCTGGGCAGGGGGGGCCCCGCGGCACACTCGATTCTGCTGCGGCGGCCCCGACAGCGGGAGAAGACAGCTTTTTAAAAAAAAAATTTCCCTAGGCTGGGCTGGGTTGGGGGGGTTAGGAGTGGTGATGGGCTATGGGGGGGCTGGGGGGGTTAGGAGTGGTGATGGGCTGGGGGGGGGTTAGGAGTGGTGATGGGCTATGGGGGGGCTGGGGGGGGGGTTAGGAGTGGTGATGGGCTATGGGGGAGCTAAGTCTATATGGGCTGATGGGATTAGGACTGGAAGTGGGTTGATGGGGGGTTAGGACTGGTAATGGGCTATGGGGGGGGCTTAAACTAAAAATTGGGTGATGGGGGATTAGGACTGGAAATGGGCTGGTGGGATTAGGACTGGGAGTGGGCTGATGGGGAGGTTAGGACTGGTAATGGGGTATGGGGGGGCTTAAACTGAAAATTGGGTGATGGGGATTAGGACTGGAAATGGGCTGATGGGGGAGTTAACACTGGAGGTGGGCTGATGGGGTTAAGACTGGTAATGGGCTGTGGGCTGATGGGGGGTTAGGACTGGTAATGGGCTATGGGGGGGGGGTTAGGACTGATAATGGGCTATGGGGGGGCTACGACAGGAAATGGGCTGAGGGGTAGGGGTTAGGACGTGAGGTGGGCTGATGGGGTTATGACTGGTAATGGGCTGTGGGATGTTTGTGGGGTTACAACTGGTAATGGGCTATGGGGGGGGTTAAGACTGGTAATGGGCTGGCTGATGGGGGCTGTCTGGTAATGGGCTATGGGGGGGTTAGGACTGATAATGGGCTATGGGGGGGCTAGGATAGGAAATGGGCTGATGGGGACGGGTTAGGACTTGAGGTGGGCTGATGGGGTTAGGACTGGTAATGGGCTGTGGGATGATGGGGGGTTTAGGACTGGCAATGGGCTATGGGGGGCTGACTGGAAATGGGTTGATGGGGTTAGGACTGGAAGTGGGCTGATGGGGGGTTAGGACTGGAAGTGGGTTGATGGGGGTCTAGGACTGGTATTGGGTTGGGGGGTTGCTAGGACTGGAAATGGGCTGATGGGGGGCTAGGACTGGAAATGGGCTGATGCAGGGACTAGAAGGGAATGGATGCTGGGTGAGGCTGGAACTAGAAGGGAGCTGATGTTGGGGGAGGATTAGAATGGGATGGGGCTGGGAGAGTAAAATGGAGAGGGGAAAAATATTTTGTGTGGGAGGGATAAAAAATCTACAATGGGCCGGGTATTGGGAGAGTAAGTGGGGATTGAGGATGGAGGGGTAAAATTTGAGTGGATGAAATAGGAATGAGGAAAGAGCAAAAGGAGAAAGATTAGTATGTTAAAGCAGATGTAGAGAGAGAATGGAAAAAAAATCTAGAAGAGAGAAGAAAGGACAAATGGACAGCAGATGATGGAGAGTTAGCAGAAAACATGAAGAAACCAGAAGAAAGTGGCTGGAGCAATTGCAACTGAAAAAAAATGGACAAAAGGTAGAAAGATATCTATTTTGAATTTATTAACTGGAATATGAAAGCTCTGGGAAATGTGCATCATTAACGTCTGCGCTTTGTTTGGTACAAGAGGAAATTAATTTATAGTTTTATTTCTACAGTGTTGTTGTACATTCCAAGTTTGGTTTTTGGGGTTCCCAGTTTAATTATTGCCTTCCTGTTTCTAAATTGTGATTCCTTGTTTGGTGATGGTCTATGTTCTGCATGTGTAACTGAGCTGAGGTATTCTATTTATGTAATTCCTATTTGACATTGCCACTTGTTCTCTTTCCCCAGTAGGTCATGTATTGTTCTCTGAAATGTATTGGTTTAATATTTGCAGTGTTGCCTTTTGATAGGTAGGGTATGGTGCTTTGTGAGTCCTGGTAGTGCTGTTAGGATACGGCGGGTTTGCTATGGGTTCTAAATGGGCAGTGTTTGTAGTAGTTCCTAATGTGCCTGGCGGTTGGCACTGGATTATAGTAATGTAGAAATCTTTTAGTCTGTCTTTATCCATACACTCATTAAGAGACATGTTTACTAAAGGTTAGTGTATGTTAGCATTATGCAAATATTTATGCAAATACTTATGCAAATAAGGCCACTTATGCAAATGAGGCCCCACACTGGGTCTCCGCACATGGCCCCGCACCCCCCTTGGGCCACCCCTGCTTCAGACCATAGTGGTAAGGATGTTTTCTTTTCTCCAAACAAACATTTCCCACCTCTGAAAATGGACGAACCTCTTTATTCTATGGCTGCTGTGGTGACCCTCTGCCAGGTACTCCCTTGCAGTCCCAGTACCTCTCTTGGCTTTTTCTCTGTTCCTTATTCCACTCCAACTCTTGTTGAAATTCCTGCTTTGCTTCCTGCTCAGGACTCTGCTTCTTTCTGCTCTTGCCAGTGCTTTGGCCTTCCTCTTTGCCTTCTGTACTCTGGCTCTGGCTACTGCTTCTGCTTTGGTCCTTGCTTTTGCTTCGGCCTTGGTCCTTGCTTTTTAAGTCAGACCTGCCCCTGTTCAAAAAGAAGCTGGCTGGGGTTGCGTCCCGCCCAGAGGGGTGTGGTTTCTCGGTCTCTCTCTCGACTCTCCTGCTCCCCCTAGATAGATCCTCCCAATATTGCAGGTTATGCCTGCCTTTTTCTGGTTTTAAAACTTTTTCTCTCCCTTCAAGAGGGTCCGCTGCATCACAGTAGATAATGTTTTCCAATGCGCACGGTTTAGTTGAGTGACTTTACCTACACCATGCATATAAGTTGAAACACACACTAGCTTTTCACATTCCATATCTTGTATACAGAGTAACAAATGGTCCTGCTGTACTTTCTTAGCTCTGCAAAAAGCCTGTTGGATCATATATTCTGGATAACCCCGCTGCCGAAGATGAGACAGCAGCTCTTTTGCTTTTTCAAGGAACTGCTCAGCAGTAGAACATATCCTCTTCAGATGCAAAAACTGACCTACAGGTAAATTCTTTACATGAACAGGATGGAAACTTTGAAAATGTAGCAAATTATTTCGATCAACAGACTTACATAATATTTACAATTATTTCTCAAGATATGGTACACAACATACCTAAAATGCAAGGGTGCCAATAATGTTGGCCATGACTGTATTAAATCACAAGGGATCCTACTGAGATACCCATGGTAGTTACTTCTGTGGAACCCAGTTTTGTCCCAAAGGCATCCGTGGGACAAAAGAAAGCTACAAACGCCTCTAAAGCCTTGGGTTCCAAAGTGATTACATCAAAGGCGGTGATCAAAACCTCTAACTCCTCAGGTTCAAGTAGTCTAACCCAGCTAAAGAAAGGAGCAGGGGACTGCATAATAATAGATCACTAGCAGACTAATTCCTCTGCTCCTCCTCCTGTTTCAGATGAAGACTGTAGGCACATTGGGATGAACACCAAAATCATGAATAAACAACTTTCTGCAAAGCATCAACACAAGCACCCAAGGGCTTGTGATTTTTGCTTCAGTAAAGTAGGGAGTTCTTCCAGCTTGCCTCACCCTGTTAAGGGCCATTGTAAACACAATGACAAGTCTCTTATACAGATAGAATAAAGTAGCTTCACTCAAAACACCTACAGGGATAACCTACTACAATACAGAGAAAATAAAATTTCAGAGTCCCCCTGGTAGTGACATATAATCCAGAGCTGGAAAAACAGAGAAAACTCATAAAGAACTTACAACCACACACCAGGAAGATGAATTACTAAGAGAGTTATTCCCTGCTCCACCAATGTTATCCTTCTGACAGCCCACAAATCTAAGGCAAAAATTAGAAGCAGGCACCAAATGCAAGCCCATAAAGAAGAGAATGGCATAGATCTCTGAAATACACCAAATCAAACTGCAAATTATGCCAACACATATCATAGGACCACACAGTTACCCACATGGATTACGGACTAGATGATTTATGGCACGTATTGAAAAAACTGGCACAACAGACATAAGCCAATTCTGTAAGAAAGAGCTGGAAACAGTGACTCGCCTAATAACAGGCTGTGAAGTTCTGATGGCGGAAAAATTCTATACAGAAAGGCACAACAAAGTAGCATGCCTCCTCCACTGGAAACTCTGGAAACACTACAACATCTCTGTCCCTGAAAAGCACTGGGATCATGACCCTAAGAGAATAACAGAGAATGAAGAGGTTATGATCACCTAGGATATTCCCATTCGGATGTACAGTGGAACCTCGGTTTTCATGATTAATCCGTTCGAAAAAGTCTGACTAAAACTGAATGTATGAAAACTGAAGCAATATTTCCCATAATGTATGAAAATTGAAGCAATATTTCCCATAATAATGTAAATCCAATTAATCTGTTCCAGACACCCAAAAATATTAACAAAAAATACATTTTATAGATAATAACTATATTTTTACATACAGAAAACAATGAGAAATAAATATAAATGACTAATGAAATGGATAAATGAACATTTAACATCACTTTTACCTTTATTGAAGACTCTTGTTGGCATATGGAAGACAGTCAATCAGCAAGAGAATCAAAATAAAGAAAATCCCACTTCTGGTCACAAGATGGTGCTCCATTTTCAACTGTATGAAAACCGAGACAATGTACGAAAATTGGGACAAAATCTTGATGAAAAAAGTCAATGAAAACTGAATTGTACGAAAACTAAGGCATACGAAAACCGAGGTTTGACTGTATAAGAAGCTGGATGCCAGGAAACCTGACATAGTGGTAAAGGAGAAGAATACCAGAATGGCATTGATAATAGAAGTGTCAGTACCAAGTGATTATTCTGTGAATTGCGTGGAGAGGCAGAAGATCCTGAAGTACCAAGAAATGCAGTCAGAGACCAAGAAAATATGGCAGAAAGATATGGAAATATTTTCCATTGTACTGGGAGCCACATGCTTGATAAAGAAGAACTTCCAAGCACATCTTGACCAGCTCCTACATGTTACATCTTACAAACTCCAGCAGGAGGCTCTCTTTGACACAATGCAAGTATTATGCCAAGCATTAGCAGTAAATTTGAGAGATTAAGATCATACTCCATATACCCTGGCTTAAAGGTGAAGTTCACGACTGCCATAATATGTGCATAACTAACCCATTTGGAGAAACTACCCCAAGAAACATTCAATATAAAGGGATCACACTCATGCTCTTCTGGTAATGTGGTATATATTATTCATTGCAAAAAATGAAATGTGAAATGAGATGCTACAATGGAGAGACTGGCCAAATGTTAAAGACATGGATCAATTCACACAGACATAAGATCACATAGCACAGAGCAGACCAGGCGGTCACTTTTTGGCACCTCAATTATTGGAGAGCACTTCTCAGGACTAGAACACAGCATCAATGATTTTATGGTGAGGGTCCTAAAGGGAAGGTTCAGGTCAGTCCAGGAATGTAAAATGTTTGGAATGAAGATGATAAGACAATTTCTATTGGATCAGACAGGACTTAATAAAGATACTATAAAGATTTACAGCCTAGTCGCCCTCTGATCACTCATCAATCTGTCCCCCTCCTCCCTTCCCCTGAGACTGTGAATGGAATGCTTTTGTGATTCACTTATAAATATATATATATAATCACATAATATATTATATATTATGTGATTTAATTATGTAAATTGTCATCTGTTGCTCATACTGTCTTGGCCTGATGGAGAAGGTTTTAACCTTTGAAAGGTATTCCAAAAATGTATTAATTTAATCCAATAAAAAAGTTTCACCTTATTTTCCTTTATTGTTGCCCTTTTTTTTCTACCTACCATTTAAGAGACAGGACATTATGGGGATCATTTTAAAAGCCTTAGTAGTGATTTGGATGTCCGAAAACATACATGTGGACATCCAAATCATGACGACATCCCCAAAGCCATTCTACAAATGGCTTTTAAAGATGTTTCCGGTATGGGGACAGTGGAGTAGGCAGGGGATGTGGCAGAATGGTGTCTAGGGCAGTGCAATGGACTTAGATGTTCCCATTCGATTTCAGAAACTTCAGGGACGTCTGTGACACCATCTATCTTCAGGTATGAATAGGCCTTGCCATACATCTTTGCTGATTTTAAACCATTCTGTTTCTTTTTGTTCCATTCGAACTGCTGCTTCTTGATCAATGTGCATAGGCATAGCAGAACACCTGATCATTCTGTGCAAGAGAACAATCAGGTGTTCTGGAATATCCAGAAAGGGCTTGTTTTAGCCATAAAGTGCATCAGGAAAGTGCTTGTTTTATCCATAAAACATTCAGAGGGTGTAGAACAGATGGCATGCCACCATTCCCAATCCTCTCCACAATCACAATGACAGCAGTAGTGGAATTTGAACTGTGGCTTTCCTGATCCTAGCCCACTACCCTAACCATTAGACTGTTCCTAGATGTCTCTGGTCTTGAATACTATTCTAGGGATGTCTATATAGATGGCTTGCAGACGTCCATATCCATGGTTGTGAAATTGAACATGTCTGCTTTTTTTTCAGACATTCTGACTTGGATGTTCCAGGCTTTTTTTCAGACGTTCTGAGTTGGACATCATTTGTAAAATATGCCTTAATCACTGTTCCCTCTAAGCTGTGCGCATGTGTGCGTGCACACACCTCACCAAGCGAGCGCACATACTTTACAAAACAGTGCACAAAAATTACGGTTCTGATTCTGATAGAAAACAACACAGATGTCTTAAAATTTAAAAGTTGTGATTGTAATTACTAGAAATTTTCCGCTTCATTTAGTAATTGTCTATTTTCATTTAATTTGATTAAAATCAATGTGGTGTACATACTGTATTCTGACGTGTAGTCAAATTTTAAAGTATATAACTCCGAGTGTCGTTATGTGGCGCACAAAAATTTAACCTTCCTTCAAAAGCTGCACAGCTGATATTTTATGCGCACACAGCCTACAGAAAATTAGAGGGAACATTGGCCTTAATGCCTGCAAACCTGCCTCTAACAAGCAAGTTTGCCCAATGACCCTAGTTTGGGCACATTGTTCTCACATTGCACTATGCCCTCCTTATAACTTCAGATGCCAGACAAACACACCTTACTGCTGCAACTAATTCATAATCTGTTACAGAGTTATTTTGATGATCCTGATGTACTGCCCAAAGATAACATACTGTGTAAACCCTTATCTCTGTAGCAATCCCTGGAGGATTCACACTTTATGGTATATTAAAAGCTTGATATACCCCCTTCAGACATCAGACTGGGTTAATACTAAAAACAATAATTAAAGAAACAGGAAAAGAACTCCATTAATAAAATCAAAGGCGATAGATCCATAAGTATGCAAAAACACATGTATACACAGACGAACAGCAGGCAGACACATTGTGATAATAGATAGTTATAGTTCTAAATTAAAAGCCTGTCAGAAGAAGTGTGTCTTAAGTCCATTCTTAAATTTTTGGAATGATAGTTTCTGAAGATCTGATGGAAAGGTATATGAAAGAGCTGATGCATGCAGTGAAAAGTGCAGTTGGTACATGGCAGTAAAAAGCTGCAAAGATATCTTATATATTGGGACATGGAATATACGAAGCATGAACCAAAGGAAGTTGGAACATGTACAACTTGATCTGTTGGGTGTCAGTGAACTGAAATGGACTGGCATTGGGCACTTTGCATCTGATGATCTCATGGTCTACTATGCTGGAAATGAAAAACAAAGAAGAAATGGTGTTGCATTTATAATTAAGAAGAAACTTGCAAGAACTCTAATGAAATACAATGCAGTCATTGAACATTTAATTTCTATTAGTCTATGAGGAATGCCTATCAACATACAGTAACTATAATTCAAGTATATGTCCCAACAACAGCTGCAGAAGAGGATGAAATTAATGCATTCGATGAACAAGTACAAGCTGAAATTGAGAGAACATGCAAACAGGATATCCTGATAGTCATGGGTGACCGGAACGGAAAAGTTGGTAACAAAGAAGGCAAAGTGCTTGAAAAATATGGACTTGGCAACAGAAATGAAGCTGGAGAAAGATAGAATTCTGCATGACCATTAATCTTTGGCTCAGAGTGCTCTTCGGCTCAGCACTCAGGCGCTCCTCCTGCTCTCCTCCGGTGCGAGGATCAAGCACGCCTGCAACCAAAAAGACCACCCTCTCAGCACGAGCTGCCCAATCGGGGCAGACTGAGGCCAGCAGTTAAAAGCCGCGCTGATCAGGCGCATCGTCCTCTTTGGCTCAGCACTCAGGCGCTCCTCCTGCTCTCCTCCGGCACGAGGATCGAGCACGCCTGCAACCAAAAAGACCACCCTCTCAGCACGAGCTGCCCAATCGGAGCAGACTGAGGCCAGTAGTTAAAAGCCGCGCTGATCAGGTGCGACCGCGCCTGTCAGGCCCGTGCCTGAGGGCCTCGCCAGAGGGCCCTTTGGCGTGGCCCTTAGGCGGAGGCCCCGTGGAGGCCCTACGAAATCCAATCGGCCACGGAAATACTACCTCATCTCATCTAGCACCGTAAACTAGCTTCTCACCATCCCATCAGCTGTTTGCTGCAGAATTCAATGTAAGTGAGAATCCCCCACTGATTCACAAGACAACCATGGTTTATAAAGGTCTGTCTTTCCTGAAACAAAGTAACTGAATGAACATCGAGACTTCCTGCAACAAAGTAACTAAGCGAACACTGAGGTGCTGTTAGAGCATTCTCCTCAACTCAGTGTCAGATTTCTCAAGATTGCTTATTGCTCCAAAGAAACCCATAGCCTATGATTTAAGCTGTTTAGACGCCTTCTGATCCCTGCTATCCTGAGCTTAACTGCCACTGCACCTAACCACAAACCACTGAATCTTATGGTCCACACTCCCACACTCGTCCCCAGCCTCACACAATCAGCTAAACACCTCAGGCACGCCCCGAGATGTGCCCAATCCTACCATTGGTTGTTTTCCTCCTCACATCAGGGCTCCTCAGCATATCACATGCCTTCAATACCTGCTCTAACTATATCCCGATTCTCCACAGCAATGGTAGGAGATGGTCAGAAAACCCTCACCACACCACAACAAAGATCACTAACACATCCCATCCGCACCTACTACACATCCCCCTACAGAACATTAAAAAAGTCAATCCGAGAAACACCAACCCAAGCAACCTTTGAAATGCGCTCTTATAAACACAAGGTCAATACGTTCAAAATGGCCTGCAGTCACTGATCTTATAACACTCCATGACCTTGATATTTTAATGATCACTGAAACTTGGCTATCCGACTGTGATAATGCACTCGCCAATCAAATGGCACCAGATGGTTTCTCACTCTATGCTTGCCACAGAGCCAACCAGAGGGGAGGAGGAGTACTCATCCTCACAAAAGAAGAATTGCAATTTAGACTAAATGATGCCTCCACCACAACTGTATTACTATAAAAAATCAAACTGAGTCCTCACTGACATACCAACCAGGCACAATTGGATAGTAATACTAGAATACTTTTTATTGTATAGTAAATAAAAGATTATAAGTAGGTTTTAGCATAAAAAGATTATAAGTAAAACGACTAGCATAAAATGATTAGCATAAAATGAAATGCATCAATACATATACCGGATATTGTAGCTTCACTTCAGCGATCGGGGGAACTTTCACGATGCTGCAAGGAATCCGGGAGAGCTGCCAAAGCAGGAGTCTGCTTTGTCCCTGATACCGTCCCGTCCTCCTTGGAAAGTTCCACGTTTGATATACATTTTTCCTTAGTTGTTTACTATTAGAGATGTGTGTTAATTGGATACTACAGCGTAAGTTTCACGTGAAAGCAGGCTACTCATGATTATGATTGGATATAGATTTCATACACAATTTACGTACAGAGAATGTGTTTAGCATAACAGCCAGGTGCTTCTGACTCACTATACTAGTTCTAGCTGGTTTCAGACCACTCAGTGCAAGCTGTTATGCCCTATAATAACCCCAATAGCTACATGGCTACTGAATCCATTCCATTCAACTTAAAACCACAACTTGTCACATTCGTATCACAACAACCCATCTGGAGACAATCTCCATATCAAACCACTGCACAATCAATCTACTTTACCGAGCCCCAACACCATCACCAGACGATCTACCAACAATCATCAATCTTGCCTGTAACTCAAACAACCCACGCTCCTCAAACTGGCTGCTAGGAGACTTTAACCTCCCTTCCCTACAAGACACACAAGCAACAGCCCTCCTTGAAGCACTGAATGAACTGGGCTACAAGCAACTTATTGATTCGCCCACGCACATGAAGGGGAGTACACTAGACCTGATCTTCGCCCCTCAGTCCGTGGCTGACACCACCCAACAACTGCTGAGGTCCATAACTCCAGTACCTTGGTCTGATCATTACCTGCTCAGATTCCACATACCTATCAGCCGATGCTTCAAGAACAGTAATATAGCCAACGCTCCTTCCTCTAGAACCCCAACAACAAGATTTCGCCCCTTTGTTAAAGAGGAAGTCCTTGAGAAGGTCCTCCCCCTCCTTACTGTCACGACCCTTGACCCAGATGAATTGATAGCTAACTGGAACAACAGCCTCAGTGCCATAGCCTACCTCCCGTCTGATAGCAAGGAGCCAAGGAAGCGTGAACATGCCCCATGGTACTCTAAAGACCTACGAGCATCCCTCCTACACCTATGTAAGCTCGAGAGGCAGTGGCGCAGAACCCAAACTGCTGAAGCACACTGCGCATACAACTCATACCTGTCAACACATAGAGCAAGAATAATGGAAAAAAGGAAGCAGCTCCACACAGATATTCTAAAGCGATCATTAAATAAATCACATGACCTGTTCAGTATCATAAAATCACTAACAGGTGAACCAGCATTAGCGCAACCACCCATGCCCCAACCCCAGGATTACTCCGACTACCTGCAATCGAAGATGATCCAGACCTGTACGAACTTGACCACCCCCAACTTTACCAGCATATACAAAACACCACAGCCAACACTATTGCTCAAATTCTGTGAAGTATCCAGTAAAGAAATCGAAGACACTATTGTCTCTATCAACCTCACTATGGCACCCAACGATCCATGTCTGGCTAGCTGGATAAAAGAGTTATGATTCGATCTAAGTAACACACTGTGCAAAATACTGAACCAATCATTACTAACAGGCTCGTACAGACCAATTTCGAGTATCCCCCTGCTTACCAAAATCATCGAAAAAGTCGTCCAGTGGCAGATCCAACAGCATGTCGATGCTGAGGCACCTCTCGATCCATCTCAACACGGCTTCAGGGAAGCACATGGTGTCGACACCATCCTAACGACCCTCCTCAACAATTTAATCACAGGAATTGATAACATACACCAAGGTTTCGTTCTCATTTTCTTGGACATAGCAGCCGCCTTTGATTCAGTGAATCACAAGATTCTTCTACAACGTCTCCAAGAAAAAGGGATACAAGGCACGGCTCTACAATGGTGTGAATCATACCTAACTAATAGATGGCAACAAGTTAAGACAGGTACCATGACTTCGGAGCCATTCCCACAGAAGCAGGGGGTACCTCAGGGATCATCCCTGTCTGCATTACTATTTAACATTTATATGCAACCCATCTGCACCTTGATCCGTTCCTTAAATGTACAATGCCTCGCCTATGCAGATGACATCCTGCTATACCTTCCGTTCAAGATCAACCAGCCTGATTTCGATCCTATCATGAGATGTTTTGAAGCAGTTGCAGATTGGCTTCTCACACAAAACCTGTGGATCAATCACAGCAAAACTGATGTTCTTTTCGTCACAAGAAACCAGAAGTTCAGCCCACCTCCCTTTCTCCAAGTCAACAATGCCGAACTCAAAACAAAAACCACAATTCGCTATTTAGGCATCACCCTATATCAGCGGCTTGACATGATAACACATGTGAAAAACGTTGCAAGAGCAGTGTATCATAAGATATGAACATTACGCCATCTTCTGCCACTACTTGACTTCCCTGATTATCGGATGATTTTCCAAGCCCTAGTTATCCCACACCTGGACTTTGCCAATATCATTCTCCATGGGCTCCCACAGTCAACACTAAATCCACTTTGGCTTGCCATGAACTCGGCCGCTAGAGTACTCGCAGGTGTACCAAGATCCGAACACATAACGCCAGTGTTGAAGGAACTCCACTGGCTACCTCTACAGACCCGTATCCATTACAAGGCACTCGTCTTGACTTTCAAGGCATTGAAGAACCAGTCTCCCACACCCATCGCCAAGCTGATCAATAACATGCCTGACAACAGAAATAGAAGATCTGCAATGCTAAATGCTTTAGAAGTCCCTAAGATAAAAGCAAAATGCACGAAGGCAACCGCCAGTAGGGCCTTTACGATTTATGCACCCATAGCCTAGAATACCCTTCCCACTCGAATCCGAGCCATCATGAGTCTTACCTTATTCAGAAAAGCGCTAAAACACCATCTGTTCCAACTACACTATCCAGAAACCAACCCCGGAAAACATAGGAAGTGTCCTCTGACCCCCCTTACTAACTGTTCCCAAACTCTAACCCAACGTGAGAATGGTTAAGTCAGCTCACCTCCTGGTACAGATTTCTCGATGCCATCAAACCTGTTTCAACTATGAATACTCTGTAGCTTTGTAAAAAGGCTCTGTAAATAGTTTACTCAGGTTCTCCCTTAAGCTATTACCCTGTTCTCTGTAAGCGCATTGTGTCGTTGATACCTTGTAGCATTGTTTTGTTCATTGTGAACCGCACTGATTTTTAATAGCACGGTATATAAGAAATATAAATAAAATAAAATAAATCTATTCATCTCAAACACCTTCCAGCAACACAAGCGCCGACTGTATACATGGGCTTCACCCAATGGATTGTACAAAAAATCAAATTCACTACATCTGTGGAAGTCAACAATGGAAAAGCTCTATAACATCAACAAAGACAAAACCTGGAGCTGACTGTGGTATAGATCACCAACTACTAGTATGAAAACTCAAGTTGAAGTTGAAAAAGAGCAAGCCACTCATGAATGTAGCAATATATGACCTCGAGAATATACTACTGGAATTTAAAGACTGCCTACAAAATTGATTTGCTGCTTTAGATACAAATGACAAAGCTCCAGAAGAGTTATGGGATGACATCAGGAAGGTTGTGTTATAAGAAAGTGAGAAATCTCTACAAAAGGTGAAAAAGCAAAAATGACCAAAATGGATGACTGAAGAAACTCTGAAAATTGCCCGGAAATGCAGAGAAGCTAAAGCAAGAGGAGAAAGAGAGGCTCGCAGAAATCAACAGAGATCTCCAACGTGCAGCAAGACAAGACGAGGAGAAGTACTACAATGATGTACGCAAGGAAATAGAAGCAGAAACTATTAGAGGAAAAATAATATCGGCTTTCCTAAAGCTGTGAGAGTTAAAGAAAAAATTCCAGCCTCGAATTGGAATGTTACAAGATGCTCAAGTATCCATGTTGAATAATGCTGAGAAGATCAAGAAAAGGTGGAAAGAATATACAGAGTTATTAAATGATAAAGATCAAGTGGACCAACAGACATTCAACCTGTACCTTATGATTCGGAACCATTGGTGATGAAAGAAGAAGTTGAAGCAGCTTTGAAAGCGTTATCAAAGAACAAAGCACCAGGCATTGATGGCATTCCCATAGAAGTATTACAACAACCTGATGCAGCTGTTACCATAATTACAAGGCTCTGCTAGGAAATTTGGAAGACAACATCATGGCCAACTGACTGGAAAAGATCTGTGTTTATACCAATACTAAAGAAAGGTGATCCAAATGACTGGAAATTATCACACAATTGCTCTGATGCCACATGCCAGCAAGATTCTACTGAAGATTATTCAGCAGAAACTACAACCATATCTGGAACGAGAACTACCTGAAGTGCAAGCATGGTTGAGGAAAGGGCGAGGAACGAGAGACATTATCACAGATGTGAGATGGATCCTTAAAGACCAAAGAATACCAAAAGGATATCTGGATATGTTTTATTGACTACAGTAAGGTTTTTGACTGTGTAAACCATGAGAAACTCTGGGCCACATTAAGAAGCATGGATATACTAGAACACCTGATTGTTCTCTTGCACAGAATGGGTGTTCTGGTATACCTATGCACATTGATCAAGAAGCAACAGTTCAAACGGAACAAAAAGAAACAGAATGGTTTAAAATCAGCAAAGGTGCATGACAAGGCTGCATACTCTGGGCCACATTAAGAAGCATGGGTATAACAGAATACCTGATCGTTCTCTTGCACAGATTAATCAGATGTTCAGGTATACCTACGCACACTGATCAAGAAGCAACAGTTTGAATGGAACAAAAAGAAACAGAATGGTTTAAAATCAGCAAAGATGTATGACAAGGCTGCATACTTTCCCCCTACCTGTTTAATTTATATGCAGAACAAATCATCAGAGAAGCAGGACTGTATGAAGACAACCAAGCTGTCAAGGTTGGTGGAAGAATCATCAACAATCTTCACTATGCTGATAATACCATATTACTAACTGAAAGTGAAGATGATCTGAAACATTTGCTTTTCAAAATCAAGGAATATAGTCTTAAAATGGGTCTGCACCTTAATGTAAAGAAGACAAAGATCTTGACAACTGGCAAAATCAATAAGTTCATCATTGATGGAGAAGAAATTGAAATAGTGGACAACTTTAACCTTTTTGGATTAACTATCATAAAGAAGCAACAAGCAGTCAAGAAATCAGACAATGCATTGCTCTTGGCAGAATGGTTATGAAGGACCTAGATAAGATTCTCAAGAGCAGAGATGTCTCTCTCCATCCAAAGATTTGACTTGTTCAAGCCATGGTATTTTCAATAATGTTATATGGATGTGAAAGTTGGACAGTGAAAAAGATAGACAGGAAGAAAATTGATGCCTTTTAATTATGGTGCTGGCAACGAATACCATGTATACCATGGACTGCGTGAAGAGCAAACCAGTCAGTACTAGAGGAGAACAAACCTAGGCTTTCTTTAGAAGCTCAGATGACAAGACTTCAACTTTTATACTTTGGATACATCATGCAAAGAGAGATCATTAGAGAAAGACATCATGCTTGGCAAGGTAGAAGGTCAATGCAAAAGAGGAAAGCCAACAATGAGATGGATCAATACAATAACAGCAGCTAAGGGTGCCAGTTTGTCAACAATGAGCCGCCTGACTGAAGACTGAAGACAGTTTAGGTCAACTATCCAGAAGGTCACCATGTGTCTCCTTTGACTCGATGGTGCTTTACAACAATTGAGTCATACCAATCATGTGAAACTGGGGGAAGGAAGAACCGATTAGCATGGATTGAATGAAAAGTATAGCTGAAAGAGTGGGGAGTGACAAGTGAGGAGAGGTAAGAGGGATTAGCATTATTAAAAGCCTTGTGTGTTAGAATCAGAATTTTATATTGAATGCGAAAAGCAATTGAGAGCCAATAATATTGGATCAATAGAGGAGTAACATGATCAAACCAAGAAGCATGGACAAGCAATCTGATAGCAGTGGTCTGGACTTTCTGGATCCTTTTTAACTGATAATAAGGAAGACCAGCATAGGCAACATTGCAATAATCCAATTTGAAAATAACTAAATTAAGGATTAGTGTGGTTAATGAACAGGAGCTAAGAAAGGGAAGAAGGGATCAGATCTGATGTACTGAATAAAATGAACTTCTGACAACAGACCTAATTTGATCATGAAACGTGAGGCTAGAGTCAAGTATTACACCCAGATATTTAAAGGAAGAAGAGAGAGGACAGGAAATGTTATCTAAAATAGGGGAGACAATTGGGATAATAGAAGTCTTTGAGATACTGAGCTTGAGTAGATTGATTTTCAACCAAGAGGCTACTTTGGACAGACAGTTTTTCGTAGGGCTATGTTGGGGTGTATTTGGTGAGTATGATGGATGAAAAGAATAGTATAAGCTATAATGCATAGTAGTAGGCTGTGATGCTAGAGTCATATATCATAGTAGTCAGAGGGGCAATGATGATATTAAAGAGGAGTGGAGCAAGAATAGAGCTCTGAGGGACACCATGGGTAAGAGAATGGGAATCTGAGATAGAAGAGCCAAAGGTGACTGAGAAAGAACACTCTGTTAGAAAGGAATGAAACCAAGAGAGAACAGTTCCTTGGAGACCCAGATCATAGAGACAAGAACAGAGAATAGTGTGGTCTACCAGGTTGAAAGCAGAAGATAGATCTAGAGAAACACAAAGATGACATTGCCTTGATCAAAAGTATTGTGGATATCACTAAGTAAAGAGGTGAGAATGATTTCCATGTTGTACTCAGGACAGAAACCAGACTGCCTAGGATGGAAAGCATTTGTATTGGCCAGATGAGAAGAGAGCTGTGAGAAAACAAGTTTTTCAAGAATCTTAGAAAGGAAGGGAAGGTTAGAGATCGCATAATTGTCATACAGGTCCTGTCAAACTAGGGTTTTTTCAGAATAGGGATGAATTAAAGTTTTTTTTCCAGAGGTTGTGAACAGTGCCAGACAACAGACTGCTACTGTTGATAGATAGTGCTATGGGAAGTAGTGCAAATAAGTTAATGCAAGCCAGGACGAGGGTATTGGCTTTAGTGGACAAGCGGTTTTCCTTGTGGAGATAAGAAGCTTGGAGAGGGAATGCATTGTAACAGGATTGAATGAGGACCAGATATGAGACAACACAGAGGAAGTCACATGAGATGGAGGTGATGAGGACATAGTTAACTGCTGGATGACAAGTGGGAAGAACAGGGGTAGATAGAGAAAGGGGCTTAAACTCCCTGGGGAGAGAATTCAGAATGGATATTAGATATTTGAGAAGTAACTGGCCTATTGTTCAGAGAAATTATATATGGTATAATTGTATAATTAACAGAGGTGGGGGTATGAAAACGGAGGAAACCACAGAATATAATTGCTTTGGGCAGTTGGAAGATTACTCAGTAAGTTTATTAAAGAAGTCTCTTTTTGCAGTCATGATCTTGAAATGGTAAACTGAATGACAGTGTTGAAAACCCGCCAAGGTTAGAAGAGTATGGTGTTTATGTCATTGCCTCTCTGCTCTTCTAGGATGGTATGCAGGAAATATAGACCAGAATGATACCACAAATGATGACATTTTGTCGAGACTTGCTTTAACTTAAGTAGGATAGTCCTATCTAATGTAGTACTGAGAATATGATGCCAGGTATCAGTTTCTTCATTGACAGAGAGGGTGGAGAAGTCAACAGAAAATAGAGTATCAGCAGATGGCAAAGACAGTGGAGTATCAGCCATGAGTTTGTGTGAGAGGGATGAGGCTGACACACTTGTAGCAGTGGACTTTTTGGGTAGGGGAAAAGTTGAGATTGAAAAATAAACATATCAGTCCAAGAGAAGAATAAGGAAAATAAAGTGGTAGGGGGAGAGGAAACCTCAGAACCAGTAATGATTAAGTCAAGGGTATGACCAGCTGAAAGGGTAGGAAATGAGATATGGTGTGTTAGGAGAGATCAACCAAGAAAGATACAAAGTCTATCATGCAATTCTCTTAGTGAATGAAGATAAGTATTAAAGTTCAAAAGGATCAACAGATGAGGATATTGAGGAACAGTTTCAGAAAGAGCAAGAAGTAAATGATCCCAAGCTAAAGAGCTGATAGAAGGAGGGCTATAAATTAAACAAAGGTGGAAGTTAAGAGGAAGGAAGTGTATAAGTAGTGATTCCATATAATGAAGGGTAGGGGATGATAATTCAACAGCAGAAAGGAAGGATGGGAATACCTTAGCTGGGAATCTCCTCGCTGTGCTGTTTGTGGTGGTCTGTCTGATCCTGAGGAGGTACTATCAGTACATTCTCTTGCACTGTCTCCCAAACAGCAAACAGATTTTGCCTAAGATCTTGCTGCAGAGGCTCCTTGTGAAGACCCTTCTTATTTAAAATTTCTTCAAAAACTGTCTCAGACTTTATCTCTATCTTTATTTAGTCTTAATATACCGCTCAGGACACAGGTATCAGAGTGGTTTACAATATTACAAATATTGCTGCAAGTTACTACTACTACTACTACTTCTGAACATTTGTATAGTGCTAAAAGACACTACACAGGCACATGTAAAAGACGGTCCCTGCTCATAAGAGCTTACAGTCTAGTCAAGACAGACAACACAGTAGCTGTAGACATGGGATACAGCTAGGGAGAATGGTAAAGCTACACAAAGAAGATCAGGTGAGTCAAGACCTGAAAGTGGTAGCAAAGAGGTGAGTTTTCAGCCTGGATTTGAAAAGGTCAGAGAGCGCACCTGATGTACAGACTCAGGAAGTTTGTTCCAGGCATAAGGAGCAGCAAGGTGAAAGGAGTGAAGTCTGGAGTTAGCAATAGAAGAGAAGGGCACAGATAGAAACGATTTGCCAGAATGGCGTTCCTGAGGAGGGGTATAGGGAGAGATAACTGAGGAAAGGTAGTGAGGAGCTGAAGAGTGAATGCACATAAGTCAGCAGGAGAAGTTTGAACTGAATACGGAAATGGATAGGGAGTCAATGAAGTGACTTGAGAAGAGGGGTAATATGAGCATGACAAGGCTGGCAGAAGATTAGCCGTGCAGCAGAGTGTTGAACAGATTGAAGGGGAGAGAGATGATTCAAAGGGAGATTAGCAAGCAGTAGTTTACAATAGTCTAGACAGGAGGTGACTAAGGAATGGAAAAGTATCTTAGTATTGTGTTCAGAAAGGAATGGGCAAATTCTGTTGATGTTGTAGAGAAAGAAACAGCATATTTTAGCTATCAGTTGGATGTGTGTGGAGGAGCGAGAGGAGTCAAGATGATCCCAAGGTTGCGAGCTGAGGAGAGAGGGAGGACTAAAGAGTTATCCACAGAGACTGAGAAAGGAGGAAGGGAAGTGGAGTGGAGGGTTTAGGGGGAAAAATAAGAAGCTCAGTTTTGGCCAAGTTCAATCTCAAGTGGCGATGAAACATCCAAGCAGCAATGTCAGAAAGTCAGGCAGAAATCCTCTTCTGGATTGCTGGAGAGATTTCAGGTGTAGAGAGGTAGATCTGGGAGTCATCAGCTTAAAGATGGTACTGAAAGCCATGGGAAGAGATGAGTGCACCAAGGGACTAGGTACATAGAGAGAAAAGGAGTGGACCTAAGACAGATCCTTGGGGGTACACCAACCTAGAGCAGGATAGCAGTAGAGGAGGATCCACCAGAAGAAAAACTGAAAGAGCGATGGGAGAGATAAGAAGAGAACCAGGATAGCACAGGGCCCTTAAAATCAAGCAAGGACAAGGTATCAAGAAGAAGGTTGTGGTCAACAGTGTCAATAGCAGCAGAAAGATTAAGAAGAATGAGGATCAAGTAAAGGCCCTTGGATTTTGCCAGGAACAAGTCACTGGAGACTTTGGCAAGAGTTGTTTCAGTAGAATGAAAAGAATGAAATCGAGATTGTAGAGGATCCATAAGGGCTTCAGAAGAGAGAAAGTCAAGGTAACGGCGGTGAACCACACATTCAAGTAGCTTAGCAATGAAGGGGAGGAGGGAGATGGGTCGCTAGTTAAAAGGACAAGTAGGGTCAAGTGAGGGCTTCTTAAGGAAAGGTGTGACTACAGCATGCTTAAAGGCTGCAGGAACAGCTATAGTGGAGAGCTAAGTTTCATCACCCGCTGCCTCAACCTCTCTCTGTCTCCTCCAACCTCTTTAGAATCTTTATGCTTTTGACCCTTTGGCTGTCTCCTCCAATGTCTAATCACCTCTTTCTTCCACTATGTCATCTGAGTCTGTTGATGAGGCAGTAGCTCCCTATAACACTGCATTCTCCTCTGCTCTGGATGCTCTTGCTTTGCCCATGCCATGTCCTGTGAGACAAACTATACCTCAAACCTGGCTGTTTTCCACTACCTGCTATCTACATTCCTGTGCCCATTCAGCTGAGCATGCGTGGCTCAAATTCTGCACTCTTGCAGACTTTCTACACTTCAAATTCATGCTTGTCTCTTTCCAGTCAGCCATCGTACTTGCCAAACAAGACTATTATGTCCATCTGACTAACTCTCTTGCCTTTGACCCTCGCCGTCTCTTTACAACTCTCAACTCTCTCCTCTAGGTGCCTCCACTTCTGCCCCTTCCTTTCCTTCCTTCCCTTTCTGCCCAAACCCTGGCTGACTATTTCCATGACAAAATCCAGAAGATCACACTCCAATTCCCCAAGAGGTCAGCTACTTCCCCTCCTCCCCCTCTTCACTCCCAACTCCTCCCCCCGCCCCACCTCTGCTACCATTTCTTCCTTTTCTATGAACTCTGAGGAGGAAACCATATACCTTCTTTCCTCCTCCAAACTCACTACCTACTCCTCTGATCCTTTTCCCATCCATCTCTTAAGCTCCATCTCCTCCACTGTTGTCTGTTCCATCTCTCATATTCTCAACATATCGCTCTTCACTGTGACTGTCCCTGCAGTCTTCAAGCATGCTGTAGTTACACCTCTCCTCAAGAAACCCTCACTAGAACTTACCTGTCCTTCTAACTATCGATCCCTCCTCCCCTTCACAAAAATTACGGTTCTGATTCTGACAAAAACAACACAGACGTCTTAAAATTTAAAAGTTGTTGTGTATTTACGGTTTTCACAAGTTCTACAATATTTTCTAGTGCAATCAATGTGGTGTACATACTGTATTCTGACGTGTAGTCAAATTTTAAAGTATATAACTCCGAGTGTCGTTATGTGGCGCACAAAAATTTAACCTTCCTTCAAAAGCTGCACAGCTGATATTTTATGCGCACATAGCCTACAGAAAATTAGAGGGAACATTGGTGACCATGATTAACGCAATTAGCAGGTTTGCTAACCATGTAAATCACACTGAATATACACCCGTTGTCTTTGTGTATCAATGACAGCTCTTTCAAACTAATTTTTAACTTCTGCAGCACCAACAGGAAAACTTGCAAAGGTAAACAAACATTTCTGTCTGAATCTTTTTGAATATCAGAAGCAGATCCCAGTCATAATAAAGATAAAGATACTTATGATTACTTAGCTAAAGTAGCCAGTTTGTTGTACTTAAATAATCACCCCAACATCAACCTATTTGTAATGAATAAAATGCCCTGGTGGACAAGAGAGCAGCCAGACAACTGATCAAGCTGGATAGCAGCAGTTAGAGTGGCATAAACAGGCCAAGGCACCGAAATGAGGCAGGAAAAGTCCCAGACACTAACACCAGAGAAGAAGAATATTTTTTCTTCTATTCATTTTTTTTCTTTCATTTTTTTGTCTTCTTATGGACAAAACACCCTGATGGAAAAAATTGCATTGCAGGACAGCTGATCACGCTGTGCAGCAGCAACTATAGTAGCACTAGCAACAATTCAGCAGGATAGTGACACTGAACAAAAGCAAGCAAGCCAGACAGGCAGGGCAGACAGCACCGAAAGCAGAGAGCTGCACAGAAGGGGGAGGAGATTTTCTCTTTTTCTGTTTTTGTAGCTGGACCTAATAGAACTCATTGCAAAAAAAGAAGCTAGACAGCAGAGACTAGAGTTGTAATGGGCAAAACCACAGCAAGACACTGAAAGCAGAGTGTGGGCAACTGGGCATGCATTGCTTTACTGGAGTCTTCATTTGAAGTCTTTCCCCCCAGTTACATGGACATGGAGGGAAACCAAGCAGGGAGAGATTCGTCTTTAAGAACATCCACTTTTCTGCCAAGTCTGATGCTAGCTATGACTGATGTGGACTCATGATATTCCATGCTGTCAAGAATATCCATTCACTGGGCACCTGCTTGGAAAGGAAACACTGGGCGACTTCAGCCGGATCTGGACAGACTGCAGACTTGTGTACTCAGGAGGACAAGTCTATGGTCATGGCCTCAGTAGGGCTGCAAGGTACCATGTCACAGACGTTCATGCAGGTGTCTCAGTTGCCGTGAACTGATTTCAATCTATGCCACTTACTACTGTAGCTATAGCTTGTGTTAGCAAAGATGGTGTTGTAGTTCTCATGGAGGACCGGTGGATAACAGTAGGGGAGGAAGAGGTAATTGACAAAGTGCTGCTCATGCTGTCAATACTGCTTGATGGTGTGTCTACTGTTCCTTTGCTGCTTCCCCAATGTCTCTCATCTGGCATTCCCTTTGCCCCACCTAAATCGCTAGCTTATCCCTCCAGTGCATCACTGCATTGCACTGAAGGGCAATACTCTCTTTCCCTCATGGGTCCCACAGGGTTGCTAGCATATAAACATTTTTATTGGTGAAAGGTTTCAACCTGTTTTCCACTTGCATATGTAAGGAATCCACCAGTACCAACACTTCTGATGTTAATCCCTCTCACTGCCAAAAACCCTCTAACTTCATTTCCAGGATATTCACTATTAGAATGACACAACCATGGTGGTTCTTCTTGAAATCACGTCTCCTTGGCCTTCTTGCAGACCTTCAAGATTTCTATTACCCTAGTCATATTTGTCCAATCCCGACACTCCCAGGGCTTTCAATATCAACCTTGGTCTTAAATGACATCTGATTGAGGGCTGCCTTTTGCTCCCTTGACCTCTCCAGCATCAGATAGGTGGAATTCCACCTGGTGCCAACATCCTGAATGAGCTGGTGCAAGGAGTCTCTTACTACCAAGTGTAGCAAGTGTTAAAGGCATCAGATACCATAGCAGACACTCTCCTTCACTGTCTTAATCATGTTCTTCCACAATTATAAAATAGCAAGGTGGGAAGTTTTGAAATATTTGGTGTGTCTTAAGTTCTATTATAATAAAGAAGGAAAATTTTATAAGTCCTGCTGTTATTGCTAAATGTGATGTTTTCTACTCTGTGTATGAATTTGCTTCATTAAGCATTACATTTCAAAACAAAAATTGGAAATAACCAGAAAGCTCAGTTTTCTCTCTCTGGCCATATCATTGCCCTTATTTCTGTTATGATACGGGGCCTGGGATGGCTATCATCCATCACCTGGGTGTGCAGTACCCCCCCCCCCCACCCCTATATCTACAGCCTGCCTTTACCTTGCCCAGCTGTCACCAGTGTGCTATCAGAAAGACTTAGGCATGTGTTATGTTATGACTAATCCAGATATCGCTGGTAAAATACACACTACTGTGCTCTGCCTGTATAACCCAGACATGCCAAGTCACATACATTAGGTGTCTAATACACACATTTGGCCCTACTCATATGCTCACATGCCTTCATCACCCATTCTCATGTATTTTCCGGCACCATCAGACTCTCCTGTCTTCCTCCGGTTCATCTGCCATCTCCCTCCCCCTGCCAGGTGCCCACTTCCGCCACCACCATTGTCACTTGCCGGGACCTGCGGCAGAGACAATAAACACACAAAAAAAAAGCAGAGCCTGCAAGTTAGTTCATGCATGTCACTCAGGGCACTTCCAGTCCCGCCCCTCAGAACAGGAAGTTTATGTCAGAAAGGGCGGGACTAGCAGAGCCCTGAGTGGTGTGCAGGAACTAACGTGCAGGCTCTGCTCTGTTTCTTGTGTTGTATTGTCGCTGCTGCGGGTTCCAGCAAGTGGCAGCAGCGGTGGAAGTGGGCACTGGCGGGGGGAGGGAGCTAAACAGTGGCATGGGGATGAGGAGGGGCTTGATGGGGAGAAAGAGGAGACGGTGGACATGGGAGACACTGCAAGTGAGAGGGGATATTGTGACTTGGGCTGGAGAGAAGGATGAAGAATAGGGACACAAAGGAGTGAAGTTTGACAACAGGGTGGATACTGAACAGAGAGGAATGTTTAAATGTTGAATAACTACCCCGCATGCTTACACTGTAAATAGTTCAGAGTTACTATACATGTCGCTGTTTTACTGTTTTGTTCTATGTACAACAGAGTGCTCCTGATGCCATGTTACACTTGTTGGTTATATGTTGTCGCCCGCTCACCCTCCCAGAGGCCACGGGCGTGAATAGAGTGAGCGGGGTAAAGTTCCTTGATAACTGTGGAATATTATAATGAGGCTTAGCAGAGCCTTCTGGGTATTGTAGTTCCACAGCCAGTAGAAATAAGTAGTTGCAGTCAGAGTGATAAGGTCAAATAGGATTTATTTCCCTTCCCAGGGTTGGAGTCTTAAACCATGAAAACAAAGTAACACAAAGACCATGCGTCTGGAACTACAAACAAAGAATTAACTTGAACTCAGGCAATGCTTATCTTCAGCCAAAAAGAAATGAAAATGCAGAGAAAACAGTTTCTTTCCCAAAACTCCTTTTGTCTGTTTTCTCCTGTGAAACAGCCCTTGTAGCACTTTAACACAAAGATTGTATGCTGTCAGAAAAAGTATATGTACAATCCATAAATACCTCAGTGTCTGGGTCCTCATAAAAATCACACTGCATGTGTTCAATGTCTTGACCAGTTTCCCGTGGGCTAAAACCTTTATCTTGCCTGCCGGGTTCCTCTCTATAGCCTAAGGTATTTCCTTCCCCCAACAGCTTAGAGGAGTATGGGTATTTACCGTAATTGCTGCTGTTTCTCTCAACTGAGTCACAGAGTTCCTGGTAAGTGCAGGGAATTTGGCTATACTCTTCTTTCCTGCTATTAGGGAGAATACTTCTACCTTCTAACAAGTTTCTTCCAAGCTTCCTCCATTGAGCACAACTTTGCATGGGGAAAAACTCTTCCCTTCGTGTTTGCTTAGCTTTTCTTTTGAGCAACAAATTACCCTCAGGAAAATAATCCTCTCTTGCTGGGTACCTTGAGCTGTAAGGCTGGAATTGCCTTAACTGGGCTTCAGAGCAATTCTCTCTGCTTCCACGACAGCAGAGCTCTCCGGTGCAATGGTCAGCCATGTACTGCTCTTCCAGGCAGTCTCCCTTGGGCTTCACAGCGCAGCACTGTCCTACCAGTCTCCTCTGGTCAGCATGTCTCTCAAAGCTTCCTTCCTCATTGAAGCTTTCTCTCTCAATGCTTCTCCTACGACTGGGACTTCCTGTGCTTGCCGTTCTCCCTGTGTTTGCTGCCCTCTCTGTGTTGGCTGCTGTCTCTGTGTTTTCTGCTCTCCCTCTTCTCTCCGGTAAGGGATTTTTAAATGTGTTGCATTTGGTATTTGTTTGGGCTCCGCCCCCTATCAGCTGTCTCCTATCTCTTGATGAGCCACGAGGTAGCTTTTGGTTTGGGCATTCCCTAGCACTACGTGAATTGGTTTGTGTACAATTTCTATGCCAACCCTCCTCCATGTTTATTTCTGAGCTGTCAAAGTTAGCTTTATTCTGATCCAAATCTCCTGTCTCCGCGGGCTCTGATCTCTGCACCTCATGACAGATCCCCCGCCTTAAAATATTACGTGCTGCCGAACTTTCCATCGGACAGTGCGTAATCCTACCTTTGGATCTGTACCGCTGCTCTACATATACCATACTGGCAGTGGCAAACCTATCCTTCCAGGGTTTCAAGAGGTTTAGGTGATACACCTGTCGGCGACCCTTCGCATTCTCTACTCTATATGAGACCAGGCCTACCTTTTCCACCACAGTGCATGGCCCTTTCCAATGGGCCTCGAATTTTGGTCCTGGATCTGCCACCTGGACAAGCCCTTTATCGCCCATGTCCAATGTTCTAGGTTTTGTGCCCCTATCGTAATAGTGCTTTTGTTTCTGTTTACTGGCCTGTAAAGTTTTCATCGCGGCCTTTGCCGTCCTCTCCAGACGTTCCCTCAGACCTTTTAAGAACTGAGGTACTTCCACCTCTGCGGTGTCCGGGTCTACCCACTGCTCGTGTAGAATATCTAGTATTCCCCTAGGGGACCTACCGAACATGAGCTCGTATGGGGACGCTTTCAAAGAGGTTTGAACGCATTCTCTACAGGCGTATAATATGAACGGGAGTAGAGTATCCCAATCTGATATCTCTCCTTTTTTCAAGCCCATTCTAAGCATTTGCTTGATGGTTTGATTCATGCGTTCCACTAAACCATTCGTTTGGGGGTGGTACGCCGCTGTTCGTATGTGCTTTATCCCAAAAGCCTCCCAAACGGTAGACAAGTGTTTGGATAGAAAGTTGCTACCCTGATCCGTAAGCACCTCCCTGGGAAACCCCACCTCACAAAATAGTTTCACCAGCTCCTGGGCTATGATCCTCGCGGAGGTGTTCCTTAAGGGAATAGCCCAGGGGAATCGGGTGGCATGGTCCACTATCACCAGCAGATACTGGAAACCCCTGGGTGTTCAGGTCATCGGGCCTACCATGTCCATTCCTATGCGACTCATAGGCACCGCTATAGTGGGGGTAGGTACTAAGGGCACAGCTCTAGGTTTTAATGCTGTCACGCTCTGACATGGGGCACATGACTCGCAGTACTGCCTGGTTTCTTTGAAACACCCCTGGCCAATAAAAGCGGCCTAATATTTGGTCCAGGGTGCCCTGGATCCCCTTATGGCTACCTATAGGGTGGTCGTGGGCCAGACGCAACACCGTGGCCTTAAACGTCGTCGGCACCACCAACTGCTTTCGAACTGCCTCGGTATAAGGGTCAATACTTTCCCTGTATAAAATTTCATTTTCCAAGAAAAACCTGGGCAACGTAGGTCGGGTTTCCTGGGCCCATTCAAAGGCTCTCTTGAGCGCTGGGTCAGCCCGCTGTTCCGCAGGGAACGAAGGAAACTTATTTACAAGTTCAGCCGGTACCCAAGGTAAACTCGCACCTGCCTCCAACTCGGCCCTCCCGCGGGTTCTAGACTGCCTCTCATGGCGCCTCTTGGCCTTGGCCTTTCTGCCTTGCTTAACGGGCTCATGCACTAAATCATCATGTGTAGGAAGGATATTTAAGTCTTCCTCATTTAACTCCCCCTCCTGGGATTCTACTGCCCCCTCAGGCTCCTCCATGCCTCTAGACGATGTCTCTCCCATCCCTGGGGTCCCGGACTGCGCCCGGGTGGAAACTAAACCTGACCGGGTAGTTAAACCTGCTACTAGCCCCTTATAAAAGGGTGGCCAATCCCTGCCTAAAATAAGGTCCCTAGGTAACGTCGGGATTATAGCTACTGGTATCACTTGTTCGGTGTCTAGTGCCTGCACAGACAGTTTTTGTAGAGGATAAAATGAGAATGCACCATGTATGCATTTTACCCTCACCCGGCTTTCTGCTTGATTCGGGGGCGACGAACGGTGCCTCTCAACGGCTTCCCAGAGCCTGCGGGAAATCATGCTCTGGTCAGCCCCCGAGTCAAGCAGTGCCAGCGCTTCTACCCCCTCTACCTGGACATGTAGTAGAAATCCATCTGGCGTTGGCTTGTCTACTCCAGACATGAGGACCGTCCGCTTGATACAGTCTTTCTGGAAATGTCCCGCTCTCCCGCACAGATAACATTTCCCTTTATATACAAAGACATTATCATTAGCATTCATACTTTGCACATTATAGCTTTTCCCTCTGGGATACCTGCCCCCCTTACAATTTGCCATGCCTGCAGCCTGCATTACTCCATACCCCGAGGGGTCAGCTATCTGGGCCTCCAAGAACCTGTCTGCCAGACAAGCTGCTTCATCTGTAGATTGGCAGTTTTGTAAAGTGAGGTATGTTCTCATTTCAGTGGGCACAGCTTGGATAAACTGCTCCAAGACCACTGTGTCCAGTATACTCTCCAGGGTTCTCCTCTCTGGAGTCAACCACTTCCAGGCCAAATTTCTTAATCTTTGACGTAACGCTTTTGGGGTCTCCTGTGCCTTCAGGCGGGCGTCCCTAAACATCCTCCTATAGTGTGAGGTAGTAAGCCCTAACCTATCCTTAACTGCCTTCTTTATCTCATTATAGTCGGCAGCAAGGGTTGCAGGCATTGCCTTGTAAGCTGAAAGGGCTTCACCGGTAAGTGAAACCGCAAAGCAGGTTGCCCATTGCTCACTAGGCCATTTTAGTGCTTCCCCAATGCGTTCAAAAGCATCGATAAAGTCATCGACATTGTCATGCGGGCTCAATTGACCTAAAGAAAAAGCATGACTAGCATGTAGTCCTAGCCCTGGTATGACCGTGGGATTCTCAGTCACCAACTCCTGTGGTTTTCTTAACAGCGCCTCCATAGCGTCTAACAGAGGTTTCTGTTGCTCCCTCATCATGCAGGCATTCTGTTCTTGGATATGCTTTGCTAGTTCAAACTGCTTGTCCCACTGCAGCTGCATCCACTGCATGACGTCTCTGGGCTCCATTCCTCTTGTCGGTACCTGTGAAAAAAAAAAAGAAGAAAAAACACCAAGTGCGGCTCCTTTTTTTTTTTTCCTTCTGCAGCGCCCCCTTTCCTGCACAAAATCCTCCCACACTTATGCCCTAGGTGACATTACCTGAGGCTTCGTGTAGAGGTCAGCATTCAGGAAAGGTCACTGTTTCTTTCACCAGCCATCTGTCAGACAACTTGCTTCAACAGGGGTCCTCTGGTGCTGTAGTTTCTTCACTGTGTCCTTTATTTCAAGGTCAAAATCCTCAAAACTACGCCAAATGTCACCCGCTCACCCTCCCAGAGGCCACGGGCATGAATAGAGTGAGCGGGGTAAAGTTCCTTGATAACTGTCGAATATTATAATGAGGCTTAGCAGAGCTTTCTGGGTATTGTAGTTTCACAGCCAGTAGAAATAAGTAGTTGCAGTCAGAGTGATAAGGTCAAATAGGATTTATTTCCCTTCCCAGGGTTGGATTCTTAAACCATGAAAACAAAGTAACACAAAGACCATGCATCTGGAACTACAAACAAAGAATTAACTTGAACTCAGGCAATGCTTATCTTCAGCCAAAAAGAAATGAAAATGCAGAGAAAACAGTTTCTTTCCCAAAACTCCTTTTGTCTGTTTTCTCCTGTGAAACAGCCCTTGTAGCACTTTAACACAAAGATTGTATGCTGTCAGAAAAAGTATATGTACAATCCATAAATACCTCAGTGTCCGGGTCCTCATAAAAATCACACTGCATGTGTTCAATGTCTTGACCAGTTTCCCGTGGGCTAAAACGTTTATCTTGCCTGCCGGGTTCCTCTCTATAGCCTAAGGTATTTCCTTCCCCCAACAGCTTAGAGGAGTATGGGTATTTACCGTAATTGCTGCTGTTTCTCTCAACTGAGTCACAGAGTTCCTGGTAAGTGCAGGGAATTTGGCTATACTCTTCTTTCCTGCTATTAGGGAGAATACTCCTACCTTCTAACAAGTTTCTTCCAAGCTTCCTCCATTGAGCACAACTTTGCACGGGGAAAAACTCTTCCCTTCGTGTTTGCTTAGCTTTTCTTTTGAGCAACAAATTAGCCTCAGGAAAATAATCCTCTCTTGCTGGGTACCTTGAGCTGTAAGGCTGGAATTGCCTTAACTGGGCTTCAGAGCAATTCTCTCTGCTTCCACGACAGCAGAGCTCTCTGGTGCAATGGTCAGCCGTGTACTGCTCTTCCAGGCAGTCTCCCTTGGGCTTCACAGCGCAGCACTGTCCTACCAGTCTCCTCTGGTCAGCATGTCTCTCAAAGCTTCCTTCCTCATTGAAGCTTTCTCTCTCAATGCTTCTCCTACGACTGGGACTTCCTGTGCTTGCCGTTCTCCCTGTGTTTGCTGCCCTCTCTGTGTTGGCTGCTGTCTCTGTGTTTGCTGCTCTCCCTCTTCTCTCCGGTAAGGGATTTTTAAATGTGTTGCATTTGGTATTTGTTTGGGCTCCGCCCCCTATCAGCTGTCCCTTATCTCTTGATGAGCCACGAGGTAGCTTTTGGTTTGGGCGTTCCCTAGCACTACGTGAATTGGTTTGTGTACAGTTTCTATGCCAACCCTCCTCCATGTTTATTTCTGAGCTGTCAAAGTTAGCTTTATTCTGATCCAAATCTCCTGTCTCCGCGGGCTCTGATCTCTGCACCTCATAACAATGTAAACCACTTTGAATAATAGAAAGGCAGTATAAAAATAAGTTTAAATAAATAAATAAGAAATAGGGTGACAGGAGAGATGTTGGACATGGGTGAATAGGGACACAGAGGGGAGATCAGATGCTGAATATGGGGGTAGGGATGGGAATAAGGTGACAGAAAGATGCTTGAGGAGTAGAGACACAGAAGAGGTTGATGGGGACACAGAGAGGGAATGCTAAACTTGGGGGAGGGGGATAGGGTGATGGGGCAGATGCTAGATGCAGGGAAAGGTAGGGACACAGAGGGGAGTTGTTGGACATAAGAGGAGTAATAGGGACACACAGGTAGATGGGGGAGTGGAGTAGGAATATAGAGGAAAGATGCTGGGCATAGGAGGGGATAAGGACACAGAGGAAGGCATGGAGCTAAATAGGAAGACAGATGGCAGTTAATTACAGAAAAGGGGAGAGAGAGGAGATGCTGGGGATGGGGTGGGGGAGGAGATAGGGAGATATTGAGGAATAAGGGGATGGGAAATGGGAGGGCCAGGGTGAGAGAAAAAGATGGACAGCTGTGCATAGATGCAGTAAAAGAAGATTGAAGACTGGATTGTAAGAAGGAGTGAAATCTGAGTGGACAGAGAAACAGAAAAATAAATGGAAGAAAGCTGAAAGGAAAAGATCAATATCCGAGATGGATATAGAGGAGGAAATGAAGAAGACAGAAGAAGAGAGAAGTGGGTAAATGGACTGGAGAACCTGGAGAGAAAGTTAAGAGAAGACAGAGGAAAAAAATCAGTGGGGTCAACACAATTAGAAAAATAAAATGGTCAAACAAAGATAGAAAAAGTATTTTTTAATTTACTGATTGGAATATGTCAATTTTTGGAATTTATATCATCTGCTATTTTAATATTTGGTGCAGAATGGAGTAAATGCACTGCCATTTCTATTTCTCTGGTATTGCACTGCATGGGATTTTAGTTTAATTTTTGTCTACATATTTCTATTGTGAGTTTGTGGTAATTTGCTCTCTATTCAGTGAGGGTCTTTCTATGTTTAGAATATGTGATTGAGGCCAGGTATTCTGTTAGCAGTGAATGTCTCTGTAGGGATCTATAGTAATCCGGCTTGTTTAATTTTCCAAATAGGTGGTACTGATATATTTACAGTGTTGCCTTTTTCTAGGTAAATCCTTCATTGGTGCTGTTATGGAATGGTAGATTTGTTCTATCCAGACTGACTTTTGTGGGGTTTTGTCTTACTTCACAATACCAAACTAACACTACCCTTGTAATGACACTAGTCAAAAATCATATGCCAACAAAAATTAGACTAGATCAATAGAGAATACAATATGATAAAACTTTTTTTGTCAGACTGCTCATAACGAGGATTCACCCCTCTTGAAATAAACTGTCCATTTTAATCATTCAAAGTTGAAATAGGCAACAAAACAGCACTTAGCTCCGAGTAAAGCAGCTTGGGAATCAGTACATTCATATAGCAAGACTGGAACGAATGGGTATGCACAATACAGCACTGCGTTTTGGGCCACCAAACATCATTCAGTAGGACCTGCATCAGGTGTTCTGCTCTCCATTGTCAGTCAGCAGAAGACTTCCAGCATTCAAGAAGAAATTTACCAGGTCCGTACAGACTCAAAGCAAAACCACTCTTTAAATACCTCCAGCGTCTGACGTCAAAACCCACCGAAAAAGTGCTCCGCCTATTTCACCTAGCATTGGGCCCAAAACAATGATGATGTAATGGCCTGAGCACTATGGTGTTTAAAGAATGCTCTGTCAGTCAAGCTCAAGATTGAGACTACCACTGTCACTGCCACTGTCTGCAGCAAAAAAATCCATCTTTGTTCAGCAAACTGTAACTGAGCAACTCGATCACCCCCGCGAGGGATTTGAGAAACTCTATCAAGAAATCTTCAAGAAAGTTGCTGAAAAGTATGGCCCAGTTGTAAACAATGCTGAACAATTTGAGCAGTTAAGATCTTGGTGTTTATACAGGAGGCATGTTCAGAGAGACATACCTTAAAAGGTCGAGTAGTATGGTTACCATATTTAAGATTACAGAGATAGACCAACAAATGAACTACAAAATCTGAATCACAGGTGGTATACTACCTAAAGTGGTAAACCCACTGATTGGTCTTATCTCACCAGGATTCACCACTTATATTACGATCACAAAATTGGCAGTTCATACAAAGGAAATGACCCCTCAAAGGAGGAGGGCTTTCTAGCAATGGAGATGTTCAAACCAACAAGTCTCTTATGTTGCTACCCCTGGTAAAAGCAATAGTCAAATCTCTCTGAAAACATGGAGAAAACCGTAAAACATGCCAATGCTTTCGAAGTGAAGACATTACTTCAGAAGCCCTGTCCATATATGGAAGAACTCTCAACATCTTTTCCTCAGACTTATTAGAAGTTGGAGCCAGGGTGCTTTCATCTTAAATAAAAGGTAACAACCACTCTCCTTGTGCATTTAAGGCACGTTTGTCAGCTTTTCGTATAACTGTACTCAGGGGCGGCCCAAGGGGGGTGCGGGGCCATGTGCGGAGACTCGGTGCGGGGCCTCATTTGCATAAGGGGCCTCATTTGCATAGATATTTGCATAATGTTACTATATACTAACTTTTAGTAAACATGCCTCTTAATGAGTGTATGGATAAAGAAAGACTAAAAGATTTCTACATTACTATAATCCAGTGCCAACCACCAGACACATTAGGAACTACTACAAACACTGCCCATTTAGAACCCATAGCAAACCCGCCGTATCCTAACAGCACTACCAGGACTCACAAAGCACCATACCCTACCTATCAAAAGGAAACATGCAAATATTAAACCAATACATTTCAGAGAACAACAATACATGACCTACTGGGGAAAGAGAACAAGTGGCAATGTCAAATAGGAATTACATAACAGAATACCTCAGCTCAGTTACACATGCAGAACATAGACCATCACCAAACAAGGAATCACAATTTAGAAACAGGAAGACAATAATTAAACTGGGAATCCCAAAAGCCAAACTTGGAATGTACAACACTGTAGAAATAAAACTATACATTAATTTGCTCTTGTACTAAACAAAGCGCAGACGTTAATGATGCACATTTACCAGAGCTGACATATTCCAATTAATAAATTCAAAATAAAGAGATATTTTTCTACCTTTTGTGCATTTCTTTTCAGCTGCAATTGCTCCAGCCACTTTCTTCTGGTTTCTTCGTGTCTTCTGCTAACTCTCCATCGTCTGCTGTCCATTTGTCCTTTCTTCTCTCTTCTAGTTTTTTTCCATTCTCTCTCTACATCTGCTTTAACATACTAATCTTTCTCCTTTTGCTCTTTCCTCATTCCTATTTCATCCACTCAAATTTCACCCCTCCATCCTCAATCCCCACTTACTCTCCCAATACCCGGCCAATTGTAGATTTTTTATCCCTCCCACATAAAATATTTTTCCCCTCTCCATTTTACTCTCCCAGCCCCATCCCATTCTAATCCTCCCCCAACATCAGCTCCCTTCTAGTTCCAGCCTCACCCAGCATCCATTCCCTTCTAGCCCCTGCATCAGCCCATTTCCAGTCCTAGCCCCCCATCAGCCCATTTCCAGTCCTAGCAACCCCCCAACCCAATACCAGTCCTAGCCCCCCCATCAACCCACTTCCAGTCCTAACCCCCATCACCCCATTTTCAGTTTAAGCCCCCCTATAACCCATTACCAGTCCTAACCCCCCATCAGCCCATTTCCAGTCCTAACCCAATCAACCCATTTCCAGTCAGCCCCCCATAGCCCATTGCCAGTCCTAACCCCCCCATCAGCCCACCTCAAGTCCTAACCCCTCCCCATCAGCCCATTTCCTGTCCTAGCCCCCCCATAGCCCATTATCAGTCCTAAACCCCCATAGCCCATTACCAGACAGCCCCCATCAGCCAACAGCCCATTACCAGTCTTAACCCCCCCATAGCCAATTACCAGTTCTATGCCCATCAGCCCACCTCTAGTTCTAACCCCTCCCCATCAGCCCATTTCCTGTACTAGCCCCCCCATAGCCCATTACCAGTCCTAACCCCCCCCAACAGCCCACAGCCCACAGCCCACAGCCCATTACCAGTCCTAACCCCATCAGCCCACCTCCAGTCTTAATCCCCCCAGCCCATTTCCAGTCCTAGCAACCCCCCCAACCCATTACCAGTCCTAGCCCCCCATAGCCCACGCCCAGTCCTAATCCCACCAGCCCATTTCCAGTCCGAATCCCCCGCACCCCATGTTCAGTTTAAGCCCCCCCATACCCCATTCCCAGTCCTAACCTCCCCATCAGCCCACTCCCAGTCCTAATCCCACCAGCCCATTTCCAGTCCTAATCCGCCCTCACCCAATTTTTAGTTTAAGCCCCCCCCATAGCCCATTACCAGTCCTAACCCCCCATCAACCCACTTCCAGTCCTAATCCCATCAGCCCAAATACAGACTTAGCTCCCCCATAGCCCATCACCACTCCTAACCCCCCCAGCCCATCACCACTCCTAACCCCCCCAGCCCAGCCCAGCCCAGAGAAAATTTAAAAAAAAAAAGCTGTCTGCGGCCGCTGCCGGGGCCGCCGCGGCAGAATCGAGTGTGCCGTGGGGCCCCCCCCCCTGCCCAGCAGAGCCTGCCCTCCCCTGTATCACCTCTCTCTTTGCAGCTGCAGTCACACGCGCCGGCTTTCAGAGCACGAAGGAACTAGTTTCCCTTTCGCGGCTCTGTTAAGCCTGCGGGGGCTGATGGGAACTTCCCATCAGCCCCCGCGGGCTTAACAGAGCAGCGAGGGAGAAACTCTCCCCTCGCACTCTGAAAGCCAGCGCGTGTGACTGCAGCTGCAAAGAGAGAGGTGATACAGGGGAGGGCAGGCTCTGCTGGGCAGGGGGGGCCCTGCGGCACACTCGATTCTGCCGCGGCAGCCCCGGCAGCGGCAGCAGACAGCTTTTTTTTTTTTTTAAATTTTACTTTTAGATCAGAATGTTTTTGCGCGGGGCCCCCTGAAACGTGGGGCCCTGTGCAAAAAACATTCTCGCTCAATGGACGGGCCGGCCCTGACTGTACTAGGATAGAGGCCAATTCTGTAGGTGCATGTCCGGGCCGTCTGGACGTCCGGAAATCCGGATGGCCCGGTTTGCATCCTATTCTTTTCCCGCAGGGGCTAGATGGCCCCGTGGGAACAGAATCGCAGCATTAGCCTAGATGTCCAGGCATGCCCTTGGCTAGCTCAGTCTTGCTCCTGCATGGAGCACAAAATGCCCTGTTCCCCGCCACCCGACCCTCGATCGAGCCTTCTGAGGCCGGGATCGAATGGTGGGGAACCTCCTGCAGCCACCTACCCATTTGTGGGGGCCTGATGGTGTTGGGGGGGACGGGACACTTAATCCACCTCCGAGGTGGAATAAGTCCCCATCTATCCTTGTGAACCCGGATGTACAGGGCCATGACCGGAATCAGCTCTGTACGTCCGGGTTGTGTGCCCTGTCCCCATCCCCGGCCCACCCACTCTCCTCCTTGTTGCTGCCCCTGCCCATTCCTGTCCAGAGCTCCCTGTACATCTCCTATGTACATGCGGGCAGCTTTGGGCAGGGAATAGGGGCCCAGGCGAATAGCGGAGATGTACGTCCAAATCGGACTTCATCCCTGCTATTTGTTGTTTGGAATGACCCCCATGCCCCCTCGCAGCCAAACAAGTGCTCAATTCTTGAGCATGAACCTTAAAATCATCCAAAGTGGTACAGATCTGGCAGACACACAAAATTGTCCATAAGGGAGTCCCCTCTTAATGAGTCAGGATGAAAACTGTGATACCGAAGTAGATTAATTTTTTGAACTGATTTCCTGTAGAGTGTAGTAAATGTTCCTCATTCCTAAAAATGGTAACATCAATAAATTCAATAGATGTAGAATCAACTTTAGCTGTAAATTTTATGTTGGTTTTACAGTTGTTCAGCCATTCCAAAAAAGTTGTTAAATCTTCAGGGGACCCTGTCCAAATTAGAAAGATGTCATCTAAAAACCATTTCCACAAGGGAACATGCTGAAACCAGTGGGAAGGATAGATCAATGTTTCTTCAAGATTAGCCATATATAATGTGGCTTCCGAAAGCGCCACAGTAGCCCCTATCGTGATGACGAACACTTGTAAATAGAAGGACCCGTCGAACATAAAATTGTATTTTGTAAGTACGAGTTCTAAAAGATTCATCTAAAAAAAGCTTTCGGTAATCGCTGGGGCAAGTCTAATGTGCACTGAGAAATTACAGAGAGAGCCTGTACTTGTTAGTGTTAGTGTACAAAGCTGTGACATCACACATGACCAAAAATAGCTCCAAAGTAGGTACTGAAACCTCATCAAGCATGGAAAGGAAATGTGATTTGTCTCTTATAAAAGATTTTACCTTGGCAACATGCCTGGTACTGAAGAAAGCAGACTTTCTTTTTGGTATGGTGAGTTCTATAAGGAAGTGTCATAGTTCTGCTCTGAAGGGAAGGAGTGAAAATTTTCAAGGGCTAAAATAAAACCATAGAAAGCTAAATATCATCATTTTGCGGTGCTCTTTCATTTGCAAAGCATTACAACTGACGGATCTCTCCAAATTTATACCGCAAATGTGCCGTGAGAAACACCTCACTCATTGGCCTTCAATCTCACTCATTAGAGAGGTAAATCTCACACCTTGGGATAGGCCACCCATAGAATCTCTGATAGCCAGTACTTGGCACCAATTGGTTATACAAGTTGGGGATTTCCCACCTACTAAAAGCTGATCTGAAGAGCACTTGGTAACTTGGGCCTAAGAGATGAATCACCCCTGCCAGAAATATGGGGGGGGGGGGGGGTTGCATTTCTCTAAGAGGTCATATTTTTTCCATAATCCAAAAGTGTTAGCAAAAACATATCAGATGAGGGAGTATGATTACCGTGTTACTCCACTTTAATAGTAGTTAAACATAAAGAGAAACAAAAAAAGAAAATAAGGTGATACCTATTTATCGGATTAACTTGATACATTTTTGGACTAACTTTGAAGGTTAAAATCTTCTTCATCATACTGTCCAGACCAGAAGAAGGTTTTAATTTTCAAAAGCTAGTCCAAAAATGTATCAAGTTAAGGTGATACCTGTTTATTGGATTATTTTCCTTTTTTGTTTCTCGTTTTACAAAGACATATCAACTTTATTGCTGCCAAGACTAAAAACACTGATACAGACGGCGCATAAAAGTGTCAAAGACATGGTATTCTGGTAGCCATCTGGGATTATCTTTATTTTCAATAATTCCAAAATATCACCATAAATATATCAGCTCTGGGAAGGCTGCAATAGATGCAAGATGCAGTACATATGCTGCCCATTCTCAAGGTCTCTTGTCTTGCCAACTCTCTGGCAGCTGCCTGATGCCACCTCCTGGCAGTATTAAGAATTCTACTTGTAGTAAAGGTCATAACAACTCCAAGTTCTTTAAACTCTAGTGAATGAAGTATAAGGTTACCAGATATCCCCCGATTTTCAGGGATTGTCCCTGATTTTAGAGCTGTATCCCCATCTCCCATCTGTTTGGCAGTCTTCTGTCCCCAATTCCAGCCATGGGGGATGGAGGGGAGGTAGAAAAAACATAATTTTCAATTTAGTGATTTGAATATGTCCGTTTTTAGAATTTACATCCATTTTCTGTATATTTTGCACAATATGGGGTGAAATACATCACTGTTTCTATTGCTCTGTCAATTTGTCTGCTTGAAAATGATATTGTTGCTGTCATGGGATGGATGGGGAGGGCAGCATAATGGCTCCTCTGCTTCCGTCATGCCTTGTTGCTCAAACCTGGAACTATGAAGTAACCCCCTCCCCCCCCCCGCACCACTCTTCAGATAAGTGTCCTAGATTCGCCTGAAACAATCTGGTAAGCTTAACAAAGTACAATCCAGAACTTGAAAAACTGAGAAAAAGCATGAAAGACTTACAACCACTACTCCAGGAAGATGAATAACTGAGAGAGGTAGTCCCTGCTGCATCAATGTTGGCCTTCTGACAACCACCGAATCTGAAGCAAAAATTAGTGAGAAGAAGGCTCCCAGTAGCAGTCCAAAATTTATTTATTTTATTTATTTAGCTGTGCTTTTATACCGCTTTTTGCCGGGTCAAAGCGATTTACAATCAACTGAAGGATACAATAAAACATGGAGCAAACGTATATTAACTATGTACAAATAACTTAGTTATGAACTGGTTTATACAAATACTTTACTATATACATTGGTATGCTTTCGTTGGGATGTGTGGGTGGGTAGGGTTAAGTTCCAGGTCCATAGTGTTCAATGAATAGATGAGTTTTCAGGTGCTTCCTGAATGATGAGAGGTCTTTGATGCATCTGATGGTGGCAGGGAGAGAGTTCCATAGAGTGGGTGCATAAAGTTCAAATGCTCTTGCGCAGGCTTGCTGGGTGCTTTTGGTTTTTGAGTGGGGGATGATCAAGGTGTTGCTGGTAAATTGGCGGCTGGCTCTGTTTGGTTGGAAGGGGTGGAGAAGACTGAGAAGGTGTGCAGAGGAGAGACCCAGAAGTGTTTTGTAGATCATCATTAATGTTTTGTATTTGATGCGACTGTTGAGGGAAAGCCAGTGGAGATGCCTGAGGATGGGAGTTATGTGTTCATGTTTAGGAGCTACCGAAAAGGTGAGTGCAGCAGTATAGAGGGCTGTACATAGTGGGAGGATGGTTGATTGTGGGAGACCTTGGTAAATGGAGTTGCAGTAGTCAAGGATTGGAAGGATGGCTGCTTGTAGTGCTGATCTGAAGTCTGGGCAGAGGTGCTGGAGGGTGTGGATCTTATAGAAGATTGAATTTGCCATTTTCTTCACTTGTTGTTTGAAAGAGAGGTTGTGGTCCAGAGTGATGCTGAAGTATTTTATTTCTTATTGTACTTTGATGTGAGTGTTTAGGATTTTAATAGCAGGGGGGATGAATGAACTGTCTTTGGTGATGAAGAGGGCCTCTGTTTTTTTGTAGTTGATGGAGAGGTGGTTATTTGTGAACCATTGTGAGATTTTGGAGAAGCAAAGCTGTAACTTTGTGAAGGTGGGTTGTTTGGTGTCGAAGAGGGTATAGATAAGGATGTTGTCAGCATAGAGGTGGTAGAGTAGATTATGGGACTTAATAATCAAGCAGAGTGGCTGTAGGTATATGTTGAAAAGCAGGGCAGAGAGGGGGAGCTTTGTGGGACACCTTAGGTTTGAGTGAATGAGGTGGAGGAGACGTCACATATTTTGATTTGCTGCTGGCGTTTGGACAGGAAGGACTGGAACCAGTTCAGTATTGTGTTCTGGATTCTGATTGATTGAAGGCATTGGAGGAGGATTTTGTGGCTTACTGAGTCGAATGCCGCTGAAAAATCAAGGAAAACTAGGATAAATCCTTGATGAGTTGACTGGATGCCTTGGATGAGCTTGTTTAAAAGGGAGAGAAGGAGGGTTTCAACTCCATGGTGAGGGCAAAAGCCATGTTGATTGGGGGTCAAGTGGGGCATTGGTTTCAATGTGATCCTGGAGTTGTTGGCATACTACTTTTTCCATGATCTTGGATAAAAGAGGGAGGCTGGCAATAAGCCAGTATGAGGTGGGGTCCGTTGGGTCGAGGTTGGGTTTTTTGAGGATTGGGCGGATAGAGGCAGACTTGAGGGTGCTGGGCATGAGTCCTTGGGTGAGGGATGTTTGGATGAATTTAGTGATGATGGGGCTGAGCTCTGCTTTCGTTGCCTTGATCCAGGTGGTGGTGTTGAGTGAAGAGATGATGGTTTCAATGTGAGTTGTGCTTATTGGGTGGAAGATCGACCAGGGTGGCATAGTAGTGGATGATTGGGGTGAAGGGAGATCTTGCATCTGGGATTGTCGTAGTTATTTGTAGTATTCTGCTAATTGTTGATTGAGTTTCCTTAAATAGGCTTGGTTGGATGCTTGGATAGTTGTTTTAAAATATTGAAGAGTTTTTTTGGGTGGTTGAGGGATGAGTTGATTAGTTTTGAGTGGTATTGTTTATATTTTTTTTTTTTTGCGTTCTCTGTTGAGGATTTGTAGTTGTCTACTAGATTCATATAGAAGTTGTGGTCTGAGGAGTGTTTGGATTTATGCCATTTCCTTTCCAGTTTCCGTAAGTGAGTTTTGATTCTCTGGAGTTCTGGTGTGTACCATGAGGTTTTTGGGATTTTGCTGGGTTTCTGATGTGGGTTAGTTGGGGCTGCTGAGGCTGTTTGGGTGGTCTTGTTCCATAGCTCTGGGAATGCTTCAGGGTCATTGGCTTTGTCGTTGATTTGGGTAATAAGTTGTTGAGGAAATATTCTTTGTTGAATTGCTTAAATCTTCTTTTTGTTGGTTTTGTTGGGTTTAGGGAGAGTTTATGGGGGAGTGATAGGTTGAAGTGGATGAGGCAGTGGTCGGACCAGAGGACTGGTTGTATTTGTAGAGGCGCAGGTGGTGTGATGTGTGGAGAGATGGTGAGGTTGTTGATGAAGATCAGGTCAAGGATGTTGCCTTTATCATGGGTAGGAGAATGTACTATCTGGTCAAATTCCATGGCTTTCATGGCGTCCAGGAAGGTGGAGGCTTGATTTTTGTTGGATGGAGGACAGGATGAAGTCTCCTAGGAGTACAGAGGTCTTATTTGTCTTGGTGATCGAGAGAGCATGTTCCAGGAAGCTGGTTAAATTGGAGGCAGGGGAGGTCAGTGGCTGGTAGACAAAGCATAATGTGATGTGCTTATTAGAGATGGTGAGGGTGTCAGAGCTGCTCATGTTGTTGGAAGCTTGATGTAGCTTCAAGAGGATGAGTACTCCATCTCATTGCTGATAGAGATGAGGGCTGTGATGTAGTTGGTATCCTTGGGGGATGAGCTGATTTAGTAGGACTGAGTCTGTTTCTTATGTCCAGGTTTGAGTTAGACAAAGGATGTCTACATCCTTGCTTGTGGTGAGATCTCAGATTAATTGGATCTTTTTCTTGATTGAATGTGCATTAATTAATGCACATTTTAGTGTGTGTGTGGGGGGGGGGGGATAAGAGGAGAAGGGGTGTGTGTTTGTAGGGAGCGGGAGGGTAGGGATATATATGAGGTGAGGGGTTTTCCTTGGATGGGAGTATACATAAGTAGCGGGGGTGTGTAGTAGGAAACATAGGGGGTGAGAATGAAGTGGTTGTGGGGGCGAAGGTAGGCATTGGAGGTTAGAGTTAGTGCTATGAGGATGATCAGGGCATAGATCAGGGTGTATATGGAGGGCATGGTGAAGCTGAGCATTGAGCTCTGGGGTAGATAGGTGAATGCTGCTTAGCTGAAGGGGGGGAGGGGTTGATAGTTTTGTTCTATGGATTAGCTGGCTGAGATTTCTGTTGTGGTTGGTGATTCCCTAATGTGAGGTTGGTTGTAGTGGTGCGTTGGGGGTTTGTTTCCTCTGGGGCTGGAAGAGTGGCTGAGAAGTAGCTCATTTTAGCTGTTGTTTATTGTATGATCGGTTTGGTGTAGGGTAAAAGGGAGGCTCTGGTCTAAACTTCTTCCTACCTTTGTGGTGGGAGTGAGTTGTCTTGCGCTGGACGGTATCTTCTGGTCTAGGTCTTTGGCCCACACCTAAGGGCCACACCAAAGGGCCCTCTGGCAAGGCCCTCAGGCACAGGCGTGCCTGCTGGTGCCTGTATTTGAAGTTGCTGGGGTGTGGTGGGTCTGATAAGCCTTGTGGTGGCGATCGGGGAGGGGCTTCCCTTCCCGCTCACCTCCCCGATGCCGATTGGACTGGTGTGGGGGCAGAGAGTCTTTTTGCACCTGCCGGTGCAAAATGAAGAGAATGGCACAAGTCCTTGCAACATACCAAGCTGCAAATTATAGCAACACATATCACAAGACCCCACAGTTACCCACATGCGAAAAACATTCAACATAAGGGATCCAGGATCCTCCCCCATGCTCTTTTTCTAAATGTGGTATATATTATTCAATGCAGAACATGTGCAAAGGGATACTACATTGGGGAGATAGACCAGATGTTAAAGACAAGAATGAAGTCACACAGACATAAGATCACCCTCCCACTTGCCCCCCTCCCCCAAATACACACATACACCCTTTTCCCCTGAGACTGCCACTGGAATGCTTTGCTGATTCACTTATATATTATAGCATTGTCATCTGTGGTTCATACTGTCCTGACCTGAAGAACAAGCTTTTAACCTTTGAAATCTAGTCCAAACACGTATTCAATTAGCCCAATAAAAAGATATCACCTTACTTTCTTTTTTTGTTTCTCATTTTATTTAACTACCATTCAACTCTATTAGCATGATGATTTGCCTACATGTTGCCAGTGTAAAGCATAGATTGATTAAAAAAAGAAAAGAAAACATTTATATGACAAGGAGGTTTTTAAGAACATAAGATACACCATACTGGGTCAGATCAATGTCCATCAAGCCTAGCATTCTGTTTCCAACAGTGGCCAATCCAGGTCACAACTACCTAGCAGGTTCCCAAAAAGGTACACAGGTTCCACAGTGCTTGTCTGGGGTAGGTAGTGGATTTCCCAGGCTCTCTTTAATAATGTTTTATGGACCTTTTCTCCAGGAACTTGTCCAAATCTTTTTAAACCCAGCTACACTAACAGCTCTTACTACATCCTCCGGTAAAGAATTCCAGAGTTTGATTACATGTAGAGATTCTACAGTGTATTTTGTTTCCTGCAAAACTTTAATCCTGTGTTATTCCATGCCCCCTTTAACACAGAGAACATCCCCTCCACCAATTTGATCTACTCTATCATTGTGATATAGTTTATACCCTGGTATCACAGTGTCCCATTGGTTGTCCTCCTTCCACCAGGTCTCTGAGATGCCAGTCATATCTAACCTTTCATTTAGTGCTATATATTCTAACTCTCCCATCTTATTTTGTAGTCTTCTAGCATTTGCATACAGGCATTTGATTTTATTCATATTAATCTGGTTATCAGTTGATAGGGGTAATTTGGAATCTGTTAGCTCTGTCTGCACTGTACTTAAGGGCATTTGGATTACTTTTATCTTTATTGGAGCCTCTCTGTTGGGATGTCCTAACTTCCCTCTTTTACCAGTATCCTTCAGGGATACATCCTTCCAAACCATGCGCTCTTGGGTGACTGTTGGTTTTCGCCTATTGTCTAGTTTAAAAGCTGCTTTATCTCCTTTTTAAAGGTTAATGCCAGCAGCCTGGTTCCATTGCAGTTAAGGTGAAGCGCTCCTTTTGGAAAAGCCCCTCCCTTCCCCAGAATGCTGCCCAGATCCTAACAAATCCAAAACTCTCTTCCTTATACCATTGTCTCATCCACACATTGAGACTCTGGAGCTCTGCCTGCCTTTAGGGTCCTGCATGTGGAACGGGAAGCATTTCAGAGAATGCTACCCTAGAAGGTCTGGATTTCAACTTCCTACCTAAAAGCCTAAATTTGGCCTCCAGAATCCCCCTTCCACACTTTTCTTTATCATTGGTCCCAACATGTACCAAGACAGCAGGCTCTTCCCCAGCACTATCTAAAACCTTGTCTAGGTGGTGCGTGAGGTTCGCTACATTCGCACCAGGCTGGCATGTTACCAGGCGATCCTCACGTCCACCAGCCACCCAGCTATCTACATGCCTAATGATTGAATTGCCAACTATAATGGCCATCCTAACCCTTCCCTCATGGGCACATATCCCTGGCAAAACCTTCTTACTGTAAGAGGGTTATAGGAGGGCAGGTCCTAGCTACAGGATCACTTCCTGCCATGCCAAGGTGATGCTCTCCTTTCACGTGATCTCTCTCCTCCATGGCAACAGAGAGGTTGTCAGACTGGAGGTGGGACTTCAGTACTACGTCCCTGTAGGTCTTGTCTATATACCTCTCTGTCTTCCTTAGGTACTCCAAGTCTGCTACTCTAGCCTCCAGAGGTCAGATTTATTCCCTGAGAGCAAAGAGCTCATTGGATCTAGTGCACATATAAGACCTCTCACCAACTGGGAGAAAATCATACATGTGACACTCAATGCAAAAGACTGGATAGCCCACATCTCGCTGCTGGACTGATGTCTGCATCTTAGTTTTAAGGTTTTATTTAGCTAATTAAGTAGTTTACTTACTTAAGGTTGCTGGGGATACTTGTACTAATACAACTATACCTAATAAGTTTAAGGGACTTTTTCACCTCAAGATTAATCATAGTAACGTAGTAACATAGTATATGATGGCAGATAAAGACCAGCATGGTCCATCTAGTCTACCCAGCAAGGTGGCAAGAGTAGGTGCACTTGCCGCTCCATGCAGGTCACCTCTCTCCATGCCTTTGTTTAGGGGTATACCCACTGCTCCGTGTAGGTCATCCCTATTTGTTCAGATATAAGAGATAGTTATGCTTATTTTGATTTTATCTTTTTGCTATAAAGGGATCCACTATGTCTGTCCCATGCCATTTTGAATTCTGTCAATGTATTTGCCCCCACCACTTCCATCAGGAGGGCATTCCAAGCATCCACCACCCTTTCAGTGAAAAAGTATTTCCTAACATTGCCTTTCAGTTTACCCCCTTGCAGTTTCATGTTATGCCCTCTAGCTTTACAGCTTCCCCATCTTTGGAAGAGGTTTGTTTGTCCATTAATACTCAGTATTTAAAGGTCTGAATCATATCTCCCCTGTCCCTCCTCTCCTCCAAACTGTGCATATTTAGGTCTTCAAGTCTCTTCTCATAAGTCTTATGATGTAGGCTCCAAATCATTTTGGTTGCCTTCCTCTGAACCGCTTCAACCCTTTTTATATCCTTTGCGAGATACGGTCTCCAAAACTGAACACAATATTCCAAGTGAGGCATCACCAGCAACTTGTACAGTGGCATTAGTACCTCTTCCTTTCTGCTGGTAATTCCTCTCTGTATGCAACCCAGCATCCTTCTTGCTTTTGCCACCGCCTTGTCACACCTTTTCGCCACCTTGAGATCATCAGAAACAATCACACTGAGGTCTTTCTCCCGGTCCACGCACATCAATCTCTCGCCCCCTATCGCATATAGTTCCCTTTGATTTATGCTTCCCAAGTGCATGACACTGCGCTTCTTCACATTAAATCTTAACTGCCAAGCATTAGACCATTCTTCCAGCTTTTGTAGATCTTGCCTCATGTTCTCCACTCCCTGAGGGGAGTCCATTCTGTTGCAAATTTTGGTGTCATCTGCAAAAAGACAGCCTTTCGGCAGTATCACTTACGAATATATTGAACAGTATCGGTCCCAAGTTCGAACCCTGGGGCACACCGCTAATCACCTTCCTTTCATCTGAGTGGGTTCCGTTTACCATCACCTGTTGTCTGTCAGTCAAACCAATTTCTGATCTACTTCACCATCTTGGGGACCCATCCCCAAGCTGTTGAGTTTATTGATAAGCCTCCTATGACGAACAGTATCTAAGACTTTGCTGAAATCTAGGTAGATCAAATCCATCACATGCCCTTGATCTAGTTCTCTGGTCACCCAGTCAAAGAACTCAATCAGATTTGTTTGGCAAGATCGTCCTTTGGTAAAACCTAGTTGCCTCGGATCATGCAACCTATTGGTTTTGAGGAAGTCCACTATTCGTTCTTTCAGGAGCACCTCCATTACTTTTCCCACCACAGAGGTAAGGTTTATTGGCCTGTAGTTTGTCACTTCTTCCCTATTACCACTTTTGTGGAGAGGTACCACATCAGCCCTTCTCCAGTCCCATGGAACTTCTCCTGTCTCCAAGGATCTATTAAAAACATCCTTTAAAGACCCTGCAAGAACTTCTCTGAACTCTTTCAATATCCTGGGGTGTATCCCATCTAGTCCCATAGACTTGTCCACTTTCAGTTTGCAAGCTGTTCTAACATTATCTTTTGTGAATGGTGTAGTATCTACTCCATTCCCATTTGTATATTTGTCAATCACAGGTAGTCCTTCTCTAGGATTTTCTCTAGTGAAAACAGAGCAGAAGTATTCATTTAGCATTGTCACTTTTTCAATGTCATTTTTCACGAATCCATTCCCAGCACTTTTGAGTCCTGCAATACCACCTCTGATTTTCCTCCTCTCCCGAATATACCTGAAAAAATTCTTGTCACCACACTTCACATCTTTAGCCATCTTTTATTCTGCCTTTGATTTTGCTATCCTTATTTCTCGTTTTGTCTCTTTTCTGTGTTCTTCTGTTTGCGAGCTTCTCAATTTTGTGAAAGCTGTGTTTTTTGCCTTTATTTGTGCAGCCACTTCTTTGGAGAACCAAATAGGTTTCCTTTTCCTCTTGTTTTTATTTATTTTCCTTATGTATGTTTCTGTTGCACTTTTTATTGCTTTCTTTAGTTTAGCCCATTGCAATTCCACTTCCCTTAACCCATCCCACCCTACCAACTCCTCCTTCAGGTACTTGGCCATTTTACTAAAGTCAGAATTTTTGAAGTCTAAGACTTTCAGTTTGCTGTGATTGGATTCCACCTTGACTTTTATCTCAAACCACACCGTGTGATGATCACTGCTGTTCACATGGGCACCCACCTGGATATTCGACATGCTATCTCTGTTGGTGAGCACTAAATCCAGCACGGAGCTCTCCCTGATCTGTTCCATTACCATTTGTTTAAGTAATGCATCTTGTAAGGCATCCACAATTTTTTTACTTCTTTCCAGATTTGCAGAAGGAACACTCCAGTCCACATCGGGTAGATTAATGTCACCCAATATGATTACTTCCCCCTTCATGGCTATCTTTGCAATATCAACAATCAATTCTCTATCCATTTCTTCGGTTTCAGTTGGAGGCCTGTAGACCACACTAGTATGGATGATAGTGCCATCTCCTTTCTCCAACACAATCCACAGTGTTTTTTCTTTTCCCCACATCCCCTGCATTTCAGCAGCTTTAATATTGCATTTAACATACAGGGCTACTCCTCCTTTTCTACCCTCTCTATCTCTTCTAAATAGATTAAAACCAGCTATGGTTATATCCCATTCATGTGACTTGTTAAACCATGTTTCTGTAATGGCCACAATGTCCAAGTCCATTTCCACCATTAGGGCTTCCAGATCAGGAACTTTGTTGGCTAGGCTTCATGTATTTGTACACATTGCTTTCCAACATTTGTTGAATGGCTTGCCTGCCTTTTGTGTGGGGTTTGTTCTACAAACCCTTTCCCACTTGCCATTGATGTGTTGTTCAAGTGTGTGGCTGTTTCCAATGTTTTTCTTTTGCTGGGAGTGACATACTGAATTTGTCCTTCCCCATCCATCACCCCCTTTCCTAGTTTAAATACCTGTCCACAAAATGCCTGAATTTTTCACTTAGGATCCTTTTCCCTTTGGCGGAGAGATGTAGTCCATCAGTACAGTATAGTCTCTTGTTGATCCATCTGTTTCCCCAGTTGCCTATATATATCTAAATCCTTCTTGTTTGCACCAGGTTTGGAGCCATGTATTAAAGTTCTTTATGTGATGCAGCCTTTCTGCCTCCTTACCAGGAACATGTAGAACTTCTGAGAATGCTATAGTGTTAGCAATGGGCCAGAGTTTTTCTCCCAGAGTCTGGAAGTCTCTTTGAACTGCAGAGGCACAGTTTTGAAGTGCCCACTTTCTGCACTAACTATACCAACAATTTGGTTTGTATTCCTGCTGGCTGAAGAGCCTGGGAGGGATTTGACAATCCTCTCTCCTTTGAGCTGTATTCCCATGTTGGTGCCTCTGATGATGGAATCTCCAATGAGTAGTAGTTTTCTGTTTTGTGATTTTTTTCTTCGTATTTGGTACATTATCAGTAGGTTTGGCATTAGGTCTATCATTTAAGGGCACTTCAGTTTCCATTGATTGGGCACCCTCATTATCCAAGGCAGAGAAGGCATTTTGCAGGGATATCACTTGATGTATAGGGTGTCTCTGAGTTACAGATCGCAACCTACCAGAGCTCACTGTGATCCATTTGTTCCTGGGCTGTTTGATTATTTGTGGAAGCGGTGGTGGATTTTGTTCAGTTTGTAACCTAGAGGAAGTGTGTTTAATTGCAGCTAACTCTTCCCTTAGTAGAGTCAATTCTTTATGCATAGCAGCTAACTTGCGGCATATAGGGCAAACTCTTAGGATCCAAATGATTCTTCTTGGAATGAAAGCACCACAGTTATTGCATTGAATACATGACATTCTGACTCAGCTGTCCTAGAAGGAGAAAAGAAAAAGTGGGTGTAACACCTAATTAAAGCACAGAGGTCAATGTATATGATGACTATATAGGCAAGGCAATCCGGGGTGGATGGGGTGAGGGGTAGGGTGGGCGGGAACCTAAATGTCCCTGGCCAATAGGCCTTCTATGAACTGAGAGCACACTCAGATATATGATTTAAAGGCTATGCAAGGAACACAGGCAGGCCGAAGATCCCTATTATCCTATATGCAACAGGTAACGTTTTATCAAAAGACAGGCAATGATAATGTTTGAAAGCTGAGTGTGTAGTCTCTTGAAGTTCGGATAGCAGACTGGTTCAGGTATTTGGTCAGTGGTATAGCAGCTTTAACTTAATTAGCCCCTCCCTGTAAGGCAGGCTTGCAACAGACAAAGGAAACTAAAAAATTCAAACTGAAATCTTACCGCTATGTATCAGCCTACTAAGCAAAGATCCCTGTAACCTTAAAATGATACCCTTGCTTGCTAAATTAAGTAGGAGACCTAAGTAGAAGACCAGGTCTAGCTGCAAGTCTAAAAGTAAAGTATATTTCTGTTCCAAGTAGCTATATATCACAAGTGTCCCTGGCCAGTAGGCCTTCTATGAACTGAGGGCACACTCAGATATCTGATTTAAAGGCTATGAAGGGAACACAGGCAGGCCGAAGATCCCTATAAACCTATATGCAACAGGTAAAGTTTTATCAAAAGACAGGCAATGATGTTTGAAAGTCTTAGCTGAGTGTGTAGTCTCTTGAAGTTCTGATAGCAGACTTCAAGAGACTACACAGTTTCAGGGCTTTAATTAATCTATTCATGATGAAGATAGCTAACTGAAACTGAAAGTGAATTTTACCACCTCTTTCCCTTTAATAGGTCTAAGAGTCTATGAAGCTAAGATTATGCCTGCGGTGAGTGGAAGGGAAAGAACACTTAGGGGTCATTCCGAGCCACGAATAGCAGGAATGAAAGGCACATCCCATTGGGATGTGCATCCCTGCCATTTGGCCCCTCTACCCACCCCGACTAACTTCCCCGTACATTGTTAGATGGGGCAGAAAAGGGGCAGAGCGGGAGTGGAGTTAGGGCGGGTGGTGGGCGGTCCGTGGCCCCAGACGTACAAGGCTGATTCCAGTGTCGGCCCTGTATGACCGGAGCTGGCAGACTGAACGGGGAATTTATTCCACCTCTGAGGTGGAATAGGTTCCCCTAGTCAGTGGTGGACAGCGGGCTTGGGCGGCGGAGGAGGTAGGAGGGGGTGGAAGAGATTCCCCACAGCCTGACCCTGGCCTTGGGAGGCCAGATTGGGAATCGGGCTGCGGGGAATGAAAAATCTGGTTGGTGGCCAAGGATCATGGCTCCTGAATGGAGCCATGGTGCCATGGTAACCGGACACCATGGTACCGCGGCTCCATTCAGGAGCTTTGACTGAGTTAGCTGGGCTAGGCCTGTACGTGCAGGCCGACTGGGATTGGGGTCCAGCCTGCACGTACAGGCCTGGATGCTATTCTGATCCCGTGGGTCTAGACATGCCCCGTGGGATCAGAATCCCATCTAAGTCTGTGCATCCAGTTCTGACCAGGCACATAGAGGACTGGGATGTCCAGGATGGAATCAGGCCCTTAGTAAAAGCTGGCTTGCTACACAGTACCCTAACCTGTGCTTCTGATGTAATCTCTTAACAATTTCCTAGATGATTCACACAGCCCTTGGTTTGATGGAAGGAACCTTTCACATTGCCCCTTTGATATGTCACTTGGCTTTAACACCTTTTTAAAAGAATTTCACAGGTCTTGCCTCCTAACTGGAGATCCTCTTTGTAAAGGCCTCTAGAAACAATTTCTTTCTTTCTACTCAAAGAGTATTTACTGTATTCTACCTTCTATGCTAAGCTATACTCTAATTTGATTTAAATGAAAAGCTCTCTGGTGGTACTAAACCCTGACTGACTTGAAATTTAAATGAAAGCTCTCTTGTGGTACCAAGCTCTGACTGATTTAATAAAAACAGTGAATTCTAAAATACACAGATTTATTAGCTTTAACCCAAAGAATTCCATTCCCCAAGATTTAGAGAATTTCCCAGAAGGTAAATACTAACAAGTGTAGATTTCTTTCCAGCAGTAGCAGTCCCTTTTGGTAATCCTTCAAGACGACATAAAGAATAAAGATGGATGTTTATCAACAAAATTGTCAATGGAGAAGCAATAGAACATGTTCTGTATGTTAGGATCATCATATTTTGACCTGTACATAGTTGATATATCACAAGTACAATTATTAATGTATAACTACAGTTTATGTTTACCCTTTAAAACGTTTTATTGTAATGTATAACCACAGTTTCCTATGTTCTATGTAAAAAGCAGAATGTTTACCCTGCTTAAATTGTTCCATTGTAAACCGCACCTGATCTTTCTGGAAGGTAGCGGTATATAAGCATTTGTTAAATAAAATAAATAAAAATAAATAAATATTTTAAGAACATAAGATATGCCATACTGGGTTAGACCAAGGGTCCATCAAGCCCAGTATCCTTTTTCCAACAGTGGCCAATCTAGATCACACTACCATCTATACGCAGACGACTTAATGATATATTCCATCCTTAGATACAAAGAAACCTGACTACTCCGCCATCTCAGCCTGTATGTCAGCAGTCATGGAATGGTTACTACAACGCAATCTTGAAATCAACTACAAGAAATTGGAAGCTCTCATAATCACGAGAGACCCTACATTCAACCCTCCTGATAACCTACCAATAGGAAGCAGAACAATCCCCGTAAAGAGAGAGGTTAAATACTTAGGAATTTACATCAACCAGAGGCTCAATTTTCAGTCTCACATCTGCAAAACAACCACAAACGTATACTACAAAATGAAGTTTCTGCAGAATCTTCCACCTCTTCTAGAGCAGAACCACTTCTGCACCGTATGTCAGGCACTAATCACACCACACCTTGACTATTGTAATCTAATTCTTCATGGCTTACCCAAATGTGCAATGCAAGCCTTGCAACTGGCCCAAAACGCAGCAGCCTGACTAATCACTAGAGCTAATAAACAAGCCCACATCACCCCCATACTTGAATCCCTCCATTTGCTCCCCATCAGCTCATGAATAAAATACAAGATACTAACGATAGCATTCAAAATACTTCACAATCAATCTGCTGACTGCTTAAAAAGCTTGATTAAAAGACTCCCTGACAATAGATCAAGGAGGACACTGCACCAAAACTCCTTGGCAACCCCCAAGACATCCACAGGCACCTCCCAGAACACACTACATAGAGTGTTCGAGCTCTACATCCCAACACTATGGAACGCCCTCCCACACCACCTGAGAGCCACCATGGACATTACTGACTTCAGAAAATCCTTGAAGACCCATCTATTTGCCGAACATTTCAAGACCTTACAAGACAATTAATTGCAAGGCCTATGACAAATTTTAGACAATTGCCAAATCCCCAAGCACCTGTAAGAGTCCATACACTTTTATATAAATAGTTAAAATGTGAATGTAAACACATTTGTTTTTAACTGCTATTGTAAATAGTTCCAAAAAGTTCCATGTATACAAAGTTATGTTCTCTGTAAACCGCTTTGAGAATTTGAAAGGCGGTATATAAAAAAATGTTAAATAAATAAATACATAAAATCTGTTAGGGTCCCAAAAGGTATACAGATTCCATGCTGTTTGTCCCATGAGTAAGCAGTGGATTTCCACAGTCCTCTTTAATAATGGTTTATGGACTTTCCCTCCAGGAACTCGTCCAAAACTCTTTTAAATCCAGCCACACTAACAGCTTTTACTACATCCTCTGGTAACGAATTTCAGAGTTTGATTATGCATTGAGTGAAAAAATATTTTCTCTGATTAGTTTTAAATGTGCAACCTTGTAACTTCATTAGTTGTCCCCTAGTCTTTCTACTCTTTGAAGGAGTAACCTACATTTACCCGTTCTACTCAATTCATTATTTTATAGATTTCTATCATATCTCCCCTCTGTTGTCTCTTTTCCAAGTTGAAGAACTCTAACCTTTTAAGCCTTTCCTTGTAGGGATATCCTTCCATCCTCTTTACCATTTTTTGTCACTCTTTTCTGTACCTTTTCTAATTCTGCTATATCCTTTTTAAGATACAGTGACCAGAATTGCACACAATATTCAAGGTGCAGTCACACCATGGAGCAATATAGCAGTCTTATAATAACCTTTATTTTATTGCCCATTCCTTTCTTTATGATTCCTTGCATTTTATTTGCTTTTTTTGCCACAGCTGCACATTGAGCAGAGGGTTAAGAACATAAGAACATAAGATATGCCATACTGGGTCAGACCAAGGTCCATCAAACCCAGTATCCTGTTTCCAATAGTGGCCAATCTAGGTCACAAGTACCTAGCAGTTTCCCCAGAAGACATAAGTTCCACAATGCTTGTATTGGGACAAGCAGTGGATTTCCTGGGTCCCCTTTAATAATGGTTTATGGACCTTGCCTCCAGGAACCTATCTAAACCTTTTTTAAACCCAGCTACACTAACAGCTTTTACAACATCCCCCAGTAACGAATTTCAGAGTTTGATTATGCATTGAGTGAAACGTATTATCCATGATGGTTCCCAGCTTCTTTTCCTGGGTGGTGATTCCTAATGTGGAACCTTGCATCATGTAACTGTAGTTTGGGTTGTTCTTCCCTAAGTGCATAACTTTGCACTTGTCCACATTAAATTTCATCTGCCATTTGTATGCCCAGTTTCCCAATTTTTCAAGGTCCTCTTGCAATTTCTTACAATCCTCTTGTCTTTTAACAACTTTGAATAATTTTGTGTCATCTGAAAATTTGATCATCTCACGCGTTATCCGCATTTCCAGATCATTTATGAATATGTTAAAAAGCAGCGGACCCAGCACAGATCCCTGGGGTACACACTAAATCAACCTGCTCACCTTTATCTACCTGTTTATTCACACCTTCAAAAAAGTATAAGAGATTAGTAAGACAAGACTTTCCTTGGCTAAAACCATGCTGGCTTTCTGCCATTAAACTATGACTATATACATGTTCTGTGATTTTGTTTTTCATAATGGTTTCTACCATTTTATCTTGGGCATGAAACACACTTTAGTGGGCTGACCTTTATCTTAAAGGCAGTGTTATATATTCTATAGAGAGGGGTCTGCAAAAATGCAATGTGTGCCTTCAAGTCAGTCCTGACTCCTGGTGACCCAGAAGCTCCTGGGTTTTCTTGGCAGTGTCACTGGAAGTAGATTGCCAGGCCTTTCTTCTGAGGCAATGGAGGGTTAAGTGACTTGCCCAAGGTGTGCTAGTAGGAATTTAACCCTGGTTGCTTGGTTACTAAGCCAGTGTTCTAACCACTAGGCTACTCCTCCACTCCTAGAGAGGGGTCTGCATTCCGGGTTTATTTTCTATGTCAGGCCTTTTCTTTTTGGATCACCTGGGGATGGAGGAGAAGCAGCATTCACAGGCCCTTGAGCAGTAATATTCAAACTTTTATGCCATATGATGCCGTTCTAACAACTGAAAATTCACGTGACCCCAGGTGATGATGAAATCAGAATAGCAGGTCTCCAGCCTCCTTCCTCTCATCTCAAGCAGGAAGGTTGCAGCAACAGTAGTGGCAGCTTCAGCAGCAGTCAGCACAGGGTCCCTCATGTGAGTGTGCAGTGTGTGCTGACAGACCCTTGTACTCATGATGGGTTTCCAGTCCAACAGGAAGCTCACCCAGGAGGGGGCAAGGACCAAGGAACATTCACTGGCTCACTGGCCACATACTGACTGGTGGCTGTCACTACTTAGTATAGGTTAGAGTAGAAATCCAGAGAGAAGGAGAAATGGCCATTTTTCTGTGACCCCATCCAATGATGATGTGACCCCATTTGGTGTTCTGACCCCGAGTTTGGGAATCACTGCCCTTGAGGGTAGGAATCCTCAGTTATCACTCAATAGTGCTGATCTTACTGTTCATTACCTGCAGGTTCCGAATGCATGGGCCCCAACCAAGGATTATCTTTGCAATAATTAGTTAAATCACCTGTAAGAGGATAAAAAATAGGGTCAAACCCTCTGGAATTTGCAAATTAAAGGTCATTGTGTCATAGCCCAAAGAAGTCCAGTTCCTATTAAACTGGAAACCCAAAAGAGCAGAAGGAAACTGCTGAGTCAAATCCCCCTTATCACCCTCAAAGCAGAAATATACCTCAGTAAAAACGGACACAGATGAAATCATAAGATAGTAACATAGTAGATGGTGAAAAATAAAGACCAATTGACCTATCCAATCAGCCCACTTATTTAGCTTTGCCCTCCAAAGGATAAAATCTTCCAGAGGGGGGAGCCATGATGCATCTGGTATTCTCGTCTTTGACATCTCATGCCTCCATAAATTGGTTAGTATATAAGATGCCACCAGCCTCTTTGTTGTTATTGCTAAGGATAAAAACACAGAGGTTGATGACACCTTCTAGATGAGCAGATTTACTGAGGCATAAGATTTAGAGGACAAAAGTCCACTTTGTCAAATGCAGCTCTGAACTCTAATCCTCAAAAGTTGATGCCTCAATAAATCTGTTGGTCTCTAAGGTGTCACCATTCTTTGCACTGTCTTTCGCTACCACAGATTAACAAAGCTCCCCCTCTGGAAGTTTGTCATTACTAAAGATAAATCCTAGTTGCCAGCCATAAAAATGTGACTGCTAGTAAGATGTGGCTCTTAGCCAAGTCAGTTTTTGTTGTCTTCACATCCTGAGTGGACGAGCATATAAATTCCTGAACTTAATTCAACATTCAGGTCCCCCCCCCCCCCCCAAGCCCTCATGTTTTACTACCAAGCTTTGCCAAAATCTAAATAGCTACTAAAACTAGTGAGGTTGTTGCCCAAAGCTTTGATCTTTTATGTTTCTGTGGCCTTGCTACTAGACAGTAGCTGGCCACCACCAACCTGCTGGCATTCATTCAGTTTCTGCTTCCTACCTAGTTCTCCTATAGCTCAATTTTCCTTTATCTGTGTCTTTTTTTGTTCCTTATTGCCTCTCCTCTTGCTTCTGCCTTTGAGGGAATAAAGGGTGAGCAGCATTCTAATGCTTGAATTCTGTCATAGTAATTTTTCTACAATCTCTGCTGGTCAATTGATCCTGGCATCTACCATCTTCTTAGTAAAATTATTCCAACAACTGGTAATGGACCCCATGTGAGAGGGGGGTGATACTGGACCTGGGGCTTAGGAATGGGGATGTTGTAGTGACTTCCTTCCTCCCAGTGGAGTAAATTCTGCTCATGGCCCTGCAGTGCAGGGGCCATAAAGAAGAAGGGAGTCTGCTTGCAGTTGTTCCTGTATCTTCTGAAGTGGACTACTGCTGCTCAAAGGGCTTTTTCAAAGGTGTTGCTTGGGAGTCCAGAATTTGAATATCTGCCACTGCTTCCTCCCTGTGACTTCATATCCTGTGGCAGTCCCGAATGGCATCGGGGAGGTGAATGGGAAGTGGAGCCCCTCCCCGATCATCCTCGCAAGACCAATCGGGCCACTGGAACACCAAAGAAAGGCAAAGCGCCTCTAGGCGTGAAGGGAAAGCCCGCCACACAACCAGCAACTTCAGCAGTCCTGATAGGCATTGGAGGGGTGAGTGGGAAGTGGAGCCCCTCCCCGATCACCCTCGCAAGACCAATCGGTCTACCGGAACACCAAAGAAAGGCAAAGTGCCTCTAGGCGTGAAGGGAAAGCCCGCCATACAACCAGCAACTGCAGCAGTCCTGATCAGCATCGGGGAGGTGAGCGGGAAGCAGAGCCCCTCCCCGATCACCCTCGCAAGACCAATCGGGCCACCGGAACACCAAAGAAAGGCAAAGCGCCTCTAGGCATGAAGGGAAAGCCTGCCACACAACCAGCAACTGCAGCAGTCCCGATAGGCATCAGGAGGTGAGCGGGAAGCAGAGCCCCTCCCCGATCACCCTCACAAGACCAATCGGGCCACCAGAACACCAAAGAAAGGCAAAGCCCCTCTAGGCGTGACCGCGCCTAAGGGCCACGCCAAAGGGCCCTTTGGCGTGGTCCTTAGGCGGGGAGCATAGGTGCCCGTTCAGATCAGTACTTTCCCACCACCCTCCTGAAGCTCTCCCCCTCCATCGCTTCCCTGTCCGGAGCTCAGCGTCACTTCTACCCGCCATCAGCGATCGCCGCTAGAGACCTGCCACTGAACGCAGCAACCCTGCTGTAAATATAACATATGCTGCATAGCCTGCTGTAAATAACATATACTGTAGATAATATATGCTGCATAGCCTGCTGTAAAAACATATGCTGTAAATAACATATGCTGCATAGCCTGCAGATTCCACTACTACCTCTTTGCTACCTCACTAATACCTCATTGCTGTAAAGATAACATATGCTGTATAGCCTATTAACTCCATTACTACCTCATTGCTTGTTTGCTACCTCACTGCTTGTAAAATAACATACTGCATAGCATGTAGACTCCATTACTAGTTTAGAGCTACATGAGAGGAGGAGAGACCGAACAAAGAGAGCAGGTAAGCTTAGAGCTACAAGAGAAGGGTCAAACACCCACCACCATTGGGCCACAATTCAAGCCAATCCCAGGTCAGTAAATTGGAAAAATGCACTCCACACCCCACTACCTCATCACCTACCTTACACTCCTCCACACTTTCGCACCCTGCACACAGGGCATCGGACCCAACGAGCAAATCCCCTTGCTCCACCTGCATACCACCCAACCTGTATGGACACCAGGATCATCCCTCTCTAAAGAACACCATCATACTAAGCCTGCAGTTCACAAATCGCACAATGCCACACGTACAACGCCCACTCATCTCACAAATAGTGTACAAACCAACCCAATCATAATGGCCAACATTAGGGGGTATGTTTACTAAACTGCGTTAGTGTGATTCGCGTTAGGAGCTGCGTTAGTGGAAGAAATGCCAAAAAAGGACATGGGCAGTACATCGTTAGTGATAATGCGCGCTATAACACGCCGCGCAGTAACGATTGTTACAGGGCGCGTTACTGCGCGTTAAGCGTAAGAAGGCGCGCAGACACCCAAATACAGAAACAGAGCTGTAGCACAATGGTTACTACACAGACTGATAGTACAAGGATCATGGGTTCGATTCCCCAGTATGCCTAATGAATAAGGCTGGCTGAGGCATCATGTGTAACCCTTTGAAGGCCTACTATAATATTTTAATCCACAGTCTGCAACCGGGTTAAAGTTTGCATATGTCAGGAAAATTGTACCCGTCTTATTCAATATGTTCCAATAGTGACGTTCCCTCTGCCATGGTCATGTATTATATACCATTTGATAGGAATATTTAGTCAGAAGTGTGGATCCCGAAAGTGTTGGGCTTGGCCTGGAAAGGGTTAGGTATTGGGCTGTGAGGAAGTTTAGGTGTACTGTAATAGTGCTGCCAGCAAACACACCCTCACAGTGGCGTAACCTAAGGTGCCACATAAGGCACCCTAGAAGGCACTCCATAGGGCACATTATAAAGTGCGCTGTCTGCCAAGGCACCCTATAATATCCCCTATAGGACACCATATAAGGCACCTTATAAGACGCTTTATAGGGCGCCATATATGGCGCCCTATAGGGCGACGTATAAGGCACCCTATAGGGCACCTTATGAGCCACCCTAAGGTGACAGTACCCTGAGGGTGGTTCTGCTGGCAGCACTAATACACAATAAAAATAGACAATGCCTAAGACAGCCCTATCGATGAACCCCACTGTGGGTTGTGAACCTATGACCACTGGCTCCATGGGCAGTGAAGTAACCAATGGGCTAGAGCTGCTAATAAACACCTGGCTGGCTACAAGAGGACTGCACGGCACCACACCCACATTCTGCTGTGGTTACCAGGGAGATTACATACCACCACCCAACGCACCCTCTGGGGCTCAGGATCTCCCGCCAACAGATCCAATGGTGGCAGTAGAGGGGACCATCACTCCAGTCCTGCTAGGGATCAAACACCCTACAGCGCAGGCAATGCAGAGCAGTACACATCCATAATGCAATAGCAGCCAGATGGCAGGTCTGGAAATGCTCAGCTGCCCCCCACCATTATCTGACATTCTCCAGCAGCAAGCCTCCAGCCACTGCACCCTGCATGATGTTCCAACAAGACACATACTAGCTGCAGATAGTACGCACGCTAGTCCATAGTGCATGGTCCTGGAGGAGATGCATGTACCCAGAACGGGGATATCAGCATACACACCAAGCAGATAAGTCAGTGATTGGACCCCAAAAGGAAACCCATAAATAACACATACGAGAAATACTATAATAGCACTATGGAGGAACCTAGCCATGCCATGGTCACTGCTCAGTCAGGGTGAGAGTGACCTCCCAGCAGGACATGCTATGGCCACCCTCTCCGTGCAGGTGGTACCGGGCACTACAATGTCCAGCCATTGCCCTATGTCCTGTGCAGATGCAGCCAGGCCAGGCCACCCTATCCAGGCTATTCCCACCGTACCTTGCTCCTCATTATGCACATTGGCAGGCCAATACTGGCAACAGTGCTAGCAGTGTGGGCTGTGGAGGGTGTTGGCAGCCACCACACACTGGATAGACAGACACACACTCCCCACACCTATGCCAGCATTGTGCAACTATAGAGGTGTTGGGCAGCCTAGGCCATCACACCAGTCCTGGGCACAGTGCAGGCATGGCTATGGTACGCAATACTGTAGGAGTCACTCCCCAGATTGGTAAACACTGTCAGACACAAGACCTGTAGCACACTCCACAGACATCAGAAAGGTTGCTATGATGCAGCTCACTCCGAAAATTGTACTTAACCTAGGAATTGCTATCTGCCAGTACTCATAGCAACCTTTTGATAGCTGTGTACCATATTCCCAGGTTTAGGGTGGCATTACTAAGGTATGCAAGTGCTAGTATTGGGAGATGCACGCAGAGCCCAAAGTCCTGCCTCTCCAGGAGGCTTTGGATAATGGGGCCTGTGGGTGCGGGTGTGTCTGCCCCTGTTGGCTGCTGCTTTACGGCAGAGGTTCCCAACTCCAGTCCTGAGGTGTCAAACACTGTTCGGGTTTTCATGCTGTCCCTCATGAATATGCATGAGATACATCTGCATACCATGGGGGTGGCGCATAGAAATGCAGCACAGGCATCTTTATCAGAGGCAGCATGGAACCTGAATGGTGTTTGGCCCTCCAGGACTGCATTTGGGAGGCTCTGCTCTAGGCAATGTGCATGTTTATGGTGTCTGTGCTCTGTAGGGTAAAATGTAGGTGTTTTGGGCATGTTCACGTCATCTGCACGAAAGATTCTGTCTGTATTAGCACGTTATAGCAGTGGGTAAAATATGAGGACTGGGTTGGCAGAAACCACAGCTGGGACTTGAACCTGTGACCTTCTGCTTCTGAATACACTGGTTTTGTGCACTGCACCACCATGTTATCACAGCAATGGTGCATTCCCTGGTGATACCATGACTGTTGGTCAGACAGGGCCTGTCTGTTGCAGTGCATGGCACCCACCTACACAGGGCTAGACCACGGTCTGCTCTGGGCAGCTGCCACTGCCCCCTCCACCACCAGTATCCCTCAGCCACCATGCTGACATGCCCTTCTGCTGGTGGAGCTGGTGGTGCGCAGTCTCAGGCCATCCAGTGTGCAGGTAGGCGGCTGCCTATGGTGCAGGTTCTGGGGTAGGGGTGCCTGCATAGACGTCCACGCTCCCCCCCAGCCCCGCCTGCCAATGTTCCGTGCCCTTGGGGGTTGCTGTTGGGTACTATCCCCTGTGACACTTTGGGAAACCCACTCGTGCCCATGTTGGACCTTCAGCAGTTGCTGTCTGGCTGCTCCGCTGTTTCAGCATTCATATGGGCCACCTAGGCATCACCCTAGTCCGCACTGTGGCCCAGCTCCACCACAGCATGTGCCGCCTGCGGCCCTCTGTATCCCCTTCTCTGGCATCTGTCCAGTTGCCGTTCTGACATGCCCGCCCTGCTGTTGCGGGACATGTGCATGCCATAGGAACCCTGACTGATGGTGGGGAAAACCCTGAGCAGCGCTATTTCATTGTGGGCTCATTCACCTTGTATGGGGATGGAGTATAGACCCTTCCACGATTTATATCTGTTCTATGGAGCTTACTCGGGGGGGGGGGGAGGGGTTGATGTTTCTCATTGATACCACTATTGGCCAGCTTGGTTATTGTTTCTTTCCAGTTTGTTGGGGTCATTTTCAGTGTTTCTGTGCCCTTTTGTTCTGTGCACATGTATCACACTTATCACTTTGTTTTGGTTTCCCTGCCTGGGCTGTACATTGCTGACACTGAAATGGTTTCTCTCCCCTTTAATATGCCTTTAACGGCAGGTTTTCATTCTCGTTGGAATTCAGCTCTGAAAATCAGTGCGTTAGTGTGAAGGGAGCCTATCCCCGCCCACTCTTCGCCCATTGACCCCTTCTCTCCACCCTCTCTCCACCTTCTGCGGAGTTTTACCGCGCCACGGGGCATTACGATCGTTAGCGCGTCATAACGCGCGTTATGACACGCTAACAATCGTTAACGTTACATAACGCACGTTATTCACGATTACCGCAGATTAGTAAACATACCCCTAGGTGTGTTTTAATAAACGCCAGATTTATCAGGAACAAACCGAATACTATCCTCGACCTCATCCTTGACAAAAAATTGGATATAATCTGTATCACCAAGACCTGGCTAGATGACTCAGACCAGGTCATATTAAATCAAGTAACCCCAACAGGCTACTCATCATTCAACTGCATCAGAGCACAAAAGAGAGGGGGCGGTGTGCTAATACTGACCAGAAATGAATACAGATTTAAAACAATCTCTACCACTAATAAGATCGAATCCAACACAATCACCATAGCTAGCAAGTACCTAAGCATCTCCCTCACCTACAGGCCTCCTGGAGCCACAACTGAACATCTCTCCACGGTACTTGAAGCAATATGTGCACACAGCAGAAAACACAAACCCCTCATTGTACTAGGAAACTACAACCTAACCTCCATACCCACCAAGGAAGCCGCAGCATTCCTAAAAGCCATGGAGTCACTAAAATAATGTCAATCAATGCCCCAACGTACCAGCATGGTACAACTCCGGATATGGTCCTTATTCCAATGCACTTGGTGGAACAGGGCAAGGCCACAACACCAACAATCACTCCAGTCCCTTGGTCAGATCATCATGTGATTGACTTCACCTTGACCCTGAATAACCCCTCCCAACACATGGAAGATGAGAGCATAGCCAGGTGTTTTAGAACCTTCAACAAAGACTCATTCATAAACGAAATCATTCCATAACTCCAGCAGGAATACGACACCCTTGACCTAAGCATAGAGAAATAAAATTCCATAATATCTCATGCAGCATCAGCCCCTACGAGTACAGAACCACAAGCACGCAAGAGGTCCAACGCCTCCTGGTACTCAAGTGATATCAGAGATGCAAAGCGCACTCTCCGAAGACTGGAGAGAAAATGGAGGCGGAACAAGTCACATAACTCTCTGACTCAATACAGAGCCAAACAACTGGAATATAGCAATCTGATAAATGAGCGTAAACAGCAGCACCATACCAACCTAATCATAAAATCTGTCAACAGACCAAGAGAACTCTAGCATTGTCCAAAATCTCACTAAGGACACCACGCAGCACTGTACCCACCATCTTGACCCACATGAATTTGCGGACTACATGAAATTTAAAAACACCATCCAGACATGCTCCATCACACCACAGACAGATGACCATGAAACGAAAGAGCAGCATCAAACCTGGGAGGACTTCAGCATACCATCAACACATCAAGTAGAGGACATAATAAATTGACTCAACACAACAGCCTCACTGTCAGACCCATACCCAGTGTCTTGGCTCAAAGCCACAAGAAGCCAGCTCTCCCATCACATTCACAAAATCATCAAAGATTCACTCCAACAAGGATACATGCCACAATCCCTGAAGCACGTCATGATATGACCGATCCTTAAAAGTAACAACCTAAGCCCCTCTGAACCAAAATCATACCGTCCCATCTCCAGCCTACCATTCCTGGCAAAAATAGTTGAAAAGACAGTGCAAAGGCAACTCCAGGACCATATTGACATGAATGCCCCACTGGACATCCATCAGCATGGCTTTAAACCCCAGCACGGTGTGGAAACACTACTCACATCCCTCTTTGACAATCTCCTAAGAGGCATGGATAAAGAATGGATTCCTGCTAGTGTTCATGGACATCTCGGCAGCCTTTGACACTGTGTCCCATGCTAGGTTACTGCAACACCTGCAGCAGATAGGAGTATGCAAGAATACTCTGAAGTGGTTTACTTCCTACTTGGAAGATCGAACGCAACAAGTCAAATGCACCAAAAAGAAATCACTGCAGTTCCCCATCACGCAGGGAATACCACAAGGTTCAGCCCTGTCATCAATGCTCTTTAATATTTATATCCAACCCATATGCAACATCATTGAACGCCACAAACTCCACTATCACATCTATGCTGACGACATCATGGTATATGCTCCAATCAACCTACTAGCACTTAACACCACAACAATAACCAGATGCCTTGAAGACATGAATGTCAGGCTCAAAGCCAATAACCTGACGGTCAACTACGATAAAACTGAGGCAATGTTCGTCACCAGGAACCCCACCTTCATTCCACCACAAACCATTAGCATTCTAGACAAACTCATAGTAGTCAAAGATGAAGTTAAGTACCTGGGCATCACAATGGACAGAGCTCTGAACCTGAAATCCCACAACACCAAAACTGCAAACAAGGCCTATCGACATTTGAGGATCATCAGAAAGATCAAGCCAATACTCCGCCAGGACCACTTCCGCACAGTATGCCAAGCACTCATCACACCTCTGATTGATTACAGAAACTCGTTATATCAAGGCCTCCCTCAGCAGACCTTACATCCACTCCAAATGGTGCAAAACATTGCAGCACGCATCATTACAGACACTCCAAGAACTGAGCACATCAACCCCGTCTTATAGCAACTGCACTGGCTCCCAATGATGACCAGAGCAAAATTTAAAACAGTACTGATCATCTTTAAAATCATCCACCATCTCTTGGCAGATGCACTCCAAGATATCATAACAAGGGATATCAGCAATAGACCAAGAAGGACCAATAATGACAACATGATCGGCACACCTGCAGGATATCACAAGACTAAACAAACAACTTCAAGAAGAGCTCCTTCACTACTGGCATCCACTTTGGAAAACGAGCCTGAGGGCATTAAATGACATCATAGACTTCCGCAAGGCCCTTAAAACCTTGCTCTTTACAGAAGCCTATGAACAGACAGACAACAGTCTGCACCCGAACAGTAATGCAACTACCTCCGCCAACTCGATATCCACTCATCCCAACTAGACATACGAGTTCATTGCATAATGTTGTTAAGTACCCTCATGTTAAATGTAACCCTCCAATTGTGATGTGACCACTTTGATTGAAGGATAAGGTGGTATACAAATCTGTCTAAATAAATAAATAAATACATTTTATTTATTTATTTATTTAGCATTTTTCTATACCACACTCTTCAACATCAGTGCGGTTGACAAATAACATAAATGTCCAGTGTGGGGGGTCTACATTGGACTTACAGTAGAACAAGGAATTTAAACTTGGTGAACAGATAAAACTATATACATATTGGTACAAGGACTCAATATATCTAAATAAATAAATCAAAATAAATAAATAAATATCATGACCTCTTATTCCTAAATTTATTTTTCTATGGAAACTTTCAGCTAATGGTACTTTATTGCAGTGTATTAGATATTTGAATGTTTCTATGATATTTCCCTTTTCTTTATTTCCTCCAGAGAGCACATATTGAGTATCTCAAACGTATCTTTGTAGGACTGTTTTGCAGGCTCTATGAAATTCTAGTAGCCCTCCTCCAACTATTTCCATCCTCTGCACATATTCTGTCCTCATCGTTTGTCACTTGGGCAGCTATACAGAGAAAGAAACTAGAATTCAGCGTAGTACATGGAGATAGATTCATTTCTCAACTTTCAGCATATACTAACTGGTAATAGGAACTGTAAACAATGTGATTTACTGGATGAGGAAATGGATCCGAGAATAACGTTTCTTAAGTCCTCCAGAGTTGTTATGAATCTTTCTCGGAATCCTCTGCTGAATTCCAGGTTAAAAAGCAATATCTTCTGAAGCCTCTGGAGAGACAGGCAGATGAGTTGCAGGGCTTTATGAGCTTCTGACATTAGGTGAAGGGCCTCACCACTGAGGTAAAGATATCCATAATACCTACTGCAGATACCAAATCAGAGTAAAGACTACAGTTTTCTTTGTTAGGAGGCATAGCAAATGCGGATGTGGTTTTCCTTTATAGCCAGCAAGTGGCAGCATAACACTTTAACAAAGTGTAAATAGAGTTTAAGCCAGGGGTCTGCCACCTTTCAGAACAGATGAGCCAATCCATGGTTTTTAAAATTCATCCAAAATATCTTGAGAGCCGCAGCTCTGTTGTGAATTAGGACACTCACGGAAATCGCCTCTTCCCCAACCTTCACTCTCACTTTTTCACTCAGCCATTCATGGAAAGACTCATTATATGCTAAGGTGTTTTTCTGGCTTTTTCGTTAAATGCTCTACCTGATTTTCAAAAAAGGATATTTTTATTATAGTTTGTTGTATATTTTGCTAGGTTATTTTTGTTGCTTTTATACAATGAGATTATTTAAAGAAGCTTTTTTTTTTCATCAGCAGTGGAATGAGGTAGCCCACAGGGATTATGGTCCCATCAGTATTTTGCCCGACACAGCATTAGCAACAAGAAACTTTTGAGCAGGGACAGAGATTAGTTTGTTTGGCCCTTACAACCAAAATAGATCATTGAGGTAATTCTACTAAGGGAACCAGCACACTTCATAGATACTTAAAACACATTTCTTTAATTTCAATTTTTATTGCTTTAAAACATTAACAAAACATGTGGATAACAATCACAAAACTGGAAGAAATAAAATAACCTTTTTTTTAGATGGCAAGGCTATACCAAAATCGGCTAATACACCAATTAATAAAAATATTAGAAGCAATGTTGTCCATTATGGCAATAATTTTATACATTTTTTCTATGAAGAAAACCACAGAAAGATATAAAATTAGATCATGCCTGAAAGTACAAGCAGTTCACATAGGAGAGTACTTGTAGACTAGATGGCAGGGCCGTACCAAGCCATAAAGGTGCCCTCTGCAACTTGGACACCCCCCTCCCCCAATTACAGGTTTGTCATTTGCCCCATGCCCAGCATCTTACTTTACCCCACATTTCCAGGTCTAGCCGGCTCCCCAGCACCACTTTTTGTGTTTCCTTGGCAATGGTGGTGGCAATAGCAGCAGTGGAACAGACATCCAATTCTAAAACAAACCCCACACGGGTCTTTCCGACTCCGCACTTGCATGCAGGTCTGATCCATCCCTCCTCTGATGTATGCTTGCGTCAGAGGAAAGAAGGACCAGACCAGCCATTCAAACACGGGTCTTTGCAACTCCACACTTGAATGGATGGTCTGGTCTGGTCTGGTCTCTCCTTCCTCTGATGTGTCAGAGGAGGGAGGGATCAGACCTGCATGCAAGTGCGGAGTCGGAAAGACCTTTGTGAGGCTTTTTTTTAGAAATGGATGTCCGCTCCGCTACTGCCACTGCCAATGAAATACAAAAAGTGGCAGCGGGACAAGGGCAGGTGGCGTGGGGGGAGCAGAGACCAGCAGCCTCAAATGTACCCCTACTTCTATGCACCCTGTGTGGCCACGCCACTCACACAGGGATAGGTATGGTGCTGGTAGGCAGGATCAGGGGAGGAGTTTCTGCAAAGCATGGGTAATGCCTTGTATTATATAATGTAATGTGTGCCTTTGAGTCAGTCCTGACTCCTGGCGACCCAGAAGCTCCTGGATCACTGGAAGTAGATTGCCAGGTCAGAAGCTCCTGGGTCACTGGAAGTAGATTGCTCCTGGGTCACTGGAAGTAGATTGCCAGGTCAGTGTCACTGGAAGTAGATTGCCAGGCCTTTCTTCGGAGGCAATGGAGGGTTAAGTGACTTACCCAAGGCCACAAGGAGTGCTAATGGGAATTGAACCCTGGTTGCTTGGTTACCAAGCCAGTGTTCTAACCACTAGGCCACTCCTCCACAAAATAGGCATATATGCATGTGGGCACTGTCGGGTGGGGAGGGGGGGGGGGTGGCTGGCACATGCTCAGAGGAGTCTTCTAGACTCTTCTCAGCTGTTGGAGAGCTATTCAGTCCATGATGCTGTTGGATGACTTCACCACATCTGCGGCTGACTCATCTTGCTTGTCCATGGAGAAAAGGGATGGTGCAGGAGAAGGGAGTACACAGGAAGATGAGCTCAGACCTTTTACTACTGGTTGGGCCACTTAGGTTTTCTTCTCTTAGGCTTGCCTCTCATGAAAGCAATGATCAAGATCAGTGTGCTGGCAGTGAGGCTCTAATGCTTGAGATAAGGGACTCAAAGAGTGTAAGAGTTATAAACTTTCAAATGAGTGTGACACATTCCGAATGTGTGTGACTTGGAATCTCAGGTGTAAATGTTGGCACATAGTTTACACACGTATGTGGGTATTTTATAATATAAGCAGGTAAATCAGGACTCCACCCATGCTGTGCTCTACCTTCTCCCCCGATCAGGCCTACACTTCAAGTTGGCACTTGTTTGCATTCTGCTTACTTTTAAGCATGACTTAATTTTATAAGGGACTTTTATGCATTTTAAACAGCATTTACTTATGGAACTGGTTTATAAAATTACACCCATAGAGGCAGAGCAAGGAGAGTGACAATACAACCAATAAGGCCTGTGGCAAAACTGCAGGAGGTACAAATGGACAGGTGAGGTGGGCCAAAACGGTCCTTTTCAGCCAATATGTTCTGTTACATAGAAACATAGAAAAATGATGATAGAAAAAGACCACATGGCCTATCTAGTCTGTCTTTCCATATCAACAACTACAACAGTCCCTTTTTTCCTTTAGAGATCCTCTGTGTTTGTTCCATGCTTTTTTGAATTCAGATACTTTCCTCATCTCTACCACCTCCACTGGGAGACTATTCCATGGATCCACCACTCTTTCCCATAAAGAAATATTTCCACAAATCACTCCTGAATCTATCTCCCTTCACCCTCATCCCATGTCCCCTCATAGCAGAACTTGTTTTCAATCGAAAGAGGCTCTCCCCCCTGTGTATTTATGCCATGGAGATATTTAAACGTCTCAATCATATCACCTCTATCCCACCTTTCCTCTAAGGTGTACATATTAAGATCCTTCAGTCTATCCTCATATGCTTTATAATGAAGACCACCAACCATTTTAGTAGCCACCCTCTGCACCGACTCCAGCCTGTTTATATCCTTTTGAAGGTGCGGTCTCCAGAATTGCACACCATACTCCAAATGAGGTCGCACCAAAGACTTATACAGAGGCATTATCACCTCCTTTTTTCTGCTAGCCATTCCTCTCCGTATGCACCCAAGCATCCTTCTAGCTTTTGCCGTCGCCTTTTCTACCTGTTCAGCCACGTTAAGATCATCAGACACAACCACGCCTAGGTCCTGCTCTTCTTTAGAGGACAAAAGTACTTCACCCCCTATACTATATTGCTCCCTTGGATTGCTGCAGCCCAAATGCATGACCTTGCATTTTTTAACATTAAATCCCAGCTGCCAAATTCTAGACCAAGCTGATCTAGATCCCTCCTCATGTTATGTACACCTTCCTGGGTATCTATTCTATTGCAGATTTTGGTATCATCCGCAAAAAGGCAAACCTTACCCGACAGCCCTTCCGCTACATCACTAATAGAAACATAGGAACTGTGGCGTGGACAGCCCCTATCTACTGCAGCGGCATCTCAACACATTATCACAAACATTGTCCCAAGCCTCCCTCCTTCATGCTGTCAGGGCTAGCAGTGGGTGTTCATAGAAACTCGGGGGTCAGTATTTAAAAGGACTTATCTGGTTGGCAGCATCTGCTAACCGGAGAAGCCCTGTTAAGAGAGGTATTATTTATTTATTTATTTCACATTGGTTTTATACCATCTTTCTCAGGTCCGGCCCGTCCGCTAGGTGAGCTAGGCGGCAACAACGGCACACATGGGCAGCCGCGTTACCCTCCCCCCCACTAACTGTCGTCACAATTCCATCTCGAGAGGGAGAAGCAGGCAGTGGTAGTATTTTCAAAAGTGGTAGCAAAAGCTGCCGCTGTTGGACGTGCTATCACAGCTGCTGCCCGCCTCCCCCTCCCAAGACGGAATCGCGGCCGCAGCTGGAGGGGGCGGCGGTGGCAGCTGGACGGTGGCAGGAATGGCATCAGTGGGGGGGAGGGGGGCAGTGGAAGCAGCATCAGTGTGGGGGTTGCAGAATCAGTTGGGGCGGCAAGCCCGGGATTTCTGCCTAGGGTGGCAGAAACTCTTGGGTCGGCCTTGGTCTTTCTACAAGTCAAAACAGTTTACATATAACAATGTGCTTTGTAACATTGCTAGATAGAGACAGCCGGGCACATTACATTTAACAGTGTAGAGTGCGGGGTTTGGGCACTATCTGGATAATCAGCAGCACCAACCGGATAATCAGCGGCAGATACTGACATGGAATATCTGAATTGTTTTTACTTGCAGCGCTGACATGCCGACTTTCATAAGCACATAGGCCTGGGGCGGCAGAAACCTTTGGGCCGGCTCTGCTCTGGACCCTTCTGATCCCTCTAACCTTTATCCACCACTAACCTTCCTTTTGTTCCTAAGGTTCTTGATCTTACATTTTCTGGCAACTCTCCCTCTTTTTCAACAAGGACCAGGTAATAGCACTGAGTCACTTCTCACTGCACTGACGAATGAACTTTTGACTACCCTTGAACAAGGTGACACTGTCATCTTGGTTTCCCTCGACCATTCCTCAGCTTGTGATCTTATAGATCACCACCTTCTGTTTCAGAACTGTTATAAGATTGGCCTTCATGGAATGGTGCTCCACTGGTTCTCTTTTTACCTCCAGGCCAGTAGTTTTCCGGTCTCTGCTGATTCACAGTAGTCCTATGCTTGCCCTCTTCTGTCAGGTGTTTCACTTCTGGCTCTTCAATATCCTTTTATGTTAAATGTTTTCTCCTGTGGGTAACTGTGGGATCCTGTGATATGCGCTGGCATAATTTGCAGTTTGGTTTATTGCATTGATTTCTGCCATTCTTTTCTTTTTGGGCTTTTAGCGGTGGCCTGCTTCATATCAATTTTTGCCTCTGATTTGATGGTTGTCATGAAGGACAAAATTGGTGGAGCAGGAAACATCTCTCTCAGTAATTCTTCTTCCTGAATCACCAGTGGACCACCAGGGAGCCCCCAGTAAGGCCTGGGGAGAAGGGTTGAGAATGGGGGGACCTAGCTTTGCCATTGTTGACTCTGGGAGGGATTTGGCGAGAGTGAGTTATGGAGGGCTTCTGACTGTAGGTACTGTCCGGGAACGGTGGTTCTCAAGGGGGGTTCAGTGGGGAGGTCTTCAAATCAGAAGACCAGTCATCAGACCCCACTACCCATGGGGGAGAGAAGGCTGGGGAGGGAGGCATGATCAGCTGCCGATGGGGAGGATATAGAGGCAACTGATGCTTGTCCTTTCCCTGCTGCTTCACTCCGAGCTCATGTTCCCTGCATTGGCAGGTGGCGCGGGTGCTGCCACACTGTTTGCCACGGCAGGGATAGATGCCGGACACGCCCCCTGCAATTACCACACAGGTGTTGCACCTACCATGCTACATTTTGACATACAAAACAATTATCACAGCTTAGCAAACATGCCCTAAATGTCAAGTTGTTGAGAAGGCCATTATACAACACTGGGAATGCAAGGGAATGATGGAGAAGATAAAACATTTCAGCCCTTGTGTTATGGATAGTTTGTCATGTGAAGATTTGGAGATCGGATCTTGAGGCAGAGCAAAATAGAGGTAATTGGTTGGAAACATGGTACTGCGTCAGTCAATTTGTTTTTGTTTAGAGAGGAGATCTCAGCACAGTGCTGTAGCTAAGTGTATTTATTATACGTGTGTTCTATTTATATTAATGTTAAAAGAAGCTCTGTGATCACTCCACCTTTATAATAACAGAATATATTTGCATATGGAAGACACAGCAAAGATTTAAATGGTACAACATATTTGCATTTGGAAGATACAGTAAGAATGCATACACAAAAACATTTCTTATGGATGGTTTTGAGGATTAAGATTTTTGGATGTGTGGGCGTTAAAAAAAATGTTTCTTTATTAAAAAAGGTCCATGTTGTTTCTAGAAGGTTTTTTCTTCATGATAAAGGGTCTGACAAAAAAATTAACTACTTAAAAATTAGAAATATGAAAGTATAAAGAGTTGATAACTTCAACAAAAATTGTTTTGACATTCATTTAGGGGGTCAAGTTTTGGATTGATATTCCATCTTAGGATTTTTGATATTTGAAAGTAATACATTTAGCAGTTAAGAGAAAAAGACAAATGGAGATAATTTAAAAAGTAGTAGCAGTCTTATACTGCATAGATACTATTATGGGTTTCTTCATCTTTACTACCGCTGACCAGACCAAAGAGGTTCCCCTGGACTCTATCTGGGCTGCTTTGGAGTCTGTTTATAAGGTATGTGCAGATGTCCTCCAGACTTTAGTTCTGTGTTCTCCTAGGTTGGAAAATGTGTCAATAATGACAGAAAAAGACCACACGGCCTATCTAGTCTGTCCTTCCAAATCAACCACTGCAACAGTTCCCTTTTTTCCTTTAGAGATCCTCTGTGTTTGTCCCATGTTTCTTTGAATTCAGATACTGTCCTCATCTCTACCACCTCTACTGGGAGACTATTCCACAGATCCACCACTCTTTCCATAAAGAAATATTTCCGCATATCATTCCTGAATCTATCCTCCTTCACCCTCATCCCATGTCCCCTCTTAGCAGAGCTGTTTTCAATCGAAAGAGGCTCTCCCCATGTGCATTTATGCCACGGAGGTATTTGAACATCTCAATCATATCACCTCTATCCCGCCTTTCCTCTAAGGTGTACATATTAAGATCCTTAAGTCTGTCTTCATATGCTTTATAATGAAGAGCACTAACCATTTTAGTAGCCACCCTCTGTACTGAATCCTTCCTGTTTATATCCTTTTGAAGTTGCGGTCTCCAGAACTGCACACTATACTCCAAATGAGGTCGCACCAAAGACTTATACAGAGGCACTATCACCTCCTTTCTTCTGCTGGCCATTCCTCTCCCTATGCACCCAAGCACCCTTCTAGCTTTTGTTGTTGCCTTTTCTACCTTTTTCGCTTCTTTAAGATCATCAGACACAATCACGCCCAGGTCCTGCTCTTCTTTAGTGGAGAAAAGTACTGCATCCCTTATACTATATCACTCCCTTGGATAGCTACAGCCCAAATGCATGACCTTGCATTTTTTAACATTAAATCTCAGCTGCCAAATTCTAGACCATTCTTCAAGCTTAGCTACATAAGAACAAAAGAACATAAGATATGCCATACTGGGTCAGACCAAGGTCCATCAAGCCCAGTATCCTGTTTCCAACAGTGGCCAATCTAGGTCATACGTACCTAGCAGATTCCCCAAAAGACACAGGTTCCACAATGCTTGTACTGGGTCAAGCATTGATATCCTGGGTCCCTTCTTAATAATGGTTTATGGACCTTTCCTCCAGGAACTTGTCCAAACCTTTTTTAAACCCAGCTACACTAACAGCCTTTACTACCTCCTCCGGTAACAAATTCCAGAGTTTGATTACACGTTGAGTGAAAAAATATTTTCTTTTATTAGTCTTAAATAGTTTATCCTGTAGCTTCATTGCATGTCCCCTAGTCTTTCTATATTCTGATAATATAAACAATCAATCTACGTTTACTTGTTCCACTCCATTCATTAATTTATAGACTTCTATCATATCTCCCCTCAGCGGTCTCTTTTCCAGGTTAAAGAGTCCTAACCTTTTTAGCCTTTCTTCATAGGCATATCCTTCCATCCCCTTTACCATTTTGGTGGCTCTTCTCTGAACTTTTTCTAATATCGCTATATCCTTTTTAAGGTACGGCTACCAGAATTGCACACAATATTCAAGGTGTGGTCTCATCATGGAACGATATAGAGGCATTATAATATCTTTTGTTTTATTTTCCATTCCTTTCCTTATGATACCTAGCATTCTATTTGCTCTCTTGGCTGCCGCTGCACACTGGGCCGAGGGTTTGAACATGTTATCCACAGTGACACCTAAATCTTTTTCCTTGGTGGTGGTTCCTAATGTGGAACCTTGCATCGTGTAACCATAGTTTGGGTTGTTCTTCCCTAGGTGCATAACTTTGCACTTGTCCACATTAAATTTCATCTGCCATTTTGATGCCCAGTCTTCCAATTTATCAAGATCCTCTTGCAATTTTCCACAATCCTCTTGGGTTTTAACAACTTTAAATAGTTTTGTGTCATCTGCAAATTTGATAACCTCACTCGTTATTCCACTTCCCAGGTCATTTATGAATATGTCAAAAAGTAGCGGACCCAGCACAGATCCCTGGAGTACACCACTATTCATCTTTCTCCATTGGGAAAATTGGCCATTTAGCCCTACCCTCTGCTTTCTATCTTTTAACCATTTCCTGATCCACAGTAGTAGACTGCCTCCTATCCCATGACTCTTTAGTTTTGCCAAAAGTCTCTGATGAGGGACCTTGTCAAAGGCTTTCTGAAAGTCCAGATACACTATATCAACCGACTCACCTTTGTCCACCTGTTTATTCACACCTTCAAAAAAACATAACAGATTAGTAAGACAAGATCTTCCTTGTCTAAAGCCGTGTTGGCTGTCTCCCATTAGGCCATGACTATCTACATGCTGAGTAATTTTATTCTTTATGATGGTTTCTACCATTTTTCCCGGTACTGACGTCAGACTCACCGGTCTGTAGTTTCCCGGATCACCCCTGGAACCCTTTTTAAAAATTGGTGTTACATTGGCGATTCTCCAATCTTCAGGTATTAGAGATGATTTTAATGATAGTTCACAGATTACTAATAGCAGGTCTGCAATCTCATATTTCAGTTCTTTCAACACTCTTGGATGTATACCATCCGACCCAGGTGATTTGCTACTCTTCAGTTTATCTAATAGTTGTATTACATCTTCCCGATGTATTGATATTTCTGAGATCCTTCCTCGTGTTATCTACACCTTCCTGGATGTCTACTCTATTGCAGATTTTGGTATCATCCACAAAGAAGCAAACCTTACGCGATAGTCCTTCCAATATATCACTAACAAAAATGTTAAAAAGAATCAGACCAAGGTCAGATCTCTGGGGCATACCACTTGTAACCTCCTTCTCCTCAGAGTGAGCTCCATTTACCTGTACCCTTTGTTGCCTCCCACTCAACTAATTTCTAAACCAAGCAGTAACTTTAGGGTCCATCCCTAGGGTGCTCAGTTTGTTTATAAGTCGCCTTTGGGGAACGGTGTCAAAGGATTTACTGAAATCTAAATACACCACATCTAGGGCTCTCCCTCGTTCCAACTCCCTGGTCACCCAGTCAAAGAAATCAATCAGATTTGTCTGAAAAGACCTGCCTCTGGTGAATCCATGCTGCCTTGGATCCTGTAGTCTGCTGGACTCCAGAAACCTCACTATTTTCTCTTTCAGCAGCGCTTCCAATAATGTACCACCGAGGTTAAACTAACCGGCCTGTAGTTTTCAACCACATCCTTACTTCCACTTTTGTGTAAAGGGACTAAATGAGCCTCTCTCCAGTCCTATGGCACCACTTGCTTGGCAAGATAGAAGGTGACCATAAAAGAGGAAGGCCGGCAATGAGATGGATTGATACAATAACGGAAACAGCTGATGGTGCACCACTGTAAATATGTACCAGTAATATAAATATGTAGATCAGCCGACAGCCCATCACTACGAATATGCTCCAGTAATGTAAATATGTTCCTAGTTATAACTCCTGTAATGTAAACATGTGCCTAGTTTTACCTCAGATGTAAACTCCTGTAATGTAAATATGTTCCTAATCCTGTAATGTAAATATATTCCTAGTTTTACCTCAGATGTAAACCATGTTAGATGTAAACCATGTAAACCATATAATCTAATCACTGTTATCTGTAAGTGTTATCTGTAACGCACATTCATATGTTTCATGTAAACCGTACTGATCTATAATAGCGTGGTATATAAAAACAAACAAACAAATAAATAAAATAACAGCAAAGAAGACCAAACAAAGTTTAGGTCAACTATCCAGAGGTTTGTCAGGAGTTGACACTGACTCATTGGCACTTAACAAGAAGAAGCAGCTGGAGGGCTAACCAGAAGAAAGATCGATGGATACATAAATGTTTGGGGGGCTTCTAGCCTACTTTACTTCTTGTTTCATTATTGCCTTTTGTCATCTTCCCATGGCTGTGAAATTTTGCATCCACTTTTCTATATTGTGGATTTCTTGGGCCCGATATCCACCGTAACTGCTTAGCCCTGCCTGCTGACCCCCAAACCCCAGATATTCACTTCTGTGGCAACAAAGTGACTATCCGGGTCTGGCCACGCTGCTCGGAAGCCACCAAGGCTAATCATGCAGCATCGATATTGGATGCTCCATGGTTAGCCTCAGTGCCAATAATACCTCAGTGCCAATAATATCTTGAAACCCTCCCCCCAGTGTGCAGCGGCGGCCAAGAAAGCAAACAGAATGCTAGGACTCATAAGGAAAGGAATGGAGAATAAAACAAAGAATATTATAATGCCTCTGTATCGTTCCATGGTGCAACCGAATCTTGAATATTGTGTGCAATTCTGGTCGCCATATCTTGAAAAGAATATAGCGTTATTAGAAAAGGTACAGAGAAGAGCCACCAAAATGGTAAAGAGGATGGAAGGATATCTCTATGAAGAGAGGCTAAAAAGGTTAGGGCTCGTCAGCCTGGAAAATATCACATCTCCCCTCAGCCATCTCTTTTCTAGGCTGAAGCGGAAGCAGCATCCATCACTGTTGCCGCAGAAGTGAATATCTGGGGTTTGGGGGTCAGCAGGCAGGGCTAAGCAGTTACGGTGGATATCGGGCCCAAGAAGTCCACAATATAGAAAAGTGGATGCAATGATAGAGGTCTATAAATTAATGAATGGAGTGGAATGGGTATACGTAGATTGATTGTTTATGTCATCAGAATATAAAAAGACTACGGGACATGCAATGAAGCTACAGGGTAACCTATTTAAGACTAATAAAAGAAAATATTTTTTCACTCAACGTGTAATCAAACTCTGGAATTTGTTACCGGAGGATGTAGTAAAAGCTGTTAGTGTAGCTGGGTTTAAAAAATGGTTTGGACAAGTTCCTGGAGGAAAGATCCATAAACCATTATTAAAGGGGACCCAAGAAATCCACTGTTTGCCCCAATACAAGCATTGTGGAACCTGTGTCTTTTGGGGAAACTGTCAGGTATTTGTGACTTGGATTGGCCACTGTTGGAAACAGGATACTGGGCTTGATGAACCTTGGTCTGACCCAATGTGGCATATCTTATGTTCTTATGACTTTCCCCATGTGCTATCATGTTGTCTTTCAGGACCCTGGACCAGTTGGAGATCAACTTGGACCATATGAATCTTGCAGACAGGTAGCCAGCACAAAAATATCATCCAAGTCCCTTTGTCCTTTACTTGGACAATAACACTGTCTGAAGTCGTTGCTTACTAGATGCAGGGTGGGGCCGGAGGCTAGCTGCCATCACTGAAATTGAAACCCAGATATTCAGTGCTGGCATCATATCCGGCCCTGGCATTGTATATATGGGTTTGCCACATTGCCACGAGGCTAATCGGGCAGCAGCAATATTGAGCTGCTGCCCGGTTAACCAACCTGGTGAAAGTTATTCCAGGGTTTCCTGCACCTCACTTTCGCTGCATATTGCTAACCAGGCAGCAGCGATATTGAGCTGCTTCCTGCTTAGTGATGGATGCTGCTTCCGCTTTGCCCTGACACATCTCCGGAACTCCCAGATTCTAACCGGTATGAATCGGGACATATAGCGGCAGCACCCGAAGATATCCAGCCGTGTTAGTGCTGCTGAATATCCTGCAGAGTGGCATTTACATGATTTGAGGTCTGCAAACTGTAACTGCCTTGAAAATGTCCCAGGATCATTATTGTCAGCTAAGCCCATCCTTCCATCAGCCTGGTTATCAAAGGCAACACTGGTGCTACTGTAATTGATACTTCCCTTGCCATAATATTTGGATGCTCTTTGGTATTTAGCCCCGAGTGTGGTCCATCTGTCATATAAGTGGCCCATTATCAAACCTCTATCAACGAAGCCACATCTATATTGGTAACAATTGTAAAGGCTGTTAAAGTGACACTAATACCTGCATCCCATGCTCCTCATGACAATAGGTTGTGTATGCTGTGGAGTTCCAATAGGATGCATATGATGTGGATTTCCACTTCCTTATTCTTTAGATTGTCGCTCAGGGCAGTTCCTAGTGAGCCATCTCCAAAGATGCCCTTAGGGGAAAGAATGGGGCCTGTAGGAAACTGGTTCCAGCCCGATGGCAGCGAGTGCTTTCTTGAATATTGCTGTGAACTGGAGGGGGGCATGCCATCCTCATGCACTAACATACTCATCACTCCCTGAGCTTTCACCATTAGGTGGCCGTGCATGATACTGACCACGCATGTTACATATAGGGTGGATCTTAGCAGCAGCTGTATCCCCTTGCACGTCTTGATCTGTCTTAGAATGGTGCATTTTTGATCATCTTTTGATCATGCACTGTTATGCTCCCTGCTAGCACCCCCCCTTTATACTAATTTATTTTTAGCTGCCACCACCAACTCACTAATTCTCATAGCACCAAAAAATACTAGTGAGAAGATTAGTCATAGTGGTGTGTTCAAAATCAGATCAGCACACCCGAGGCTTGGCATGCCACTGTCTGATCCAAATGCATATTATTGGGCGTCTCCTATTTCCACTGGGCCATTCAGCTCTCATCCGCCCCTTAAGTAGCTGCCCAGTGACAAAACCTCAACCTGGGTCCCCTGCCCTAATACTTTTGCAGAAGGCGAAACCTGCAATATGTAATACTATAGCCACTTTCCTTAGCCCTTTCCCTTTTACCTGCATGATGGACAACCCTCATGCTCTCCAGCACCCAAACATGCTCCTATCCTTCCTCCAGTTAGAGCCCATTTATCATCTTATTTTCTTTCCCAAGTCTCAGGGGACACAAATTTGCTCAACAAATCCTATGAAGTGCTGCCCCAAATTGCCAAAAGTCCTCCGATGCTGACATCGCCTCCTCCTTTGCATGTGGGGCCAGTCCCCTAAAAAGACACAAATTGAAATGGCAAGGAAAGAGAGTTAGTAATTTGTTCATTCCTTGCCGGCATGTATGTACCCATACAATCAGGTTCAGATTGCAGTGAGGCAGCCAGGAAGGTAGCTGTGAGGGTAACCCCTCCCCTCTCAGCCTGAGTTACAGTGAAACAAAACTTAAACACATACCCTTTTGCCCAGAGTCCAGCAGACCGGAGCATACCAGTTTAGACAGGTCATTTAGGCATGCTATATGATAGCCCACAACCCCCCCAGGGGCTACTGATTGGTGGAGAGGGGATACCTGAGACAAATGAGAAGCTAGTATGGGTTTGAAAACTTACTGTATATTGTCAGACGGCTGCCTAGGGTGAGAACTTACACAATCTTGACGATGCATATATTCATATGATTCGTGCAAGGTATTGTGGGTATTGTAGTTCATTCACTCCCAAACACAGCTGATGACAATAATTTGAGTTGTGAAACCAAGTGGTAAGATCAATAAAATACTTCTTTTATTGATGGGGTTTAATTTACCTAGCACATGTATGCTTGATAGCACTATAAATGAGGTTACTTGCTTGCAGTGTTTAAAATGGATAACAAAAAGTCACAAAGTAAACCAGAAAACAACCTTCAGCTTGTCAGGCAATTAGCTAATGTTTTCTTAGCAAATAATTACCAAATCCAAAGGCACAAAGTAAAGAATAAACTTTGCTGGTTAGGTTAACTTCTGCTTATTTTCCACGCTGATCTCAGCAGTGATTCTCCCTTGCTCACACACACAATCAGGTGCAGCCCTAATTACTATCAATGGACCAGCTGAAAGCCTTTAGCTGGCTGGCTGCTACTGTGTGAACCCAAATCCTGCTTTAAGAGCTGTTTGCAGTGGAAATAAAGAACAAAGTTAGATTTCTTTGTGATGGCTGATGTGTTTGCTCATAGAAAACTAGCAATAACATTTAGATAAAGAACAGTCCATGTAAATAGTTTCATCTGCTGTATTTCCCCCTGCATCAACAATCATAGGGTCAATATCATACATTGGCACAGATGAGTCTTTCATTAAGGCACTATCATGAGAATGCTTATTCCCTTGCTGCCATTCTCTATTATAGATAGGGTCTGGATCAGTGTTCATACCTGAGCCTCTCCTGCTATCATTATTCCTCTCTGTATAGCCTGGCCAATATGTAATCCAATTCTGATGTCCAGCCTTCCAATCTTGATCCCTGGACACTGGATCTTCTCTCACATACCTTCTGGCTTTGGTCTGAAAGTCCCTTCCACATGCAGTCTTCTCTCTTCCAGGTAGCCACTGGTGATTCCTATCTCTGCCACTCCATTCCTCTGGCTGAATCCAGTCCAATGGACTCTGCTGGCTTTTGGAATACCTCTCAGTATGAGTACTGCCTTGGAATCTCCCAGACCTTCCAATGGCCTTCTTCTCTTCCTTCCAGAGAGTTTCCTTCTCTCTCTATCTGCTTGGCTTGGCTTCTGTTTCTCCAGGTGATACTGGTGCTTGTAGCCGTTGCTGTCTCTGTATCTCTTCCTCCCTCTGTAGCTCTTATCTGAAGAATAAGCTCTATTCTTATCCTGTTCTAATGTGTGCTGCTCCCTAACACAGCGCAGCTGTGTTGAATCAGGCCCTGCCCTTTGAGATGAGTGCTTAGGGATTACCTCATAGCTCTCTTGATTGCACACACATTCTCTCACTTCAGCCCCTCTCATGGCTGCTGGAAACCTGGTGCATTCTGGAACTGGTAGTCTTTTATGTGAAAATTCTGTTTTCTCACTTCTACCAGAACTGACAGGTTGCTTGTTCAGAGTCACATCATCTTTTCTATAGCTCCTACCTGAGCTATGATAAGCTTCCTTATCACATACCCCCCTGCTTAAGTTATTACGGACTGGTTTTACTGGTAAAACTTCTTCTCTACAGTCCGTAATACGGGAAAGTGCATCCGCATTCTTGTGTAACTTCCCGGCACGATGTTCAACCTGAAAATCAAACGCCTGTAAGGCCATGTACCAGCGTGTCAACCTGGCATTGTGGTTCTTCATTTGCTGCAACCACTTAAGTGGGGCATGGTCCGTGACCAACTGGAACTTTCTCCCTGTAAGGTAAAACCTTAACGCCTCCACTGACCACTTGATAGCCAAACACTCTTTTTCTATCGTGGAATACTTTTGTTCAGCCAGTGACAACTTCCTGCTCAGGTACATCACAGGATGCTCCTCTCCATCATGGCACTGGGATAGGACTGCTCCTAGCCCTACATCCGATGCATCGGTTTGAACCAGAAAGGGTTTCTTGAAGTCTACTCCTTTCAGTACCGGTCCTGTACACAATTTTTCTTTTAATACTGAAAACGCTTTTTCAGCTTCTGGTGTCCACTTTATCTGGTTTGGACAATTCTTTCGCAGCATATCCGTGAAAATGGCACTTTTCTCTGCGAATTGCGGTATAAACCGGCGGTAGTATCCAATAAGTCCTAAGAAACTTCTTAGTTGTTTCTTGGTTGTTGGAGGAGGAAAATTCCTGATGCTATCTATTTTGCTTAATAGAGGTTTAATTTTTCCTCTTCCCACTAGGTGGCCTAGGTATTTTACCTCCCTATTTGCAAAGGCACACTTCTTCAGGTTTAAAGTGATTCCCGCTTGCTTCATAGAGCACAAGACTGCCCTGATCCTCTTCAAATGCTCCGCCCAGGTGTTACTATGGATTATGACATCATCCATGTATGCAAAAGCATAACTTTGGTGGGGTCGAAGTACCTGATCCACTAACCTTTGGCAGGTAGCCGCTGCTCCATGCAGTCCGAAAGGCATCCTCTTGAACTGGAAAAGGCCAACGGGGGTGCTGAACGCAGTTTTCGGCTTCGACTCCCTGGTGAGCGGGATTTGCCAATATCCTTTTGTCATATCAAGGGTGGTTAAGTATTGAGCCTGTCCCAGCTGGTCTAGCAGCTCCTCAATTCTTGGCATTGGATATGCATCAAAAACTGATATGGCGTTTACCTGCCGGAAGTCAATACAAAATCTTAAGGATCCATCAGGCTTCGGCACCAGGACTATGGGGCTATTCCAGGGACTCTTTGACTCCTCTATTACCCCCATGTCCAACATCTCCTGGACTTGTGCCACTACCTCCTGTCTTTTGGCTTCAGGCAAGCGGTATGGCCTTTGACGAACCAATTTCCCAGGTGGAGTTATTATTTCATGGGCCACCAAATGGGTCTCCCAGGTATGGGTGTCAACACATCTGGGAATTCCTTAAGCAACTTCCTAATTTCTTCCTGTTGTACCATTGTCAGGTCCTCACCTATTTGGGGCTCTGATTTTTCTTTACAATCAGATACCTGGGGTCCCAAATCTTCCTCTTCACTCACCTCCCTCTCTCGGGCACAGGTGGCAGCTAAGCTTTTAACCCCTTTGCCATCAGTAGAACCAAAGCCTTTGGCTCCACGTTCAGAATTCTCTAGGGATGTGACCTCCTCCACAGGTGGAAAACCCAGCCTCTCACAGATCAATTGGGCAATTTTGTCTCCTGTCTTCACATGATACTCATTCTGTCCAAAGTTAAACAACAGAACTTTAATATTGCCCCTGTAATCGGGATCAATTACTCCCGCACCCACATCGATGAAATATTTAAGGGCTAATCCGGACCTTGGGGCTACTCTCCCATAACATCCAATTGGTATTTCCACTTGGAGACCGGTGTCAACCAGGGCTCTCCCTTGGCTAGGTACAGTCACATTCTCTATGCTGCATAGGTCAAACCCAGCAGACTGAGGGGTTGCCCGCCTAGGAGCTTGGGCCTTCTCAGAGACCTTATGGTACTTTAGGACGAATATCTGCTTTGGGGTAGCTTGGTCTTCTGGACGCTTAACCATCTTTTAGCTGGGGTCTGAGGACTTCCAAATAAAGGCCCGGGAGCTACTACCATTAAACCTTCTCCCTCCTTTTTTCCTAGTCCTTCCACTAGACCCTGCTTAAATCTTGGCCAGTCTCTTCCTAGAACCAAATCAAAGGGTAGCCTAGGCACCACTGCTAATAGGACTTCCTCTTGTTTCCTTAGGCACTTAACCTTAAACCTATAGGTGGGATATGATGATGCAGCACCATGAATGCATCTGATGTGAACTTGGCTTTCAGGGGTTCTAGGCACAAATCTTTCTTGGGCCTCTATCCTCTTCCAAAGCCTTTTTGACATCATACTCTGGTCTGCCCCAGAGTCTAATAATGCATTTGTGGTAATTCCTTGCACATCAACCATCAAAAGAAATCCTTCCTTGGGCTGTTTTAAATCCAGACCCATTAAACTAGTGTGTGTCTGGCATCTCTTCTCTAAATGTCCTACTTTTCCACACTTGAAACATTTCTTTCTATTCCACTGTGTCATCTGGTTTGATACAGTACATTCATTGTCAGAAACATTCTTAATTATTCTTTTTTCTGATACAGCACATCTAGCCTCAGCATCCATCTTTAGAGGGCCACCCATTCTATGGCAAGCCTGCGTGGCTTCCAAGAATCTCTCTGCTAGCATGGTTGCCTCTCCAAGATTTTGGCAATTTGCTGTATAAGAAAAACATTCAAATCTTTAGGTACCCCAAGCATAAATTGTTCCAGCATTATAATATCTAATAACATTTCTACTGTCTTTTGCTCAGGCTCCAACCATTTTACAGCTAAACTTCTGATTCTCTGACTCAGAGCCCTGGGTGTCTCACCCACTTTCAATGTAACAGCTCTAAACATTCGCCTATACTCTGAAATTGACAACCCTAGGCGATCTCTAATAGCTGCCTTTACATCCTTATAAATCAAAGCCTGGGCTGCTGGCATTGCTCTGTAAGCTGCTAGTGCCTCACCAGTTAATGAGGCTGCCAGCCTTACTGCCCACTGGGTCTCTGGCCATGCTAAAGCCTGTGCCACTCTTTCAAAAGACTCTAGAAAATCATCAACATTATCTTCTGGAGTTAATTTCCCAAAATTAAATGCCCCAATCCCTTGATTGAGTCCCACATTGTCCACATGTGGTGTACCAGTACTAACTGCTGGTCTTGCATCTGTTCCACTTTGGCTCTGCAGCTGAACTAGAGCTTGCACCAGATCAAGCACTGGTTTCTGCTGTTCCATTAAAGCCTTCATAGCAGTGTCCTGGGCCTGCTGTGATAGCTCCTGCTGCTTGCTAAATTGGGCTGCCATCCACTGAGCCATCTCCCTCGGATCCATCTTGACCCCTGCAAGAAAAAAAAAACAAAAAACCAAAGAGCAGCACCTTCCAACCAGGTGTGTTTTTTTTTTTTTCCAACTTTTTTTTTTTTTTTCCAATTACCCCCTGTGCTTACACACATCCACCACTAGACATGCCCAGGTACATATTACCTTGTCTCAGTGATGAATCCAGCTTTGCACAGGGTCTTTTCCTCTGGGACAGCTTCCTGGAACAACCAACAATCTTCCAAAGTGCAGACGAGGGAAAAAATCTTCTTACAGCTTTAAACTTGACTTTTATTTGTAATCCACAACAAGTAAATCCTCTTGGTGCAAGAGCAATCCGAAAAACTACGCCATTTGTCAGACGGCTGCCTAGGGTGAGAACTTACACAATCTTGACGATGCATATATTCATATGATTCTTGCAAGGTATTGTGGGTATTGTAGTTCATTCACTCCCAAACACAGCTGATGACAATAATTTGAGTTGTGAAACCAAGTGGTAAGATCAATAAAATACTTCTTTTATTGATGGGGTTTAATTTACCCAGCACATGTATGCTTGATAGCACTATAAATGAGGTTACTTGCTTGCAGTGTTTAAAATGGATAACAAAAAGTCACAAAGTAAACCAGAAAACAACTTTCAGCTTGTCAGGCAATTAGCTAATGTTTTCTTAGCAAATAATTACCAAATCCAAAGGCACAAAGTAAAGAATAAACTTTGCTGGTTAGGTTAACTTCTGCTTATTTTCCACGCTGATCTCAGCAGTGATTCTCCCTTGCTCACACACACACAATCAGGTGCAGCCCTAATTACTATCAATGGACCAGCTGAAAGCCTTTAGCTGGCTGGCTGCTACTGTGTGAACCCAAATCCTGCTTTAAGAGCTGTTTGCAGTGGAAATAAAGAACAAAGTTAGATTTCTTTGTGATGGCTGATGTGTTTGCTCATAGAAAACTAGCAATAGCATTTAGATAAAGAACAGTCCATGTAAATAGTTTCATCTGCTGTATTTCCCCCTGCATCAACAATCATAGGGTCAATATCATACATTGGCACAGATGAGTCTTTCATTAAGGCACTATCATGAGAATGCTTATTCCCTTGCTGCCATTCTCTATTATAGATAGGGTCTGGATCAGTGTTCATACCTGAGCCTCTCCTGCTATCATTATTCCTCTCTGTATAGCCTGGCCAATATGTAATCCAATTCTGATGTCCAGCCTTCCAATCTTGATCCCTGGACACTGGATCTTCTCTCACATACCTTCTGGCCTTGGTCTGAAAGTCCCTTCCACATGCAGTCTTCTCTCTTCCAGGTAGCCACTGGTGATTCCTATCTCTGCCACTCCATTCCTCTGGCTGAATCCAGTCCAATGGACTCTGCTGGCTTTTGGAATACCTCTCAGTATGAGTACTGCCTTGGAATCTCCCAGACCTTCCAATGGCCTTTTTTCTCTTCCTTCCAGAGAGTTTCCTTCTCTCTCTATCTGCTTGGCTTGGCTTCTGTTTCTCCAGGTGATACTGGTGCTTGTAGCCGTTGCTGTCTCTGTATCTCTTCCTCCCTCTGTAGCTCTTATCTGAAGAATAAGCTCTATTCTTATCCTGTTCTAATGTGTGCTGCTCCCTAACACAGCGCAGCTGTGTTGAATCAGGCCCTGCCCTTTGAGATGAGTGCTTAGGGATTACCTCATAGCTCTCTTGATTGCACACACATTCTCTCACTTCAGCCCCTCTCATGGCTGCTGGAAACCTGGTGCATTCTGGAACTGGTAGTCTTTTATGTGAAAATTCTGTTTTCTCACTTCTACCAGAACTGACAGGTTGCTTGTTCAGAGTCACATCATCTTTTCTATAGCTCCTACCTGAGCTATGATAAGCTTCCTTATCACAATATAAGACAGTGTGTGACGCCACTTGGTCTCTCAGATCATTTTGTTCAGGGTGCCGGCTCTGCCTGAGACTGTGCGCACAATAAACAGCATGTGTTTGCATACTGATCTGTCTCTGTGTTTTCATCTGAGGGTTGGAGGGACAGACTTCAAATAGATAATAGATCTCCTGCTACATTTCCTGGTGCATTGGCCAGGAAACCTCCGTCTGTCTCCTCGCACCCCCAGGTGAAGGCATCGCGGTTTGCACAGCCAGGACTCGCGCGATCCGGGACCGACCTCCTGGTCATCGACAGTCCCCAGTGCCACTGGACCCTTTGTTCCAGAGGGATCCCTCGGCGTATCCTGCACACTCGGTCCTGGACGGCCGACTCCCTGGGTACAGAAATCCGGCTTGATAGACTGGCATCCAAACTCTTCAGGACGGTGAGTACTCACTCTCTTAATTTTCTGAAATGGGTTGAAAAGTCAGGTTTTCTGAAACGGGTTGAAAAGTCTGGTTTTCAGAAGTCTGGTTTTCTGAAACGCGTTGAAAAGTCTGTATGGGATTGGCCACCCCCTACGGGCGGTCCGAGTAAGAACCGTAGTCTGAGATATTGGGTTCTGAAACCACCGCCTGTCCTGGTGTCTGGATTCGGGAAACGGGAGTCTGGGAGGGTATATAAATATATATATATATATATATATATATATGTGTGTGTGTGTGTGTCTGTGTCTGTGTCCCTGCCTGTTGTCTCCCCTCTGCTGTCTCGTTCTGTGTTATAAACGCGAGTGTTGTATACGAATTAGGAGAATAATTACAGTATGGGGTCTAGTGGATCCAAGAATAGGACTCTGCTGAAATGCATGCTAAGCCATTTTAAAACTGCATTTGTGGGTGACTATGGAGTTAGGCTCACTGCCCCCAGACTAGTTGTACTGTGTGAGCGGGAGTGGCCCACCTTAGTGCGAGCGTGGCCACCTGAAACAGTGAAAAACATCAGGTCTACTGACTGCAGGGAGAGGGACAGTTTAGAAAATGTTAAAAAAAAAAAGGAGAAATCCAAGAAGGGGGAAGATACTGAGAGTCCGGCCCCAACCCCCTAGCTTCTCCTCTAACCTCTGTAAATAAAGAGGAAAGGGACTGTTCCCTGTAAATAAAAGGGGAGTAGGGGGACTCTCCTGTAGATAAAGGGGAGCAGGGTTTACTGTATATAGACTGTTGTACTAGTATAGAAGTGAAGGAAGACAATTGCTTTATTTAATGTATTTCCAGTTTCATTACTATGTTTCATGCATAATCAATAGTCAAAGAACCAAATTTTGATCATACCTCTCAGCAGTGAGTAAGGGGTACTTGAAACTGTTGAGACAGTTTGCATAACTACAGAAAGATACTGGGAGATCAGGGAGGAGTTCTTCTTCTAGCAGATGAATGGAGACCCATTAGAGAGGACAAAAGGACAATTCACCTAGGAGTCTTTCTCCTAGCAAACAAATGGAAACCCATTAAAGAGGACAAAAAGAACAATTCACCTAGCCTCCAAACAATCCTCTTGTCATCAATTTTAATTGTAGAGTTTTTGAGCTTCTAAAACCATGGGGGGTATCTCCCTTGAGCATCCTCAGATGTCTGACCAGCATCTTGATTGTGTACTATGTGTATGTCACCTGAAGGCTGGGAGCAAACAAAGGCTGGAGAAGGACTGGTCAGATTACTATTAGCAAAGATTTATGGGGTGGATTTATTCTGATCAGATAGGCTGTTAGGCATAAAGCACTTGTAAGCTTTGATTTGTCTTGTGTTTAAATGTTTGTTTGCAGTAAATACTGTTTTTCTTTCATTACTGGCTACTCCAGTAGATTTTATGGTCCCTGGATGCTGAAGCGACTAGATCAAACAAACAAGGCATGAAACTAAGGAAACTGTTTTTGTTTTCTTTGACCTTCAAAGTAGAGGTTAAGAGCCCTGACAGGACAATGGGGCATCCTGAGCCAGTTTGCAAATGATTTAAATCCTGAGTAAATAAGTAGGTAATCCTGGTTAATCTTTATCATTAGTATGTTATGCATCTATTCTTTGTCTTTGACTGTATATGCTATCAAGCAAACTTAAAAGTTAAAAGGGGATTTTATATATTGTGGCAAGTACCTCATAGAGGGCATAGTTATTGTGTATATTTTACAGAACCATAAACAGCTATAACTATAGGTTAATTGTTCAGCTACATAGTAATCTGCATTTGCCTGAAGGAATCTGGACACAAGAGAGACCTATTGTTTGTTTTGCTGTCTGTGTTGAATATAACATTTCAGATCAGTTTGATACCAGTTTTAATTTAAAATGTGCCAAAGCATGATTTTGAATTCACCTCTTTGCAGTTTCATGTCATTTGACAATGCCTGTTTCCTGAACTGTAAGATTCAAGGTAATTACTTTGCTTTGTTAAGCTCTGTGCTGATGATTAATGAACAGGATAGTAACATCACAGTTTTATTTGTTACAATATTGGATTTTAGGATAAATTCACCTGTTTTTCTGTATTTTACGTGTTGGTGTCCAGAGAAAAAGTGTACTTTGTTTTGAAAGTTTTTATTTCAGTTTCAGGAGTACAGTTCCTGAGAAAACAGATATATGTTGCAGCACTGTGAGATATTAATTTTCTTTAGTTTATACACTTGCACTTATGTTACCAAATACACTTGCTGTAGTAGTACATTATGCAAAGGTCCAGTACACACGCAGCAATTACAAGATGAGTAAATATTAATAAGTTTGCTGAAAGTTTGGACAGGGGCTCATCTGAAATTGCTTTGTTCCCAAGCATATAGAGTAAAGATGGAACTGAGTTCCCAGAAAATATGAGAATATTTGTAAAATTATTTACAGATAAAACAATAACATTAACTTGAGTTGATTGGACAAAACCAAAGCTTGCTTGTTAGCAATGATCCAGGAGAGGTTTGAGAAAAAGAATGAGAGAGAGAGAGAGAGAGAGGCAGAAAGGTGAGACCACAGCCTAGGAAAAGGCAATAAACATGCTGCTTCAAGTGTAATGATCTGGGCCACCAGAATTCTGACTGCTCTAAGACTCCTCGAGGACCCACGGCCTGAAGAACATGAACCTTGTATATTTATGCCTCTGAAGAGACATGAATAGGCAGGGGAGAGTAGGCCAAGAAGAACCCGAGGAAGTATCGTCATGAGGCCCAGCCACAAATGCCTTGCAGGCCAAGAAGAACCTGAAGAAGTATCGCCATAAGGCCCAACCACCAATGCCTTGTACCCTCTTAGATCTCTCACCTCAAAAGGATCTCTTTTTGACACCATAGTTAATGAGTAGCTTACACAAATCCTTGTGGACACTGCAATTTCAAGATCAGTCCAACAGCACTCTCACTGAGAACAGTGTATACGATAGACTCAATGTAAGAGATATGTGGCTGTCATGTTAGGAGCCATACTTCTTTCTATTGGGATTGATGTTATAAAATGTTGCAAAATAATAGTTTTATATTGTAAGGACTTTACCTAGATTGTTTAGACAGTTGCTATTTAGAATGAGCACATATGTCCATTTAGAACTACACCAATTAAGTTAGTGGGAAAGGGACACTGTTTACTCACGCTGTTATGCTTATTGAGAAGAATCTAAATTTATATTTTCTGCCTACCATTCGTTTACACCAATACTAAGTTTTTAACAAATGTTTGATATTCTTAGCAGCCTTGCCAAATAAGGATACATTAGTATGGTATAAAAACATGAAAAGGACCTATGTATGTAGTTGGTGGAATGATGCAGGTGATGAAGGAGTGTTGTGAGGGATGAAGTGGGATATTAAGAGGAGGGACTCTGATGGACAGTAAACTGAAGAAGGTAATTTAATGATGTGAAGTGATGTATCTGGCTAATGAATATGTAAACAAAAAAAATGATGAGCACTTTATTCAACTATGCCGTCTCCAGAATCTTCAATTTAGGAAGTCATCTAAGCCCCAACATATACTCAACAATTAGAAATAGACACCTGGAGACAGGCTAGGTGCACCTTGCACCCTGATGAGCTTTGGAAAACCTACACTGGCCATGTGGTACTTCCAGATGCTTTTTTGCCTCCTTTTTGCCTCTGTATGTCCTGGCCAGGCATGCATGGGCAAAGGGGGATGATTTGATGACAAATTCTCACAAAATTGGAATAATTCTAAAACTTGCCAAAATTTCAGAACACGTGTGTGCAACTTGTCTGATCTGTAAACATGTAAAGATCAGTCAAGGGCATAGTGGAATATTTCCTATCAGCAAATGAATCTCCAGTGATAGAGAGACAAGGAGTTAATCAAACTGCGAGACAAAATTGACACCATACGAGATAGTTACTGGTAGACCATTGAAAATTTATAAAGCAATATTTATAGGATATGATCTTAGTAAATATGGATGAAATTAAGTTTGTCACATTGCATTGTCTCATTGTGAAATCTAATCTAGAATATTTAGTCTTTTCACTTAACATTGGTGCTGCTTTTCTGAATGAGGCCTGGAGCCATGTCACCAATTGCAATCCAGAGAGTCCAGCAGTAGGAATTGGCCAGAGTCCAGATGGAACAGACCATCCCAAGAACTCAGAACTACACACCGCTGAAATGTGTGAAGGAGTCCCTATCTGGATCAATGTGTCTCATTGAAAAAAAGGGAGCAGGGGACGTAGACGTGGATGAGGACAAAGGGGGCCGAGGTTTCCCCTAGGCCCCAATCAGTGTGCATACTGTAAAGAGGAGGGACATTGGAAGAACGAGTGCCCAAATCGGAGGGGGCAATATCCATCCATGAGGGGCGCAAGGGTACCTGCGCACACTACATGAGGGCGAGGCCAACCCATGGTATATCCACATGATACCTTTCCGCCCCCTCCACCAGACCTTGAAGGCCTCGCAGCAGTGGAACATTATGACTCGGACGAAGACTAGGCCAGACCGGGCTCCAAGTTTCTGTTGGGTCCCCAGGAGCCTATGGTCAAGATGAACTTAGGGGACCAAGAAATGCAGTATTTTACTATACTTGCTAGTCTGGACTGCAAACAACCTGGAGTGTACTTTTCTACCTTTTTCTATAGTACTGGAACCACTCAGCCCGCTTCAGCCTTTAACCAAATTCCTTTCTCTTTGCAGGTAGTTTCTACCCTTAATGCTACTGATTGTTTTGTTTTTGTAAATGCCAAAGTGGGAGGGTTTAATGTGTCTAATACTGTCTTATCATGCGATTCTGTTACAAGGGTATCATATGCGTACTCTGAAGTGTATCTCCCCTTAGGCTGGTTTTTGATATGTGGGAGGGTGACCTATACCTATGTCCCTGTAAATGCCACAAGTGGCCCATGCAGTATCCCGATCCTCCACCGTTTTATCACCTCTACCCTCAATGCCTTGGTGGAATGCAAGACAGCTACCTCAGTCATGGCCCTGACCCAATATACCCCCTTGCGGCCTGCCTCTAGTACTGCTGCCCTTTACCGCCCTAGCGGTTGAGGTCCAACTAAAAAAGGGGGGAGTGAGACAGCCAGGAAGGTAGCTGTGAGGGTAACCCCTCCCCTCTCAGCCTGAGTTACAGTGAAACAAAACTTAAACACATACCCTTTCGCCCAGAGTCCAGCAGACCGGAGCATACCAGTTTAGACAGGTCATTTAGGCATGCTATATGATAGCTCACAACCCCCCCCCCCCCCAGGGGCTACTGATTGGTGGAGAGGGGATACCTGAGACAAATGAGAAGCTACTATGTGTTTGAAAACTTACTGTATATAAGACAGTGTGTGACGCCACTTGGTCTCTCAGATCGTTTTGTTCAGGGTGCCGGCTCTGCCTGAGACTGTGCGCACAATAAACAGCATGTGTTTGCATACCGGTCTGTCTCTGTGTTTTCATCTGAGGGTTGGAGGGACAGACTTCGAATAGATAATAGATCTCCTGCTACATCAACACTATGATATGAATTTTCTGAGTAGATTGGCCACTAGACTGCATCTTTGGGACTGCCTAATAATCACCTCCACTACCCACACATTATAGCACTACTTCTTGTTTGGTAGTCTCTGGATATGTATTGCTAGTTCCATTTCAATTAGGAATATTTCCAGGAAGGTTATATTCTTGGTTATTCCGGAATCTTCCCAACTTTCTGACCACTTGAGTGCACACTGGAGTCCTTGACAGTGTGCTCCAAAACTAATCTGCCCAGATGTGCTTCAGGCAATATCTATTTTCTTGGGTATTCAGTTCTGGTTTTTGTCTGCATTTTTCTATTTCTAGTCTGTGATCACTTATTCTGAATTTAGTGAGCGTCTCTCTGTGTTTTGCATGTGTGCCTGGGTGGGATCCCTTGCCCTCCAAATAGTTCCATACAGAGGCTGATTTAGTCCTTCTTGCTACTTTCTAAGGTGCCTTCCTGCTGTTCAAGGGACAAGCCACCAGCCTGGTCAGGCCCCAGGTTCAGTGCTCATTACAACCTTTTGTCATTTAAAGAGGAGATTTGCTTCCCAGCACTACACAATGAAAGAGAACTATTTTTTTTTTCTTTTGGTGTTTGGAATTACAGCATGTTCTGTCTCCAGAGGGAGGTCAGGAACTCGCTGTTCTATAGACATTATTAGCTCCAGTCGTCAAACATTCAACTTACCAACCTCTTTCTTCACTGCTTCTTGCTTTCAGTTTATTCATAAGTCAATTTTTTAAATTTATTTTTATTGCAATTAACATAAACACCAAAGGAAAAACCTTGGAGTAGGAAATACCCACTCAATCATACATCAGAAGAGTTATACCTAAAGAAAAAAGAAGCCAAAATTAACACCACTTCACGGAGTGTAAGAAGTCCACAATAATAAGAGAGCTGGATCCAAGATACAATACCATGGAAGATGGCTTAAGAAATAAAGAAACAAGAAATAGAGTAGGTTACGAAGCCCAATACACATTTTGCCCTGACAAATCTACTAGTTAGCCTTGCAACTGTTTAGCATCTAAAAAAGAAACATAACTGTGAAGGTTCAAAGAAATGAACATAAGAACATAAGAACATAAGATATGCCATAGTGGGTCAGACCAAGGTCCATCAAGCCCAGCATTCTGTTTCCAACAGTGGCCAATCTAGGTCATACGTACCTAGCAGTTTCCCCAAGGGACACAGGTTCCACAATGCTTGTACTGGTTCAAGCATTGATATCCTGGGTCCCTTCTTAATAATGGTTTATGGACCTTTCCTCCAGGAACTTGTCCAAACCTTTTTTAAACCCAGCTACACTAACAGCCTTTACTACATCCTCCGGCAACAAATTCCAGAGTTTGATTACACGTTGAGTGAAAAAATATTTTCTTTTATTAGTCTTAAATAGTTTAACCTGTAGCTTCATTGCATGTCCCCTAATAACCAGTAGTTAAACCTACTGCCCCTTTAATTTATTCAGCAGTCTGTGCAGCAAACTTAGTTCTTTTTTGGCAGACTGTGCAGACACTGGCTCTCCCGGCCGTGATCCTTGGGCAGTCACTGGCTCTTCCAGCTATTTTGGCATATCTGCCCACAGGGGTTGGGATCCCCGTGGGCAGTCATCAGATAGCAGTGATCAGCAGTCAGCAGAAAACCATCCTTTCATTGGCCGGTTTTACCATTCTGTTGGCCACCGGCCTCCAGCTTGTAAAAGCAGGTGGGCTGGCCTAAAACTGGTTGATTGGCAACCCTACTTTTACTTGTAACAGGAAGTATCACCCAGAACTAAAGAAACCTATTTCCTGGGCATGTGTTTGCGCAGTCTGTGTGTATGCATAGCTTGGAAAAATCCAACCCCTGTCAGAGCCCTCATATACCCCCTGACATGTTCTGAACATTTGGGGGTATGTTTACTAAAACCCCGGTAATGTGCGGGCCGCGCTAGTGTGCGGGTGCCATATAAGGAGTGGGCGTGTCTGGCTGAAAAAAGCAAAACCGGGATTATTCATGCGCTAATGTGCGCCCCGCACATTAGCGCATGAGAAAGCTGCGCGGGAGGCATAAGTGGCGTGCTGATGTGCAAGCAGAGGAGCAGAACCACAGCACAATGGTTAAGACACTGACCAATGGTGCAGGGATCAGGGGTTCAATCCCCCACAGTGCCCAATAAAGACAGCTGGCTGAGGCATTACTTTAGGAGGCATTTAAATAATGGGCAGCATAAGGCAGTGTGCTATTGCTTTAGGAGGCATTTTAATATTGGACGCCAATAGTGCAGGGATCATGGGTTCAATCCCCCACTGTGCCCAATGAAGAAGGCTGGCTGAGGCATTACCTAATATGGGGAAGATTGCTTTAGAAGGCATTTTATTTTTATTTTAATTATCACTACTAGCAAACGCACTCTCAAAGCGTGTTAACATAAGGCGCCCCATAAGGCACATTTTAAAGTGCACTGTCCACCAAGGCACCCTAGAATGTTGCTTATAGGGTGCTTTATAGGGTGCAGTATGAGTTACCGCAAGATCACAGCACTGTTTTTGATGGCAGCACTGTGCAGTTTAAGGAATGAAAATCATAAGTAGGTGCACTGACATGCAAGGAGGAGCAGCAGTGTAGCACAATGGGTAAGGCACTGATTGCTAATACAGGGGTCATGAGTTTGCTCCCCAGTGTGCCTAATACGTAAGGCTGGCTGTGGCATCAGCTTTGCAATGTATGTATTTTTTCCTGCAGCACTTTAGTTGTATTTTATTAATTGCTGCCAGCAAACAGGCCCTCACGTACCGTAATTGAAGGTGCCACATAAGGCACCCTATAAGGCACTCCATAGAGCACATTATAAAGTGCACTGTCTGCCACGGCACCCTAAAATGTCCCCTATAGGGCACCCTATAGGTTTCTCCACAGGATAACGTATAGTGCACCTTATATGGAGGGCAACCATAAGGTAACCTATAGGGCGCCCTCTGAGGCACCTTATGGGTACAGTACGATGAGGGTGTTTTTGCTGGCAGCAATAATGTACATTAAAAAGAGATAATGCTTTGGGCAGCCCCATCAAATACCCCCACTGTGGGTTTGAACCCATGACCTCTGGCTCCACAGGCAGTGAAGTAACCATTGTGCTACAGCTCTATAGCTGCTAGCAAGCCCCTGGCTGGCTGCAGAGGGAATGCATGTCACCACACAGACAGTCTGCTGTGGTCACCAGGATAGGGTTAGCCCACCCGTACCCATGATGCACATGCAAATCAGCTGTCCACAGATAAACACAAGATGGGCAATGCACCCCCACAGGACCTCGGCCTGGTAGGGGGAAGTGACCATGTGCACCCCCACAGCACTTCGGCCTGGTAGGGGGTACTGACCATGTGTTTTATTGGCACAGAGTAGCTACACACTGTCACATTGTGTGGGTACTGTGCTCACCCTGAGGGTGCATTGAGGCGCCCAGCAGCAGGTCCACAGCACCTTCCATGGCTGAAAGAGGCCATGCTGGAGATCTAAAGCAGTGTTAATGTGTGAGATAGGTAGTTTCTGCAGAAACACCTTGGATATCTCTGTCTGTCTCAGTCAGGTGTAACCCCTAGGAGGATCATGTACCACCACCCTCCTCCTCCTCCTCCTCCTCCTCCTCCAGGGCCAAGAGTGGCAAACAGGGTCTCCCATCAACAGATTCACATTCTACTTCCCTGCAATGGTGGCAGTAGAGGGGACCATCAACCCCGGTCCTGCTGGGGAACAGACACCCAACAGGGCAGTTAATGCAGCTCTGTACACATGCATAACACAATAGCAGACAGACATTAGGCCTGGACATGCTAAGCTGCACCCCACCACTATCTGATATTCTCCTGCAGCAAGCCTTCAGCCACTGCACCCTGCAAGCCACTACATCAAGACACATACCAGCTGCAAACAGCCTGCTAGCTAGTCCATAGTGCATGTTCCTGGCAGAAATACATGCACCCAGAACTGGGATGTCAGCATACACAACAAGCAGATAAATCAGTGACTGGGCCCCAAAAGGAAACCCATAAATATCACATGAGAAAAATGCTATATAGCACTATGGGGGTGCCTAGCCATGCTGTCGTCACTGCACAGTCAGGGTGAGAGTGATCTCCCAGCAGGACATACTGAGGTCACCCTGTCTGTGTAGGTGGTGGCCGGGCACTAAAATGTCCCAGCCGTGCCCTATGCCCTGTGCAGATGCATCCTGGCCAGGTCACCCTGTCCGGGCTATACCCATGGTACCTTGCTCCTCATTATGCACATTGGCAGGCCAATACTGCCAACAGTGCTGGCAGTGTGGGCTGTGGAAGGTGTTTGCAGCCACCACACACTGTATAGACAGACACACACTCCCACACCTATGCCAGCATTGTGCTACTATAGAGGAGTTTAGCAGCCCTGCCCACCACACCAGTCCTGGGCACAGTACAGGCATGGATATGCTACGCAATACTGTTGGGGGTCACTCCCCAGGGTGGTAAACACTGTCAGAGACCAGACCTGAAGCACACACCGCAGACATCAGAAAGATTGTTATGATGGAGCTCAATGAGCAAACTGTGCTTAACGTAGGACTTGCTATCTGCCAGTAATCATAGGAAACGTTTGATAGGTGTGTACCATATACCCAGGTGTAGGGTGGCATTGCTAAGGTATGCAAGTGCTAGTATTGGGAGATGCACGCAGGGCCCAATGTCCTGCCTCTCCAGGAGGCATTAGCCAATGGGGCCTGTGGGTGTGGGTGTGGGTGTGTCTGCCCCTGTTGGCTGCTGCTTTATGGCAGAGGTTCCCAACTCCAGTCCTGGTGTGTCAAACACTGTTCGGGTTTTCATGCTGTCCCTCATGAATATGCATGAGCTACATCTGCATACCGTGGGGGTGGTGCATAGATATGCAGCACAGGCATCTTTATTAGAGGCAGCATGGAACCTGAATGGTGTTTGGCCCTCCAGGACTGCATTTGGGAGACTCTGCTCTAGGTAATGCCCCTGTTTATGGTGTCTGTGCTTGGTGGGGTAAAATATAGGCGTATTAACCATGCGTATGTTCTCTGCAATAAAGGTTTGTCCTTACTATCATGGTTTAGTTGTGGGAAATATATGTGGACTGGAAGTAGCCCCAGCTGGGCTTTGAACCTGTGACCTTTTCTTCTTGCACACACTGTCTGTGTGCACTGCACCACCTTGTTGCCCCAGATATGCTGCATTCCCTGGAGAGTCCATGACTGTACATCCGACAGGGCCTGTTTGTTGCAGTGCATGGCACCCACCTGGACAGGGCTAGGCCATGGTCTGCTGAGGGCACCAGCCGCTGCCACCTCCACCATCAATACCTTAGATTGGAGACAGCATAAACCCTGATGGATTTGTGGCCCGCCAGGACTGCATTTGGGGGATTCTGCCGTAGGTAATGCACATTTCTATGGTGTTTGTGCTGTGTAGGGTAAAATAGAGGTTTTTGACCCATGCTTATGTTCTCAGCAATAATGGTTCAGTCTTTACTACCATGTTTTCTTCATGGGTAAAGTAAGGGGACTGGGTTGGCAGGAGCCCCAGCTGGGATTTGAACCTATGACCTTCTGGTCCTAAAAGCACTGGCTGTGTCCGCTGCACCACCATCTTAGCACAAAAACGGTGCATTCCCTGGGGAGTCCATGGCTGTTTGTCAGACAGGGCCTGTCTGTTGGAGTGCACTGCACCCACATGAAGGGGACTAGGCCACCGTCTGCTGTGGGCAGCAGCCACTGCCCCCTCCACCAATGGTACCCCTCCACCACCATGCTGACATGGCCTTATATTGGTGACAGCATCACAGCTGAATGATATGTGGCCCTCCAGGACTGCATTGAGGGGACTGTGGTCTAGGTAATGCGCATGTTTCTGGTGTCTGTGCTCTGTAGGGTAAAATAGAGATGTTGGGACCATGCTTATGTTATCTGCAAAAAAGGTTGGTCTTTACTATCATGGTTTAGTGGTGGGTAAAATATGGGGATTGGGTTTGCAGGAACCCCAGCTGGGACTTGAACTGGTGATTTTTGGTTCCTGAACACACTGTCTGTGTTCACTGCACCACACAGACAGTGCAGTCCCTGGAGATAGGAAACCTGGCCAAAGGAGTCATAAACCCTGCTCTGCACAATTTCACTGTGGGATCATTCACCTTGTATGGGGACAGAGCGTAAAAATAATAATAATTATTTTTTTACGCTCCGTCCCCATACAAGGTGAATGATCCCACAGTGAAATTGTGCAGAGCAGGGTTTATGACCCTGCTCTGCACAATTTCGTTGTGGGATCATTCACCTTGTATGGGGATGGAGCGTAGACCCTTCTAAAATTCATATTTCTTTTTTGGGGCTTTCTTGGGAGTGATTTTTGATGTTTTCCATTACTATCACTGTTGCCCAGCTGGATTATAATTTTTTAGAATTTTGTTGTGGTCATTTTCAATTTTTATTTGCTATTTTGTTCTGTGCACATGTATCACACTGCTCACGTTTTGTAGGTTTCCCTGGTTTTGCTGTACATTGCTGACAGAAATGGTTTCTCTTCCCTTTAAATCGGCTCTACCGCGAGGTTTTCACTTGCGGTATTTTTTTAATCAAATTTCAGCCCCGCTCCTGTGCGGGGAGCCTCTCCCCTCCCACTCTCCACCCATTGACCCCCGTCTCTTCGCCCCTGGGGAGCCCTCCTCCGCCCTCCGGGAGCCTTTCCACGCCTCTATCGCTCATTTGCGCGACGTGCACATGAGCGGGCCCGTTAGTGCGGCCCGCACGTGTGCGGGGCACAAAAACGCATCATTAGCGTGCGCTAAGGTACCTTAGCGCATGCTCAAGTGCGCCCCGCACAGTAGCGCGGTTTAGTAAACATACCCCTTGGTGTAAATAGGATCCCAAACACAAGAGGAGACCCCATGTTTTGCTGAATTCTATTCTTGATTTGGTCTCTGTGAAGAGAGATTTCCTTATGTTACTCCTGAGTCTAGTTTATGTTTATGCTTATGTTTATTGATTTGATTGACCGCCCTTCAAAATAGCAGAGCAGTTTACAATGATAATAAAATATTACAGTAACAGCAAGGCACAAGGCCGGAAAAGTAGAAAGAAAGTTACAATTACTTTGTAGAGAGAAAATGGGAGAGCAGGTTGATATCAAAGGGTATAGGAAAAAAGGTTAGGGGTGAGAGGAGGGAGGGCCAAAGGCAAGGGAGAAAAGGTGAGTCTTTAGATCCAGCTTGAAGGTAGAGTGATGATGTTCCAGGCGGAGGGCGGTGGGAAGGGAGTTCCATTTGAGTCCTTTGTTCTAAAACTTCCTTTCCACTGATAAATATTTGTCACTTGTGCATTATTTTATGTTTTGAGGTATTTGAATGCCCATGATATTGCACTCTTATCTCAGGTATATATGTTTAGATGGTACATCTCACCTCCTCGGCCTCATGGGACAGGCTCTGGCTCCATTATTTCATTAGCCCTTCTCTGAACTGCCCCTTCTTTAACTATATCTATTGGCAATATAGCTTGCAAAACTGGACACAGTGCTTTAGATCATAGGCTGCAGAATGAGACAATCCACAGGGGCCAGGGTCCCATCAGTAACTAGAGATCTTGGGGGCAGGGCTGGAGATTGGCTTTTTTGGCCTTCCAACCCAAAACGTTCTGCTGCCTGTGCTTCAGATGAGATCTCATTATGCTGAATGCTTCAGGTAAAAGCAAAACATAAGTGTCAAATTAAATAAAATTAAAATGCACTTGCCCTTCCATCTGGAATGAGTGAATTTTTTCCTGCAGACAGTGGATCAGGGCTCGGGACACAGAGAGAGCTGCAACAGGCTAGGGGAAGGGGAGTAAGAAGAGGAGAGTGAGAGGACTTGAAGGAAGAAAGTTGGAGGGAGAAGAAGAGGGTGAGGGGTAGAGCAGAGTAGGGGACTGGGGAATGGAGGAGGAGAGGAACAGTTCTACAGGAGGGTGGGGTAGGGCTGTGCATTTGCCATAGAAGAAATCCAATCACTATGCATTCCCTGCTAACACTACTCCTCTCCACCCCCCACCACCCCATAAAAAAGTAAAAACAAATTGAGGAAGAGCATGTTGTCCCTGCTAAGTATATCCTGGAGAAATTTTCCAAAGAAAATGCAAAAACATTATCATATTTTCTGATGTTACTAGAGTTACTCAGTCCAGAAGAATTTCTTACAACTTAAATCAGCAGTTTTGGCTATAGAAGCAACATTCTTCTTAAAGTATCCTTGTAAATGTTTAATTTCATATCAAGGTTGCATTTATGTTTTCTATAATCCATTACAATTGAAACCATTTTTGGCTCAAAGATGGATCAGTCTGAGGTTAGAGGGATAATTATTTTCTGTTTTGGATCAGGCAGACTTGTTATGATTTGTAGATACCAAGTATGGCTCATTGTGCCTGTTCCTATGAGTTGTTCCTTGTGAGTGCCTTGCTCTCTGACCATTTATGTGGGCTTGTCATGGATGCAGGGTTGGTGTGACTATTAGGCAGATTAGGCAGTTGCCTAGAGTGCCAGTGGTCAGAGAGCACCCATTGCCACCCCTCTCCAGGATGCGTAGTGGTGGTAATATATTTCACAAGGCACTGCGACATCAGAGTAACCTTCTCATCGAGCGCCTCAGTGCTGTTTCTGCTCCGATTCCACTTCCTGTTAAAGACCTGAAGACCTCAATATGTATACCATCGAGGAGTAGAGAGACAACTATTTTACAGGAAAATGAAATGAAGCTGAAAGGGTGGTGGATGTCTCGAATACCCTACTGAAAGAGGTGGTGGGAGCAAAGACAGTGACAGAATTCAAAAGGCATGGGGCAGCCCGTCTTCAGTTGCAACCTGTAATTTTTCCTCTGTTTTAGATTCTGTTTAACTCGCATAACTGCTGGTCAACAGAGGACCTTTTCCACCTTCTCACTGTTGTAAAGGCTAGAATTGAAAAAATGTTTCTCCTCCTTAAGCCTATCAGGTTTGTTGATTCTGTTTTGTACATTAAAACTAATAAAAATTATTTGTACTAACTTATCAGGTTCACCTGTTGATCCAGTTCCCACTGTCTTGGATAAAGGACTTCAGTTTGACTTTTCCTGTCCTTTCTTGTACCTTATTAATTCAAGCTTGACCTTTGGCGTAGTTACTGAGCAATGGAAAAGATCCATTATATGCCCATTACTAATAAAACCTACTCTGGATCATAGGGGTACATTTACTAAATAGCGGTAGCGGCTTCCATGCGATATTGGAGCCGCGGCCCCATTGAATTCAATGGGGCCGCAGCTCCGATATCGCACGGAAGCTGCTACCGCTGTTTAGTAAACATACCCCACAGTGTCCTATCAAACTACCACCCAATATCAAACCTATCCTTTCCAGCCAAGGTAACTGAAAAAATGGTGTATCAGCGCTTATCAGCTTTTTTTTTACATCTAATAATATATTCCACCCAATGCACTCTGGATCCAGGCAGGGCCATAGTACAGAGGTCACCCTTTGTTGCAGTGCTGAATGAGATTCTCCATCTAAGCACAACATTTGACTTAGTTCCTTAGACTTTCTGATACAACTCTTCAGTAGTTTCAGTCTTATTCCATGGCTCAATCTTTTCAGGTAAGGCTGGGTAACTCGTCCTCTCAGATTCATCCCCTTACCTGTGCGTTCCTTCAGGATTCAATTTTAGCTCTCAATCTGTTTGATATCTTTGTTGCACCCCTAGCCTGGTTAATTCTGTCTCTGGGTCTGATTCTGCATCTTTACGCTGATGATATTTTTGTCGTTTCATATGAATGGTGTAGTCTAGGCTTTTCACAGAGGCCTAACAAACCTTTGGAAAAGAACAGTGAATGAATTGGACTCCGTAAACTGTCTTAATCCCAATAAGTCAGAAACTATATGGTTCTCTAAGAAAAATCTCACTGAGTTAACTTATCCTTATTTATCTAGCCTTCCTGCCTCTGTTAAAGACTCAGTTCGGTCCTTGGGAGTTATTCTTGACAAGAATCCTTCCTTTTCCCAGCAGATCTTGTCTGCTATGCAAAACCGTTTTGCACCCTTAGGCAGATAAGGTCACTTAGACCCTTACTGGACACTTTTGCAAGCGTTTGTCTATTGCAAGAATTGACTATTGCAATTCTTTGTTGGCAGGCACTACTAAGACTAACCTGAAGCATTGTTTGGATCCTGCAAATCGCAGCTGTTACGCTCCTTTACAATGCAGATGTTGTGACCTTAGTACTCCTTTGTTAATGACACAGCATTGGCTTCTTATTTCAGGCAGCAGGATTCAGTTTAACATTTTGCTGCTTGCTCACCAGATGTTCTCTACCGGTATGCCTGCTTAGATATATCCATTCTTGACTCTGAATCCTCCTAACTGATCCCCTAAGCCTAAGGTCACCATGAGTCAATGTTTTGGTAGTTCCTTCCCCTTTAAAATGGAGATTTTGAATCAACTCGGAGAGGAGATTTTTGCTGCCTCACCGCCCCCCTCCCCCCCCCCCCACCTTTGGAACTCCTGTCCCTTGGATTTTTCATTATAAAGTTCCTACAAGAAATTTAACAAAGGTCTGAAAATATGGTTGTTTCATCTTTCCTTTTCTGAAACGTATTCAGCCACTGCCCACTTAACCCGAACCAGCTAAAGTTAGGACAGCTGAATGACTGCCCTAACTTTAGCAGGTTTTGCAATCTGGCCAGTGGCTGAATATCGCTGCTGACCAGATTGCAAAATCACAAACCAGATATGGTCCCAAGCATTGAATATCTGGGGTGAATTTAAAGTGGCCACAGCCAGCTGTTCTAAGTGTGTTGACTGTTGCCACTTAAAATCCCCCACTTAGTACCAAGAAATATGTGCCATTGAGTCCATGCTGACCCAGCCCTGGCGTCTCTTGGTAAAGTGTGAATGGAAACAGATTGCCAGCCCTTTATTCCACACAGTGAGTTTGCAGCGCCTGGTACTCTAAGGGGGTCAACCAGCTCACTACTAGCCACGTCCAACCCTGCTTAGTTTCAGAGATCAACCAAGAGACTTTCACTTAGGACAGCTGACGACTCTAGTTTAAAGTAGGGATGGTGTTTTCTGACTCAGTCATTTCTGGTCTCCTCCCTTCCTTGTGTTTTCTGGGATTTTAGTATTGCAGACTGCAATGCATGCCATCGAGTCAATGCTGACTCCTGGCAGCCCAGCAGCCCCTGGTTTTTCTTGGCAAGGTGTGAAAGGAGCACAAGGTCACAAGGACTGCCAGTGGGAATTGAACTTGGGTCTCTTGGTCACTAGGCTGCTACTCCTCTTCTCCTTCGTTAGTATTGATTTGGGCTTAATAATGTTATTCATCTTTTTATTATTGTTTCATTTTCTGTCCATTTCTGTTGTCTTATTTGGTGGCTATGTTTCAGTCTTTATTGCATTTAAATGTGTAAACTTCCTTGATAGCAGATTTCTTGAAGAACAGTATACCAAATAAATTCATTGCGGTCAGCAATTTTTTACATGCTAGCCACATTTAAAAATGAAACAGAATATTCAGCGCCAAAATCCAGGTATCGGCTTCATTGCTGACCACCGGCACTATCTGGAGAGCAGCGATAGTCAGCCGTTATCTGGATAGCAAATAACACATACATTTAGGCTTGCTTTGTTTTTCTTTTTGGCCTAACTTTATGCAGTTTGTTATCCAGCTAGCAGTCTGAATATCACCACAAAACGGATAACCCAAACTCTTCCCCGGCTCCACCCATGGGCTGCCTCAGCACGATCCAGGAGGTCAGAGGAAATATTCAGCGAAGTGTCCAGAGAGTGCCGCTGAACATCACTCTGGCCGGCATGTCTCTGGTTAGGAGGTGCGGCTGGTGGGATAAGGGCTGTTGAACACTGACCTGTACATTTTTGGCTATATTTTCAGGTTTACTGTTTCTAGTTCTGTTTTATGCTTTTGAGTATTCTAATTTTCTGTTACAAATTTTCTGTGTTATCTTTAATAAACCGCCCTGGTATTTTGTGAAAGGCGATATATCAAGTGACGAAGCTGAACGGAACTAGACAGTGTTAAGAACCTTACAGAAATAAATATATCGTATCCAGTGTTTCCCATTGTTCAAATCGATGTGAGGGTTGCATGGGGTTCTGATGAAGATCTGCTCTTTGACTGTCTATAAGGGTCAAAGTGAAACAAGGTGGGATCTTATCCCTTCTTTGCACCCATTCAATCTCTGATCTCCCTTCCTCTCTTTCCATCACCCTTCCAGTGCCCTTCCCTTAGTTGATCTTTCACTCTTTCCTCTGCCTCCCATCTCCTCCCTTCCCCTTCTTTTCTTTCCATTTCTCCTTTTCACCTTCCTCTCAGCCCATTATTACACTCCGCTATCCCTCTTCCATTCTCGCAACATTTCTAATCCTTCAGGTTCCTTTTCTTCTCCCATCTCCCTCTTTTCAGGATCTTTCCCACCCCCTCCCTCCCTTCTTTCCATCCCTGCTTTCCTTTCCCACGGTTATCCCCCTTCTCTGGTTCCTCTCCTGCCCCTTTTCTATCAGGTTCATCTCCTTTCCCTTCTCTCTGTCCTCTTCAGGTCCCTCTCCATCACCTTCTTCCTTCGTGTTTCCGAGTTTGCTCTCCACTTTCTAAAATCCCCCATCCCAACACTTCCAACTTTCTCTTCCAAAGGTGCTTCCTATCCCCTGGGAAACTGCAGAGAGAGTGGCATGTAGTAGGGTGAGCTTTCCAAAACTTTAAATAATAATCTTTTCTCAGCACAGAAATCAAAATCAAAATACAACAAGGAGGTTTTAATGATTTGTTGTTCTAATTGCTAGCTGTATTATCCAAAAGGCTTTTGCTAGAACTGCTCTTTTATTTGTGTGATTTAATTTTAGGTTCAGTAATCTTGAGGTCTGAGCAGGTTAATCCTGACTAGTGCAATAAAAGTCTTTCATCCATATATCAAACAGCACACAAACGTCTGTTCCCATCCCACAAGCGAGAGGAGCTCTGGGTCTCTGCAGGGAGTTAGGCAGATTTCAGAATCAAAGAGGAGGTCATTTCCTGAGACATTTAAGCCATTTGATAACCAAATCCATGTCCCCCTTAAGACAGCTTGTGAGCCAGGCTAGGCTTTCAGACGTTTTTGGGCTTGTGTGGCTGTGTGAGGGTCTCGTATGCTGCTTGGATCTCAATGAACTGCACTTCTGCTTCCTTTGCTCGATGACGGTTGTGGTCTGGGTGCCAGACCTTCACCAGCTCTCGATAGCTCCTATTGATTTCATCGATGGTTGCTCCCTGATGAAGACCTAAAACCTGGGCAGAGGAACAAGAGGCAAACGTTACAAAGTTGTCTGGGGCTTTTGTCCTATCCTCTGCCTGCACCAGACAGCGTGCACTCTGCTGAGATGACAACTCCCACACTTGCTGTGGAGTGAACCTGGCAGCCAAAGCTCTGGCGGTCTGTCACAGAAAACTGGTGCTAGTGATGTCAGTTACAGACGGAGCTTAATTCCTTCTCAGTCTCTCAATGCCCCGCCTCCATCTCCTTGCCTTTCTGGAAAGGCGATGACCACAGCCTCTTGTGGCCATGTGTCTGTTTGTCAAAAGGGACACACTGAGCTAGTCCTGAGAGGATGACTAGTGTAATGATTACAGGGTTGCCGAGTTATCTAGTTGCATTATGGGACCTGCAGCACTGATTCCAATAGGTAAAATCAGGGACTCCAAATACCATACTGCATTGCAATACAAATTGAAAACTAGAACTGGCAAAAAATTTCACTCCTGGAACTGGGTAACTTTGCAACTTTGGGACTGATATTCAAAAGGCATTTACACAGTTAAAAGCCAGCTAACCAGACAGTGCTGTCGAATATCCCCGACTCAGTCCCCTACGCACCCCGATGCTAGCCGGCTAGCATTGGGCGTGCCGGGGCATTCCAGGATGGAGCGGAGGTGGGAACTGGCGCTAACCGTGCAGCACCGATATTGGAAGCTGCACAGTTAGTGCTCGGCACCTATAAGATAGGCGAGGAAAACCCTCGCCTATCTTACAGCTGTCGAGGCTAACCGTGCATCATCCACTGTCGATGCTGCATGGTTAGTCCTGCAGCCAGACCTGAACATTCACTTCCGTTGCTGTGGAAATGAATATACGGGGTTTGGGGGTGGGTGGGCGGGCAGGGCTAAGCGGCTATGGCTAATTGAATATTGAGCCCTCTGTGATTAGAGTAGAGGGCTGAGAACTAAGCAAGCCAGGACTGAAATCCATTTGTTATTCCTTGCGACCTTGGCACATCACTTAGCCCTCCAGTGCCTCAGGTACAAACGTATGGGTGGGTAGTCAGATGTTACAGCTGCTGCTTGCTTTTTTTTAAAGCAGTGATTGAAACATTTCCAGATATTCACTGCCAATATGCAGATAGTGGCTAGCAGTGAATATGAAAATATTGCAGCTGTCTACTGTACGATTCAGCACCACTATACAGATTCAGTCATTGTAGGGCGGCCATTTTGCTGTCTGACGTTATCCACATAGTGCCACTGTATACTGACAGATAGTTGAATACTAGGTGCTGTTATCAAATTTAGTGGCACTGGTCAGCGTTAAATGTTTTTTGAATATTGGACCCTTAGATTGTAAGCTCTCTGGGGGACAGGAAAATACTTACTATACCTGACTGCAATGTACCTTGAGCTACTACTGCCAAAAGGCACATGCTCATTCCAAAATCCCTTCCCCCATTCATGCAGGGAGGCACAATTTTGTTCAATAGTTCTCATTTCTGCAGAAAGCACAGGTTTAGATCTCCAGCTGTGCAGTGGGGTAAAATGAGGAGAGGCTCAGCCTGCCCTCTTCCATAGAGTATATCCCCAGCCTGGAAGATTCATTCCGACCCTGCTTCATGTATTAAAGAAAGGTGGGGATGGCAGAGGTTACTATAATTGTGACTCCCAATGCTGCCCTGCAGGCACCTCAAGCTGGTCGGGTATTCAGGACATCTACAGTGAATATGTATGAAATAGATTTGCATGCATTATCTCCTGAAAACCCAAAGACCTAGTTGCACCTGCAGGACAGAGTTGAGAAACACTCTACTAGAAAGGAGAGAAAAAGAGAAGGAGGCTAGAGATGGAGGGAGGAGTGGGGAGATTGAGAGTCAGAGGGAGCTCTTACTTTGTATGCCATGCCTTGTTTCTCGCTCTGGAAGCTATTGACGAATTCATAGATTTTCTCCCATTCCCTGAATTGGGCAGCACCTAGGCCATCCCCACCTGTCACCAGCCTCCAGGTATGAAACGGCAAGAGGAGGATGGACTCCAGGAGGCGGCTGATGCTGGGAAAGATGCTGAACCAATCCAGAAGGGCACCGATGCTCTCAGCAATGTAAGTGATGGTGGCAGTGGTGTTGTAGATGGCACTGTATGCCACCGGAGCACTGAAGGTCAAGTATGCCAGACCCAGACGGTACAGTCGAAAGCTCAGGGTCTCACGGTCCTTAGAGGGGACTTTGTAGCGTCGGTTTTGTTGTGCGGCCATGCTGCTGGTGATGGTGATGGGTAACATGGCGATGACACGCCCATAGAAGATAGGGGCAGTTAAAAAAGCTGCCATTAAGGTCTTCTTCAGGTCTGAGGTTTGCTCACCTACATTGGCCACTAAATGAACCCCAAGTCCAATGGCTAATGGCAGGGCCACAATGTAGAAGGAGGTAAGGAAAGAGAGGCCAATGACTGCCACAATCCCAAAATAGATGCCCACTGCCATCTGGCCAAGTAAGCGCACTGCACTCATGGGTGGTTCTGACTCGCGTGGTTGAACCTTTCCCTCCTGACAGCGGTTTGCTAGAGCTACAAAGCCTGGAATGTACCAAAACTCCCAAATCCAGCCCATGCCAAAGCCTCCAAAGGTGAGCATCCAGAGCAGTGCTTGGCTGTCCCGGCCCAGGTAAATGTGATGAAGACCAAAGGGTCCCCCTAGGGCCCAGAATACATAGGTCATAAGGAGACGTTTACCCATGACTATGGCCCTGGAGTTCTAAGTCCTTCTACTGTCAGCTTCCAGGAGGTGAAAGCTCACACCAATCCCCTGCAGCTGAACTATAAAGCCCCCAGCAGTACTCTTCCCCTCCCCTTCTGAGAAGTCCTCACTTTCACTCCTGTGAACTTCTACCCATGCTCTCCCACAGAGACTTCACCTTGGGCACTTCCCCCTGCTCCTCTGCAAAAACCAACAGCTTGCACTTGCTCAGTTGTGTTCTGAGCTATACGAAAATGTCCTGCACAGGGAACTCTCAAAAGCCTTTTAAGTCACTGCTAGAAAGTTTCTCCGTTGCCCAAAATCCTGAAAGAAAACAGAATAAAAGAAGTCATGTCACTACCCTATGGGGAGGGTAATGGAATCACAACCAATAAGACAAATACAAGCGGCATTGACTAGGGCACTGTAGTCCTGTTATAGGAGCATGGTGTCGCAAGTGGCATAGGATGTAGAGTTTGGAGTAATGTAGTAGTGTAATAGACTGATATCATGTAGTTGTATACAAGAGCAGAGCAGACGTGTACTGGATGTACCAGAGTGATGTAAGGAGTGGTGGTTCAGCACATAGTGATTTAAAGGACTGGTCTCCTGGTGTAACCCAGTGCTGTACTGAAGCAGGGAGGGCCCTGGCTTAGGAATAAGATTGCCAACTGGCTCCAGGTGCACCTGACAGGCTTGATCCAGTCCTGGGTTTACCCCATTGCATACAAGGACATGTATTCTAATTTCTCTATTGCACACCATAAGAAAAGCAAGACTACAAGTCCCTGCATACAATGAGGTACATCCAGGATGGGATCAAGCCGGTTGGGTGCATCTGGAGCCAGTTGGCAAACCTACTTAGGAGTGAGGTTCATTACTATGATGGTATGCAGAAAACTAGCCCATTTGGCAACATTGTCTCTGAAAAAAAATCCATAAATCTAGAATCCTTATTTCTTTATTTTGATTTCTTGAGCATTTTCACACAATGCACTCAAAACAGTTTACAATATAAAAACACTTGACAGTGGAAAACCTATAGCAAAATAGTTTACCCCACTAAATATAACATAAAACATGAGGATAAGCATAAAGCCATACAGCATTAAAGCAGATATAAAAGCAAAAAAAACCCCAACAAACTTGTAAAATTCCCTCCCCACCCTACAGGAGACAATAATAAAATCATCAAACTTGGAGCATAAAAATATCAACCTTAGTATCCAAAAAAACAGTAGCAGAGCCAAACACAAGTCTTTTTCATTTCTCTTTAAAAATCAAAGTAAAACGGCACCGAAAAATAAACATATATAACCAGCAAGAAAGCAATAATTTTGCCTTCTGTTCTCTTCATACTTTTATTGATGCCCATGTCTGTAGTAATTTAAGAAGTAAACTACAAATCCCAGAATGCATTGCAACGAAAGGAAAAACAAGAAGTGTATCAGCATTTCCCCTCAACCCAAAACTGTGCATGAGCTATCCTGGCCCACTCTATACTCCCCAGGACTTTCTCTTGCCCACTCACTACCTGTGGCTAGAAACAGATTCACAAACGACACGACACACAGAGCTTGGCAGGGCACGGCACACAGAGCTACTCACATACCTTGTGCAGGCGGCTCATTAAAACAGGTAGGGAAACATCCCAGGAAACTGGAAGGAATGATTGCCAGGACACATATCCTGAGCCTGGCAGTTAGGCAGAGATCATAGGACTCTGAGAGAGGGGCTCTTCTGCCTCCCTGCCCCCTCTTACTCTTCACGTTGACTCAGAATGTCTCTGCTTAGTTCAGTGGACTTTGCCCATCTCCTTTGGGAATTTCCTGTTGCCACAGATCAGGCATTGATTGGCTAATGAGCTGTGGAATCTGCCCTGGCCTGGTTCAGAGATGCACAGCCTTTGCACGCTAGGACTGTCATCCTACCACTTCCATACTACAATTCCCATCCTGCTTCTTCCACATTCCATGCTGTGATTCTTTCCTGACAATTCCATTCTTGTTTCTTTCTTTCCTTATTGTAGTGCAGACAAAGTGGATCCTTGGCAAGCTCCGCTATGCTTTATTGAACTCTCCATATGAATATTCCAGCGCTGTGTGTGGTTTGTCCATTGGAAGAAGGATTGCGTTCTGCACCATACTGCTTTTACTTTTGTGATGTTCAATAAATGGAGGCATCAGGACTAGCTCAACCATTAGGCAAGACTAGGCGGTTGCCTTGGGTGTCAGCTTCTGAGGGGCAGCAGCAGTTAAAGCAAAACCATAGATCCTGACAGTCAAACTCAAAGAACCATCAGCAAATTCTTTTACCTGCGGGGGAAGCAGGGGCACACATACATGCAGAGTAAAGTTTAATATTTAAAAGCATGATGTCCAATTATGCATTGGTACAGGATTGTTGTAGGCGGGGGGTATTAGGATGATCATGATTGTTGAATGTAATTACCAAAATCTCAGAGGGGGGAAGGTGTAAGACTGCAGGTTCACCGAGGTTACCCAGTATCCTTGGCAGCAGCCCTGGGAGACATCACAACCTTTGCCTTACAAGAACACAAACCCAAAATACTGAGGGAAAGACAAAGAACTTCATGGAAGATTAAATGCTGTGTGAAAATGGCCTCTTGAAGAAGCTGTAGGCCGGTATTGACTTTTTGACCTTCCCCTTGCTAGTGCCGTCTTGGAGCCAGTTCACAGGCAGCCCTTCAGCCTTGTGTCCCTGACCCCACCAACTTACCTAGCAGCAGCAGCTCCAGCATAGCACTCCCTCTTTGCTCTCTTCCCTCAGCCCCTCCCTTTATCCCTGTAGCTTGGGTCTCTTCCCACAGTCTTTGGTAGCTGGTAGGAGGATTCCACCAGCATCCGCTGGGGTCTTATGAAGTCTTCAGCCACTCACAGATTCTGCTGTAATGGTGGTCCAGTGCCACCACTGCAGACGTTTTGAAAAACGGTGGGCCGGCATGTCTGATCTCCTGATCACTGATCAATGGACAAAATCAACAACTGGGAAGTGCTCCCTGCAAGTTTGAAAGCTGTTAGCCATCAGTGCTGTGCCTTCCTTCAAAGTGGGCAGGTGACATCCAGGACTTTCTGGGATTTTGCTACCCCACAAGTTTTAGTGCTCTGACTCCCTAGGTCGCCTAATGGAGGGGCTTGTCCTATAGTGATGATTTCAAATAGAAGATTCAGGGACTTCAAATTCCACCATGCTATGGGATGCAGATTAACAACACCAGGCAAACCAAAATGTTTTTCACCAGAACTTGCACTGCAGTGCATTAGCCTGCTCAGCTCATCTAACTTTGCAGTGCGAGAATACTGATTTGCCAACCATTGTCTCAAGGCATGCTGCAATCTTTTGTTTGCGTTGTTTGTAATCATACAGCACGATGAAAAATTGCATAAAATTTAGGAACAATGACTGAAAAACTCAGAAATGGTTCAAAGTACTCTGCTCTACCGGAGTTAGTTGAGAACTGTGTGGAGCCTGTCTGATTTAGTCAAAAAAACATCATTGACCAGATACTTTCTCTACATATGTGTTTCGTGTAATAAGTAATGCGGAGAAAGAAAATAATTATTATACATTTCAGAAGAGACAACAAAGACATTTCACAGCCTCTGGTGATGCTTAGTATTGCCTCTGACCTGGTGTCAGGATGCATCTGCCTGTTAAAGGTGCGGTAAGATCCTCTTCTGCATCTCTTCTCATAGCCATTTCCTCACATGGGCAGCAGGTGGTGCTGTTGCCTCTCAGGTACCAAGTTGACGTCCAGACCTCCAACTATCCCAGATAAACCTCTCGAAACTAAAGGGAAAAAGAAACAGCTAACTTTCTCCTTCACTGCCTGAGAATTTTTGATTTTTTTTTTTGAGCCCTTGAAATTTGCACCAAACAGCTATTGTAGCTGCGTTAAGCAGGTCAGTTGATTCAAAGGCACACATTGCATTGCATTTGCAAAAGAGTTTCTTAGAACAGACCCTCTTGTGATCCTAGAAAGAGCGCAGAAGCTTTCTAGTTCCCAGAAGCCCAAGATGTAGCTGTTGCTAAAGGGTCAAGAGAGGGGGAACTTGGAGAGACCCTGATGCAGTGTAGCAAAAGGAACTAGTAAGACATTCTAACATCTAAGGCCTAGAACTAGCTACTGGCAATTCCTTTCAGGTGCTGGTATCTGTAGCATGTGCCTAGTTATAAGTGAAGATACAGGGTGAAACATTAGGAGAGGCAGGCACTAACACACTGAGCAGGCAACCACTTCTAGGTGCTGAATGTTGGATTGTGTAACTGATTAGGAGTAAATCCAGTTTATGCAACCTGTGACAGCTAACACCTGGCTCATGTAACTTATCCGAGGTATGAATGCTGACGTAGGTTACAGGTCCTAACATCTGGCATAGCTCGGCAGCTACAGGTAATACCTGACGGACAAGAAGCCATAACTACAGGAAACCACTGGCATATGTAACCAGCACCGGTAACCACCGGCACAAATACGGTGTCTTACAAACAGCTTCACTCTGCTGCCTAAAAAATACAGCTCAAAACTCAAACTAGGAGTGTGTTGCACTCATCTCCACTACATTCTCTACACTTTCAATATGGAAAAACAATCATAGAGATATTCAAAATGATTAAAACTAACCAACCAAGAAGTCTTGGGTGTCATATACTTATAGCTCATGCAGACACCATTAATGTGCGCTGCTTACAGCGGGGCCCCTCTGGGGTTTCAGCTTCTTCTAGAAGGCCTGTCATGCACCAGCAAACCTGCCTTCTAATAGGAATGACCACTGAGGGGAAAGAGAAGATGAAGAGGCCAAAACTTGAAGACACAGCTTTACCTCCCGTAGCAATGTGGTCCCTGGGGCCTCAAGGGTGAAGCCTCTGGTGACGCTCCCTCTCCAGGTGTGGCCTGCAGAGGCTGAAGAGCTGTTGTTCTGCTCCTATGTGACTAAAGACCACAGATCTGATGATCCCTGTTCAACCTTCTTTGGAAGATATGAGAAGGCAAAACTTTATTAATGTATTTATTTTCACCTTTCCCTTTCCTTCAAAGTGGATTACAAAAACATTCTGGATAAATACCATATACAGTCAGTATAAACAACCATATGAAAGAAAATAATACTTTCCCTAATCTGAACCTCAAATTTGATTTCACCCTTTCTAACTCAAACTCCTTATTACCAATTGTGCCATCGGACAGAGGCAACAGAACGTCTATTTGTTTTGGGGGGGAGAGGGGGATAAGCTCTGTCCAAGCTCCGCCCTAACTCCAACTTAACACTGCCCGAACTCCTACTGTAGCCATGATGACAGCCCTCTCCTCCTGTTCTGCCTCTGGGGATCCCATCTCCCGTGTGCAGACAGAAGTCTTTGCCGCAGTCGCAGCTGTGCTCTTCTCAGATCCCCAGGGGCAGACAGCTTGCTTCCCAGCAGGAAACGCTTGGTAGGGCTCACGCTTTTCTGATGTCTATGCCACCAGTCGATTTTTGTTTGCAGTCTGCTCTATCAGGTACTCTCTTAAACCGTAAGAACATCAGTTTTGTCATGCAGGATCGGGTCAAAGGTCCATCAAACCCAGCATCCTGCCTCTGACAGGGGCCAATACAGATCACTCGAAAATGCCCAAGAGTAGATAGATTCCATGCTGCTTATGCCCAGGGACATGCAGTGCTTTACCCAACTCCACCTGGTTAATAATGGTTCATGAACTTTTCCTCCAGAAACCTGTCCATTTTTTTAACACAACTATGTTAACTGCTTTTGCCGCATCCTCTGCCAACAAATTCCAGAGCTTTGATTGTGCATTGGGTGAAACAATGTTTTCTCAGATTTTTTTAAAATGTGTTACCAAGTAATTTTATGGCATATCCTCCAGTCTTTGTACTTTTTGAAAGAGCAAACAACCAATTTACGTTTACCCATTCTACTCCAGTCACAATATAATAGACCTCTCTCCCATCTCCCTGTCTGCCATCCTGTCTCTACGATGAAGAATCTTAACCTCTTCAGCCTTTCCACAAGGACAGTTGTTCCATCCCTTTTATCATTATGGTTATTAGAGGCACCTTAGGCAGGCTCCATCCTGCTGTCCTCCCGTCCTCATTGCCGCCACTGACACCCCTCTCCAGGGCCTGCAGCGGCACAACGGCTTTGCAACTGTGATGCAGTGCTTCCCTAAAGTCTCCAGTGCTGTGTCACGGTTCCTGCCTTCTACAACCTGTTGCCTCTGCCTCCGCCTTGGCCCGGCCTTCTAGGAACCTTTCCTAGTTTCACTATATATTTTTTGGAGAAAGTAGTGGGGTTGCCCTGTTAGTCTACTTTAATAGTTGTACAAAAAAAAGAGCCAAAAAGAAGAATATAAGGTGATACTTTTTTATTGGACTAATTTACTACATTTTTGACTAGCTTTCAGAGGCTAAAACCTTCTTTTTTGTTGTTTTTCCTTTCATATCTTTTTTGAAATACAGGAACCAGAATTGCACACAATAACAAGGTGTGGTTGCACCATGAAGTGACGCAGAGGTATTCTCCATCCCTTTCCTAACTATTCCTAGAGTTTGTTTGCTTTTTTGACTATTGCTGCATAGTAACCTTTCAATGGATTGTTCACAACGCTGTCTTGATCCTTGTGCTCCAAATGTGGAAATTAGCATCACGTAGAGTTTTATTTTGAGTTGTTCTTCTTTATGTGCATTACTTAAATTTCACCTGCCATTTGGATGCCCAGTCTCCCAAATTCTTCTTGCAACTTCTCACAATCTGCCTATGATTTAACTAATTTGAATAATTTGTTGTCACCTGCACTCGTTCCCTTTTCTAGATAATTTCTAAATATGTTAAAGAGGGCCCGTCCTAGCACAAACCCTGGGATACTCTATATTTACCTTTCTCTATTGAGAAAATTGACTCTATGGCCCGACTGTCTGTTGCCTTTTTTTTAACCAGATCCCAATTTACAGTAGGACACTGCCTCCTATTTCTAATTTCTACAGGAGTCTTTCATGAGCTACTTTGTCAAACACCTTCTGAAAATCTGCATGCACTATATTCAGCAGCGTCATTTCAATGAAGGGGCCCCTGAGCAAACATTCGCTGAGGCCCCCATTGTGCAGGAGAAGGGGGAAGAGGAAAGACCTTAAGTTTTTGGAGTCAGACTGGCGAAGATTACTAACTTTTAAAAAAATGTTATCATGCTTCCTTCAGCTGGCTTTCTCCAATACAGCAAGTAGTTCAGCCTTCCATTCCTCCCCTCCCCCTCAGCCACAGAAGTGCAGGGCTGAAGTCTCCCAATAACAGCTAGGAGACCCCACTGCTGTTACTGCAAGACTTCAGTCCGGCAGCAGGAGATAAAGCTCTTATATGCTTTCCTGGCTGCAAGGGGACAGGGCTGAAGCGAAAGCCGGCATGCAACTTTTTAAAAAGTAATGTTTGCCTCGTTCTTCCTCGGTCTTGCATTGTGCGCGCTGCTTGGGCAGAATTTTCACTGCTGACTATGGACCTCATTCTTGAACACGGGTTGCTGGGCTGCACATCTCACTGGGATGTGCAGACCTACAATCCGCCTAGACCCTATTCCCCCACTGATTCTCCCCATATGTCCTGTGTTTCAGGATGGGGAGAGCCGGCGGGGAGGGAGGGGCGGAGCGGAGTGGAGGTGGGCCGCCCAGCTGCACATACAGGGCTGATTATTAATTTATTTAGTGGTTCTCTATACCACTTTTTCAAAAATCAAGGAGGTTTACATTGCAACAACAATTTACATTATAACATTATGTGAAGATAACAAACATAGTATGAGTTACAGTAAACGTAATAGGAGGAATATTAATAATGAGTAAAAGTCAGGTAGTATACGACATAGTATGTAACTTATATACAGTCTATGTACAAAGTAATATATTTTGAACAATTGAATCAGGTCACGGCCCTGTATGTGCTGCCGGGCCTGCTGGGGCATGCTGCTTTCCTCAGAGGTGGTATAAGCAGCATTTTTTGGTTGATCGGGGCAGGGGAGCCATCCGCCGAGGCTGGGGCTGGGTGCGGAGGGTTCCCCGCTGCCCGATCCAGGCCGCAGGAGGCCAGCCTTGGGTTGGGCAGTGGTGAAAAGAGGGGCCTGGAACATGGATGTCTAGGACACCTGCGGGGAGGATGTCCCCATAGGCGTAGGGGTCATGCTGGGCTGTCCCTGGGCCCGATTCCGGCTCCCACATGAACGTTTTGTCCCATGGACCAGAATCAGATCCTAATGGCCCCATCTTCAGTGGGGTCATCCAGATGACCCAGATGGCCCCCTCCTGGAATGGGGCTCCACATCAACTAGTTCACTTTTATCCACATATTTAAACCCTTCAGAAAATGAAGCATGATGGTTCTGTCCCATTAGACCATGTCTATCTATATGTTCTTCATTTTGTCCTTTAGAATAGCTTCTACCATTTTTCCTGGCACTGTCATTGGGCTCACTGGTTAAAGGTTTACGAGATCACCTCTAGAATCCTTTTAAAAATTTGGTTACATTAACCACCCTCCAATCTTTGAATATCATAGACAATCTTAATGAAAGGGTGCAAATTACTAATAAGAGGTCTGCAATTTCATTTTTTAGTTCTTCTGAAACTCTAGGTGTATACCATCCAATTCAGGTGATTTGCTACTCTTTATTTTATTAATTTTCCCTTTTACATTTTCCAGGTTCTTTGGGATTTGCTTCAGTTCCTCCAAACCATCACCACTAAATAATGATGATCCCCAGCATACTTCTCAGTAAAGACTGATGCAAATAATTTATTTAATCTTCTTTGTTCTTACCTTCCCTTCCTCCTTTTACCCCTCAGTCATTTAATGGTCCAATGGACTCTCTTTCTGGTTTCTTGCTTCTAATCTACTTGTTTTTTGGCTCTATAGTAAACTTTATTTCAAATGCTCTGTTTGTACGCCTTATCAATGCTTTGCATCTAACTTGCAACTACTTATGCTTTATTTCTATTTTCTTCATTTGGTTCTGTTTTCTATTTATCGAAAGATGTTCTTTTAGTTATAATAGCCTCTTTCATCTCACCTTTTAACTATGCTGGCAATCTGCTCTTTTAATGCATAGAATACATCTGATCTTGGTTTCCAAAGAGATATTTTTAAACAATGTTTATATCCAATGTAAACTCTTAGGGGTATGTTTACTAAACCGCGCTCAAGTGCGCGGCGCACAATAGCGTGCGCTAAGGTACCTTAGCGCACGCTAATGATGCATTTTTGTGCCCCACACACGTGCGTGCCGCACTAACGGGCCCACTCATGTGCGCGGAACGCAAATGAGCGATAGAGGTGTGGAAAGGCTCCCGGAGGGCGGAGGAAGGCTCCCCAGGGGCGGAGGGAAGGGGTCAATGGGTGGAGAGTGGGAGGGGAGAGGCTCCCCGCACAGGAGCGGGGCTGAAATTCAGGTAAAAAAATACCGCGAGTGAAATCCTCGCGGTAGAGCCGATTTAAAGGGAAGAGAAACCAGTTCTGTCAGCAATGTAAAGCAAAACCAGGGAAACCTACAAAAAGTGAGCAGTGTGATACATGTGCACAGAACAAAAGGGCAAATAAACAGTAAAAATGAGCCCAACAAAATATAAAAAAATTATAATCAAGCTGGGCAATAGTGATAGTAATGGGGAACATCAAAAAATACTCCCCAAAAAGCCCCAAAAAATAAATATAAATTTTAGAAGGGTCTACACTCCGTCCCCATACAAGGGGAATGATCCCACAGTGAAATAGCACTGATCAGGGTTTCCCTCTCCATTGGACAGGTTACCTATGGCATGCACATTTCCACAACAGCAGGGCGGGCAGGTCGGAATGGGCAATTGGACAGATGCTGGGAAAGGGGATACAGAGGGCTGCAGGCGGCACATGCTGTGGTGCAGATGGGGCACAGTGCGGACTAGGCAGATGCCTAAATGGCACCTAGGAATGCTGAAACTGAACAGCAGCCAGACAGCAACTGATGAGTGCCCAACATGGGCACGAGAGTGTTTAGCACAGTGTCAAAGGGGATAGTACCCAGCAGGTACCCCAAAGGGCACGGAACATTGGCAGGCGGTGATTGTGGGACGTGCGGACAGATATGCAGGCACCCCTACCCCAGAACCTACACCATAGGCAGCTGCCTACCCGCACACAGGATGGCCTGAGACTGCGTACCACCAGCAGAAGGGCATGTCAGCATGGTGGCACAGGGGTACTGGAGGTGGAGAGGGGCAGTGGCAGCTGCCCAGAGCAGACCATGGCCTAGCCCTGTGTAGGTGGGTGCAATGCACTGCAACAGACAGGCCCTGCCGGACAAACAGTCATGGTATCATCAGGGAATGCACTGTCTCTGTGGCAACACGGTGGTGCAGTGCACACAAGCAGTGTGCTTGGAGACAGAAGGTCATAGGTTCAAGCCCCAGCTGGGGCTCCTGCCAATCCAGTCCCCATATTTTACCCACAACTATATCGTGATAGTAAAGATGAACCTTTATTGCAGAGAACATAAGCATGGATCAAACACCTCTATTTTACCCTACAGAGCACAGACACCAGAAACATGCACATTACCTAGAGCAGATTACCCCAAATGCAGTCTTGGAGGGCCACAAATCCTTCAGGGGTTATGCTGTCTCCAATCTAAGGATGGAGCGGTACTGGTGGTGGAGGTGGCAGCAGCTGTTGGCCACAGCAGACCATGGCCTAGCCCTGTCCAGGTGGGTGCCGTGCACTGCAAAAAACAGTCCCTGTCGATGTACAGTCATGGACTCCCCAGGGAATGCAGCATATCTGTGGCAACACAGTGGTGCAGTGCACACAGACAGTGTGTGTAAAAACAGAAGGTCACAGGTTCAAAGCCCAGCTGGGGCTCCTGCCAATCCAGTCCACATATTTTTCCCACAACTAAACTGTGATAGTAAGGACAAACCTTTATTGCTGAGAACATACGCATGGTTAATATGCCTATATTTTACCCCACCGAGCACAGACACCATAAACAGGCCCATTACCTAGAGCAGAGTCTCCCAAATGCAGTCCTGGAAGGCCCCACACCATTCAAGTTCCATGCTGCCTCTAATAAAGATGCCTGTGCTGCATATCTATGCACCACCCCCACGGTATGCAGATGTAGCTCATGCATATTCATGAGGGACAGCATGAAAACCCGAACAGTGTTTGGCACACCAGAACTGGATTTGGGAACCTCTGCCGTAAAGCAGCAGCCAACAGGGGCAGACACACCCACACCCACAGGCCCCATTGGCCAATGCCTCCTGGAGAGGCAGGACATTGGGCCCTGCGTGCATCTCCGAATACTAGCACTTGCATACCTTAGCAATGCCACCCTACACCTGGGTATATGGTACACAGCTATCAAACGTGTCCTATGATTACTGGCAGATAGCAAGTCCTACGTTAAGCACAGTTTGCTCATTGAGCTCCATCATAACAATCTTTCTGATGTCTGCGGTGTGTGCTTCAGGTCTGGTCTCTGACAGTGTTTACCACCCTGGGGAGTGACCCCCAACAGTATTGCGTACCATATCCATGCCTGTACTGTGCCCAGGACTGGTGTGGTGGGCAGGGCTGCTAAACTCCTCTATAGTAGCACAATGCTGGCATAGGTGTGGGAGTGTGTGTCTGTCTATACAGTGTGTGGTGGCTGCAAACACCTTCCACAGCCCACACTGCCAGCACTGTTGCCAGTATTGGCCTGCCAATGTGCATAATGAGGAGCAAGGTACCATGGGTATAGCCCAGACAGGGTGGCCTGGCCAGGATGCATCTGCAAAGGGCATAGGGCACTGGCTGGGACATTTTAGTGCCCGGCCACCACCTACACAGACAGGGTGACCTCAGTATGTCCTGCTGGGAGATCACTCTCACCCTGACTGTGCAGTGACGACAGCATGGCTAGGCACCCCCATAGTGCTATATAGTATTTCTGTTATGTGATATTTATGGGTTTCCTTTTGGGGCCCAGTCACTAATTTATCTGCTTGTTGTGTATGCATTTCCACCAGGAACATGCACTATGGACTAGCTAGCAGACTGTTTGCATCTGGTATGTGTCTTGATGGAGTGGCTTGCAGGGTGCAGTGGCTGAAGGCTTGCTGCAGGAGAATATCAGATAGTGGTGGGGTGCAGCTTAGCATATCCAGGCCTAATGTCTATCTGCTATTGTGTTATGGATGTGTACAGAGCTGCATTGACTGCCCTGTAGGGTGTCTGTTCCCCAGCAAGACCGGGGTTGATAGTCTTCTCTACAGCCACCATTGCAGGGAGGTAGAATGTGGATCTGTTGATGGGAGACCCTGTTTACCACCCTCAGCCCTGGAGGAGAAGAGTGGTGGTACATAATCTTCCTGGTGGTCCATAGGGGCTACACCTGTCTGAGACAGACAAACATATCCAAGATATTTCTACAGAAACTACCTATCTCACAAATTAACACTGTTTTGGACCACCAGCATGACCTATTTCTGCCATGGAAGGTGCTGTGGACCTGGTGCTGGGCACCTCACTGCACCCTCAGGGTGAGCACAGTACCCACACAATGTGACGGTGTGTAGCTACTCTGTGCCAGGAAAACACACGGTCAGTACCCCCTACCAGGCCGAGGTGCTGTGGGGGGTGCACATGGTCAGTTCCCCCTACCAGGCCGAGGTGCTGTGGGGGTGCATACCCCATCTTGTGTTTATCTGTGGACAGCTGATTTGCATGTGCAGTGACTGTGTGGTGATGTGCACTCCCTCTGCAGCCAGCCAGGGCCTTGCTAGCAGCTATAGAGCTGTAGCACAATGGTTACTTTACTGCTTGTGGAGCCAGAAGTCATGGGTTCAAACCCACAGCTGGGTTATTTGATAGGGCTTCCCAAAGCATTATTTATTTTTAATGTACATTATTGCTGCCTTCAAAAACACCCTCATCGTACTGTACCCATAAGGTGCCTCAGAGGGCGCTTTATAGGGCGCCCTATAGGTCACCTTATGGTTACCGTCCATATAAGGTGCACTATACGTTATCCTGTGGAGCAACTTATAGGGTGCCCTATAGGGGACATTTTAGGGTGCCGTGGCGGACAGTGCACTTTATAATGTGCCCTATGGAGTGCCTTATAGGGTGCCTTATGCGGCACCTTCAATTACGGCACGTGAGGACGTGTTTGCTGGCAGCAATTAATAAAATACAAATAAAGTGCTGCAGGAAACAATACGTACATTGCAAAGCTGATGCCTCAACCAGCCTTATGTATTAGGCATCCTGGGGAGCAAACTCATGACCCCTGTATCAGCAGTCAGTGCCTTACCCATTGTGCTACACTGCTGCTCCTCCTTGCATGTCAGCGCACCTACTTAAGATTTCCATGCATTTAAATGCACAGTGCTGCCATCAAACACAGTGCTATGACCTTGCTGTGCCTCATATGGCACCCTATATGGCGCCCTATAGGCCGCCCTTCAGCAACATTGTAGGGTGCCGTGGCAGACAGTGCACTTTAAAATGTGCCCTCTGGGGTACCCTATGAGGCGCCTTATGCAGCACCTTATGTTACAATACTTTGAGGGTGTGTTTGCTGGCAGCACTAATTAAAATAAAAATAAAAATAAAATGCCCCCTACAGCAACATTACCTATAACAGGTAATGCCTCAGCCAGCCTTCTTCATTAAGCACAGTGGGGATTGAACCCATGACTCCTGCATTATTGGTCAGTGTCTTAACCATTGTGCTACACTGCTGCTCCTCCTTGCATGTCAGCGCACCTACTTATGATTTTCATTCCTTAAACTGCACAGTGCTGCCATCAAAAACAGTGCTGTGATCTTGCGGTAACTCATACTGCACCCTATAAAGCACCCTATAAGCAACATTCTAGGGTGCCTTGGTGGACAGTGCACTTTAAAATGTGCCTTATGGGGCGCCTTATGTTAACACGCTTTGAGAGTGCGTTTGCTAGTAGTGATAATTAAAATAAAAATAAAATGCCTTCTAAAGCAATCTTCCCCATATTAGGTAATGCCTCAGCCAGCCTTCTTCATTGGGCACTGTGGGGGATTGAACCCATGATCCCTGCACTATTGGTCAGTGTCTTAACCATTGTACTGTGGCTCTGTTTCTGTCCTTGTGCATCAGTGCGCCACTTATGCTTCCCTCGCAACTTTCTCATGCCCTAATGTGCGGGGCGCACATGAGCGCATCGCACATTAGCGCATGATTAATCCCGGTTTTGCTTTTTCAGAATGAAACGCCCACTCCTTATATGGCACCCGCACACTAGCGCGCCGCACACAATACCGGGGTTTTAGTAAACATACCCCTTAATCTTTGCAGCTGCAACCTGCTAGTGTTTTTATTTCTAACGGTTCTTCTCCCTTTATCATCCTTTTAGGTCCATTTTGGAAGTTAAATGCTAGTGCTGTAGTTTTCCTAACTATCTTCCCTCCAGTTATTAATTCAAATTTTATTGCACGATGATTACTGTTGCCAAGTGACCCCACTACTATTACCTTTCACAGTAAATCCTGTATTCCTCTAACGACCTTGGGGGAGGGGGGAATATTCAAAGTGATTAATGCAGCTATCAGACCTGCTGACCACGTTAATTGTGCTGACTGGGATATTCAGCGGTACTAACATGGTTAGGGCCGCTGAATATCCCAGGTGCTGACATTGAACCCTTCAATGCCAGCTGGCTAACATCAGGGCGTGCTGGGAACAACACCCAGCAATAACCAGGCAGCACTGATACTGAGCCACTGCCTGGTTATCTCTAAGTGGCGAAAATTAGGCACCTGAAAGACTGGCCTAACTTTGCCGCCAAAGGTAATCAGGCAGTGACTGAATAGCACCATTGCCTCGTTAGCTTCTTTGCTATTCAGCAGAGCTGGATATTCAATGCCGGTACCCAGATATGCTCCAGCATTGAATATCCAGGTCTTTCATTCAGCGGTGACAGCTAGATACTTTAGCAATGCTTGGTTTGCAGCTTGTCATGCTGTGAGGGCTTGTGTGCATCAGTGATGCTGAGAGCTAAACTATCAGTAGTTTAACTAATAGCAGGGTCTCCCAAGATGGACAGGTCTCAGCTGAGGTGCCAGACCAAGACAAACCACCCATCTTGACAGCAGCAGATTGGGACGGTGTTGACGGCGGAGGATCACATTTCTGTGACAACAGCAACAACACCAAACTTAAACTGCGTGGAAGAAAGGCCCGGCAATCTACTTCTGTATCTTGCCATGAAAACCCAATGGATAGTTACAACAAAAAAAATTGTGCTATGGTGCTGGAAGATGAGACCCCCAGGTCGGAAGGCACTCAAATAGCTACTGGGGAAGAGCTGAAGACTTTTCAGAGTAAAGCCAGCATCTATGATGTGGTTGGATCAAAGCCCTCGGGACGTCTGACTGCTGATGTAGCAGCGCATGAAATGAGAGTCAGAAGCTGTAACGATGTCTTACGCATTGGAACATGGAACGTACGAAGTATGAACCAAGGGAAGTTGGAGGTGGTCAAGAATGAAATGGAACGTGTACAACTTGATATGTTGGGTGTCAGCGAACTGAAATGGACTGGCATCGGGCACTTTGCATCAGAGGATCACATGGTCTACTATGCTGGAAATGAAAGACAAAGAAGAAATGATGTTGCATTTATAATAAAGAAGAAACTTGCAAGAACTGTAATGAAATACAATGCAGTCAGCGAACGCTTAATCTCTATTCGTCTATGAGGAATGCCTATCAACACAACTATAATTCAAGTATATGCCCCAACAACAGCTGCAGAAGAGAATGAAATTGAAGAGTTCTATGAACAAATACAAGCTGAAATTGACAGAACATGCAGACAGGATATCCTGATAGTCACGGGTGACTGGAACACAAAGGTTGGCAACAAAGAAGAAGGTAAAGTAGTTGGAAAATATGGACTTGGCAACAGAAATGAAGCTGGAGAAAGACTGATAGAATTCTGCAAGACCAACGATCCATTCATTTCAAACACCTTCTTCCATCAACACAAGTGGCGACTGTACACATGGACTTCACCCAATGGACTGTATAAAAATCAAATTGACTACATCTGTGGAAGTCAACGATGGAAAAGTTCTATAACATCAACAAAGACAAAACCTGGAGCTCACTGTGGTACAGATCATCAACTACTACATGCAAACTCAAGCTAAAGTTGAAAAAGAGCAAACCACTCATGAATGCAGCAAAATATGACCTTGAGAATATACCACTGGAATTTAACGACTGCCTGCAAAATCGATTTGCTGCTTTAGATACAAATGACAGAGCTCCAGAAGAGTTATGGAATGACATCAAGAAGGTTGTGTTGGAAGAAAGCGAGAAGTCTCTACAAAAGGTGAAAAAGCAAAAACGGCCAAAATGGATGATGGAAGAAACTCTGAAAATTGCCCAGAAATGCAGAGAAGCTAAAGCCAGAGGAGAAAGAAAGACAATAACAGAACTCAACAGATATTTCCAATGTGCAGCAAGACAGGACAAGGAAATGTACTACAACAATGCATGCAAGGAAATAGAAGCAGAAACTATTAGAGGAAGAACAAGATCGGCTTTCCAAAAGCTACGAGAGTTAAAGAAAAAGTTCCAGCCTCGAATTGGAATGTTACAAGATGCTCAAGGTTCTATGTTGAATGATGCTGAGAAGATCAAGAAAAGGTGGAAGGAATATACAGAGTTTTTATATGATAAAGATCAAGTGGACCAACAGCCGTTTCAACCTGTACCTTATGATTGGGAACCATTGGTGATGAAAGAAGAAGTTAAAGCAGCATTGAAAGCCTTATCAAAGAACAAAGCACCAGGCATTGATAGCATTCCCATAGAAGTATTACAGCAATCTGATGCAGCTGTTATCGTACTTACAAGGCTCTGCTAAGAAATATGGAAGACAACATCATGGCCAACTGACTGGAAAAGATCTGTGTTTATACCAATACTAAAGAAAGGTGATCCAACTGACTGTGGAAATTATTGCACAATTGCTCTGATCCCACATGCCAGCAAGATTCTACTGAAGATTATTCGAAAGAGACTACAACCATACCTGGAACAAGAACTACCTGAAGTGAAAGCAGGGTTCAGGAAAGGGCGAGGAAGAGAGACATCATTGCGGATGTGAGATGGATCCTTGAAAAAACTAAAGAATACCAAAAGGATATCTATTTGTGCTTTATTGACTATAGAAAGGCTTTTGACTGTGTAATCCATGAGAAACTCTGGGCCACATTATGAAGCATGGGTATATCAGAACACCTGATCGTACTCTTGTGCAATCTGTACATTGATCAAGAAGCAACAGTTCGAACGGATCAAGGAGAAACAGAATGGTTTAAAATAAGCAAAGGTGTAAGACAAGGCTGCATACTTTCCCCCTACCTGTTTAATTTATATGCAGAACAAATCATCAGAGAAGCAGGATTGTATGAAGACAACAGAGGTGTGAAGATTGGTGGAAGACTCATCAACAACCTTCGCTATGCTGATGATACCACATTACTGGCTGAAAGTGAAGATGATCTGAAACATTTGCTTCTCACAATCAAAAAACATAGGGGCATGTTTACGAAACACCGAAATTGTGCGGGGCCCCGTTAGTGTGCCTGTACCATATAAGGAGTGGGCGGGTCAGGCAGAAAAAAGGAATAAAAATGACCGTACCTGTGCGCGGCGCGCACATTTGCGGGTCCACATTAGCGCGTGGGAAGGCTAAGTGGGGCGCTGCTGGGCACATATAGGAACAGTGCCGTAGCACAACAGTGAAGATACTAACCAATGGTGCAGGGGCCATGGGTTCAATTCCCCATTGTGCACCACAAAAACGCCAGCTTGAGGCAATAACATTAATGGTGAAAGGTGCACTAGAAGGCACATGAATCCTGTACGGCAGAAAGGGGAACCCTGCTAACCTTTTGCAGCAACAGGCGGCACACTGTTCATATCTGGGCGGCAGAGTGCGCCGCACTGTTAATATTGGGCTCAGAATGCTTTTCGCTGCAAATTGTGTGCATTAGGCGATGTGCTGTTAAGTCCTTGCGGTTTGAGCGGCAGAAGGCGGTGCGCTGCAAATATGGAAGGCCGAAGGCAGTGCGCCAACAGACAAACACAGGAAGAGAGCCACAGCAGAATGGTGAAGACACTCACCAATGATGCATGCATCAGGGGTTCAATCCCCCACAGTGCCCAGTTAACCAGCCTCACTGAGGCATAATTTTAGGAGGCATAGAAATAATGGGCAGCAATAGGCGGCGCGCTAATGTCTTACGAGGCACTTGAATAGTGTGAGGCTAAGGTGGCGCGCTGATGTGGAAGCATGTGAACAGAGCCACAGCACAATGGGGAACACACTCACCAATGATGCATGCATCAGGGGTTCGATCCCCCACAGTGTCCAATGAGTAAGGCGTGCTGAGCCATTATCTGTCATGATGAATATAGCTGAAGGAGGCATGTTAAGCTTTTATTGTAGTGACTGCTGTTAGCAAATGCACTCTCAAAGCACTGTAATATAAGGTGCTGCATAAGGTGCCCTACAAGGTACCCTAGAGGGTACATTATAAAGTGCACTGTCCACCAAGGCACCCTACAATGTTGCCTATAGGCCGCTTTATAGGGTGCCGTATGAGGCAGGGCAAGGTACGAGCACTGTTTGTGCTGGCAGCACTGTGCATTGTGACGCATGGAAATCCTACGTAGGTGTGCACACGTGCAAGAAGGAACAGCAGTGCAGCACAATGGTCAGGAGATTGACTGATGGTGCAGGGGTCATGGGTTAACATCAGCAGTGAATAAGGTTGGCTGAGGTACGTATGTTCCCTGCATGCAACTGAACAGCAATCTGTGTTGCCATCTAAAAAGAAGGCCTTCCCAGTGCCATACATTAATGCACCCTCCACGGTGCAACAGAACGAACATCAGAAACAACCATGTCAGCAGAGGCGAGTTATAATGTTACCCAGCGGCCATGTGGAAAGGGTGGCAACTCCTAGGGCACCATAGTTGGTATCTCATAAGCTGCCTGAAACGAAGGTGTGACATAAGATGCCCCAAGGATGTATAGGTGAACCCAAAAACATTTGCTAGGAGCAGTAACATCCCACAATGTGAGGGGCAACAGAGGTATGTGCCAAACGCACATGTAACCCAAACACTGCACAGAGCTGAAAGGAAAGACAATGCAGAGGTAATAGAAGGATGTAGATCAAAGCTGCTGTACTACACAACTCAGCCCCAGGCCATGTGGCTGCTAGAGAAATGGACACACATATATATCCAGTTATTTAGTTATGTATATCTATGTCCATGTCACTATGTGGTAGGAGTGTGGTTTACAGAGAACAAAAGAAAGACTTGAACAACAGGCTGGTTGGTGTTACATATAACAGGAACATATACCTGGAATAACATGGGAAAACTATGTACATGGAATATATGATTGGTGAACAAGATAACATACCCAAACTATTTACACAAATTAGCAAGGATGCTAGTAAGAAGGAGACAGCTGTGGTTAAATATGTGCTGTGACTGTTTGGTTATGTGATCGGGGCCATCTGTAGCTATGAACAGAGTGATGGTAATGTACCATGCTATAATGTCAGTGTTTGACAGAGGATGGGAAGATGTGTGCAGCGAAGGAGGCTGAAATGGCAGGATAGATGAAATGTCAGGATGACAGTGGAGTAGCAGTGTTATGCAGAGCACACACACGAGAGGCAACCAGGGAGAGATGAAAAGCAGGAATGTGTAGGAGTGCAGGACGTGGTGTAGCAGCATGCACGTCAGGATACGATGGCCAAAAAGCTGGGAGACATAAGATGGGCAGAAGGATGATTCCCATCTCAGATGAGGGTACAATGTTCTCGCAGCACAAATCTGCACATATATGACTGTCATACAAATCGAAACCACCTATGCAGGACAAGCATACACATCAAAGAGAACAGAGAGGAATCAAACCTATGACCACCACCACAAATGCCAAGGCAACAACTGGTAGGCCACACCACCAACATCAGTGCATTAGCAGAGGCTGCATACAGAAATACTGAAGCCCATCACACTAGACGCATGCTGGCTGCCAGGACAGGCAAACCCCCAACAGTAATCATGACCAAATGGACATGCAGGTCATCTGAGTACAGATCAGAACCTAGTCTGTATGTGGGACCAGGGACACATGCACACACACACAATGAAATGTTATGCAGTGCATACAGCATGCGAAAGAGGAAGGAAACCAAATCCTGAGGGCATCAGAGGATGCTCGCTGGAGATGGGTACCAATCTGGGACAGGACAGGAGAGAACACAACATGAAAACAGGTGTACCACACACCAGCTGAACCACAGCCAAACCCCCAGGTGCACTGCCATGTAAACACCATAAAGAAAGAGACATATGTGACTGATAACATCTGATGGCTAAACAGCACAGAGTGCACACCTTGCTGTACAGTGAAGAGAGGGAAGGGTGTGTGTAGAGTTGATGAACCTGCTGGTACCAAATGGTCCAGGTAGCACAACAGAAAAACAACAGAACAACCACATGTGGGGATCAAACCTGCACACTACTGTGTTAAAACACATGCCTCTAACCACTACCACAAACAGCACACTGAGTACAAGGCAGAACAAATAGTCCAAAGGGAGGGTCTATGTGGGAACCTGTCAAACCCACTGATGTTGCAAATGGGTGACATATACACACCTGTCACTCTACAAGGATGTGAGCACAGGTGGGCCATGGACATGACCAGCAACCAGTCTATAGAAGTGCACATGTGCTCAAAGAGTGGAGGAGTAGCCTACTGGTCATAAACCTGTTGTGGACATCAAGTAACCAGGGCCCGATTCACACTAGCACTCCTTGTGGCCTTGGGCATGTCACGTAACCCCCCATTACCGTGGACGAATGACCAGAAAACTGACATTGACCAGAACACCCTGGAGTTTCACGGTCACAGGGAGTCAGGTCAGGACCGACTCGAAGGCACACATTGCATTGCATGTGTGTCACCATGATCAAGGAGCAAAAGAGACAGATGTGTGTCAAATACATATCTTTATTTGGGTCACCCCTCACAGACACTGTAGACCGTGTTATCATAATATCAAGGTGAGTGCAGCCCTGGTGAGAGACAGAAACACATTTAGCATGGCACCAACCCACATCCCACAGAAAGGTCACTTCATTGACTGTAAGTGAAGGGCACGAGATATAATGTGCAACAGGTGCACGCTATGCACTGGCCATCAGGTCCCCACCCCCCACCTGCTGCTGCATCCCTCAAATGTGTCACGCACATATGAGTGCATGAAAACCGTAGGCGTTGCTGGATGAGGACCCAAAACACATCACCTGTCCCTCGCAACATAGCCATCAGGCAACACAGGAGGCTCACAAATGAAAACATCATATGATGTCAAGTGAAAATAACTCCTGAACGTAATGTGCAACCTCTCACCTAATGCCTGATCTAGGAATCAGAAATGCGATAATGTAGATCACAGCAATCATCACCAGCACAATGAGTATATGCTAACAGGTCGCAGAGGCACATGAACCCAGAGCGAATACAAACAAAACAACCTGCAGAAAGCTCCAGAGATAACACCATGCAGGAGTGCCCCTTCCAGTGTTTGTTGGTTAGACAGTGTGTGGACACATATAACACGGTACATGGAATGCACAATTGAAGGAGGGCAATGGACACCCACAATGCCACACACCAAATATAATGGCGCAATGAGAGTGTCATTACCGCGGCGGATAAACAGGACCGTACAGATGTGCAATGTAAGGTGTGTACATACATGCAGAGTGTCACGTCTGTGCAGTAAGCAAACACAATGACCAGCATGTTAAGATGGACATGATGGCCAAACATCCTACAGTGAACTACACAAAAGCCATAGGTCCACATGCTGTGGTTCACAAACATAAGCAGTCAGAACCACAAGCACCATCCGTATACCAACATGATACAGTGATGCCACTCATACATGTAAACACCCTTGCCCATTGCAAACATCAATCAATGATGTTGTTGGGCATGAAAGGGTTGGTGTGTGAAAAACGGTATCATGTTCAGGTGGAGGGCAGGTGGACATAGATAATATGACCGCTCCATCGTCACCCCCATGCCACTAACATGGCTGTATGCTCGAGTTGAAACTAACAGATGACCGTATCCTGGGTGCCATGTCACACACATGGCCAACCCACAACAACTACACAACTGGGGAGGAATGTACAACATACACTGACAATGTCAGTCCCTGCTACACCCAGCGTCCAAAAAGCAAGGTGTATCTGTAATCCAACAGGTGAGGTCAAACGTCTCCATGCAACCCTGGGCTTGCATAGCCAAGTGTCACATTCCAATATGCCACAGTCCGTGAAAGTTCATCTGTGTCCCCTGCAATGCGCAGGACCCCCAGCCCCAGAATGGCAGAAGAAACAGTGTGGTGTACAGGTCCGTCATGGCCAAAGCAGTGGTCCAAAAGCAATACTGTCCATCACAGGCATGTGTTCCACTCGCATAAGTCAAACATCCAATGGCACCATTCCCCAGAAACAATTCCATGGTGGTCTGTTCCCCAAAAGGTGTGTGATGGCGACGCCAGATGCACTGTAGGAAATGTGTCCGGGATGCCTTCTGTCCTGTGTCAGGAGAGGATACGTATGGTCGTGTTGGACACCTTGTACAAACAACACAAATTGCAGAGAATCGCACCTGTGAAAATACAGATGAAACGGATGAAAAGGCAAACATGGCATAATATGAACATGAAATAATATGCATATTGTTGACACATCAAATGTCAATGCAGAATGGGTGTCACATGGATATGGGCATGTCCATATCCATGTCACACTGCTACACACTATATGCATCTGTTCGTGTGCATAGACAGGCACCATGACATGTACATGAGACAAACAGTAACTCATCAACAGGTACAGCCACATGTACCCCCAAATAACAAAGGTCCAACATACCCTGTGTGTGCATTATGTGTACGTCATCGATCCCTTGAGCGACTCCACAGCCACATCAGGTACCAGTGAAGGGAGACAATGTCAGCCAAACAGGTAGAATCACCATGTCAAGTCACTGTTGATGCATGTCCACATCATGCCGATACCTGAAATAAAAAAAGGTTGCTCAACAGTGGTCCCTCAGAACACAATACACAGTTATGCTCACAACGCACACCACATGTTGAGAATGTTGACAATGTAAACAGCACTACGGTACAGGTAGCACAGTCACCACTGCCCCCCAGGTGCTCCCACCCCTCACAGCACATGATAATGTACCATGACTGGACACTGCATCAGCACACAGTCAACGCATAAACATGCACCCACACAGTATGCGTCGGTCTGCGGGACAGCTGTGATACATGGCATGTATGTGCACAACTGGCAACTTGTGGACATAAAGGCACAGTGACCTGCCCTGATACCCCGGTGATGGCTGAGATAACAGTGTTGGGGAGGCAGCAAGTGCATTTTCCTGTAAGTCAGACGAAAACACATACACATGTAGCTATGTCGTACAAATGCCATAAACAGTTTTGCAGAAGACATACTGTACACAAACACATAGGGATATGTCTGACAACAGCAAGATAAATAGGTAAGGGAGGCCTAAGGAAATAAAACCACCACAACATCTGCACAGTATGACACATACCATACGACATGTTGGGCCCATGACTGCAGGCACAATGTAGCTGTAGATCCAAGTACCCCAGACCGCAGCATCGTGGCTGCTGTCCAGTCAGGTGGCACTGCACCACAGAAACAGCTTCCTCACAAAGTATGTCCTGTGCAGTGGAAAACACAAGAGAAACAAACATATTTCATGTCCAAGGTGTGAAACACACACTGCACCTCTCTGTCCCCCAGCTGTCACACCCCACAACATGACCTATGGACTGGCTGTGCACTATCACACTGTACGGAACTGTGACATGGGAGAGGCAGCACGGAAGTGTCCGTTGCTATATAAAGGTAACCCCAATCCCCCTGTCATCTCCCTCACCACTCTGTTGTTGTACACACTGGTCAAGATAGGTGTTTGCTCCCCCATGTCTATGGCCCATCCCAAGGTCACAATATCAGGCTGTCTCCCCCATGTTGCCACCAATACCCCCTCTCCGTGTGTACTGCCCTTCCACTGTTCTATGTTACCCCACTGTACATTGCTGTAACACATGGAGATATGCAGTAACACCTCCTGTATCCATTGGCCAAAGACATATCCTGCAGTGTACCTCACACACCCCAAATATTATTGACAGCTGTGTGCTGATGATGCGCTCAAATAGATGGCAATGTCAGCGCCACGTCTGTAAAACCACACCCCCATGTCTGCCTGTGACCTGACCATAATGGCTGCATGTCATCCCACTGTGTGAGAGTGCGAATGTCAAACCATGGATGGCCTATATGTGCACCATAACCAAATAACTGTCATCTAGGTGTCTGTGTGTATGTGGACGTAACATCCCTTGCAAGGTCCGTAAGGTACTTGCTGATGTGGACTGTGCTATCCTGCCCTACACACATCCACAGCATGTAAGATATGCCATACGTCATACTGGGTTTTTCCGAGCAGCAGACATCACAGTATCCTGTATCCAACAGTGGCCAATCTAGGTCATACGTACCTAGCTGTATCCCCAAAAGACACAGGTCCCACAATACCTGTACTGTGTCAAGCACCGATTATCCGGGGTAGCTACTTCTATAGTGGTCTATTAACCTGTCCTGCAGGAACATGTCCAAACCTCCATTCAAAGTCAGCTACAATAACAGCCCTTACCATATCCTCTGCATACAAATCCCAGAGTCTGATGACACATCCAGCAATGTGGCATATGTTGAGATAGCATCGGCTACACATGCCATGTTCCTCATGGACAACCTCTAAACTGAATATACACACACACATGCAGCGTACCACTTGGCTACTGTAACCCACCCTTTGCTGATCTGACGTCCATCACCTCTGTATGTGTGTACATATGCAACAATGCACTGACTGGCCACTCCACAATACAGCTGCTATCAATGATATGGCCTCCTGGCTGCACACAGCGCAGGTCCCCCTCCTGCCACACATCCATGTCAAGGCTACGTGATAAGGTATACATCAGGGCACACTGTGGGGTTGCATTAACAACCGTCGCACATAATTAATAACATCATTGGAAAGCAGTCATAAGCATGTGCTCTGTGCTATGTATGACATGTGTCACCACACCTAGCCAACATACACACATAGCCAGCTCACACAAGCATAACACCCACACAAGTGGACAAAAGGTGTACAATAGAAACAAATACCCTGCAGGGGAACTGTCCACAAACAGGGTCATCCCTCCCACTGTGACTACCGCAACATATGCCTGCCACCGTGCTCCATCCCGACCATGAAACCAACGAACTCTTCTTTTCACAGCAACTGCTATCACCACCACCAACTAACTGGGAATGTGACCCACAAAGTATCTGAAAGGTGTAGCAACACCCACACACATAATACACCAACAGCTGCTGTTGTGCCGCGGCCACATTGTTGGTCACACACGCATGGCTATATGTGACCGTGGGATGTTAAGTTGAATGACAATGCAGTGTTGCACCTGAAGGTGATATGTTCCGACACAAAAACCTTTATGACCATCACACACACAGAACAGCACATATATGTGGGAATATATGCAATACGTACCAGAGAAGATCTCTGCAATCAACCTCCGCCTGACCGCTGTGCCCTCTTGTGTGTCACCACTGGCACGTACAGGGGGGCATGGTGGATCATCATCCAGATCCTCATTAATCTCTGCAGGAATATTGTGCCTGAGAGCAATGTTGTGCAGGATGCAACAGGCAATGATAATCTCTGCCACAGTCATAGGTCTATATTGTAAGGCCCCGCCTGTCCTATCCAGACACCTGAAGCGACTTTTCAACACGCCAAAGGTGCGCTCTATGACAGAGCGGCTGGAGGCGTGGGCCTCATTGTACCTCCGCTCTGCATGTATCCGTGGATGACGCACAGGGGTCAGCAGCCAGGGGTGACACCCATACCCTGCATCACCTGCAGAAAGAAATGTTGCATGTCAATGCATGAGTGCATGTTACCTCTCATGTACACAGGTATGGACGTGCGAAACAAATGCAGAACACATCCTGACAGACATATATGACACACCAACTATGCATTTGTGAAACATATACATATGTTGATATAAATGGTAAACATGGCCTATGGAGCCTGTACATACTGCCATAAAAAAACCAGTCCCAGTTGTACCTATAGAAATCCTCTATGTGTGGCACATGCGTATTGTACTGCAGTTCCTGTCCTCATCTCGACCACCTCCAACGTTAGACTATACCACCAATGCACATATCACCTGTTCAACGTATATGTCAGCAATGTACACAACCCAAAACTGTGATGTAATCCGATGGAGCCTCGCACCCAGACCATGTATGCCAGGGAGGTCTGACAGGGTCACAACCACATCACCGCTATACCCCCTGTCCTCCAAGGTCCACATCTCAAATATGAGCATATTGACTCCATATGCTGGTTCCTGCTAATCACCTATCCTTCCAGTAGCCACCCCCTGCACTGTCTCCATCATGTTCTGAGCCTTTTTAAACTGTGGCCCACAGAGGTGCACACCGTAGCCCACATGAGCTTGCACCAATCACATGGACAGAGGCAGAGCACCTACCTGGGTATGTGCGACCAATACCTCTCTGTAATCACCCATGTAGTCCCTTGCCCCTGCTGTCACCTGTCCACAATGCTCAACAACATTAGGATCAGCACATACAACGTCGCCTATGTCCCACACATCTGCAGTGGCCAAAGGTATCTCTCCTGCGGTGAAACAGGCCAAATGCATGACCATCCATATGCAAAACTGTACTCGCAGATGCAAAGGTCAGGGAAACCCATCATATGTAGTCCCCCCCCCCAGTATATACGCGACCCCCGGGGTGACAACCCAGTACTGAGTGAGTGTGTGGACCTCACACACACATGACAAGGGTTAGGTGTATGGATTGTCCAGAACATAAACGTTACATGAAATAACAAAAGGACCAGAAAATGAGCCGCCATCACAGGTGTGTGTGAAGGGCAGCAACCTTCCCCCCCCCCCACATGTGGGCAGATGTCACACACACACACTAGTACCAATCCACCAACAGGACACACATCTGCACCTGAGCTTAGTTCCCAGAACAACATGAGCAGGGTATGATCAAACCGTATCACAATCCTGATGTCTCAATGCAAATTAGGTCCCCTGTTAATCCACATATACACTCCTGTAACAATGTAAACACATAACAGTCATATGTCTTTTGAACGTGAGGTACGTTTTCAAATGCAAAGCTGGCAAACAGCGCCCTATATAACAGATGTTACATAAACCAATACATATATGCAGCACATAATAGGTTAGATGGAAATACTCACCCAGCAATATACAGTCCCCATATTGTCCCTCCTCAAAGTGCCTGAACAGTGCTGAGTGATGCAGGATATAGGAGTCATGGGTGGACCCTGCAAACCGCGGGACCACATTCAGAATATGCAGATTAGCATCACATACAACCTGAACATTCAGGGAATGGTAGTGTTTGCGGTTGCGGAACACCACCTCCCTGTCTCTAGGCGGGACCAGGGCAACATGTGTGCAATCAATAGCTCCCATCACGTGTGGTATCCCAGCTAACGCCTCAAAGGCCTGGTTCAGGGTCCCCCACTGTTGCCCAATGTGAGGAACGGCTATGTAATTCCCCACCCGGCTGACCATGGCACGCAGTACTTGGTGGAGACAGCGTGAGAAGGTGGGGCGGCTCATGCCACCCACTGCAGCCACAGATGACTGGAAACAGCCAGAGGCAAAGAAATGTAAGGCAGCAAGGAGCTTGACTAAACCTGGTATGGCATGTGACCGATCAGTCAGGGGCTCGAGGTCAGGTCGCAGATCCTCATAGAGCTCCCGAATAGCCCTTGTGCTCAGTCGGTACAGGGAGATGACCAGGTCCTCACGCATGCCCTGGAGCTGGGCTCTGGGCCTGTAGAGGCGAGGCTGCCGAGCTTGCACCTCAGCACGCCGTCTGCGTCGTCCACGCACCGCACCTGTGTGGACCACCCCCACAGCTGCAGGTCTGAGTTGCTGCGGGTCCACACCCATGCCCTGTGCCTCAGCCCCATGGGCACCATCTCCCCTGTCCTGCAACCGCAGCATCCGCCCACGTCTCAGGGCACATGCAGCAACATAAACAGCCGCCATGAACTACAGACACACACAAACACACACACAAAAACACACCCACACCTGCCTAAACACTGGACACCTTACAACCCACACATGAAAGGAGACACACAAAACAGCACAATACAATGTAACGTACAGCACAACTACAGCAGACAACACACAAGACTAGATCCACACAATACAGCACAGTAAACGGAGAAATACAGAACAATACCATACAGACACACAGAATCCAATACACTACAGCTGCCTTTCTCTCCCTGTAACTCACAACCAACATACACCGCGCCTACGAAACAACCCTCAATGTGGACCTAATCTGCAGTCATATTTATCCAGGTTATGTTGTACGTACCTTGCGCATGCGCGGTTATGGCCGTGCGCGGCGCGCATGTGCAGCAATGCCCTAATTTGCGTCTGTGTGTGTGTTGCGCGCATGTGCAACCCCTTACGCATGGGCATCTGTCTGTGGGCGGCGCACATGTGCAACTCGTTACGCATGGGCGTATGCGTCGCCTGTGCGTATGCGTCACGTGCGTGACGTCACACGCACTCAAACGCACATGCGCTAACAGCTGCACATGCGTATCGCGCACACACACATCCACCAACGCACGCCCATGCGCAATGTCACATACGCGCCGCGCACAAGCAGCGCCGTGGCACAGTTGCACATGCGCAATGTAGGTAACCGTCTAAAACGTATAAATCACCCTGCGCGCCTGTTGCACGTTGAGGGATGAGTGAGGAGTGAGAGGTAGGATAGCGAAGTGTGAGAGCAGGAGGTATTGGAGCAGGTGTCAGTGTAGTGGAGTGTCGTCAATTGTCTCTGTATTGTGGTGTGTACTGTTCAGTTTATTGTGTTGTGTTTGTAGTATTGTGCTCACATCTGTTTTGTCTGTGACGTGTGTGGCGTAGGAGTGGGAGAAGGGGTGAGGTGAGGTGAGGTTGCATGTGGCCAGGGGAGTGGGGAGAGGAGGGCGATGGAGCGGCAGGGGGAGAGTGAGAGCCATAGGGAGAGTGGAAGTGGCACGGTGAGGGTGAGAGTGAGGGAGAGAGAGAGGGACATTGAGAGGGATAGAGGGAGGGTGGGAGAGAGGGAGAGAGAGAGGGAGAGGGAGAGGGATAGAGGGAGTGATAGAGAGAGTGACAGAGAAAGGATGAGGGAAAGGGAGGGTGAGGGAGTGCAGGAGGTGCGGCAACCAGTTGCGCAGGAGGCAGGGGCTATGGCGGCTGAGCCAGACGCAGGGCCATCAACACAGGGCCAGGCTGCACCCAGCCGCCACACTGGGAAGAGGAAAAGGGCCCCTGTACCTGAGACCCAGAGGAGGAGGGCCACACGGTTCTCAGATTCTGAGAACCACAACCTCCTCGCTACGGTCCTCGAGAACTATGATGCTCTGTTTGGGAGGCAGAGCAGCCGCACAAGTACAGCAGGCCGTAATGCGGTGTGGGAGGAGATACGCAGAGCAGTTGCCGAGGTAGGAGGCCCCTGCGGGACATTGACTGTCTAAAGAAGAGGTATTCTGATATCAAAAGAGGGGTGCGCCAGCACCTGTGTGCAGAACGACAGCATGCCAGTGGCACAGGTGGAGGGGGCCCCCTACCATCCATGCTCACGCCCCTAGAGCAGCAGCTTGCAGACAGGCTTGGGCCGATATACACATATGGCCTTCTTGTGGCCCTGGATACAGCAGATCCGCATGCAGGTACGTATGCTACGCATATATTTCACCTCTCCATACCTTGGTGAAATAGCCATTGTGTAGATGGCAGACATTTGCACATGCACCCCCATAAATCTCTACCAAGCCCCATCATGTACCCATGCTGGTGTCAGGGGTCTGTGCTGTACCCCTGCACACTCCTGTCCAACACAAACACACACGCGCACCCCAAAGGTAACATCAAGCCAATACAAAGACTCTGGGAGACCTGTAGGACAAATACATAGTTGTGGCAAACACAAATGCCACGTACCCAACATATGCTTGGTTGTGCTGGCAGCCGCAGGGGCAGTACATATCCCTGACATGTGCTCCTCCACCTCATTCATACATGTACACCTACACCCTGGCCACAAACCTTTAACAGCGGTCGAACGGAACGGTTCACCTACATCATGGAGCAGTTGGTGACTGAAGATATGGCAGGCGTAGAGGCAATGCAGATCACATAATCCGTTAAATCTATAACTGTGCTAGCACCCTCCCTCACCGCACACGTACATCTGAGCAAGGTAGAAAAGATGTGGACATATGTGACGTTGTTGTAAAGGCTGTGGATAGCACAGTGAATGGCGGTAAAAGCGGTCTCCACAGCATTGTATGTACGCCTGGCATTACAGCAGTCCCCCAAGAACAGCATACTGTATGGGGACCTTCCCTGTCGCCGGCATATGACAATGCATTGGCAAGGTGTAGTAATACACGGTTGCGGATGCGATAACGGCAGATGTGTTGTCGACCCTCAGCCCCTGTGGACGTCACGGAAACATGGCCTGTGTTGGGACAATGACATATGTCTCTAAAGATAATATGTGTCTGTCCCTCAGAGCTCCACACGCCTTTGTATTGTCTGGCGTCACACTGTTTGCCTGCCATGCTGCAGGGACACAATCAACATGTGTCCCTCATCCCCTCAGGCCCCTGACCTGTCACAAACATCTCCACGTGTACCAGGCCCTTACCTACCCCCCCCCAACAGTGCTCCTCATCCCCTGTAATATAGCATTGGCCTGTGAGGGGTGCATGTTTATGTGACATACCATACGCACATTGATACATGTGCCTGTCAATGGGCACAAGATGCTTTACATTAGCTGCTCGATGCACAGTAGGTCACTGCCAGACACATGTAGCAGTATGCTCACAGTATGTCCCAGGGACATATGGCCTGCTCAATGGCATGCACAATCAAACACGGGGTAGAAAATACAGGTGGAAGTGTGAGAAAGGAGCAGCCGTGAGTGGACAGATGTTGGCCAGATGGGGTGACAGACGGCATGGGGGATCACTGCACAATTATAGCTGTAGCTGAGGCATGGGAAACAAACTAGGTGTGCGGACCTAAAACACACACCTGTTCCCCTGGGGCAGGTACATGTTGGCTACAGACAGGTATGGGGGTGTGTAGGGGGCCCTGTATGCAGCACACATGCTGGGTCCCCACACCATCAGGTATGTGTTGTCTGCAGCACACACGTGTACATAGCTGTAGTGCGTAAACATATGTGTGCTATCTGTGTTTGCCCACAATACAGGTGACTACAGCACCATGCTGACACATGCGGAGGAGGGTGCGGTGGACGAGGAGGGTGCGGAGGAGGGGGATGATGTGGCCGTCCCTCACATCCTGGAGGGGGAGGAGGAGGAGGCGGAGCCTGTAATGTCGGTGGCACGCCCATGTTCCGGGGAGAGTCCCCTGCAGCCACAGATGAGCACCTACCCACCAATGGTGTCTAGTCGAACAGGTACCGGCCTACCACCACAGCAGGATGATGTGGTCGAGGATGACCTCATGGGGGAGCTCAGAGCCCATGCAACATCCTCACGGCAGGATGCAGAAGGTGGGTGAGAAGCAATGTCACCCCCAATGTTCTGTATGCAGTGTGCCCATTAGATATCAGCTGTGCATCCCATGGCATTAATGTTAATGTGTTACACACCACAGAGAGGCAATGGGGTGTACACAACCTACCTGTGGAGTACATGTCCGGATGCAGTATGTGCAGCACAATGCATGCAGTACAAACTATGGTATAACCTGTGCAAACCATACCTACACACACATCTAGACATCTGAGCACGTAGTTGTTGCTGTTGAGCTGACTCACATACCTTCTCTCCGTGGGCTATGTCATACAGTAGTGTGATTGCTCGGCAAGTCGTGTGCGCACACACATGTGTACAGCTGAGAGGGACCACTGGTAAAAACGGAACGTGACAGGCACAACGCACAACCCACTACCCTCTGTGTGGGGTGTGTCTGTGCTGGATGTGACAATATACCGTCCAAAGCTGTCACATGTGTGTCTCCAGTAGACGGGATACAGTTGCCCAACAAGCAATGTTACGACGTATGTTAGCGGATGTTAATGTGACACACACCATAACAGCCTAGGCACTGTTCCCTCTAAGCTGTGCGCGTGTGCACGCGCACACACCTCGCCGAGTGAGCGCACATACTTTACAGCAGAGCGCACAAAACGTATGGTCCTGATTCTGATAGAAAACAACATAGTCGTCCTTACAAGTTAAAAGTTGGGATTGTAATTACTAGACATATTCCGCTTCATTTAGTAATTGTCCATATTCATTTCATTTAATTAAAATCAATGTGGTGTACATACTGTATGCTGACGTGTAGTCAAATCTTAAAGTATATAACTCCGAGTGTCGTTATGTGGCGCACAACAATTGAACCTTGCTGCAAAAGCTGCACAGCTGATATGTTATGCGCACACAGCCTACAGACAATTAGAGGGAACATTGAGCCTAGGGTGAGTGTACACCTATGGATGCAGACCTACTAGGTATGCAGTTTCAGCTGCATCATGTTGTGTGACAATACCCCACGAATAGCATAGCACTTGCACAACTGAGCTTCAGCACTGTAGCCCAGCCGTGGCCCAGTAACTACTCATGTTAACTGTCACATGGGCCATGGGGAATCAAAGATGACATACCTAGACCCAAGAAATGGACATTCGCCTTCTATGCCCCAAAATGTTGGTACGAACTTCCACCTGAAAGTAGATCCATCAAAGGCCTTATGCAGTTCCGTAAGGCAATGAAACACCACATCTTCCTACTTCACTTTGCTCATGCATCCACCCCACCTCATCTCACCCACCTGCCAATGTCTACAAACCGCACCCTGTCACAAGTATCTTGAACCCGCCTTAGACCTCCTGTATATACAATCCAAATCTACTTATATTTTGTACACATGTTTTATAGTTCCCCTGTTGCTCGAGGTTTATGCTCCTGTTACAATGTATGTTCCAAGTTTAAACTCCTGTTACAATGTAAGCACAGAACAGGCTTCTGACTGTGCACCCTTGTTGTATGTAAACCGCACTGATAACAAATAGCGCGGTATATAAACGTTTTAAAGTACTTCAAAACAATAAGTAAATAAACATACATGTCTGTCGTGCACCGTCACACAGACCCCATCCCCTACGGTCTGCATCACCAGGTGTAGACCACTCCTACCACATGACACTCTCAGTTGGAATGACATCAGACACACATATAGCACGATGTACAGACAGGACACGGTCTAGGATCCTGTACCCATGGTTTGGGAGGCTTACAGGTCCCTGGAGGCAGCATGTATGTCCACAATTACGTTAGGCTGGTGGACATACAGACAGGGCTCGCAACATGTCCCGTTCATGTATATGTGACACTGAGGTGCACAATGCCTGGTTTGTGATGAACCCCCCGGATCACACAGGTTATCTGGTGCCCCATGCTGGGTCCTGATGGACTAGACAGCTCACAGGTGGCACCCCTGCTGCCAAACACATTAAGGGAGGGCCCCCCCCTATCTCTGTGACTCACTCCTCCCGAGGGCTCACCACATGCTGTTGCATGCTCAGCATGACCCTTTAGTCGCCATTTTGCGTTGTGTCACCCTGTGCTGCACCATCTGGTCCTCTCCATGCACGTTGTGCATCCTCCACATGTGTACCAAGGTGTACATGCACTGTTATCTGACCCCAGATCCTTCACCACTGGGTGTATGTGGACCCCTCTGCCGTCAGACACACGTGGCATTGGTGGACCTGCCCATGTACGGGATGTGATCCTGCTGCACGAACCCCATCCCTCATAGTCAATGGCGCTACACCTGTACCCTGTCCATGCTGTGTGTATCCCCCCAAATGTGCTCCCACATGGGTTGGCTGTGCACATTCTATCTCTCTGCAGCACGACGTATCCACAGGTGTGTTTGCTGTCCATCGAACACGCTCCGCCACACTGCACACTGGACATGTGTGTGCTATGTGTCCACAGGCCTATTCCAATATCTGCAGCACGTGGGGGTGTGTGGGCAACCTGTGTATCCCTGTGTGTGCCACCCACATCACATAGATCAACCATGTGCTGTGTGTGGCATTGACATACACCTTTCTGACATTGCGTGTTCATAACCATATCCGCGTGCATACTATAGTTTGTACAGTCACAATGACAATCATGTGTTATATGAGTCATCTTGTTGTGTGTTTCTTGGGAGGTATATCACACACCACCCTTGCTTCCCCCCTACAGGCATCTGTCGTGAATTGGCAGCTGTGCGCCAGTCTATCGATGCCAACACGCTGGAGATTTGCCACTTGCGGCAGGATATCAGGGACATGCCACTTGAAAGAATGTGTGTGGCCCTGGAGGGGATACGTGCCATACTGCAGAGTTATGCACAACCACCGCCACCACCACCGCCACCACCTCCACAAGCACAAGATGAGGGGGAGGGTGCAGCACAAGGGGGTAGGGTTTTGCGACGTGCCAGAAAGGGCAGGCCACGCCGTGGTTCCTAGGTGTGTAAATAAATGTTTTGAACAACATACATGATACGTGTCATTGCAATTTGTGTCCCTTTGGTCCCCTATGTGGTGTCCACATGCATGTCGTGTCGCTGATCAGCAGACCCTTGCTGTCGCATTAGCTGCTCCACCAGGTGTTGCAGAACAGACGGCACGACATGCTATGTGTCACCTACACAGTCCATAGTCACAGCCCCTTGGCTGTAGGGGTTCTCCACACACACACTGACCCATGTTGTCTCAGGTGTACTGTTCCCATACCTCATGGTCTGTCGTCAGCGGCATCACCCCCCTCCCCCCCTCTGCCAGCATACCTGGTTCCATATTTGTGGTCATAGCCTATATCAAAGACAACAGTGGGAACATGTCTGGCACCTCCCCAAGGCATGCATGTGGCACAGGCAGACATGCGTAGCATGCTTATGTTGGCTTCCTCCCTCCGCTGACACATTTGTTAGCAGTTCAATCCACCCAACAGCATGGCTGTTTCTGGGATCCCCCTCACACTTCAACATCCCATGCGGCTTCCCTGGCCCTTAGCCACTGCACACGTTTACGCCCCATGACGGCATGTGTAAGCAGTCCATGTCTGCCAGCCATGTCAGCCTCCACAGCCTGTCCAGATGCACAGACATATCCCAGGCATTCATCCATGGTGGGTGGTTGAGGGAGACACATGACCATGTTTCCACATAACAAAAACAAATGTTTATTATAGAACATTTAAACATTGGCAACATGCCACCACACAAACATCCCCATTTTGTGCGTGGAACACAGCACAGCACAGGGCACATGTGCACATCACAGGTGTTCTCAGAGGTGCCTGTGACGCCCTTCGGCAGATGCCCGCCGACATTGCAGCTGCGCAACATCGGCAGACACCTGCCGGACAGCCCCCGTCAGACACTGCAGTGCATGAAAGACTAGGCGTACGTCGCGCCGCACATCATCAATTGCCCCCAGCACATCATGCATGCACCTGCCAGCACATAGGCAAATGGTGCCCGTGGTCTGTGTGCTGGCATGTGCATGCAATATGCCGTGGGCCGTGGATGACATGTTTGTGCGACGACGCCTATCCCCAGCTTCCACCTGCAGTGTCTGACGGGGGCCCACGTAGCCCTGTGCTGTGCTGTATTCCCCCGCACCCCCCCCCAACCCTGTCCTCCCCCCAAAACACTCTCAGCCACCCTCTCTGCCCAACCCAGCACCCCCCCACACACAGGTTGCACATTGCCCCCCTCACCCGCAGCCGCCCTCCTGCCAGCAGCATCACCCTCTGGGTGTGCCTGTGGGGGCCTCTCCTCCTCTCCCATCTCGTCACCCCCCACCACCGTCCATTGCTCCTCCTCCCTCTCCTCCTCCCCCCTCCCCCATCTGCTGCTCCTCCTCCGTCTCCTCCTCCGCCAGCTCGATCTGGGATCCCTCTTCCACCTCTGTCTCGCTTTCCACCACCACCACCTCCACCTCCCTTGCACGGTGGGTGGTGGGCCGCCGGAGTGAGTAGGCCGATGTGTGGCCCTCGCCGCTGCTTTCCTCCCCCCCTGTTAAAGTTAACAGACATATCAAAATGTACATGAGTGTTACGTTACACATCTACAGATGCATTAAACACACACGTTGGTGGGCCAATGTGACATCATAAACTGAGAGTCATGCCTGTCCAGTCTCACCATCATTGGGTGTCTGTGGCCCCCTGCTATAGCGCGCCAGGAAGTCTCCATGGAACTGCCGTAGTTCACGCACCTTCTTCCTCAGATCCTCCACCTGTTGATAAACAAACATTGTTTGGGGTCATTACCTACCCTTCTGCACAGGTGGATAGTTAACATACCCATATTCATGGTTGGCCACTGTCACCCTGCTCCGTGTGCCCTGCTGTGTGTTCTGTATTTCCTGCACAGTCACACACTTGTGACAGGTGATCCCTGGGAAATGTGTGCATAGGCCTGCCTATGAGTGTGAGGGCGGGACCCACGGCGCCTGTTGGGGGTCTGCAGGCATCATCATATGGGACACCAGCCAGCAGCATTGCCCAGCACCTACAGGCTTCCCCACCCCCCACCCCATATCATCACCCTAGGCACGTCATGTTTGCAATGGTGGGGAAGAGAGGGAGACAAAGGGGTGGGGTATAGGGGGTGGGAGAGTGTGAGAGGGACAGGGAGTGTGTGCGAGGGTGTCACATCCCCTGGGGGCAATGTTGTGTATGTGTTGACAGATCCCTTATTTTCAGGGTTATCAGCTGATACAGGTATGTAGGAATGTGTTGGACGTGGAGGTGTGGAACATGGTCCCCACTGGTGGGGGCACCCTAGTTGTGCGAGCATGGGAGAGGATCCCATTGTGTGTGGGCCCTGTGGAGGTGTTATTTGACCATCCATGGTTCCCTTGTCAACACAGTGCAGTGCGATTCAGAGTCCAGTATGGATGGGATACCTGTTGGACTGCGCCTGATCAAATATTGCACCCCTGTGTGTGTCTCCACATGAGTTGAAATGGCTGTGGGAGGTGTGAGATCATCACTATGTGAGTGCTCGTCAGCTGTCGTTCTCACAGGCCGACTGTCGTGCACCCCAAGGACTGTGTGAGATGTGCAACCTACCCACCATAGCCTAGAAACATATCCGACTGACATACCCTCCGTCACAGTCTGCTTTCCCACCCCCCTAGGTCTGGTGTGTCCTACAGCACCACATCAGCAAGATACAAACTGAGAACAGGGTGTTGCCCAGGAATAATTAGGCAGCTATCAGGTCCCCTGGTGATGGAGGGACAGGTTCCAACAGCATAGGCATACTGCACCATATCCCCATGGTGCTTGCTGCCCGACCCAGCTGGGCTCCGTGTACACCTGGTGATAGGGGGGATGGTTTAAACCACATTGGCAAACAGCCCCATATCCACAGGGTGATAGAGGGCCCACTTTGAAGGCCTCTCTGTACTCCTGGGGACAGGGATGATGGGTTAAACAACATTAGTAGACATCCCCATAACTCCAGGATGACAGAGGGCCCACTTTGAAGGCTTCTCTGTACTCCTGGGGACAGGGATGATGGGTTAAACAACATTCGTAGACATCCACATAACTCCAGGTTGACAGAGGGCCCACTTTGAAGGCTTCTCTGTACTCCTGGGAACAGGGATGATGGGGTTAAACAACATTAGTAGACATCCCCATAACTCCAGGATGACAGAGGGCCCACTTTGAAGGCTTCTCTGTACTCCTGGGGACAGGGATGATGGGTTAAACAACATTAGTGGACATCCCCATAACTCCAGGGTGGGTGGGAGTGTACTTTGATGGCTTCTCTGTACTCCTGGGGATAGGGATGATGGGTTAAACAACATTAGTAGACATCCCCATAACTCCAGGGTGGGTGGGAGTGTACTTTGATGGCTTCTCTGTACTCCTGGGGATAGGGATGATGGGTTAAACAACATTAGTAGACATCCCCATAACTCCAGGGTGGGTGGGAGTGTACTTTGAAGGGTTCTCTGTACCCCTGGGGATAGGGATGATGGGTTAAACAACATTAGTAGACATCCCCATAACTCCAGGATGACAGAGGGCCCACTTTGAAGGCTTCTCTGTACTCCTGGGGACAGGGATGATGGGTTAAACAACATTAGTAGACATCCCCATAACTCCAGGGTGGGTGGGAGTGTACTTTGAAGGGTTCTCTGTACCCCTGGGGATAGGGATGATGGGTTAAACAACATTAGTAGACATCCCCATAACTCCAGGATGACAGAGGGCCCACTTTGAAGGCTTTTCTGTACTCCTGGGGACAGGGATGATGGGTTAAACAACATTAGTACACATCCCCATAACTCCAGGATGAAAGAGGGCCCACTTTGAAGGCTTCTCTGTACTCCTGGGGACAGGGATGATGGGTTAAACAACATTAGTACACATCCCCATAACTCCAGGATGACAGAGGGCCCACTTTGAAGGCTTCTCTGTACTCCTGGGGACAGGGATGATGGGTTAAACAACATTAGTACACATCCCCATAACTCCAGGATGACAGAGGGCCCACTTTGAAGGCTTCTCTGTACTCCTGGGGACAGGGATGATGGGTTAAACAACATTAGTAGACATCCCCATAACTCCAGGATGACAGAGGGCCCACTTTGAAGGCTTCTCTGTACCCCTGGGGACAGGGATGATGGGTTAAACAACATTAGTAGACATCCCCATATCTCCAGGATGACAGAGGGCCCACTTTGAAGGCTTCTCTGTACTCCTGGGGACAGGGATGATGGGTTAAACAACATTAGTAGACATCCCCATAACTCCAGGCTGTCAGTGTGCCCACTTTGATGGCTTCTCTGTACTCCTGGGGACAGGGATGATGGGTTAAACAACATTAGTAGACATCCCCATAACTCCAGGGTGGGTGGGAGTGTACTTTGAAGGGTTCTCTGTACCCCTGGGGATAGGGATGATGGGTTTAAACAACATTAGTAGACATCCCCATAACTCCAGGATGACAGAGGGCCCACTTTGAAGGCTTCTCTGTACTCCTGGGGACAGGGATGATGGGTTAAACAACATTAGTACACATCCCCATATCTCCAGGATGACAGAGGGCCCACTTTGAAGGCTTCTCTGTACTCCTGGGGACAGGGATGATGGCTTAAACAACATTAGTACACATCCCCATAACTCCAGGATGACAGAGGGCCCACTTTGAAGGCTTCTCTGTACTCCTGAGGACAGGGATGATGGGTTAAACAACATTAGTAGACATCCCCATAACTCCAGGATGACAGAGGGCCCACTTTGAAGGCTTCTCTGTACTCCTGGGGACAGGGATGATGGGTTAAACAACATTAGTAGACATCCCCATATCTCCAGGGTGATGGTGGGCCCACTCTGATGGGCTCTCAAGGGTCCTGGTGATAGGGGTTTTGCCCTGACCAACATTGGCACACACCCCATAGCTCCAGGGTGGCTGCCAGACCATGTGATGCACGTTTCACACCCCCTGAGGGTGGCCAATGTGTGCAGCCCTGAGGATGCAGAACACGGCCAGTTGCACATGATGTCTCTGGACCCATCCCAGGCAGCTCTATGGGCTAGGTGTGTTACAGTGTTTTGTAGCACAGCAGCAGCAAGGACTCCAGGATGGCATCATGCCCTTTGTGACTACGTCCCTAAACACCTGGGTAGATGGCAAAACACTCATATGTGCTACATATAGACCTCTCTTTTGAATGTTTGGTGGTTTCACTATTTAGTATAAGCTCAATTTAGATGGTTTAGTTGTTTTCATTACATATAGACCTTGGCATGTGGGTCCCCCAGCTACACTTTACTGATCTGGAATACCTACACACAGCACCATTGACAGATGCAAACAACCCTGTCTGTGTCTATGGTAATTATGACCTGTGGCAATGCACTCACCTCCCTTTGGTTGTCTGCCACACGATTGAAACGCCTTTTGATTCTCTCCCAGGCCCTCTGGACCTTTTCTGTGTTTTTTTCCCCTGGCGGCCCTGGGAACAGCTTCTCCATCTTTGGCCCAACCAATGCGGCCAGGTGGCAAAGTTCGGTGTGGCTGAATGCAGGTTTGCGCATTCTGGCAGCCATTTTGTTTTCTGCCCTTCTGGACGTGACGACGCTGACGACGCAACCTCCGCATTTGCGCATTGCGGCTCGCGCACATGCACTCCGCATGGCTGCGCTCCAGACATTGTGTTGCTATTGCGTTCCTCATGGCTGCGTGGATGTTATGTTATACATTGGAAATGCACGCAACTTGCACACCCAAGGGTTAGGGTGTTGGAGATATGTATGTGCATTGATCTCAGCAGTCACACATGGCACCAATGGAGTATGTTTAGTGCACCCTGAGATTGTGCGGGGCCGCGTTGGTGTGCCTGTGCCATATACGGAGTGTGGGGTTCAGGCCGTGGAGATAAAACATGGGGTCGAATGCGGCCTGACTGGTGCGCCAGGCGCTAATGGCCGGGGTCCACATTTGCGGCCCGGAAGGCCACGTGGCGCGCTGTTGGACACACACGAAATGTAGCAGCAGATAAGCATGCAATAAATAAAACCAGGAGTCGTTTCAAGGATCAAAGCCAGTTTAATGTGCACATGGCTCAAGCAATAAGCAATTTCAAAATGGCTGCGCAATGGTTTCTAGCAACACAACAACTTTTATAGCGTGCTTCTCCATTCTAGACATAGGCATACCTTTCATTGGTCCAAGTAACCCCTCTCACCCATCTATTGGTCCCGGTACTGATATGGCTACCCAATCGGGACCCTGGTCTGGGCTCAGCACCTGGTTGCCCCCCTTCTAGTCCCAATTACAATGGTCAGTGTCTCTAACTTGTTACATCTCTCCTCCAAGGTCGCTTAGCTTGTTAAAACATATGGGAAGCAGGGCACTGTAACCTTGCTTTTTGCAGAGTTAATTAATTCCATAGAAGCATAGCACACCTTATCAGTACCAATTAAACTTGTTTTTCTATATTTTCTCAGTTTCGTTTCTGCTTAGCTATGTTCAGTTAAACTGAATTAAGTTTCAATTCTATGGTGTCATCATTCAGGGGGGTTTTCATTCCTCTGGGCCTTACTACAGGCCTCAGTTTCAGGTTGGATAGCAGGGTCTCTTATCATCATGCTACCTCCCTGCAATGGTAGCAGTAGGGTGGACCATCAACCCCAGTCCTGCTGTGGGAGAGACACCCTACAGCGCTGTCACAGCAACTCCATACACATCCATAACACAATATCTGACAGACATTAGGCCTTGATATGCTAAGTTGCACCCCACCACTATCTGATCTTCACCTACAGCAAGCCATCAGCCACTGCACGGCGCTCCATCAGGACACACACCAGCTGACATATGTCTGCTAGTTAGTCCTGTTGGAAATGCATGCACCCAGAACTGGGATGGCAGTGCACACCAGCAGTTAAGTCATTGACTGGGCCCCAACACAAAACCCATATATATCACATGGGAGACATACTATCATTCACTATGGGGGTGCCTAGCCATGTTGTCTTCACTGCACAGTCAGGGTGGAGTGCAACCCCAGCAGCACATACAGAGGCCACCATGTATGTGTAGGTGGTGGGCAACCACTACACTATCCCAGTCAGTGCCCTCTGCCCTGTGCAGATGCATCCTGGCCAACCCGCCCTGTCAGAGCTATACCCATGGTACCTTGCTGCTCATTATGCACATTGGCAGGCCAATACTGCCAACAGTGCTGGCAGTGTGGGCTGTGGAAGGTGTTTGCAGCCAACACACACTGTATAGACAGACACACACTCCCACACGTATGCCAGCATTGTGCTACTGTAGAGGCGTTTGTCAGCATTAGCCACCACACCAGTCCTGGGCACAGTACAGGCATGGATATGGTAGCAATACTGTTTTGAGTCACTCCCCAGGGTGGTAAACGCTATCAGAGACCAGACCTGATGCACCCACTGCAGTCAACAGACAGATTGTCATGATGGAGCTCAAGGAGCAGAATGTGCGTGACGTAGGGATATCTATCTGCCAATACTCAGAGCAAGTGTTTGGAAGCTGTGTACCGTATACCCAGGTGTACAGTGACATTGCTAAGGTATTCACATGCTAGTATTGTGAGATGCACACAGGGCCCGATGTCCTGCCTCTCGAGGGGGCATTGGCCATTGGGGCCTGTGGGTGTGGGTGTGGGTGTGTCTGCCCCTGTTGGCTGCTGCTTTACGGCTGAGGTTCCCAAATCCAGCCCAGGGTTGCAACACACTGTTCGCGTTTTCCTGCTGTCCCTCATGAATATGCATTAGCTACATCTACATGCCATGGGGGTGGTGCAGAGATATACAGCACTGGCATTTGTATGGGCGGCAGCATTGAACCTGAATGGTGTGTGGTCCTCTGGGACTGCATTTGTGAGACTCTGCTCTAGGTAATGCCCCTCATCATGGTGTCTGTGATCAGTGGGGTGTAAAATTGGCGTATGAGCAATGCGTATGTCCCCAGCAATAATGTTTTGTCCTTACTATCACGGATTACTTGTGGGTAAAGATATGTGGAGAGGATTGGCAGGGCTTTGAACCTGTGACCTTCTGTTCTTGCACACACTGTCTGTGTGCAGTGCGCCACTGTGTTGCCACAGATGTGCTTGATTCCCTGGGCAGTCCATGACTGTACATCCGACAGGGCCTGTCTGTTGCAGTGGACGGTGCCAGCCTGCACATGGCTAGGCCACTGTCTTCTGTGGCTAGCAGCCACTGCCCCCTCCACCACCTGTACTCGTCCGCCAACATGATGGCATTCCTACTCTCAGGGAATGCATATGCCCTGATTGCATTGTGGCACTCCGGGACTGGATGTGGGGGACTGGGCTGTGGGTAATGCCCATTGTTATGGGGTGTGTGCGGGGTAGGGCAAAATATGGGTGTTTGCACCATGCTTATGTTCCCTGCAATACAGGGGTGTCTGTGCTATCTTTGTTTAGTGGTGGGTAAAACATAGGAACTGGGCTGGCATGGGCCCCAGCTGGGATTTGATCCTGTGCCTTATGGTCCTAGAGGTAGTGGCTCTGTCCGCTGCACCACAGTGTGTCCACAGAGACAGTGCAGTCCCTGGAGATAGTTAACCTGGCAGGATGGAGTCGCAAACCCTGCTCTGCACATTTTTACTGTGGGCTCATTCACCCTGTCTGGTGACAAACGTGCAACTGAGCCCCGGAACTGACCACCGCAGACGGGGGTTGATATATAAACAAACTGGGCAACCTTGCTATTGATGGGCAACCATAAACACCACTCACAGGGAACGTACGTAAGAAGGAAATGTGTGTTGGGAAAGGTCTCCGCTCCGTAGACCGTTCCATAATTCATTTATATGTTTGGTGCTTTCCTGGGTGTGTTTTTTGGTTTTGCCCTTTACTATCACTGTTCCCCAGCTGACCTCCTCTTTGTACTATTTCTGTGGTGGTCATTTGATATTTGTAATTGCACTTTTGTGCTGTGCACATGTATCACACTGCTCACGTTTTGACGGTTTCCCCGGTTTAGGTGTACATTGCTGACGAAAATGGTTTCCCTTCCCTTTACATGGCCTGTACCGCGAGTGTTTCACTCGCGCTATTTTTTACTTGCGATTTCAGCCCCGATAATGTGCGGGGCGCCTCTCCCCTCCCCTTCCCTGCCCATAAGCCCCGTCTCTCCGCCCCTCCGGAGCCTTCCTCCGCCCTCCGTTAGCCTTTCCACGCCTCTATCGGACATTTGCGGGCCCGTACTTGTGCGGGGCGCGTTCGTGTGACGCGCACGCGTGCGGTGGTGACCCGCACGTTTACGGGCCATTTAAGTGCTCTTAAGTACCGCTTTTAGTGCGCTATTTTGCGGCGCGCAAATTAGCGGTTTTTAGTAAACATGCCCCATAGTCTCAAAATGGGCCTGCACCTTAATGTAAAGAAGACAAAGATCATGACAACTGGCATAACCAACAGGTTCATCGTTGAAGGAGAAGAAATTGAAATTGTGAACAACTTTAACTTACTTGGATCAACTATCAATAAAGAAGCAACAAGCAGTCAAGAAATCAGATGACGCATTGCTCTTGGCAGCATGGCTATGAAAGACCTAGGTAAGATTCTCAAGAGCAGAGATGTCTCTCTCCATACAAAGATTTGACTTGTTCAAGCCATGGTATTTTCAATAACATCATATGGATGTGAAAGCTGGACAGTGAAAAAGATAGACAGGAAGAAAATTGATTCCTTTGAATTATGGTGCTGGTGGCGAATACTGTGTATACCATGGACTGCCCGAAGAACAAACCAGTCGGTACTAGAGGAGATCAAACCTAAGCTTTCTTTAGAAGCTCAGATGACAAGACTTTGACTTTCATACTTTGGACACATCATGCGAAGAGAGAGATCATTAGAGAAAGACATCATGCTTGGCAAGATAGAAGGTTAACGCAAAAGAGGAAGGCCAGCAATGAGATGGATCGATACAATAACAGCAGCTACGGGTACCAGTCTGTCAACAATGAGCTGCCTTACTCAAGACCGAACGCAATTTAGGAAGCTATCCAGAGGGTCGCCATGAGTTGACTCCGACTTGATGGCACTTAACAACAACAACATTTAAAATAGCTACCTCTCATTGGTTTCTGGACCATCTGCTCCATGCAGCAGTCATTAATTTCATCTATCTCCCTAGTATGTCCTGATGTGACATTTACTCAGTCAATATTGGAGTAATTGAAATTTCCCATTATTATTGTATTGCCAAATTTCTTGCCTTCCCTAATTTCTCTTAGCATTTTATCATCTGTTTATTTTGGCCAGGTGAATGGTAGTACACCCCCACTGCTATATTCTTCTCCATCACACCTGGAATTTCTGTCTAAGATTCTACACTGCATTTTGTTTCCTGCAGAAATTTTATCTTCTTTAACTCTATGCCTTCCCTGACATACAGTACCATCATTCCACCAGTTTTATCCACCCAATATTGCAATATTATTTGTACTGTAGTATCACAGTGTCACATTGGTTATTCTCCTTCCACCGGATTTCTGAGAAGTCATTTTATTTCTATCTCTTCATCCAGTGTTATACATTCTAACTGTCCCATTTTATTTTTTAAACTTCTGACATTTGTATACAGACATGTTGAAGTAGTCAACAGGGATCATTTGGAATTTTTTTTATCTCCATCTGCTGTTTACTTAAAGGCACCTGAGCTACTTTGCCTTTATTGACACTTCTCTATCAGAATGCTCTAACTTTCCAGGGCCTTTTAATAAAGCGCACTAAGCAGTTAACATGTATTTTCACATGCAACAACTATGCATAAGAGCCCGTGGAAACTGACGGTTACCACAGGCTAATTCCTGTGCTGACTGCAAATCGTTGGCACGTGAATGGGCAGGTTAGGGGCAGAGAGTGGGCATGGATTGCACATTGCAGTTCAGATGGGGGAATATTTCGTGTGCTAACTGTTCATGTTGCAATTAACATGGGTGCAGCGAATGCCACCTCAATGAGTGGCATTGGGTACACTCACGGTAATTGTGCATGCGTTGGTATATGCATCCCTACAATAATGGCTAGGAACATACTGGCCACACCTCTGAAAGGTACTGTGGGAGCTTTGCACTTAATGCACATTAATTCTAGTGCTGAGCACACATTAAGTGCAAAAACCCAATACACTTTAGTAAAAGGGCCCTTTAGTTTGTTAGAATTCTTCAATGATACCTCACTCTGAACCATTTGCTCCTAAACAACTGTTGCCTTTCCCCCATGTTCTAGTATAAAAGTTGTTTTATCTCCTTTAAAAACAATACTGCCAACAACTAGGTTGCAATCTGCTTAAGTTGAGCCCATTCTTTCAAAATAGGCTCCCTCTTTCCCAAAATGTTTGCCTGCCTCTGGAGTCCTGCATGTGGCATGGGGAGCATCTCTGAGAATACCATCTAGGAGATACGGATTTCTACCTTCCACCTAAAAACCTAAATTTGGCTTCCAATACCTCCCTCTCACACTTTCATATATCATCGGATTTGATACCCATATGTACTAATATCTGGCTCCATCCTAGCACACTCTAAAATCCTATTTAGGTGATATTTTTTTTTAAATTCTTTATTTTCGTTTTATAACAACAAAGGAAAAGGAAGACATACAGCTAAAAGACAGATACATAAAGTGTAATACATACACCAAAGTAAACCCCTGCCACCCCCCTCCCCCCTGCTTCTTCTCTAGAAAACTAATCATACCCGAAGCGGGCGTGTACTTACATTATTGTGTTACAAAAACCTAACGGTGATCTGAAACATGATGAGTGCACATTATACAGGCATGTTGGAACAATGAGCAGATTGTACATAATCATTAAGCATCTGCCATTTAGACAAGCGAGAGTGAGTTTGGGCATGGGGAATAGCTCTCCGAGGTATCTGCTCATATTTACTATATAAGCAGACGAGGTTCCACCATTCATTGACAGTAAGTCGAGAGCTATCCTTCCAATTCCTCGTGATTAAGCATATGGCTATACCCAGCATGAAATCAAGGAGAAAGCGACCCTTCTTAGGAAGAGAGGGGACCTCCGCCGCAGAGCGGAGTCCCACGATCTTCCAAGAGAGAGGTTCGTGAAGGTGTAAGATAAATTGAATACGACCCCAGACCCGCCCCCAATAAACCTGTAGTTGAGGACATTCATAAATAACATGAGCGAAGGTTCCCACAGCAGTATGGCAAGACCAACACTGGTCCCTAGCATTCGTGTTCCATTTGGCTATTTTTTCTGGGGTATAAAAGCATCTGTGTGCAAAAAAGAAGAGAGTTTGGGTAACAGAGGCAGACCGGGAAACCCGCACTACTTTGCTCCAGAAAACGCTCCATTGCACAGGGGTTAAAGTAGTTTGCAGTTCGCGCTCCCAGGCTCGTTGGGCTCTAAAAGTGGCCGTGTCTGTACCCTGACATAATATTTTATAAAAGTTAGAGGCTACCCCATGTGTACTACTAATAGAGTGAACTATCTCTAATAGCCCGTCCTCAGTAGGGGCAGAGGGCGGCATGATTCGAGCACTTTTGAGGCAGTGTTGAAGCTGCATCAATTGAAAGTAGTGTTTCGCTGGTAACGCAAATTCCTTTTGTAAATCAGAAAAGGTTTTCCAACGAGCTGCAGAGAAAAGCTGTTGGGGTGTCCAGATCCCCCTTGAGTACCAGGGTTTCCATGCTATCGTTCTATTTAGGACTTGAATTCTGGGGTTATTCCATAGCGGGAGTCCGTCCTGAGGACATGCGTTCGGGCCCAGTGATAGAATGAGAGTGTTAAAGGCCGCAAGAGTATCGACAATCATTGGTGGATGGCGGGTGTCTACTTGATAGGACATACCGGGGAGATGAGTCAACGGAATTGGGCTGCTAAGCTCCTCTTCTATGTCAAGCCAAACTGGTCTGCTGTCTGTTGAGGCATCTAGCCATCGGGCACCTTGCTTGAGTAGGAAGGCTTGATGATATCTAAGAAAATCAGGAAATCTGGTACCCCCTCTTTCCTTTGCAGACTGTAGTTTTTGTTTAGCTATCCTTGGTGGCTTGCCCTGCCAGAGATAACGGACAAGAAGGCCCTCAATATCTTTATAAGTATGTAGCGGGAGTAAGCATGGCAGCATTTCTAAAATGTAGTTCACTTTGGGGACTATCATCATTTTCACAGTTTCTAAGCGGCCCCACCATGTAAGAGATAAGGGAGACCACCGATTTGTGAGCTCACGGACTTTGGAGACTACCTCTTTGGCATTAAAACTGATAGTGTCTTCTAAAGGAGAACAGTAATGGACCCCGAGATACTTCACCATGCGGGATTGCCAAAGGAAGGGAAAGGCCTGCATATCAGCCTCATGTACCCAGCAGTTCAGTGGGAATGCTACAGATTTAGTCCAGTTAATTTTATAGCCCGATAATTGTGAGTATCCGTCAATCAGATCCAAGACAGCTGGAACCGAATCGAGGGATACGAAAAGCATAAGGTCATCTGCATATGCAGAGAGTTTAATCTCCCTATGACTGAAGGGGACACCTCGAATACGTGCGGACTGTCTAATAAGGAGGGCTAGGGGTTCAAGAGCTAGATCAAAGAGCATTGGTGATAGGGGGCAACCTTGACGCGTGCCTCTTTGGAGATTAAATGGCTGAGACTTGATGGCATTTACACAAATACTGGCGATGGGTTGAATATACATGACTTGGAGATATCGGAGGAAGCCCTCCCCAAAGCCATACCATCGGAGAACTGCAAATAAGAAGGGCCATTCTAGACGATCAAAGGCTTTTTCGGCATCCAGGGAAAGACCCACCCATGGATGATCTAGATTGGCAGCACTGGATAGCACATGGCACAAGGTCCGAGCATTGTCAGCAGTGGATCTGCCGGGTATAAAACCGCATTGGTCGGGGTGAATTAGGGTGGCCATCCTGTCAGATAGCCGGGTGGCCAAGATCGTTGCGAAGATCTTATAATCGGCATTAAGTAGGGAGATTGGACGGTAATTGGCGGTTAGTAGCGGGTCTCTGCCTTCTTTCTCAAATACTACCACATTAGCTGCAGAAAAGGATCCCAAAGAGGATGTATCTACCGCAAGGGCAGTAAAATAGAGTTTTAAATAGGGAACTAAATCTGCACTGAACGTTCTGTAGAATTCGGTCGGGAGACCATCGGGCCCTGCGGCACGGCCCGAGGCTGTTCGTTTTAGGGCAGATTGGATCTCTGGAGTAGAGAAGGGTTCATCCATCGCATCCCTATCATCTTCAGAGAGGGTCGGCCGCTGAATGCCAGAAAGCAATCGCTCGAATGTCTCTGACGAGAACTCACATTCCGATTGATATAGGCGGGTATAGAAATCCCGAAAGAGCTCTACAATGTCGGAGTCTGTGGTCACTATGCCCCCTCCCTATGGAGCTCGAAGGGCCGCTACGCGTTTGGCTTCTTTTTGACCTTTCAAGGCGTTGGCTAAGAGTCGACCGGCTCGGTTATTTTCACGATAATATGTCCCTCGCTGAAGCTCAATACTCTTAGAAGCTTCAGTTGAGAGGATTGAATTATATTGAAAACGGAGACGCTGTAATCGAATTAATACACATGGATCAGTACGTGAAGTTAGAACTCGTTCGCCTGCTTTTATTTGTTGGTTTAGTATGAGTAGCTGCTGTTTGCGTTGTTTCCGCAGGCGGATTTGATAGCTAGTGATCGTTGCTCGAATGGCCGCTTTGAAGCCCTCCCACCAAGCCCAATTCGCAGTATCCTGGGGTAGATTAAAATGGAAGTAATCCTGTATGGCTGCTCGAATTTCTAACTGGAACTCTGGCTGAGTTAACAGGGCTCTATCAAAGAACCAGGCCCCCGAATTCCCTTGGGGTGCAGTAGTGTGTAGTTGAAAAGAAATGGCAGCATGATCTGAAATATGTTGGGAGTGAATCTTTGCAGTGTCCACCTGAGGAACTAACAGTTTTGATATTAGAAAGAAGTCTATGCGAGACTGGGATTTATGAGGGGAAGAGAAGAAGGTGAAGTCAAGCTCATTGGGGTGTAGTAACCTCCATAGATCAACTAAAGCAAGATCTTTGATCAGGGAGGTAAGCGTGGTATGACTCTTGGGGGGACCACTTGTCCTAGGCGGCTGTTTGTCAATCAGGGGATCAAGGACTAGATTGAAATCCCCCCCAATTATCAATGAAGTATTAGCAGAGGCCTGCGCAACCTGAGCAATGGTAGCAAAAAAGGCAGGGTCATCCACATTAGGAGCGTAAAGGCATATACATGTAACTTCAAGGCTACCTATCTTGAGGTGAACTCTGGACCATCTACCTTCGGTATCTGAGCTAGTCGCAATAATAGTAGCATGCAAAGATTTCCTAACCAGTATGGCAACCCCACATTTCTTAGAAGCGGCTGGGGAATAGGCGGCCACCATGTAAGGTTTAATATTGAGTTTAAGAGTTTCCTTCGAATTTAAATGCGTTTCTTGGAGAAAAATCAGATCCGCAGCTTCCTGACTTAGGTAGCTTAGGATTTTCTTCCATTTTATCGGATTATTGATTCCTTTTACGTTCAATGAGAAAATCTTACATGGTGCCATCAATCGGTAATAGACATTTTAGGTAAGGGCGCTTGAAAACATACAACATAATCAGAATTTGTGCAACAATGACATAATCACCGAGTATTCTAGCTAATACACCCCATATTGAAAAGTATGTACCAAAGTATCTTAGAGAAGAAGCAAAACCCCCAAAGAATATGGCGACCATATGTCTGCGGGAGGAGGCCCTAGAGAGGAAATAGAAAGACATGAAAAAAAAGAAAAGAAACACCAGAGTCCATAATTAACACTGTCTCTGATACTCATCGAGGCTACTGTGGGTAGATGGAGTCGGGTCACCGATATCATCAAAAGTAAGGCAACAAACTGCCCTCGCCAGACTCTTTGCTGGGCTGCGGCAGATCCAATATGGCAGGTACAGCGGATATGAGAATACTTGCAGGAATATTCTGGAAGTCAGCGCATCAAGTCGGCTTCTTTGGAATCCAAAAACTCCGCTAGTAGATCAGGGTCCTCAAATGTTCTTGTCTGATTGTGAAGCGTGACTCGGAGCTTGGCCGGGTACATCAGGCCATAGCGTGCTTGTAGTTGTTGAAGCCTCGGCCGGAATTCCAGAAAGCGCTTTCGGCGGTCGACCGTGGGTTTAGCCAAGTCGGGATAGAAGGAGATCTTGTGGCTCTCAAACTCCATATGGCCCTTTGCCCGAGAGGCACTTAGAATTTGCTCCACGTGTTGATATCTCAAAAGTCGAAAAATGATAGGCCGCGGGGTCTTCCTGTTGAGCGTTATGTTTGTGGGTACACGATGAGCGCGATCGATCTCCAAATCTTTGGTAAAGGTGATTTGGAGCAGGGAAGGGAGGATTTTGCATAAAAACTCTTTCATATCTCCCGATTCCGCTCCCTCCGGTATGCCCACGAGTCGTATGTTGTTGCGACGCGCTCTATTATTGCCATCTTCCACTTCTTTCTGCAAGGCCCGCACCTGACGTTCAACTTTGTCGAGTTTGGACAACCGGGCCGCATGGGAGTCCAATATGCTCTCCATTTTGTCCTGACGCGAAGAAAGCCCTTCTAGCTTGCTTTGCAGCACACCAAAATCTTCCCGCAGCGCTCGGAGTGCTTCACCGTTTGACTGCACGAGGTTTTTGACCCCTTTAATCTCTGCGAGGATTTCCTGCTGCATTTCGGGGCCCTCGCACAAGGCCAGCCCCTTCTGCGGGGACGGAGGTTCAGTTTTGGAACGTTTGCCGTGAGAAGCCGCTGGAGATCCAAATTCCAGGCGCGTGGGTTTGGTCCCCGCCATCTCACCAATGTGCCCCGGTAAGATCAGAGTAGAAGTTCCAAGTATGTACGGTGTTAATTCAGGATTCTGAGTAGGCCTCTCGGGAGCCTCAGCGTTATGCGACCATCCCGCTGGACATCAGGCTCCGCCCCCCCTATTTAGGTGATATTTGAGATCTGCCATTTTTGTCTTTGGCAGGCAAGTTACTGAGTGATCCTCATGTCCACCAGCTATCCAGATATCTACATTCGTAATGATTGAATTACCAACTACAATGGCCATCCTAACTTCCCTCTCCTGCGCTCAAGTCCTTAGAGACCCATCCTTGGTGCAAGAGGATGTTGTATCACCTGGTGGGTTTTCTGTTACACAAAAGTGATGCTCTCCTTTCAGATGATCTTACTCCTCCAAGGTAGCACACAAGTTGCCACGATGGAGATGGGTTTTTACTACTATAGGTCTCCTTTATGCACATCACTATTTGCCTCAGCTCCTCCAAGTCTATGTCTGTAGTCTTCAGACATTGGACTTCTTCCCTGAGAGCTAAGAGAACTTTGCATCAATGCACACATACAACCTCTTACCAACTGATGGATAATCATACCTGTGGCACTCAATGCAAAAAAATTAGATAACTCCTATCCTGCTGCTGGACTACTGTCTGCAGTCTAAAAAAATATAAACATAAGAACATAAGACATGCCATAGTGTTTTAGAACAAGGCTCATCAAGCCTAGTCTCCTCTTTCCAACAATGGCCAATCCAGGTCACAAGTACCCGGCAGGTTCACAAAAAAGCACACAGGTTCCACAATGCTTGTCCCAGGGCAAGCAGTGGATTTCCTGTGTCCTCTATAATAATGGTTTATGGACATTTCCTCCAGGAACTTGTCCAAGCTTTTTTTAAACCCAGCTACACTAACGGCATTTACTATATCCTCTGGTAACATATTCCAGAGTTTGATTACACATTGAGTGAAAAAATATTTTCTCTTATTAGTCTTAAATGGGTTATGTTATAGCTTCATTGCATGTCCCCTAGTCTTTCTAATTTTTGATGGCATAAACAATCGATCTACATTTACCTGTTCCACTGCATTCATTAATTTATAGACCTCTGTCATATCTCCCCTCAGCCATCTTTTTTCCAAGTTGAAAAGCCCTAATCTTTTAAGCCTTTCCTCATAGTGATATCCTTCCATCCCCTTTACCATTTTGGTAGCTCTTCTCTATACCTTTTCTAATTCTGCTATATCCTTTTTAAGATATGACAACCAGAATTGCACACAATATCCAAGATGCAGTTGCACCATAGAATGATACAGAGGCATTATAATATACTTGGTTTTATTCTCCATTCCTTTCCTTATGATACCTAGCATTTTATTTGCTTTCTTGGCCAACGCTGCACACTAGGTGGAGGTTTGCTACATATTATTCACAATGTTGCCTACATTGTTTTCCTGGGTGGTGGTTCCTAAGGTGGAAACTTGCATTGTGTAACCGTAGTTTGGGTTGTTCTTTCCTAGGTGCAAAACTTTGCACTTGTCCACATTAAATTTCATCTGCCATTTGGATGTCCAGTCTTCCAATTTATCAAGGTCCTCTTGCAATTTTTCATTCCCCTTGCAATGTTGCTATGTTCTTATATCATTGAGTTGTTAGTTATTTAAAGTAGCTAAAGGAGTAGAGGTAATTAATCTAATGTAAAGGCCTTCAAATGTATTCAGGATATTTTATGTTGCTTAGCTAATGACTTGCAAGTGGACTACAAAGGTTTAGTCATATAACTCTTTTACTCTCTGAGAAACACTGGCTCTCAGTGGTATATAAGATTCTTTTTAAAATACTTATTACTATCTATCAGGTTTATTACTTGGATGCACCTCTGTTTCTTGCAAATGTATTAACCCCATATATCCTCCAACAGACACTCCAATCATTGCAAGGGAATCTGTTGGTGATCCTCTCTCACCTAGTGTTCTGGCCCCCACCTTATCAAACGCTCTGCCCCCAGAGCTTACATTGGAACCTTTAGTTAAGAAGTTAAAAACTTTACTGAACTCTTCTTACTTCCTACAAGCTTTTCCAAATGCATCACAGTGATCATTCATAGCTGATTGACTTAATTCCACAGTGCAGCAGGAATCTCCAGGATCTCGTTTATCTCCTGTAGTTCCTTTAGTGTTTAGTAATATATTGTATTAGAATCACCTGTGTTCTTTCCACCATGTGATATCCTGTTGTCCCCCCTCCCCCATTTATTCCTCACTTCCATTGTAAACTACGTGGATAGATTTGATATTTAGTACATCAAATAAAGAACCATGAACCATACAATTAATCTATTTATTAGGTCAGGTTGTTGTTGTTGTTAAGTGCCTTTGAGTCAGTGCTGATTCATGGCAACCCTCTGGATAGTTGTCCTAAACTGTGTTCATTCTTCATTCAAGCAGCTAATTATTGATAGCGTGCTGTTATTGTATCGATCCATTGCATTGCTGGCCTTCCTCTTTTGCGTTGACCTTCATCCTTTGCAAATATGATGTCTTTCTCAAATGATCTCTCTCGGTGCATGATGGGCCCAAAGTATGAAAGTCAAAGTCTTGTCATCTGAGCTTTTAAAGAAAGCTTAGGTTTGATCTCCTCTAGCATTGACTGGTTTGTTCTTCAGGCAGTCCATGGTATACACCATATTCTTTGCTAGCACCATAATTTGAAGGCATTAATTTTCTTCTTATCTATCTTTTTCACTGTCCAGCTTTCACATCCATATGACATTATTAAAAATGCCATGGCTTGGACAAGTCAAATCTTTGTGTGGAGAAATACATTTCTGCTCTTGAAAATCTTCTCCAGGGCCTTCATAGCTATTCTGCCAAGAGCAATGCATCATCAGATTTCTTGACTGTTTGTCATTTCTTTATTGGTTATTGATTCAAACAGTTTAAGTTGCCCATTATTTCTATTTGTTCTCCATCAATGATGAATTTATTGATTTTGCCAGTTGTCAGGCTCTTTAGGGTTTATTCCGTTCTGGACATAGATCCCCTCTGTACATCTGGCCTGAACTGGACATTCAGAGGGATCGTGATTCTGATCCCGCGGGGCACGTCTAGCCCCACAGGATCAGAATCGCGATCAGTCATGTACATGCAGGCTGGAACTGTGATTCAGTCCAGCCTGCACGTACATGACCAGGCTGACTCAGGCAGGGCTTTTAAATGGAGCCGTGGTGCCATGGCGTCCAGTTGCCATGGCACAGTGGCTCCATTTAAAAGCCACGATGCTGGCCGCTGGATAAAAGTGTTTATTCCCTGCAGCCTGACCCCCAATCTGGCCTCCTAAGGCCAGGGTCGAGCTGCGGGGAATGTCCTCTGGCCCCCCCCCCATCTCATCCACACACTGGCAGTACAAAAAAAAATGTCCAGGGAAGTTATTCCACCTCAGAGGTGGAATAACCTTCCTGCACATGTTGCCAGCCCTGGACGTACAGGGCCGACATTAGAATCGGCCCGGTACATTCAGGGCCAACGATCACCCAGACTTCACCCCTGAGCCGTCCCTTACCCACCCCCCGTCTTTCCCGCACAACTGGCGGGGAAGTTAGATGCAGCCAGAGAAGGTACAAATAGCGGGGATGGACTCCCATCCCCGCTATTCATGACACAGAATCGGGCCCTTTGTCTTCTTCACATTAAGGCGCAAGCCCATTTTAAGACTATGGGGTTTTCAATGTTTTCAATGGGGCCATTGCTCCAATATCGCACAGAAGCCACTACCACTGTTTAGTAAACATACCCCATGTCCCTTGATCTAGAGAAGCAAATGTTCTAGATCGTCTTCACTTTAAGCCAGTAATGTGGTATCATCAGCATAGCGAAGGTTGTTGATGAGTCTCCCACCAATCTTCACACCTCTGTTATCTTCATACAATCCTGCTTCTCTGATGATTTGTTCTGCATATAAATTAAACAGGTAGGGGGAAAGTATGCAGCCTTGTCATACACCTTTACTGATTTTAAGCCATTCTTTTTCTCCTTGTTCCGTTCGAACTGTTGCTTCTTGATCAATGTAAAGGTTGTGCAAGAGAACTATGCTTCTTAATGTGCCGAAAGTTTCTCATGATTTACACAGTCAAAGGCCTTGCTGTAGACAATAAAACACACATATAGAGATATACTTTTGGTATTCTTTTGTCTTTTCAAGGATCCATCTCACATCGGCGATGATGTCTCTCGTTTCTTGCCCTTTCCTGAACCCTGCTTGCACTTCAGGCAGTTCTTGTTCCAGGTAAGGTCATGGAAATTATTCATAAGGATTAATTATGGATTTAGATAAAGAAGGAAGTAGGTTGGGGTTACTTCCTTTATCTAAATCCATAATTAATCCTTGTGAATAATTTCCCTTTTCTTATTCTCTTATGGGGGGGGGGGGGGCGGCCTATGGTTCTAGATGGATGCAAGGGCACATGCAGAGTCTCCTTGCAGGTCCTCATTTGTATAGGTCAGTAAGGGCTGAAATACAAGACAGAAAAGTGGGGCCATGTGCAAAAAACACAGTTGCTCAATGGTAGGGCCAGTCCTGTCTAAAAATTAAAGAATATGTCTGGAGTGGATGAGAACTGCAGAAGGGGTAAAGAAACAAACACACTAGAGTTTAAGTCTTCTAAGTATTTGGGCACAGGAATTTTACAATTCAACCATCAATCTCTCTCCCCACGCAGTCTTGAAATTATGATTTTTTTCAAACAACATAACTCCAAACTCCCGTCCCCCAGCAGCAGAGGCAGCTTCTGCTCTCAGTAGTCCTTCACTAACACCTAGATGTGTAAGTAGTGGCAGCTAGAACCTCTTAGAGTTGTTATTGGTACCCTAGCACCAGATAGGAGGAAGTAGTTACACATGCTGACTCCATCTACTAGGTTCTTGCTCTTGTGCCAAATAAGATGAGAAGTGAGTGCTGGGATTGTCAGGTCTGCATGAGGCACGGGGATAGAGGTGGGGGCTATGGAAATAACTTCCTATGATTTGAATGTGCAGAATGTGCACATGATCGTATTGGCATTTATAAAATCACCCTAGTGTATACATGCATAAACGCAGATGCAAAGTACATACCCTTGCCATTCCCAAGAGTGGAATAAGGACAGAGAATGAGCAGATTGGGATGAGATAGGCACATGTATATGCCGATTTCTACTGGCACATACATGCGCAAAGTTATTCCTGTGGGTGCTTTCAGGGTCACTATTTTAAAAGGTGCACGGTTCCATATATTTGACTTTAGAAAATAAACACAGCATATGTGCCTTTCCTGCCTAGGTGCTCTGTTATAAAATTCTCCTTTCCGTGTGTATGTATGTTGGGGGGAGTGGCACTGAGGAAAGTTCTGGAATGTTCCAAACAGAAGTGAAAGCTGAAGACACTTCATGTAATGCATGCTTCTGGAATCTGTCCGGGAGAGAGCCACTAGTCCATAACTACTCCCATCTCCCTGCTGATGCTCTCGGGAGTTCCTTTATCCTCTCATCTCCGGTTCCTCAAGGAGACTGCTGGCTGGTTTTTATCAAGTGATGGCATTTTAATGACTATATGCCCGATGCTCAGAGCTGCCCACATCCTGGAACTGGAGCTGCTTGAGTCTCCTGAGGAGGGAGGTATGTCCCAGCATTCCCTCCCTCATTTGCATGGATTACTGCAAAGTGGCTCTGCTACCAGCAATTTATCCTGATTCATTATTAATCAGAGTAATCTTGCCTGGCTCAGCGCTGTTGACTTAGCTGCTTCTGACTTGTCTTCATTTATTCAGTGGGGCTTATTTGATTTTATTTGTGAAAAACTTCCAGTGAATGTGACAAGCGACTAGATCAGAGGTTACAGCAGTAAATTTTAGACCTTCAATTCTCTCTCCCAATGCCTGAACGTTTTATTATGAAAAGATTAAAGATATTTGCAATATTAGAGTGCAAAGAGGGGATTAATTGGTCTAATGACCTGCTTCAGCCAATCCAGAAACAAGAAGGGTATCATATATGTACTGTTAAGTGGTGGGGCATTACAGACATATACTGTGACCCACGTGGGCCTAGAGCACTCATACCAAGCTCCTGGGCCCCACAATTAAATGGTAGAATGTGAATATTCTCAAATACACTAAGGTCAACTCCAATAGACTAGTGTCTGGTTCTGTCTTACATTCAGGGGACTTGCAAACTTTCAGTCTCCTCTCCGAGGTGAATCAGACCATCAGAATTCCCATGCATGTTTTTTTGAAGAACCCTCTTAGAACAAGTGTAGGAAGCTTATTTGGACTTTGAGTAGTATTTGAGAGGTTTTTAATGGCAATAAGCAATGGTGTGAAACTTGAAAAAACTCAGTAGGTCCAAACAAGAACCTCTTTATTAGGCTTACTAGAGAAGTGCCAGGCTTTGACGTATGATGGAAAGATTGGGGCACACTCAGTTATATAAGAACATTGCATGGGAGTCATGACTAGAAATTCTTTCAATGGAAAATGAGAAGCAGCATGGATTGTGACTGTGGACCAGTACCACCAGCGCCGTACCTAGCTCTGTGCAAGCAGTGCAGATACACAGGACACAAAAGATTAGGGGTGCATTGTGGGTTGCCAGTTTCAGCTCCCCCCACACTGCCTGCCATTGTCCAACCACCACAGCGGAGCAGACCTGACCTCAAATTTAAAAAAAAAAACACATCTGGGTCTTTCCAACTCCGTGCTTGCATGCAGGTCTGGTCCCCCCCTCTCTCCTCTACATAGGTCGTGTCAGAGGAGGGAGGGACCAGACCAGCCATTTAAAAGTGGAGTTGCAAAGACCCACATTTTAATGGCTGATCTGGTCCCTCCCTCATCTGACGTGAACCTATGTCAGAGGAGGGAGGGGTCAGACCTGCATGCAAGCATGGAGTGGAAAGATGGGGAGATGGGGGGGTACTAGATATGCAGGTCCTACAGGGCGTAATTATGGCTTGGTAGGGCCCTGAGTAGCACACATCATATATACTTTTCTTGCTCTAACCATTTTAAGTTTCAAGAGTTGTCCTACTGACATTCTTTGACTCCCTTCTGATAGCAATCAACTGAATTGAAAACTTGATCATTGACCTATGAACTAATCGTTGCAAATTAAACTAATACCATGCGTAGAAACATAAAAACAAAAGACCATATGTGCCATCCACACTAACTGCTCAACTCTACTATCTCTTCCTCTCGGGGATCTTCCATGCTTGCTTCTGTCTTTTTTTACTTCAGGTACTGTCCTTGTCTCTACTAATGCCACTGGGAGACTGTTCCACCAATCTGCCACCCTTTCCATAAGAAATAATTCCTCAGGTTCATAGGAGTTGACTCTTCAGAATGATTAGCAGCACTGAACTCAGTAAAAAAGTGCAGTTGAAAAGCGTACACTTGCAGTATGACATAATGGTATGTTTTCCACATTTGCAGAATCAGGCATGTGGGAGGTTCATGTATGTGTCTCATAGGAAGTGTCAGGGGTGCATGTATGTGTATGACAGAGGGTGTGTGCATGCATATGCACGTGTGATGGGGTATGTATGTGTATGTGTGTGTGTGTGTTATGGGGAGCATCAAGGGCTGCATGTGTAAGTGTGCCTCAGGGTGGGTATATGTGTGTGTGTGTCAGGAACTGCATGTGTGCCTGTGTGTGTGTGAATATGTATGTGTCATGGGGAGTGTCGGGGGTGCATGTGTGCATCTGTGATGGAGAGAGTTGGGGTGTGTGTACATGTGTGTGTTTGTGTGTATGTGTGTCAAGGGGAATGCTCGGGGTGCATCCGTGTGTATGTGTGATGGAGAGTGTTGAGGTAGGTGTACATGTGTGTGTCAAGGGTGTATGCATATGTGTCATGGGGAGTGTTAGAGGGTGCACACACATGTAGACAGCAGAGCCACTAAAATGTCCATAAGTTTCCTTAATAATTCCAGATATATCCAGGATTAGCCCAAACATTAGACAAACTAGGCAGTCGTCTAGGGGGACAGCTTCCAGGAGGTGAGGGTGGCAAACAGCAAGACATTCAAAGCTAAAGAATAGATTCTGACAGCCAGGGGATGCATAAGGCTTAAGGTTTGCCTAGGGCTTGTGATAAGGAAGCTTATCATAGCTCAGGAAGGTGCTATAGAAAAGGTGAAGTGACTCTGAACAAGCAACCTGTCAGTTCTGGTAGAAATAAGAAAACAGCATTTTCCCATAAAAGACTACCAGTCCCAGAATGCACCAGGTTTCCAACAGCCATTAGAGGAGCTGAAGTGGGGAAGCGTGTGTTCAATCAGGGGGGCTATGAGGTAATCCCTAAGCACTCATCTCAAAGGGCAGGGCCTGATTCAGCACAGCTGCGCTGTATTAGGGGGGGAGCACTCATCTAGGCAGAATAAAGGTAGAGTTTATTCTACAGAGAAGCAGCTTGAGCTTGATCATCTTCATCATCAGGAGGATCATCAGAAGCAGAAGCCAAACCGGACGGACAGAGAGGGAAAGAAACCCTTTGGAAGAAAGAGGAGAAAAGCCTTTGAGAGGTCTAGAAGAGTCCAGAGCAGTACGTATACTGGGAGGCATTCCAAGGGCCAGCATACACCATTGGACTGGGGAAAGCCAGAGGAATGGTGCTGCAGAGCTAGGAATCTCCAGACGGTACCTGTGAGGGAGACAGCTGCACGTGGAAGGGACCCTAAGACCCGTGCCAGAAGGTATGTGAAGAGAGATCCAGTGTCCAGGGATCTGGATTGGAAGGCTGGACATAAGAACTGGACTACATACTGGCCAGGCTATATAGAGGGGAACTCTAACAGCAATGGAAGCTCAGGTATGAACACTGATCTATGCCCTAGCTATAACCTTGAAAGACAGCAGGGAAACAAGTATTCTCCTGAAAGTGCTCCATTGGGAGATTCATCTGTGCCAATCCATGATATTGAACCCATGCTTGTTGAGGAAGAGGGGGTGATAGCAGATGAAGAATCTGTTTACATGGACTGCTCTCTGTCTAAACTCCTTTGGTGATTTTCTGTTATAAAGTACAGCAACCATCACAAAGAAATGCAAACTTGTTCTTTAATCTACTCAGAAAAGCTCATAAGTAGGATTTTTAGCCACGCAGTAGAAAGCAAGCCAGCTAAGGGGTTTCAGCTGGATAACTGCTAGCAATTGAGCCTTACCTAATTGCTTGTGAGCTCTAAGAGAATCACTTCTGAATCTATGTGGGAAGATATAAGAAGTTTACCTGAAAAGAACAGTTTTTTTCCCCTTCTTTGTGGCTTTTGGTTTGTTGTTTGATACATGCTAAGAAAATATTAGCTAAGCCTACAGAAAAGACCAGTTTGTTATCAACCAGGTCTTATTTCTTTTGCTTTGATTGCCTGACAAGTTTAAATGTTGTTTTCTGATTTTGTTTTTCCAAGTTTAACACTGAAAGCAAGTAACCTGATTTATGTGCTACCAAGCATATCTGTGTTGGGAGAAATAACCCCATAAATAAATATCTTATTGGCTTTACCCAAAAGCACAACTAATTATTGTGAGCAGCTGTGTCTGGTGTGAATGAACTGCATTGCCCACAATCCCTTGCAAATCATATAGATATATGCACTTGCCAAGACTGTGAAGATTCTCACCCAGGCAGCCGTCTGACAGGCTCCAACACCTTAAACCAACTCTGGAGCCAGCCCTGGATATAGCCTTTCTAGCCACATCAGTTTTAGCTACTTTTAGTTTAGCTAGCTCCTCTTGAGTACAGCCTTCTGAATGTTTGAAGACTATCTTAATTTCATTCTTAGTTGTGTCTATTTTCTGTGGTCCTATACCCAGCCCTTCCTCAGTGAACACAGACTAGAAATGTTTGTTAAGCAATTCCGCTTTTTCTTCATTAGCCTTTACATATTCCTTCTCAGGGCTTTTTATGAGGAGATACTTGGTGGTGATACATGGAGGAGTAACCAAATGGTTAGAGCACTGGCTGGGCTACCAAGAGACCAGGGTTCAATTCCCACTAGCACTTCTTGTGGTCTTGGACAAGTCACTTAACCTTCCATTGCCTCAGAAGAAAGACCTGACAATCTGCTTTTGGTCACACTGCCAAGGAAACCCAGGAGCTGCTGGGTCACCAGGAGTCAGCACTGACTCAAAGGCACACATTGCATATTTACTTGCTGGTACTGCTAATTCTTGTAGTTTTTGAATGCTAACCTTTTCCTCCTTACTATTTCAGCCACTTCTTTAAAAAAAACTATAGTGGTTTCTTTTTCCTCTTACTTTTAGTTACTTTCATTACTAAAAGGTATGTTGCCCTTACAATATCTCCTTTCAGTGTTGCCCATAGCTCTTCTTCATACTTCCCCTACAATGTCTGATCCAGCTAATGACTCTTTGAGGTACCTCCCCATCTTAACAAAATTAGTGTTCCTAAAGTCTAGGACCCTCACCTTTGAATGAATCATTACCGTTTGTGCTCCAATACCAAATCATAGCATTCAGAGACCACTGGATCCCAGATAATCACCAACATTTTCAGAGTTGCTAAGTTACCCAGTTCCAGGAGTGAGACTTTTGACCATTTCTGGTTTTAAAGTTGCGTTGCAATGCAGTTATCGTATTTGTAGTCCTTGATGATATTCGTTGGAATTAGTGCTGCAGATCCCATAATGCATTAGGATGAGATTGTCAGAAATCCAAGACACACTTAAAATCTCACTCCTGGAACCGGGTAACTTGGCAACTCTGCATTTTCCCTATTTGCAAGCACCAGGTCCAGTATCCCCCCCCCCAACTCGTGAGGGGAGGGGCATTGAACGTGTTTTTGGTTGGGAATCAAGTTCCAGCATAACTCCTCCCTGTTGCTCCCATTCCAATATCTCACTTTACATTTATCTTTAATGTCATTCTTACATAAATTTATGTAAAACATATGGAGGGTAATTTTATAGTAGGGCACCTAGGTTAGAAGGGTGGGAAGATGTCTATTGTTTGCCTGTTTTATAAAGATACATAGATGCCTGTGTGCAGGGCTGGCCCATCCACTAGGCGGGTGGCCGCCTAGGGCAGCAGACTTCTGTGGGTGGCAGACCATGTGCTTCGGCACACATGGTCTGCTGCTTCCCCTCCCCTTGCACCCAGCCACATCACCCTCCTCCCGTGCTGAACCGTGATGCCACCCATCTGCTGCCACTGATTCCAGCAGCGGGCAACTAGGCTTGGCGGCAGCAGCACATGGCCTGCCGCTGCCAATGAGCCGCCCACTGCTGAAATCAGTGGTAGTGGAGGAGAGGGGGCGGCATGGATTAGCATGGGGGGAGGATAGTATGGTACACAGGGAGGGGGGCGTTGCGGTGCACGGGGGGAGCGGCACAGCTGGGGCTTCTGCCTAGGGCAGCAGAAACCCTTGGGCCAGCCCTGCCTATGTGTTTTTAGAAAATACTGGGGATGTGCTTTCATTCTGAAATGAAAGCAGCAGCAGCAATAGTGCACCGTACTGCACAATTGGGTGCATTACTGCACAGTAGCATGCACGGCTGCGCAACAGGACACACTATTGAAAAAACTGATAAAAAGTTGAAAAAGTGAAAACAAAAACCCATAAACCAAATGAAACAACATTTTTTTGGCCTGCACATCCCTAGAAAATAGCACACATCCTGCAGAAATTGTTCCTGCATTGAAGCATGAAGCTTTACACCTGCTTGGGATCAGGTATAAATGTTAGCACATAAATTACTCACAAATGTGTGCATTTTATAAAATACATATGACAATCATAACTCCGCTGAAACTCCTCCCTGGAGCAAGCCTACTCTACAAATACATGCCTACTTGCACCATGTGTATTTTTAGACATGACCTAATTTTATAAGAGGCTTTTTATATTCATAAATCAGTGTTTTATGCATGGAAAAGATGTATAACATTACCTCTGTAGCTTGGCACCATAATGTCCCTTCCTTGATGCAGCAGGAGAAACCTTATGGCTCCTGTTCCAGATTGGTGTCAGTCAAGAGTAATGAGGGATGGAAGGCCCTTACAATAGGTGTTCATGAAATATGGAGGGAAGTATAAAATCTTAGGATGGGAGTATAGTGCTCTTTCTACCCAATAGTTTGCATGGAGGAGTCATATAGAAGAGAGAGGTTAGAGGAATGGTTATAGCCTAGTGAAGATAATCCACTTTGATAATAAGGGAGTCCCATACCCTAAACCTACTCAGATTAACTTGAAATTAGGGGAAGAAATGAAATAAAAGACCTGGGTGAAATCTACATGAGAAAGAGAGAAGGTCAGCAGTTCAGAACCAGACCCAAGGGGAAAGGGGTCATGAGGAGAAGACTGGTTATTCCAAGGCTGAG